>CM063262.1:1583393-2783393 GCA_032158295.1 Pycnopodia helianthoides
TGTTCCTTACCAAGTAAGTTTTGATGGTAATGTATTTTTTGAGTAATTACCAAAAGTATCCACTGCCTTTAAGACAATGGAAATGATTGAAACATGCCAGCATGTGATGACAGCAGACCGCGGTGTTTCCAGTTATCGTGCCACAACAATATCATATTAAAGGAACATTACAGAATTGTTTTTTGCTAACAAAACAGTTGCTGGCAGTGTAAGCACTTTATGTAACCCACCATATACATAAACTGACAAACCTGTAGAAGTTTGAGATCGATCGGCCATCTGGGTCACGAGAAAATAGTGAAAAACCGATTACACATTTCCATGAAATCATATGGGTTCAACAAATGAATAAAACGCTCGCTGAGCGATAAACTCCAATCGGAAAATTAGTTTATTCATTTCTCATCAAATATGGCATTTCAGACAGAAATATTTCAAGGGATGTTTTCTACTATCATCATCATTAGACCGTGTAAGTTTTATGTAAATCTGTGATCAAAAGTATATTTTACAATTACCAATTCTGTAATATTTCTTTAAGAAAACCATCCAAATGGATAGAAAGTAATATTATTATAGTCGGGCTGCAGCACTTATTACCACATACAACAAAAAAGTCCCAACAGGGGATCAACCAATAAAAGGTTGTTTTTTTTCTCTCTCTCTCGCAACTGCTCTTTTACAAAGAAAAAACAAATGGACGGTGTTGTGACAGATCACTGTCGCTAACACAGCCGCTCAGGACAAGGCGAGACACCGGTCTATTATCTTTAAGGTTCACCGTAAATAAAGTAAACCACGTTTAGAGTGTCTGTAAACAGTCCTATTTATACGTAACCCCTTCGTTGTTTTTAACCGTAACCCGCTCCCCGCGGTCTCCGGGCGTCCCTTACCAACATCAATCATTTTTTTTTTGAACTCAACCCGAGCGCCGAACGCCTAAGATCACCGCTTGCCGTCGAAGGAGGTAACAAATGTCCCCGACCATACTATACGATTACTTCAATGCACTTTGGTGCAAACTGCCGGAACGTGATATCGTAACCTGCGTCTGATTTCAGCGGCATGTTGTGTTTGTTGTATTTTTTCAACATGTGATACAATTTTTGCCCTGGGTGGAGTCAAATCAGTACGATAGTTACGTAGAACCACCTATACTGGTTTATTATTCGACTAAAATAGGAAAACAGGTCATTTCAATACGCGCATCATAATTAGTCATTGTAATCGTGTTATTCTCCTTGCGGACTGTGAAGGGGGTGCGCTTCATAATTAGATAATTATGCATTCTGCTCTAACAGTCTGGCTTCTAGTGGATGATACCCATGCCTACACCCTTACGGACTGTGAAGGGGGTAACCCTAGTTCAGCCCAGGAGTAGGTGACGGCAAGGTGCCCCTGGTGTCAGTTGATTTGGGTCGACAGCCCAAATCAGTTAAGGGTAGCCCTCACCTTGAAGAGGCCGTCTGGCCTTGTGTATAGGGCGATATCTCATTTAAAACAATATTTTAGTTTATTTATTTATTTATATAATTTATTTAATTATTTGATTTATTTGATTTATTTATCTATTTGTTTACTTTGTTTAATTATTTTTTATTGTCATTACTATTATCTTCTTTAATCTAACACTCTTATTCATACTATTCTTTTTAAATTTCTTAAGGTTTTCTGAACTTAAATTTCATTTAAGTTCATTTTTGAATTCAATAAATTTTGGGACAATAGGTGGCGGCAGACTTCCCAGGATAAATCCGATGTTTTCGGTACAATGATATTTTATGCGCATGCTTCTTCAACAACTACATTGGTTACCCGATCAAAAAAACGTATTATCTTCAAAACAGTGGTGATTACGTACGAAGCACTTTCGAACACATCCAAAATACATAACAGACTCACTCGATCTTAGTTTAGTTTAGTTTGGTTTATTTCCATACATCAACCAAAATACAATGTTTACATAGGGTATAGAGTATTAAAGAAGTAGAAGTATGGAGGTGTCTGATAGAAAGCCGAGGCTTATACGAGACCAGGCACCTGGGTAATGCAATGCACTAATTGATACAATTAAACAATAATTATAACAGAAACATGTACATGTACCTTGCGTCTTGCTGGATTACTGAATGTGATAAATGTAATAAATAAATGTGGGGTTTTACAAAACATACAGAATAATTTATAAATGTTTCTCAGCCTGCCCAACAGAACTGGCCTCCTCTCGGAGCATTACTTAAAAAATACATCGCACATCAAACATGCAGGTGACAAAGCCTTCTCATCAGTTGAGCTGAACCGAGACGCTGATCTCGCTACCTCTCAACATTCGTACTTGCAACTCCGTCCATCACTTTAAACTTAAACTCAAGTCATACATATTTTCATCTTAAGATTTTTGTTCAATGCAATGTTCCTCTTTGGAGTTACTGCCCTCAGCGCATTGCAGCTATTGGGGAAAAAAAAAGCAGCTTATAATCGCTTGTGTTATTATTAGTAATTCATTTCACCACAGCATGTCAGAGAAAGATCCCATGTTTCCTTTGTGCCGGTAACTCCTCGAGTCGGGCTACGTCCCGTAAGCCTTAGATCTCAAGGGTCTTTCTCTCAAGATCTTCGCTGTTCCCAAAAGCGCCGCCTTTTGTAACAGATCTACCCTCACAGTTGTCCCTATTTTATCTAGGCCTAGATGTTTCCTCAGTGCTTTGGGAATGGTGCCAAGTGCTCCAACCACCACAGGGACTATACCTTCACTTTCACCTGCCAACGCTTACGGAGTTCCCTGGCCAAGTTTTGGTACTTCTGGATCTTTGCCGTCTCCTTCGAAGCTACCCTGATATCACCCGGCACAGCTATGTCAATGAGATGACACATCTTCGTCATCGTATCTAGGACTACAACATCCGGACGCCTATGTTCTATAACATGATCAGTCTGAATGTTAAAGTCCCAGAGGATCTTGACCTGGTAGGTCTCTACAACTTTCTTCGGGACTTGGTCGTACCATTTCGCTTGCACTTGGACACCACACTTCTTACTTCTTCTTCTACTTGTTGTTGTTGTTGTTCTTCTTCTTCTTTTTCTTCTTCTTCTTCATCTTCTTCTTCTTATACGTAATTTACCAGGTTTATCTGCTGCCACATAGAGTTCTTAAGTCTCCAATTGCCAATTTTACAACACGTTGCCATTTTTGCTTCCATTTATCCTTTTACCTCATATTTCATCGGCTTCTCATTGTAAACCTCATTTTCTTGTCTGCTTTTAAGTTTATATTTTGACTCTTAAAAAAGTATTAAAATAATACCGTATTGTTTGAAGTATGTATTTTCTAAATTTTAACATATGACTACATTGAAGAGCAAACCAAACGATGGCCAAGTTTAATATAATTGTGAGGGTGTTGCACTGGTAGTGAGTGATCAAAATGAAACAAACCAACAGAAATTTATAAATCAGTCCTGCAGTAAAATGTATTAATAGATACTTGTTTAGAACAGCAGAAACAGACTCGTCAAAGCTTTGACAGAATGTTTGAATGATAGTCCGTACATTTGATATCACCTTCAAAATAATATAAACAAAACAAAACAAAATGTGGATAATTAACATGCGGCTAATCAGTACTTTCATCCGTTGGATTAATGTTTTTTTCATCAGTTCGCGCCAAGACCTTCTGCAGGATTAGGAATGTTCGCAGCCGCCAAAAATGCCCAGGTTGAACACCGTGTATAATTAAGCCAAATAACAGGTGCAGGCACACGTGAAATCAATGGTCAATATTTGTTTCAATCAGCGCGTATACCTCCGAACGGCAAACATCATGTGTGTGTGTGTGTGTGTGTGTGTGTTACACACAGAAGGGCATATGTGGGGTCCTGACAACAATGGAACAATGGACCCCACAAGGTCATTTCAATAGGAACAATTGGGCCCCACAAGGGAATTCTTCAGAAAAGGGAATAATAGAACAACAATAGCAGTACCCCACAAACCGGATCCGTAAGGATGTGTGTGTGTGTGTGTGTGTGTGTGAGGCCCACGCGGCTTTTGATTCCGTGGAAATCCTTCGGTAAAGCTGAACTAAGATGAAGCAGATTATCTAACCATCGCAATCTGTGAAAGCATCAAATAACAATTGACAAATAGAGAGAGAGAAAGCGAGCGAACGTGTCTGTCAAATGCTCTCCCGATTATTTTGCATTTACGGCACAGTACACTTTTGGTAACTGGAGCCTACTGATTGTGACAATCCTAAATGTAGGTACACCTGTGAAAATGTCACTTCAAAAGGTGGTCGCGTTTTTGAGATATCACCGAAAAACCGGAGCGAATATTTCCACGCAGGAAGAATATTCCCCATAGGAATACACAGTCTGAGAAAGTTTCTCAGATTCAAATTTTGGGGAATAAAAAAGTTATGTATTTTCCATAACCGTAGTACTTCGAAGTTCAAAGTTTCTTAAAATTCATTTCACTACTCAAGGCTGCTGTACTGCTTACCTAGTACGTTTTTTATTGGCATTCATTTTCAGAGTCATTATCAAACGTGTACTATGCCTTTAATGGAATGCAACTTCATGCTAATTACGCGTAACCTTGGTCTTGAGAAGAAAAACATGTAGTTAATTATTAGGGCCTAAATTTATGGCTCTGCTAACCGCAAAATTCTGCGCTTTAGGCCTACGCGCTCACCGATTTCCCCTACAGCGATTAGTGTGACATTTCTGCGCTAGCTACAGATGCAATTAGTACTTAAGTAAACTGAACACGTACGTGCACAATTAGTTATTGTCAGCCAGTCGGTGAATTACGCTGGCATTAAACAGGTTTATTATAGTTTTCGCTTACGGTGAACAGAGGCAATGAATTGGTCGCCAGTGCAAAATTTACAACGTAAGGCCAAGACCGATCTTTGCAGTCGAAAAGCCAAACGGTGCAGCTGGTCCCCGGCTGAGTTCAGCCCAGCGAATACATTTATTAATTGCACCACTGCATCTCGTACGGGGCAGCCACATGTTCGAAAAGATCATAGCCATTCTCAAGAAAAGATGTCGTGACAAATTTGTTAAAGGAACATTACAGAATTGGTAAGAAAAAAAACTTGTAAAATATACTTTTTGATCACAGATTTACATAAAACTTACACGGTCTAATGATGATGATAGTAAAAAACATCCCTTGAAATATTTCTGTATGAAATGTCATATTTGATGAGAAATGAATAAACTAATTTTCCGATTGGAGTTTATCGCTCAATGAGCGTTTTATTCATTTGTTGAATCTATATGTGTAATCGGTTTTTCACTATTTTCTCGTGACCCAGATGGCCGATCGATCTCAAACTTCTACAGGTTTGTCAATTTATGTATATGGTAGATTACATAAAGTGCTTACACTGCCAGCAACTGTTTTGTTAGCAAAAACCAATTATGTAATGTTCCTTTAAAGGAAACTTGATGTTACAATGACTGAGACAACGGCCACTCCCAAACCACTAAATTGTCAGGTTCCTTCATTTAGAGGAAAATAGTGATTCTGTTATACCTTAAAGTGTGAAAGTTCTGAAGAACAGAATACCTTTGCAATTACTTTTGTTTTTTACCATAATGCTAGTGGAATGCGTAACAGATATGGCAACATCCGCTGAAACTGTCGGTGTCACAGTGAATGCGAAGGCCGTTTGCTTAATGAACAAAACGATCGTGTTGTTGTTTTTTTTTTTTGAGAAAACGGAATCATACAAACCATTAAATTACAGCCATAAGGACGCTTGCCTTTGCAGCTCATAAAGAGATGAAATTAATGACGCCCTTATTATTATATTTAAAAACCATTCATATAAAATAAATAAATCAACCTACATACAACTGTCGTAAAAATAATGATTGCTTTTAGACGCCCGTCGGGCGTCATGAAGCTGTCTATGAACCGCGTAATTTTTTCCTTTATTATAACACAAAATGAAAAAGTAGAGAGGGAACAATTTATGATTTTTATATTTCGTATCTCTATATTTTTGTTCGTCGTTCACTGGTTACGCATGTCTTATCCTGGAGTCGAATTGAAGGTTATTGGTCGATATTTGTCCTTTTCGGATTCACCCGAGGAAGGAAGCCTTGAATCGACATTCTGTTTTGAAAAGAAAACAAGTGCAAGAAAAAGAAAAAAATGTGTCAACTTGCGGTACATGGGCCTTGACCTTTTTGAATCCTTACTAACAAAAATACTATTTATAGGGCTTCATGTTCATTTATTTAAAATGCACTGGGTATTTTACGTTTGCATAATAATCTCATAGCCTGAATCCTTTTTTTTCCCCTCTTTTTTTCTTTTTAAATTTTTTCCCCTCACTGCTA
This sequence comes from Pycnopodia helianthoides, assembly GCA_032158295.1. Taxonomy (NCBI): domain Eukaryota; kingdom Metazoa; phylum Echinodermata; class Asteroidea; order Forcipulatida; family Asteriidae; genus Pycnopodia; species Pycnopodia helianthoides. Next base: position 1,589,750 of record CM063262.1, read on the forward strand.
TTCTTGTTCTTCTTCTGTTGTTTTTTGCTTCTTTTTTGTGCAAACAAATGATATGCCCTAATTCCTTATTTACCTTTTATTTGATTCTACTGTAGAATGTTTTTGAATAAAGATTTATGTTATCTGTTTATATGATTTCAATAAATGGCAGTGCATGACTAAAGACAACGAAATATTATTAAAGTCTAACAATTTATATGGTAATAAAAGAGCACCCATTACCGAAATAAACATTCAATAAAACTCACCGTGAGTGTTATTGGGTTGTCGTGAGAGCTGGCTAGGGCGGTGGACTCAGGTTCGATAAGTTCTGAACCTAGGCCTGGTCAGTCGCGACACTTGAGTCCTTGAGCAAGGCACTTTTATCATAATTGCTTCTCTCCATCCAGGAGTGTAATTGGGTACTGGGGAGTGACCTGCGATGGACGTACTGGGGAGTGACCTGCGATGGACCGGCATCACTGTCCAGGGGCAATACTTCAGTGTGTTTAATGCCAATGAAACCGGATATAAACACCAGGCTTATGCGTCGTATTGACTCGGGACAGACTTTACTTTACCGTATCCTGTATGTTAGCTTTGTAATACTCTCAACCTATAATCTCTGAAATGAAAAAAGAAAAAGGAAATAGTCGACAAATACAAATTCGACATTTAACCAAATAAAAAAAATGAGTATTTTTAGAAAGCGGACATGCTTTGAAATTACATAAAAGGATCATGAAATCTGGTTTGAACGGCGTCGTGCTTGTGATTTTTGTTATTTCACCAATGTCACCACGCGTGACTTGCAGACCCAATTAATCAGCTTCCCACATTTTATTGCTAGTGCATTCCAAACACTCCGAGACTCCACCCCCGTGCACTGCTCCTGCCGTCTCCCTCGCAATACTGTTTGGTCTACATGCGCTTAATTGTTTTGTTCTCCAAAGATTTTGTCACGCTCGCATGAAACTTTGTTCACCTTCAAATTCCAGGAATTACATTTTTTTTTTTAATCATTTGCGAGGAATGGGGAGAATACATAATTTGATGTATGGAACAACTAAATTGTGGAAAGGGCAAGAGGGTAGAGGGCTCTGAACAGGGTGGACCAGGTCCCTGCACCAAACCCCCAACCCCCATTTGGGGGGCAAGGGTGATCAACGGTAAAATCGGGAGCTCCCGCCCCATCCTCCCTGCCCCCCCCCTGCATGATTACGCCGCTGGACATATCGTAGTATAGACATGTTGCCCTTTCACATACGAATGTGACCCAAATTTGGCTGGAAGAGCAACATTAGTACGGCTCTTGGTGGAATGGAACCGGTAATTCGGTTTATTTAATGTTACACCCGTAGACAAACGACAGATCAATACCAACGTTTGTTGACATCAACGTGTCATTATCACCGAGTTTGAGTCGAGTTGACTTTGTACGTAGATTTGTTCTCAATATTTACCACAGTGATTTCTGTTGTGACATCACACGTTGCTGCTCAGCAACTGGGATTGATAACGTTTAAGAATGACTTAAAGGGCGAATGTCTTCACTTCCGTCATTGAAAACCAACCCGTCGTCTGCTCCCAACACACGGCAGGTCGCCAGCCCTGTTGTAACTGACCCATTGTTTTGGTATAGTAGGCTCATATCAACTTAAAGGGACCCTATTGGTCTTCACTCTAAAAAAAAAAAAAGATTATGGCAAGAAAAACTTACTTGAATGGTTAGAAGTACAGCAATGAATAATGAATAATTATCCGCAGACCCTCAAGATAGCAAAACATTTCAAGAAGATGTCAAAGTATGTTTTTAATTAGTACAAACAGCGCGTTTTCCTTTTGGCTGTCGGCAATAGCTACCCTACAGACGAGTATAGTGTAATTTGGCATCATTAAGCTCGCAGAGTTAATAATTGTATTTTTTCCATTAAGTAATTTGGTCTGTTTGGATATGGGTGGGCTTGTTTTATTAATGTTAAGGTTGTGGTATGCTGGGAGCTATGAATCGGGCTGATCCTTTTATCTGTCATTATCTGCCGCTTGCTACTTTCATTAAAAAAAAAGTAGTGTATTAAGCTTTTTTGCATTGTGTGAAAAACTATAAAGTAACTATAGGCATAAGTAGTAAATTTGAGGGTACAACCATGTGTAAAGTCTCTTTAGGAGGGGTGTTTGTTGGCTCTGAAAAGAGCCGGTGTGGTCTCGACGCTTCGAACAGTATACTCTGCTCGTCTTCGAAGCTTAGTTTACTCTGCTCATCTTCGAAGCTTCGAACAGTATACTCTGCTCGTCTTCGAAGCTTCGAACAGTATACTTTGCTCGTCTTCGAAGCTTCGAACAGTATACTCTGCTCGTCTTCGAAGCTCCAAATAGTTTACTCTGCTCGTCTTCGAAGCTTCGAACAGTTTACTCTGCTCGTCTTCGAAGCTTCGAACAGTATACTCTGCTCGTCTTCGAAGCTTCAAATAGTTTACTCTGCTCGCCTTCGAAGCTTCGAACAGTATACTCTGCTCGTCTTCGAAGCTTCATATAGTTTACTCTGCTCGTCTTCGAAGCTTCGAACAGTATACTCTGCTCGTCTTCGAAGCTTCGAAAAGTTTACTCTCCTCGTCTTCGGAGTTTTCCACTCGATAGTTTGTATTCGGTAAAGTATGTTTATCTTAAAATTCACACAGACCAAAAATGAAGCAGCAAGAAAAAAATCCAACCTCAGTTATTATTTTGTTGACTGGAAACTGCTACGAGTAACGTTAGGAAGACGGTGCGATGCGACGCAGCCAGATGAGTATGGTTTGTAGTACAGCGAGTCATCAACACACGACACGAACGGAAGTGCGGTTGTCGGCCTCTGGAAGACTGCGAACCGTATTGGATGACGCCACAAACCCTGGCTGCGTCCCAAGATTGCATCCCGAACTAATAAAACATTGCCGTACTATTCTAACGACGTCTTCTTCTTATTGTGCGGTTGTACCCTGTGCCCATGGTCAAGAGAAGGGGGCGATTTAGAAAGCGAACTTAAAAATTTGTACCGACTTGTTTTGGTTTGAACTTTATACTAGAATAGTATAGGGGATTATAAATGTTGGTGCTATCCCATCCAGTAACGCAGTATCTGTTGACTTGTTGTTTGAAAAATGTATTTGTGACATACAATTCCAAATATGGTAACTTTTCTACTTTCACTTGTGTTATTTTAGCGGAAAGTGGTGGGAAATAGTTCAACCGAAATAGCGTGACCTTTTTGACCATGTAGGTCAGTGGTAAACCGTTTTTTTTCTTCTCGAGATCAAGTATATTTTTGCAGATCCTTTGGGTAGCAGTAGCTAGCTTTCGGAAGTCATGTTCGCTTCCTCATCAGTTGCATGTGGGTCGATTCAGTTTTTTAATATTACAAATTTTGTTTAAAGGAAATGTTGTAAATTTGTTAATATCTTTTGTTTCTTTATAACAAGATAATAAATGACTAAAAATGTAGGAGATAACTTTGAATTTGGGAGTAAATGATATGCTAATAATATAAGAATTCAAATCTCTCAACGACATAGTCCACTACGCCGTCCCGAACTTTGTCTTTTGTTTGGTTGGGGGGGGGGGGGTTCAATGATGCAACTGCATTGCTTGATTTCTGATTTTGTCTCTCTTTTTTAATTCAAATGTAATTTTACTTTTACTCGTTTATATTAACTATTGAAAGCAGGGGATATTTCAGGCTTAACAAAATAAAATATTGATTGATCTTTTCCTTACGTTAGTCTTCACAATAGGTTTATCTCGTATGGTTCCCGCGAGGTTTCTTGGCTGTTGTTAGCGAAACCCTCCCCGCAGGAGAAGAAACTACATGAGAAAATTGGAAAAAATTGTAGGCCCCGAGGGAATAACTGATTATCGGAGTAAATTTCACAATGACAAATAACCAGGAATAACCCTTTTTTCCATCTTTTGACGGCCACTTGACATTTTCAAGCGGCTGCCAGTGCGGTACAGTGGGCTCGACCTTCGGAAACAGCCGCATTGAGATCTCAGAAGAAAAAGATTCAAACCAGAATCATACCTTGCACGATCGTTTAAAGACACTGGACACCTTTGGTAATATTGTCAAAGACCAGTCTTCTCACTTGGTGTATCTCAACATATGCACAAAATAACAAACCTGTGAAATTTCGAACTCAATTGGTCGTCGAAGTTGCGAGATAATAATCGAAGAAGAAACACCCTTGTCCATGTTGTCACATGAAGTTGTGTGCTTTCAGATGCTTGATTTCGATTTCGAAGGTCTCAAAATCAATTCAAATATTTTACTGAGAAATTACTTCTTTCTCAAAAACTATGTTACTTCAGAGGGAACCGTTTCTCACAATGTTTTATACTATCAACAGCTCTCCACCACAGTAAGTTTTTATGCTAACAATTATTTTGAGTAATTACCAATAGTGTCCAGTGCCTTTAAGTTTTTTTGTAAAGTACCCCCGGGCTAGGAACTGAGCATTTCACTTGCCCCCAGGAAGTTTTAGTAGCCCGATTTTAAACATGCATGAATTGTCATAAATGTATTTTTCAGATCACAACCATTTAATGGTCATATTTTTAAGTTACATCCTCACAGTCTTCTCAAAAACAAATTAACACCTTTTCGAAGACACTTATTCATAATTCACATCTGAAAAGGAAGAAAAATTGAGCGTTTTAGACAAACGGGTTTCACCGTTTTTAATGGTCTTTTAATGGGGAGCACTTATGATAATCCACAAAAAGTCCACTGTGTTTTTATAGCGTCGTTCATCCGTTTCATTCGGCGCCGTCTTCTTGTTCATTTTTTACGAAATTCAGAGAAAACACACACGAGGCGCTGGTTTAATTATTAGCTTTTACGAGAGTAAAGTGGGCGAAAAGTGTGTTCGAAACGAACTCTGCCCCGTGACGTAAATTGAAGTTGTTATTTTCCTTTCTGAATGCTACTTTTGAAAAGGATTCTTTCCTTTGAACGGGAAGATATAACACAACCATTTTGTTTATTTAAATCTAAATGGCTCGTCCTTCAAAAAATATTGACAATATTAATGCTCTCTTTGCTTATTTTAAACTTAAGATTATCCGTGTCAAAAAAATATCAGACAATTTATATCAAGTTGGAGGCATTTGGGCACGTTAGGGGGAAATCCATCGTTTTCGAATGTGTGCGCATGGGCAATATTACGTAACAAATGACAATTACCTGGTAAGTCTGCTGCCAACCTAGCGTTTTAGAGTCGCAGTTGGACAACATTAGGCCGTGTCCGAATTTGCGGCTACACGGTATATAATGGCTACGGCTGAACGCCACATCATCATTTGTGGAAGTATATGACGTAATTGGCAACTTTCTTAGCAGCAGTCGTAGCCGTAGCCGTAGCCGTAGCCACCAATTCGGGCATAAAGGGGAACAGTAACGGTGCTAAAGCTTGGTATAACTATGTAATGATTAAAAGCAAGTTTGAGGTAATTTAAATTAACGCATAATCGAATATGAAGTCTTAAAAATTATGTGAAATTGTAACCCATGCACTCAATGTTTCTGCAGTCACAACAGCAACAAAAGTCCAACAAACTTGTAACTTAAAAATATTTTGTCAAGACTGGCACCCCCGAACAAAGATTTTGACAAAATAGGGAGACCGCCAACATAGGGCTAGATAGCTCGGTAATTGGTAGAGCGCCGGTACGTTAATCCGGAGGCCATTGGTTCAAATCCCGCTCAAGTCATTTTTTCTTTGTTCAACCCAAAACCATTTAAAAATATATGTATATTTTTAAAACAATTTTAGCAGGGTTTTACCTGTAACTTTAAGGAACTGGTTTCCATTTATGATGCCTTTTTTTACGATCGTTGAAATAGTGTTCACTCGACAAACTCAAGAAGGTAGCAATCTTTGTAAACGAAAAAAAACAAACAATTCTGACAATTTGGTTAGATACTTCCGTGTGCGCAAAAACATCGTCTTAGCTCAAAACAAAACAAAAAGTACATCCTGGGCAGTTACACAATTATTGTATTTCTATCACTAGCAAATCTTGATGTTTTCATTCCTTATTGATTAGTTTCCCATCTGATGGGCGGGTATCGATCTTGACTTTGCTTTCTTGCATCGGCGTTTTTTTTTATTTTAGGAATCCCCGGTTATAAAAACACAGCTGTAAGCGAGATAAAGGCCACGGCACACGCTCGGGTTGACTTTACGAATATAGAAATTGCCACTGCTGACTTCATGAATTTCGTTTGAAACCACGTCATTGACTCTTCGTGTACGTACCGCCGTCTAAAAGCTGTTTGACTCCCTCGCTTACGGAGGAAAGGTTGGGTAACTAATGGTGATATTTTTGATGGGTACACCCGGCCTGTTTGTCAGGGTAGAATAGAAGTGACTGCGTGTGTCTCGAGTTAGTTTCGATTATAATGAACCAATGAATTTGAAGATGTCGATCAATGAACCACGAGTGTAAGACGTGGTTAAAAAAAAATACTGAAGATATTATATTATGCAGAGCGAGCTGAACTTCAAACTGATGTTTTGCAACCCATTTCTTGCGTGTGTCGTTTGAAATTGTGTTTTTGTTTTTGTGCTAAGAGTACAGTTAGAAAAGGACATACCGACTTTTGACAGTGTTGATAAACGGCCATATACAGCCTCTTGCCATAATGGAGTATTTGCAATTATGATAGGTCAGAAAATGAATGCGTTTTCTCTGATGGATGGAGGCGCTCGGGGCCCTGCTACCGCGAGCAATCAGTAGCAAGCTCATTCAGGAGGAGGACAGTTCGATCGTAAATAAACTCGCGCCCATTTTCTGCTTTCTCTTCCCTCTCTGGCCTGCTGCACATCTGCACGTGTTTTGTAAATAACTTCCTTCCGATCGGCATTGTAATTCCCCTCCCACATGCCAGGTGTTCCTCCGACCGGCGGAATGCCCCCCGCGCCATTGGAATTGGTAAACTGCCGTGCGTGGTGAGGAGGGAATCAAAGATGAGTTGTGCGGTTCGTGATTGGCTGATTTTGACGTCGTATAGCTGCCAGATCAGCTGTGGATTGTAGCGTATTTCCGCGCGCATCCTGCCCTTTCGAGACACCCGGATATGACATATGAATGCTCTAATAACCTAATATTGTATTATGTTTTGTTCGTTTCTGATCTGGGTTTTAATCAGGTGAGGTATTAAAGATAATTCCCTCACAATCTTAGATCAGTTTAATAGTAATCTGTTTAAAACGGCACTTTTGTTTTCACTGGGCGGGATTGAATGCAGTCGAGTGCCCACATGACGTTATAAAACCTGACAGGAGCGGTGGAATAAAAATGCGGCAATTGCTCATCCCATAAGTCAAGGGAAATTGGAGTTGCCCATCATCAAATCCAATTTTCGCCAGAATCTGTGTGTATTTGTTTAACTTCAAAAACCAAAAGATGCGCATGCTCTGTCAAATAGATTATGTTGACAGTGTACATGGTTGTAATGTCTGACTGTGTAAGAATCACACGGGCTTCTATTTTAAGAATTTAAAAAACCCACTAAAGAAAGAAAGGTTTTAACGGTATACGTTTTATATTATGGTTATAGGCCTATACAAAAATTAAATAGCAGTTAAAGGAACATTACAGAATTGGTAAAAATAAACTTGTAAAATATACTTTTTGATCACAGATATTACATCAAACTTACACGGCCTAATGATGATGATGATAGAAAACAGCCTTGAAATATTTCTGTCTGAAAGCCACATTTGATGAGAAATGAATAAACTAATTTTCCGATTGGAGTTTATCGCTCAGTGAGCGTTTTATTCATTTGTTGAAGTCTATATGATTTCATGCAAATGTGTAATCGTTTTTTCACTATTTTCTTGTGACCCGGATGGCCGATCGATCTCAAACTTCTACAGGTTTGTCAGTTTATGTATATGGTGGATTACATAAAGTGCTTTGCACTGCCAGCAACTGTTTTGTTAGCAAAACCAATTCTGTAATGTTCCTTTAAAATTCAATAGATATATTGTTGACACTTTGTCCCCGTTGACCTTTGTTATAAATTTCAGATTTATTTTCTTTCACCTTGACTTCCCGTACCCTTTCAATTCAAAAACAAACTTAGAATATTTTAATTTAGTCCCTAAATTCCAGCATTGAAAACACAATGCGAAAAAAAAATCATAATAAATTGAAGTCAATGCCAAAACTTTTTCTGTCAAATTTTACTACTATCAATAGCTCAAACTACATGATTGCCAGGAGCCACGCCATAAGAAAAGTCAAGGTCTACTAAAATACAATGCTCCTTCTTTTCTCCCCGATAGCTTAAATCAGACGTGAATTGACGAGAGTTGTCGTATGTTCTTAAACCATGGCCGTCCGTCGCCACCATTTAACTCATGGACTCAAGGTTGCGTAATTACATTTCATTTCGGAAGCAGCCTTGAGCAAGTTCGGGTGGGCGACTAGAGTGACTAGACTTACTAGAAACCATAGAGCACAGGGAGATTGACTAGACCGACCATGCACTGGAGCATGGTCGATCTAGTAAATTCAAGACCTACGTCACACACGTTTACACTGTTTCTGGTAAGTCTAGTAACTCTAGTCGCCCACCCGAACTTGCCTCTGCTTGATATACGCTCAGAAGTCAGAACGGGATGCGATTGGGGGAGGGGAGGAAGGGAGGGGCGGGGCTACAATCTGTGAGCTTAGGCGGATTTGGCATTCGTGAACTATTGGGATGGATTTATTGTACTGGGAATTAAACACGAGACTAAGATGAAATCAGAGAGTGCACTGTCCGCTCTCCTTTTTAAACTGGATGTGTTTTTTTTAATTATTATTCATGTATCATAAATATGTAGTTCAGGATTACTTCAACTAAACTTCTTTTCCTTGGTGTCGTATTTTTCTTGCATTGTATGTTAAATTATAAATGAGACGGCTGTATTTGTCAAACCTATGAATTCAAGACGCAATGCTAGTCTATATTTCAACAGAAAGCTCGAGCCTATCGAATGTTTATAATATATAATGTTACAACCGGTACACTCTCTAAAAGTCCGGTTTCGGAGTTGACCCGGATTCCGTGTCTAAGGGGGCCCGACCCATTTCTGGGTCAATCTGACCCGTTTCTGGGGTCAGACTGACCCGGAAAGTGGATCAACAATGGGATTTTAACTCGGATTCCGCGTCAGTTTGACACATTTCTGGGTATTGCTGACACTGAGTTTCCGGGTCATATACTGACCCGGAAACAAAATGAGTCAGTCCCCACAGGATTCGGATCCTGGTCAACTCTGACCTTGAATGTTAATGCAGGGCCTTGTCACTGCATTGTACATGGTGTCAAATTACTCCCCGTAAACTGTTAAAAAAAATAATTATAACTATTTTTTTAACACTCTCAAAACACCTACTATTCACATCGACCTCAACTCTTTTCTTTTTTTTTGGCCCACACCTTTTTTCACACGTCTTCTTCTAGTGTACACAACTAAATGGTTCTGTTTTTGCTCCGTTCCGTCCCTTTCGTTTACTGCTATCAAGTTACACCTGGTAAATTTAATTTCACAAAAAGTTTAAGCCGGATCTGCCCTGCCGGATGACCTTTATTAGACCCTGACCCCCTTCTTTCTTGCCATTCTTTTGTGAGTCCCGCCCCCAACTTCCGAAATCTAACGGGTAGGTTTTGTAAGGTAATAGCGGTTACGCCATGTTTCATTTCCGCATGTTGTTGAGGGGTTTATAGACTCGCAGGCCATTACCCTTTAGGCCCCATACGATGCGGCTTAAAAGGTCCGCTTTCACCTTTTCAGGTAGTTAATTTAAAATCTTTTTGTGGTGATTGATGTTTATCAGAATGTGACGTGCGAAGACATTGTATAATGGAAAACAGCATTCTGGCTGTTGGCTGATTGAGACAAATGGGTCACCAGAGGGGACCAGCACTGTAACCCGCGGGCCTGAAATTGTGTACCAAGGAAGATGTTAATTTACAAGAAATCTTATTTTTAGACTTGCATGGAGAGCCAAAAATAAGAACAGGGGAAGCTAAGTTCTCAAGTAAGTTATGAATCATAGTACATGTTCGGCTTTAACCTTGTTGGCTGCCACTTTGAAATTAACAGGTTCACATTTAACTGCATTTTTTCACATTCAAATTTACTGCTTCAAATTGTCATTAAAGTCCGAAAAATTCAATCGAAACAGGATTTTAAAGCAACAAATTTGTCTTTTACCATTTTCCCCTCTAAATTGTGAAAAACATGCTCCAGATTTTAGAATTCAATCTAGTTTTTTAAAGCTAACAATTAAAAAGTTAATAAATTCCAGTTATTTGTTGGCAATATAACGCACATGTTGTCATGTTTGGGGTCCAAGGGATAAAAAAAATCTATCCTCTCCTCTTTTTTTGCTTGGTTTGAGCAGCAAATGATACAAAAATCTTTCCCCTCATCTTTTCTGCTGGATCTGAGGAACAAGGGATAGAAAATTCTATCCCCTCATCTTTTTGGCTGGGTTTGAGGAACAAGGGATAGAAAATTCTATCCCTTGACCTAAATTATATCAATTCGAACCACAGTTAAACTTTTATTTTTGTCAGCTTTTTCAATAGTGAAGTAACATAATTGTTAATAAAAAGGTGTGCGTATTTTGTTTTAATTGTATGATGCAGGAATAAGTAAGAGTACGCAATTTTTCAAATTTGTTTGTTAACAAAAATGAATTAATCAAAAAACTGTAAATAATTTTTTTTAAATTGCACCAAGTTCTAACTTTGTGCCTCCAGCAATATTTTATGAACAAAAATAGCATGATTTTTACATTTTAGAGACAACTTTAAGAACGAATGCTATGTATTTTTAAATAAATGTGAAATGTGAAAAAGTGTAGTTAAATGTGAACCTGTTAATTATGTTTCTTCAATTCTTTTCCCAAACACTTCTCATAGAGTTTGTGTATGTGTGAGCCTTTTCACTTATCGTGTTGTATAACTTGTTCAGTCTGTTTATTTTAAGGTTTTCTTTATTGTATTGTTTTACTTAGTTAAAACCAAACACTAGGTGTCTTCACTTAATGAATGTAGGGCCCTGTTGATACTTACAAAAGTAACATTGCATTTTGTGGTGAATAATTTGTCCGCGTGATTTCTCATTACCGAAACGGAACCTCTCTGCGCACCGTTCGATTCGATTTAATCGCCTTCTCTTTGACGTCAATGTTTTTTTCCCGGTTATTTTAACAACAATTGCCCATGATGAGATTATCAGTAATGTACCAAGAGTATTGCAACATTTTGACAACTAATGATGCAAACATAATTATTTTCACATTTTTAATCATAATCCACCATCCAGCTCTTTGTCAGCATAATATTGGCTTAATCAAATACGAGGAAGGAAAAATAGAAACTTCCAATATTTGTTAATAATGCAGGACAAGACAAGTTCTCTAAAGAACAAAATCTACACAGCAAAGTAGATATTTATACACATGGTGTTACCGCAAACCGAATATATATTGATACCTCACCATGCAATGCCTCAAAAACCATTATAATAATGACAATGTTTAACAAAATTGCGTACTCTTTACATCATTGGTAAACTCATTATAAAGAGGGATTGACAAAAGCCGCAGCCTTACAAAATTATCAAGGTCGTCAAGGTCAGCGATGAGATCTAGGTTGTCTACGTGGTTACTTTGCCCTGCATTTCAACTCTGTGGACCACAGTTCCATTCCCGCCACCGACCGGAGCCTTGCACGTGGAGTGGGCTTACGGCCCCTACCTGATCGCATGGGTTTTTCCCCGGTTTGGGGGTTGTTCCTCCCACTAAAACTGAAGATTTCGTCAACATCTCCTATTCATTCTGGTAAAGACACAATGGGCTGTCGGGCGTGCAATGAAATACACTCAAACGAATGACACACGCAATTTCTCATTGCTGATTAGCAAATAATGTAGTCTACTTGTTATTGATTGTTTTGTCCTTTTTATCTATAATCAAATTGCTACTTTTAACACTTGCTTTCAAACAGTACCTGTTTTTTACTACGTGCCCCAGTTTCTTGTGCTCTTCTAATTGCTTCTATTATAGTGTGCTGCTTTGTAAAATGTATGTTAACCTAGTTGGTTCTTAGTTATCTTCATCTTAATAAGAACCAGTGTTAATATTTTCCCCCCTAATTTAGCCAAGGGCTGCAAGGGTAAAAATGTATTTTAAATCAACCACGAACAATAATAACGAAAGTGTTTGTACAAGAGGTGAACCATAATTGAACACGTCACACTCTCGCCTTTAACCGGGTCCATTAGCCTGGATTACTATGCATCGGCATAGACCGTATATCTTGATAAGTGCATAGACCTATTGAGTCAAACAGTGGTTATAATGAAGGTGCTCTCCAATCGTTGGTAACCCGTTAAATCACATCTTACAGATGATGTAATGTACGGGGGAAACGGATTCGATGACAATCGATGATGAGCGCCCTCCACGGCTGAACATCGATCTCTCTTTTTTTTTTTGCATTACAGGGACGACTGGTACGACAGGAAACCCAAACACACTAGGGATCACGTGTATACACAGTCTAGAATCCCTTGCCTAATTCGTACGGACAAAGATAATGGGAGGGTGGGAACTTGTGATCATGCTGGACGTTAAAGTCAGAGTCCCCTCCATTTTTGTTTTGCTCAAAAAGATTGTGAAGTCATCAACATTATAAAGAGTTCATAAAATGTTTAATCTAATGTGAAATATAACTGTCAATGCCTGGCCATATTGCAGCTAAAATGATGCTTACTATGTTTTTTGAGTAAAATGTAAGCGGGGAAGCTGAAGTCAGAAAAAGGTTCAACTACCAATTCCTGCTGTTCAACATTTCATTGTGCTTGAAAGGTGCTCTATTGTCTGTATTTCCTTGGTAACATTCTTTATCATTACATACAAGTATTGATAACAGGAGCGTTTTGCTGCTGCAATGAAGGTTGCAGTTGCCGTTCTTGTTGTTGATGCTGTTGCTGCTTACGTTATTGATGATGCTGATGCTGTTGCTGGTCGTCTTGCTGTAATGCTTCTGTGGTTGCTGTTGATGTTTATTTTGTTATTACTGCTGTTGTTGCTGTTGTTGCTTGGTGATGCTGTTTCTGAGGTTGTTGCTGCTGATGTTCCGAGTAGACATTTATTGAATATTCAATTTAGTTAGGCCTACTCTTTCATAATTGCAAGATTGTAGGTCTAAATCTGTCCAATGGAGCATTATGTCTTGACCATTATTAAAAGAAAAACACGTTGTGTTTTTAATATACTTCGGGGAAAAATAATTTGCTCATTTCGAATTTTAAATTTGCAGCTTTAAAGAAATGCCATTTTTAATTATTTTCAGCGGACCTGTAATTATAACAAATGAAACTTTATTTTTCTTATTGACAGCTACAGTCATTTTCAGTTTAAATAATTTATTTGTAATAAAGACTAATGAACTTTGATGCCGCCACTAATTTTTTGTCATTCTGCCTGAGTAGAGCTTGCAGAAAATCTTCCGAGCGAAACAGAAGAACTTGACACCCAATAAAAATGTGCTTTCTGCCCGTAGGATCACTTATGACTTTTTTCAACGATTAGACCCTTTTCTTCCGCGATTATCTCCGCAAGACGACGCTGCCTGATTGCCGACCACTTTAAATTGTTATCAATTTAAACCACGGCTCCTCCCGACACAGTCGCGGCAACAGACGGTTGGCGTTGTAGTAAATTGACACGTCAAAAACAGCTACCACGCAATCCATCTCAGTACACTGAAGGAACAAAAATTGCCTGCAGGGATTTCATTTTTTTTTTTACTGTTGAGTTCTTGTTGTCTTTACGCTGTGGATTCAATACGGAGGTATTAGGTTGCGCAAAAAAATTCATATCGAGTTCATGATTTTTATGTGCAAGTGGGCATGGTTATCATAACTAGAGGTATTGCGCGCGCACACTTCGACCTGAATATTTGTACTGTATGTAGATTTACGTCTCTTTGAGTTGACCTCTACTATAGTAATACAAAGGGTCGAAGGCTCAATAAAGGCGTACAACACAAGAGACACGTCTAAATATACACCGATTAGCTCTGATTGGGACACATTTTTGATTTGTAAATATTCTGTTGTTGCTTCTTTTTTAAATGTACTTTAAAAAAAGAAGTAATATCAAGTATTCATCATGAGACAAGGTTTATAAAAGTAGTCAAAAGGTTCAGTTTGCATTATTTCTACCTTTAGTTCCAACCCCTGTCAATTGAGTGTAGCAAAGATATCCAGAAAATTGATTTGTCCGCCGAGAAGCCATTTATTTAAAAAACAATTCACAACACAGGCACGTTCGAACGTGGATGACTACCGTGGTCTGTTCAATTTTGTAATCACCCAAGTCGTATCAAGCTTAAAGACACTGGACACTATTGGTAATTGTCAAAAGACCAGTCTTCTCACTCGGTGTATCTCAATATATGCACAAAATAACAAACCTGTGAACATTTTGAACTCAATTGGTCGTCGAAGTTGTGAGATAATAATGGAAGAAAAAACACCCTTGTCACACGAAGTTGTGTGCTTTGAGATGCTTGATTTCGAGACCTCACGTGTGAGGTCTCAAAATCAATTCAAATATTTTACTGAGAAACTACTTCTTTCTCAAAAACTACGTTACTTCAGAGGGAGCCGTTTCTCACAATGTTTCATACTATCAACAGCTCTCCATTGCTCGTTACCAAGTAAGTTTTTATACTAACAATTATTTTGAGTAATTAACAATAGTGTCCAGTGCCTTTAAACCAGACACAAAGTAACAGATCTGCTAACAAACGGTAATGACTCGAAGTTGACACTTGCACATAGGATCACCTAAACAAAATCATTGTTTTTTTGCATTTACAACAATATGCATTGAGCAAAGTCAGAAGAAGGGAGTATCACACAATGCTCCCTGTCTTATACCCACTCGGGTTGATCAACTTAAGAACGAGAGTACTATTTTACAACAAAAAGAAGAACAATGGTTCTAGGTGCAGAATTTAGAATATTACATGTATTATCTTGGGTTTGAAACACTTCATGGTGGAGACATCCAATCTAGTAATGTATATTAAACTGTCTCTTAAAATAATTGGTGGTGCATTAGCAGCTCGAGTTTGCGATTATGCTACGGTCGTTTCAGGGGAAATGTAGAAAAGGGTTTGCAGAGGTTGTTTAACACAGTCTGGTGAGGAGATGTCTTCAAACGCTATAGATGATGGGTCATTGTGTGTGTAGGCTTTGAGCTGCCGTTGTGGGGAGGTGGCACGCCTTCAGTCTCCTCCAAAATCCATCTACATTAAGTTGCGGGCGTAAACAAAACACACAAATGTTTCAACACTACAGCGGAGTTGAGCTCTTTTGTTGACGGTCGTTTCCAAGTCTTTCATAGAATAAGTACATTAACAATAGTTCAAGTATACTCATGGTTTAAAAAGAGCCACTTAGCCCGGACTTCCTGCAGGTATGATTAGCACGCAAATCAAAGAAGACAAACAAATCTTTTTCACCGAGGTGTTTCTTTTATAAATGTATAGTATTTTTTTCCTGCCATACGTACCCGTGTATCAATCAACCTTATCCTCACTCACTCCCTTCGGTTTGGGTTTAAAGTACTCCTCACATACTACGCCTAATGAAAAGCCATTCGTAGATGAATGCACATGATGGATATTCGCTGTAAGGGTTTGTTCCTGTTGTACGGGTGACGGTGAAGGGGCTTTTAGCAGATTGGTTGCGACCTTGTGTGTGTTGAGTACCACTCGAGCACACAAGCACGGGATCGAGTTAGGAGCTGTAAAACAAACGCGTTTGAAGGCTGTGGAGCGTGCGTGATTTATGTGGTATAATAGACGAGCAGATCAACCGGGCTATTCGGGAGCGTAAATCGGGGTGCTTGACCGCAGGCGAACACCAATTCCCATCATGTTCTTCTAGTGATGATTTGGGATTTCTAGCCTCTTAGAAAACATCCCCTTATGCACAGTACCGACCTACTGATGTATATATTCAATGAGCATACAAAATTGCGATGATTTTCAAAAGTCTCATCTTAACTCGACTATGACTGAGACGGCTCTTAGAATTTGACCCGTCTTTCGGCTACGCGGTCCCCAATATCCAGGTCTCTGACGCAATAAGTCGGGAAAAAAATGTGATTACTCGGATTCTCCTTAATTTTGACACAGTTATGGGTAATTTTAACACAGATTCCGGGTCATACTGATCCAGAAAATGGGTCAGGCCCTACGTGACCCGGATCCCTGTCATTTCTTTTCTCCAGAAGTTGTTAGTGTGCGTGCTGACATACTTAAATGTTTCCATTGTGTTAGGCCTGCGCTAAACGTCGCACGTTTGTCGTGTCGAACTCAAACAGTTGTAAAATTAGGAATTAAATTCGACAAAAGAGCGACGTTTAGCGCAAACCTTTTATTTAAGTTCGGCACTGCCGTGTAGCACGGCAAGCCCTGCCGTGCTACACGGTAGCGGCACGACACGGTGACAAACGTCGCGCTCTTGCCGTGTCGAATCGAACTGAAAACATTTGAGTTCGGCTCGGCAAAAGTGCGACGTTTAGCGCAGGCCTTATAAGTTGGACTTTGCCGCACGTCATAGATGGGGTGTCAATCAACAGGGGTCAGTGATTTGGTTAGAAGGGGGCAGGACAAAACTCTGCCATCATCATTTGCGTACAAAAACGGTTCATCAATAATTGTCAATGTTGGATGAAATCAAATGATAAAACTTAACTAATTAAGCAGACAAATAAGCTTAAATTAACACAGGCAATTCCTTGACATGTTAACAACAAACTTAAATCACAACAAGAATGTTGAAAATCCAAAACAAACCCTGTAAACCTATGGGAAAGAAGTTTATCAGCATGTGCGTTGCAACCAAACAGGTCCCGGATCTGTTCAGGGTTTCAAAGCCCAATGGCAAAATTTCTTCTCTCTTTTCTTCATTTTTTGTCCCAAATGAGGCGCACCTTGTAAAAATAAACACGTAGTGTAAACGTTTCCGGTACTCTGTGTTGCCTAAGCTTCAGCTCCATCTTCGGTCTACGCGTGACGTCTTAATGTGTAGAGTGCTTGTTTTTTCAAAAGTCTTGTACGCTTGAGGCCAGCGGCGGTTAAGGTAATTACATTGGCAAGATTTAAAAGCTTCATTTGAGGATGGGGGAATTATTTCACGGTCTGAATTGGGGGAATTCGTGGACTCTTTTTTTTGTATTATTGAATCACGGAAATACGTCTTGCCGACGCACTAATGAAACGCTTTTGATGCTGAAAGTTCAAGGTTTATACGTCCTTGAGATCTTTTCTTCTTAATATTCCATCTGTCGTTAATTGGCGCATTGGGGGCTGTTTTTTGCTCCGAAACGCCGATGGAGGCTCTATGGATTTCAAGAACAATTGTGACGTGGGTCTGTTCTTTCATATAATGCGGGTCATAGATTGCGGGTATTTTCCCCAGACAATGTTGTTTGAAAACGCTTCTGCATCCAGGTACAGATTATACTTTGGCGAGAGGTTCAACAGAATTGTAGAATTTCTTAGTTCCAATGATTTACGATAGGAGTTGTACTTCGGCGTATATCCACAAAGGACCAAGCACTGTGTAGGTCTAGAGAAAGAGGTCGTTTAACGAGTGATTAGGTGGTTGCCTCTTATAAAAAGTTGATTTAAAAAGGAATGATTCCTGGGAGTTTCAAATGAATTTGAATGAAGTCTAGGATTCACGAGTTTTTGTGAACTTTTTATTTTCTAACGTTGCCCTCTTTTACTTCAACTCCACGATTTCTCACTGTGTTCTATTTAATAGAAACAGCGTTTACGTAGACCCATTTCCCCAAGCCTTGTACACAGTAAACAGCAACGTATATTAGGGAAATGAAACTCGTAAATAATCATTTAGATTTTTTTGAGGCGGATTGGTGTTTGTTTGCTTGTTTGTTTGTTTGATTGATTTTTTTAGGGGGGTGGGGGTGGTGTTGGGATGCTTGTTAGGATGGTCCTATATTGGAGGCCATTACATACTTGCGTTGGCCTACGCATGGGTCCTTCTTGGATTTTTTGCACCCTACAATTCTTTAGAAATAGGAAAAAGTACAACACCTTACAAACCCGATCCATAAGTTGGGTGCGTGTGTGTGTGTGTATGTGTGTGTATGTGTATGTGGTGTGTGTGTGTGTGTGTGTGTGTGTGTGTGTGGACACACGGAAGGGCATATGTGGGGTCCTGACAACAATGGAACAATGGACCCCACAAGGTCATTTCAATAGGAACAATTGGGCCCCACAAGGGAATTCTTCAGAAAAGGGAATAATAGAACAACAATAGCAGTACCCCACATTCCGGATCCGTAAGGATGTGTGTGTGTGTGTGTGTGTGTGTGTGTGTACACACAGAAGGGCATATGTGGGGTCCTGACAACAATGGAACAATGGACCCCACAAGGTCATTTCAATAGGAACAATTGGGCCCCACAAGGGAATTCTTCAGAAAAGGGAATAATAGAACAACAATAGCAGTACCCCACAAACCGGATCCGTAAGGATGTGTGTGTGTGTGTGTGTGTGGACACACAGAAGGGCATATGTGGGGTCCTGACAACAATGGAACAATGGACCCCACAAGGTCATTTCAATAGGAACAATTGGGCCCCACAAGGGAATTCTTCAGAAAAGGGAATAATAGAACAACAATAGCAGTACCCCACATTCCGGATCCGTAAGGATGTGTGTGTGTGTGTGTGTGTGTGTGTGTGTGTGTGTGTGTTACACACAGAAGGGCATATGTGGGGTCCTGACAACAATGGAACAATGGACCCCACAAGGTCATTTCAATAGGAACAATTGGGCCCCACAAGGGAATTCTTCAGAAAAGGGAATAATAGAACAACAATAGCAGTACCCCACATACCGGATCCGTAAGGATGTGTGTGTGTGTGTGTGTGTGTGTGTGTGTGTGTGTGTGTGTGTGTGTGTGTGTGTGTGTGTACACACAGAAGGGCATATGTGGGGTCCTGACAACAATGGAACAATGGACCCACAAGGTCATTTCAATAGGAACAATTGGGCCCCACAAGGGAATTCTTCAGAAAAGGGAATAATAGAACAACAATAGCAGTACCCCACAAACCGGATCCGTAAGGATGTGTGTGTGTGTGTGTGTGTGTGTGTGTGTGTGTGTGTGTGTGTGTGTACACA
Organism: Pycnopodia helianthoides; assembly: GCA_032158295.1. NCBI lineage: Eukaryota > Metazoa > Echinodermata > Asteroidea > Forcipulatida > Asteriidae > Pycnopodia > Pycnopodia helianthoides. The sequence continues at coordinate 1,609,014 of CM063262.1, forward strand.
CAGAAGGGCATATGTGGGGTCCTGACAACAATGGAACAATGGACCCCACAAGGTCATTTCAATAGAACAATTGGGCCCCACAAGGGAATTCTTCAGAAAAGGGAATAATAGAACAACAATAGCAGTACCCCACAAACCGGATCCGTAAGGATGTGTGTGTGTGTGTGTGTGTGTGTGTGTGTGTGTACACACAGAAGGGCATATGTGGGGTCCTGACAACAATGGAACAATGGACCCCACAAGGTCATTTCAATAGGAACAATTGGGCCCCACAAGGGAATTCTTCAGAAAAGGGAATAATAGAACAACAATAGCAGTACCCCACAAACCGGATCCGTAAGGATGTGTGTGTGTGTGTGTGTGTGTGTGTGTGTGTGTGTGTACACACAGAAGGGCATATGTGGGGTCCTGACAACAATGGAACAATGGACCCCACAAGGTCATTTCAATAGGAACAATTGGGCCCCACAAGGGAATTCTTCAGAAAAGGGAATAATAGAACAACAATAGCAGTACCCCACAAACCGGATCCGTAAGGATGTGTGTGTGTATGTGTGTGTGTGTGTGTGTGTGTGTGTGTGTGTATGTGTGTACACACAGAAGGGCATATGTGGGGTCCTGACAACAATGGAACAATGGACCCCACAAGGTCATTTCAATAGGAACAATTGGGCCCCACAAGGGAATTCTTCAGAAAAGGGAATAATAGAACAACAATAGCAGTACCCCACAAACCGGATCCGTAAGGATGTGTGTGTGTGTGTGTTCTTGTCTTTTATGTTTGTTTGATTGTTGTTTTTATTTTTGGGTTATTTACGGGAGCATTCGCCCAGATTTTCATCCCTTTTAATTGCAAAAGATAGCATTTGTTTTAGAACTTGGTCGCTGAGAGATTACCCGTGACCCCCGAAACAGTCGAACGGAATAGCACCGAACAGCCTCGGCTCAAAATGGTACCACTATGACGTCACCACATTGCACAACTCGATCCATTACCCCCACGCCATGCAGTCGAAGACACCTTATTGCCAAGGTAGTCACATACATCGCAACTCTATTATCCAGTACGTGTACATTAACTTATGCCGACGATTAGCGTAACTCCCCTTGCAAAATGTTGGCGATGCATTTTGGCGCCAAAAATCATGTTTACGGCGGGAAATCCGGAGGTCGGTGCCGTCTGATCACGATTCCAATGGCCAGGAAAGAATAGCAGGTACACTAATTGTTCACTTGAATTCCGGAGAGGGGATTGAGTGTCGAGCTCAGGTGAAATAATCCCGAATGGAATCATTGAGATAATTTTTTGGCAAGATGGATATGGTATTACTTCTCAATGTCAATTATTCAGGGAATACACTGATAAAGTTTGATACACTTAAATAAAACATAATAATGTAGAATAATTATGTTGTGATCTTCGGTCTGAAGGAACGCCGTGATAAAATTGAAATTGAGACATTTTGAGATTGTTGTTTAAGAATCGACCAGTATGGCCGGGAGCCAGAGGTAAACCTTTTTTTTTTTTTTTTTTTTTTTTTTTTTTTTTTAAATAGGAATGACATTTTAAAGTGACGCTAACCAACCGAGTCCAAGCAATATCTGCCGGGCAGATTTGATAATTTTGAGAAAACTTTATTAGATGCAATATAAGGTCTCTGTGACAAAATTCCAACTTTAGCATAAACATCTTAAACTAAACTGTGTTCATCACACAACATTGGTAAGAATGAAAAGGCATTTGACACTGATTTGCCTAAAATGTGCATATTAAGACGGTAACACTATGAAAATCTTTGCTGTGAAACCACCGTGAAATCTCAGCGAAGTGCAGGATTTGGCTGAAATTCAAGGAGTTTTTTCTCTTTCACCATGCTTTAATGGAATTGCAATTTCCTTAATTCACCTTGAACAAAAAAAGTCTCCAGACCATTTGCTGGCCTCCGTGAATTTCACCATGATTTCAGGGAATGCTCTCCATCCAAGCCTAGAACTCTTCAATTGGTGATTCATGTTTTCAGCTGTACAGCTCAGTAAAAACAACATAAAACACTTAAGCTCTGGCTAGTTCAAAAAGAACTTCGTGAAAACTAGGTGAAAAGGGGGAATTGACGACTTCAAGGAGAAATGTGGATTTTCACTCCATTTTCAAGACTAAGATTTTCATAGTGTAATTTTGTGTGATGCAAAATTTCCCGTAAAATACCTTGCCTTTATATATATATATATGTGTTTTTTGGTTTTTTTTTTCTTTTTTTCTTTATTAGCAGGATCTTGGAGGGCACATCTTTTTCTTTGATAGTTTATTTACTTTTGTTCTTCCCTGGACGGCCTCTGCTCGTAATATTGTATTGTCCAAAGCACGATAAACAAAAAACAAATGTTTTTAATATAATAAGTTAAGTAAATTAATACGTTCTGAGATCCGGTTGGCCAAAGATCCTGTTGGTACTCGCTGGATGGATTCGACGTTTTTGTGAAAATACCGTGACAGTTTTGTTGCTGTTTTCTAAGCAGTTAGACACTGTATTCAGCTAAAACCTTCACCTGTAACTGTTAATCTTCTTTCCTTATGATTTTGCATATGAATCAGCATTATGTTGACAAGCCTGTAACCGATTGTAAAGTACTTATGTAGACGTTGATGAAAAACGATTGATCTAAAACACTCCAAAAAGAGAGCGTTGTCCAGTCTAGTAACTGAAGCTGTGAGAAATGATTGCCTGTTTCAATAATTATACAACACTGTTTTCAATAATAAGACGTAACGTTTGTTCTGTGTTCTTCTTCTTGTCTGTCCAATTGATAGCACTGTTTAGAGTATAAATTGCATTTCTAAGACAAGCCTCTACAAGCCTTGGCTTATCCTGGACATTGCCTTAATAATGCATTACAATAATTATTCCTTTATTCCTACCTGTTCTCCATTATTTAGTGAATACGGGTGGAGATATACTTTTATACAGTCGAGTTGAAAGTGAGTGTTGTGCAGCCCAACAACTAATGTTGTGAGTTAATGGCCTTGCTTCAGTTAAACATTCTTATGAATGGATTTCATATAACCAGGAGGCAGCAGTAGCTGCAAGCTGGGGGGAGGGGAGCAGAAGGCGGACGAGTTTCTCTCAACGTCAACAAGAATTGTTTTGATGCGTCGTCCGTAGTCATTAGCGATTATGTTCTTTCCTCTAATATTATAGAGATCGATATTTCAGAGCTATTTTTGTGGTAGAGGATTGTTGGTTTTAAACTAGTTCCAGCCATAGGCTGTCAAAAAAACCTCCGGATGAAATAATTGATTCCCCCTTCCCCGTCTTTGTAATTATTTCCAGGGCAACTCTTCCTTTATAGAAACAGAAATTGTGTTTTAATTACGTTTAGTTTCAGGTCAAACTGTCTGGGTTTTTTTATTACCTTGACCGAATTTATTATCATTATTATTATTATTCATTTATAATTATATTTCTTTCTTTTTTCAGTTGAATATTTAGTCTCAGATAATCGGGACTTGTATTAGATTTTGCCCAGGTTTAATATTAAAACAACTTTTTGTTTCTTCTTTTTATTTGTCGTTATTGTTATTATTATTATTATTATTATTTTTTTTATATTTAGTCTTAAACTTTCTGAATTGTGATTACATTGCCCGAATTTATTGTTGTTGTTATTTAAATTTTTATTTATTTGTTTAATATTGTATTTACTTTCTTGATTTTATTTAGATATTTAGTCTCAGCATTTCTGGGAGGCTAATCGACTTGCTACCCATCAATAGTCGAATTGTCCTGTCCTTCTTCCAATAAACGACTCCATTAATGGGGCAAAAGGGTAATTTAGTTACCGGGTAAATACGCATCGGAGTGGCTGCAAACGTTTCCTAGGGGGGAAGTCAGGCTCGTTCTCCAGCACGGGGAATGGGCCGTTCAGACGTGGGTCCACCATCAACGAGAGACGCGCTCGTTCGAGAACCTGTCCATTAACAGCGAGTAGAAAACCAGACAAATTTGTGTGAGGCTTTTAAACTACCTCCATTATTAACCCGTCCATAATACTAAATTATCAACGATACAGCTCGCTAATTTGACCACTGAGGTTGAAAACATAGGCATCATAGTGGTCCCTCATGGTCAATTTCTCAGCGTAACTGGGCAAGGATCAAATTTGAGCACTTAAAACAGAGCTGGATGCCAGCTACTTTAAGTGGGCTCTGCAGAGATAGACAAGGACGGGTTCGGATGGATCGAGAATGGGAACTCAAGCGATGGTATTCCAACCTGACTTGGTTTTTATGAGATTTAAACAACTTAAAGCCGAATGTGGGAACCCAGAGGATGTGCTTTGAATTTGATATAAGAAGTCAGTTGTAACTTGGTGTGGGGCAATTGAACCGGTTTACCGGACTGAGTTGGGCAAATCCCACCTGATTTAGTTCTAACTGTTCTTTTATTAAGGTGATTCTCTCGAACATTTTGATTGGATTGTTATGCAAGTTGACGATGTGTCTTTGTGTTTGGGAAAAGAGGTTGCGAAAAAATCCTGTACAGGCAAGATTTTCGGTCTCACCGAAACGTGTCAGTCATTGGTTTAGGAGATGAGAGAAGAAAAAAGGAAAAATTAATTTGTAAACCAGGATGGTTTGCAGAGTCTTTTTGCCGTCAATATTGCCTTGAGGTAAGTTTGTATTAATCAGTATCCAGAATTACCCAGAGTTATAAAAGGGCCCATGAAATGTAATTGTGTTTAAAGGCACAGTACACGTTTGGTAATGACTCTGAAAATGAATGGCAATAAAAACTTACTTGGTAAGAAGTACAGCAGCCTTGGGTAGTATAATGAATGTTGAGACATTTTTAACTACGAAGTTCTACGGTTATGGAAAAAGGTATCACTTTTTATTCCCCCAAATTTGAATCTGAGAAGCGTTTCTGTCAGAAACTCTTCTCACTCTGTGTATTCCTATGGGGAATATTCTTCCTGCGTGGCAATATTCGCTCCGGTTTTTCGGTGATATCTCAAAAACGCGACCACCTTTTGAAGTGAAATTTTCACAGGTTAGTTTTATTGTATGTACCTACATTTGTATAGGATTAACACAATCAGTAGGCTCCAATTACCAAACGTGTACTGTGTCTTTAATGCATTCCTTGGAGATGCACATTTGTGTCCCATTTCACCTTACTTTCAGTTTTCGTTTTGCCATTTTAAAGAACATTTTGATTCCTTTTTAAATTTTATTCTGATGCAAATTTTTCATATTCGTGACCACAAGTGTTGTCCCGGCGGGCAGAAATCTCAATGTTGCAATTAGCTCGTGCAGAAAAGGTGAACAGAGTTTAGGATATTTCACTCTGTCGTAAACTTTCATTTATTTAGTGACTTGTTATAGTGTGTCAGTTTATGGCAGTAGGCCAAAGCGCAAACTTTTCTTACAAATTCTTTTAACAAGCACAAGTTTGGGGTTCACAATTCAATTTTTTTCAACAAAAATTAGTTGTCTCCCTGCATTGACATCACTACAACAGCGCCCCCAGTTGTCCAGATAAGAGAGGAAAAAATACACATAAGGGATTTGGAAGTACCTCAAAATGCATTCCTATAAGAAATACTTCAGGGGCCCTTTTAACCATGTTGACCGAAAGCTTTAACAGTACCAGACCATAAAAAAATAAGGGTTAAGCATTTCGCACAGCGAGCTTATTTAAACATACTTCGAGTTTCGCTTTAAGAAGGGGGAAATATTTGCTCAATAATGTGTGTATTTATGAAATGCATCAAATGTGTTGTATTTGTTGTCCCAGTTTCCTACACGTGCCTACCGGTAAGGTTAGTAAATGTTGAGCTTATCTTGAAGCCCAGAAAGATCATACGATCAAGATGATTTTGACGAGTGTGCAGGTTCAAAAACGGCCTACAAATTAGCTGCTTTTTTGTGTGTGTTAGTTGCGATGAACAGTGGTTATGAAAACGAATCTCTGCTAAGACTCTACCAATCAAACAGAAGAAGAAAAAAAAAACATGACAAGAGGATTCAGATAAAACGGCCTCTATTATGATTCACGTACCCGAATTCGGGATAATATTGCAAGATCAATAGTTTCTCATCCCTGATTTTGGCCGAACGATTATGGAAAAGAAAAAAGAAAAAGGAAAAAAACACTTTAGCGTACATTTGGAATGCGGCATCGTGACGACGGATTAGAGGAAAATACTTGCAATGACGGAAGCCAGATGACAAAGTACTTTTTCAGAGAACATCTTAATTAAAAGATTGGGATTTCGTGCGTCTCTTGTTTCTCTCAAGGGAACGGATAGATTAGAAAGATTTCAGATCCGATAGCAGTCGTCTTGATGAAGATTTATCGGGGCCTATGAACAGAGGAGATACTTTTGTTGAATTAGTATAATTGCTTTCGTGATTCGCAATTGGTTTGTTTTGTATTTTGGGGGATTTTTTTCCCCCTTGATTTATCTTTTATAAAATCTGACCTAGAATTTTGTGAGAGAGTCTAAATTTCCTCTGAAAATTGCAAAGTCACAACAGCGGCTACGGCAACGGCTGGACCAACGTTGAGGCATATAGGCTGCCCTCAGCAGCACCCTTAGCAACAGCCGTAGCCGCTGTCACAGATTCGGAAACGGTCTTATAAAGCTGTTCAGATTGCGTTTATTAACATCGACTTCATTACTTCTCCAGCAAGAGATTCAAATTGGGTCACACAAAAACGGGGGAACCTGTTGAGCGTTTATGAGTGTTCATACCTCGTCGCTACAAAAGTATTAATAAAAGCAAACATGTTCCCTGTTCATTCACCTTCCAGCCCAAAATAGCCGACAATAAATACGCCCGTACCAAAAAACTGTCACAATGTGCCGAAAGCAAAGGCGAAGGAATTGAGCTCACCCCATCGCACAAAAGTTATCTCTCCTTTGGAATTAAAACATCGCGAACCCAGGGACATGAACACGGGGCAAACAACAAAATCAAAGCCCAGATACATTCATTTATTCATCGCTCCTCTTTCACCTGGCTTGGCGCTAGGCAGGTGACGCTTTTGTGTGGCTTGGATTAAAGCCACTGAATAAGTACGTGACCTCATGCTGGAATCTTCTTTTGAAGAAGACAGGTATATATAAAAAAAAAATTAAAAAAAAAAAAAAATGGCGCGAAAACTGCGTGTACAGTCTTAATGTTAAACACCGCCCAGGGGTGCATGGGTTTTAGTGACGCGGAGTTTGGAGTGATGTATTTATAGAGGGTATCTACAATGATTGCTGTATGGTTGTGACGTAGAGGTTTTTTTGTAGTTACTCTTATCCATCATTTGGCACCCAATGTGGCGTTATTAACTTGTGATCTGTAGGCTGATCACCCCCCCCCCCAGCACCACCCCCACCCCCAGTCCACCACGCACGTATCCCACAACGGATGTAGACATAATTGAAATAATTCACACTTAGCATGACATTGCTAATGTTAAGGACTCTGAGATTGGCGACATGTTGAAGTAGAGTTGTTTCCGGTATCTACACTCCCTTGAAAGTCAGAAATGCAGGTGGGAGCAAAGTAATCAATTCACTGAAATAAATTAGCAATGAAAAAACGTCAGACTCTCATCTCAAACCATTTTATTTCTTCTTCTTCTTCTTAAATTTTTTCTTTGATTACCAGGTGCAAAGAAGTGCCGTTAGTTTAATTCAGATATAGCGAAAATCAAGCCCTGTGATTTTTTTTCTCCTATAGCACTAAGGGATACTGTTCACAGAACCTCCTTAAATTTTTTTTTCCTCAGCCTAGGGGTTAACAAAAAGTACAACTGTTATCATATCATCATACCTTCTTCTGATGTTGATCTTAGCTTTATACCTCTTTGTACCTCTTTGTCAACCCTGACTGTAAACTGAGGTTACAAATAAATGAAAATCATACGGACAAGTCATCATCTCAATTATTTTAGATTTTTTTTTTTTTTGCTATGATTTCTGTTAATATCATATTGAAAAAGTACGTCACCGGGTTATTGTAGTTGTTGTTGGGTGGGTGTGTCTATTTTTTTTTTTGGGGGGGGGGATTGAAAATTATTGTTTATCCTTCATTTAATAATGGCTTCTTATATATAGCGCGCATGTGTGTCACTCAGTGACACTCAAGGCGCTCCAACATTCAGAATTTTCCTGCAAGGTATTGTGGAGCTACGTTTTGAAGTATTAGACCTATTCTACCATTTCTACCTTACGTCCAATCAGTAAAATTGGTAATAAATCTTCCATGGAATCTCTGTCAGTTGGAGACTTATTGTTTTCATTAGACTATTACTTCAAATTGATTTGCATGTTACAGGCCTTTCAGGTATATCAATTTCGGATTGGCTGGTCACTAAATTGAAAATGAAAATGTTTTGGGAGGACATTTTGACCAGCTTGTGACTTGTCGGTTTGAGAGTTTGCTGTGTCCCCGGAAGCCAACATTTTAAAGTTATACCAAAAAAAGAGACTGTAAAAAAAAAAAAACATGTCAACTCTCTGGCCTGGTTGTAATTATTATTATTATTTATTTAATATCCTCCACACTATGCAAAGTTTCAAATATTGTTTTGAACGTTGAAAGGGGACTCTAGAAAGGAAAAAAAAACATAAATGGTGTACTTTTTGTTTGCCTATTATGGCCTATTAGAATGAAAAGCTCAGAAATAGTGTACTTTTTGTTTGCATGTACAGCCTATTAGTTTAATGGTTACTCCGGTGTTTATCTATCTGTCCATTAGCGGTATCGTATAAAGGTGAAAGATGGATCTTTCCGATCCGGATTTGATAAGTCGATATTGTAAGTGGTAAATTTCGTAAGATGTTTTTTTTATATTTTTGAATACGTATGTCGTCATTTTGAATCGTTGCTTGTCGGGGTGGTGATTATTGTCAGTAGAAATTCTTAGAATACTTCAATTTTATGAAACTTTGCAAAAAAGCACACAAAAATGAGAACATATCAATCGGAAAGGATTGATATAACTTTATATAAAATACTTGAAAGTGCTTGTTCATTGTGTCGACAACTTGTCGGTCAAACTTAGCTTATTCTTTTCGGACCTTATAGTCGTAACACTCGTTGAAATGTAAAGTGAAATGAAATGATTTAGCCACTGAAAGAGTCGTAATTGGAAGAGCAAAATAAGACTTAATTGTGTACGACAAACAATTTCTTACAATTTATCCAGTCAGTTTCTCAAGTGGTTAGTTACTCATTAAGAAATCGAACCAACTAAAATAGAGATGCCATAGTTGTACACTTATGATATATAACACTTGTTTCGGGGAATTGTTGCATATGAAATTTGATCTCAATTAAGTTCTTCAACTGCTGGATTTTTTAGGCTTAGGTTCCTGCAAATCACTGGCGAAAGATTCGCTTCCACAATGGTAGATAAACGCTACAATCGCCGTTGCAGACAAACATAACTGATCGCTCTGTCGGCAAGCTCCTTAAAAAGCGTGTTCGATAACATGGGATGTCTCATCGCTCCGTGAGACGTCATTAATTATACACTTAACTGCTGTCATAAAATGCAATTCTCACTGTCAGTGACCTTAATTTTCTGGTATTGATACGCGCCGTCTTTTCCCCGCTCTCAAAGCGGTTAATGTTTGCCGCAAGCCTCGCGGTGTGCCTGCGATTGGTAAGAACAAAGATACATCTGTTAGTTTAGGTTTCATTTAAACTCGGAGGTAAAGAACACTTTGTATCGACTGTAAAACAGTCGTGCTCGTAGGTACCCACCCTCGAGAGCTGAACATCGACGCTGTCAGGCTTAACGATTTCATTGAATAACGATGTGTGTGGTTTTGGGTTTTTTTTTTTTTTGTATTTTTTTTGTATTTTTTTTTTTTACAAACTATGACACATTGGGAACATTTAATGTATGGCAACTTAACTCGATAAGATGTATGTTCTGGATTTGTATGGCCTCAAATTTGTCTCGTGAATTGTTTAACTTAACACCGTAGTTGTAATACTTTCCATCAATACTTTTGTAAAGTTTCAATCAGCCTGACATGGTTTCAGTATGAAGTGTAACAACACACCCTAGTTTGTATATTTGTTTTATTAAGACTTTGCAATTTGTAACAGAAACAATCATCCTATCCAACTTTTTGACAATACTTTGCTATTTGTCACGGAGAGATGACTCTAGCACAGAGAGCGGTGGATTTGTACCAACCAACTCAAAACATTTTCGTGGCTCGCTCAACAAAAAAAACATGTTCGGTCAGTCTAATTTGTACTAAAACTAACAATTGTGTAGACCCTAAACGTAGCCCGTGTAGCCCTGGTCTAAATGTAGCCCCCCAAACCATGTACAATTCAGAAAACATATTTTAAGCTACACAAATACAAATTTAGCCCGCCAAACAGCCTACCTAATCTAGCCCGGGGCTACATGTAATGTACCGTGGGTCGAAACATAGCCCCCGAACCATGTGCGCCTATACAATCTAGCCCTGGCTACGTTCAATGCAGCCCTGGTCTAAATGTAGCCCAAAACCGGCTCCAAATGTTACCCAGAACCATGTACGCCCACCTCATACAGCCCAGGCTTTGTTTAATAGGGCTTGGACTACAACCAGCTGTAGGGGGTCATTAACTGTTATTACAATTCCTGCACCTATGTCAGGTTCCCTGTGTATGCACAGTGCTAACTACTTCCATCCTCGTTTTGGCACCATCTTAGACTCGGGAAAGTATACTGATTATACTGTGCTTTATACACAAATCAGGGTGAAAGGATAAAAAACAAATAATATCATTTATCCCGGATGCAAATTTAACTTCTATTGAACTGTTGCGGTACCCGCAGCTAAAATGTAGGATTCGAACTGCTTCTAGCTACCAGGCAATCTTGGTCCTCTATTACAGTACTAGGTAAGACATTTGCTCTAGAATGGCAAAGGTCGTGGGTTCGAATCCAACCCGAGTAATATGCCTTTGGATTTGGTTTTTTCTTCACAGTATTTGGGAAAGCACTGAGTAAACAAACCACATAATAATGATTTATCCCCGATGCATATGTTAACATCTATTGAACATCAAAGGCCTTTTGCAAACCTTTTCCGACACCGGGCTCCGTTTAATGTTGAAGCACGGTGCAAAAATCACACTGCTCCAAAAAAAAAAAAAAAAAATGAGATACCCTCCCCCCCCCAAGCCGGAGCCACAGTGTAAAGTTGGGGTTTCGAAAAGGTCCCCTGGGCCCTCGACACTGCTCACTGCAGAATTCTGTACTGAAACGGAGCCCGGTGAAGAACTTTGGTCTACGGGCCGTGCACGCACTATTCGGCGGTGAGCAGAGCCTATAAATTGGGACCTGGCTGGATGGATAAAACAAAATTGATACTGAGCGATTAAGATCCATAACCCTTGGGCAAGATCTACGTGCGCACACTATCATCCAATAGAATGAGGTTGTTGACATGTTTCGCTCTATGTTAACCAAAACCATTCCAATGTAATGTGATCCGACGTTTGTGATTTCCCCAAGTGTAACAAATTAATCTTGAAATTGCGACAGCCTTTTACGAGGGGTGGGTAATTCCAACCCTACTCGTTCTTCTTCGTCTTGCTTCCCAAGAAAAACCATGGGAAGTAGTTAGATATCTGGTCGCGTGCGGAGGAGCCACTCTCGAGTCGAGTCTGCATCAACATCAATCAAGTCATGGGGAGACTGTTTGGTGGGCGATAGAGGGGGCACTTAGAGATGATACGGTCAGCCGCCTGTTCGCTCGTCCCCAGCGCCTTGCCTTAAAACCAAAGGCGCTGGGATGGGCAAACGTATCGTTAACGTTAATGCTCAGTCCCATGCTCAGTCCCATAATGCATCACACTCACACTGAAAGCAAGGCACGCATGACGTACTTCCTGAACAAGAATCTGTGCAAGCTGATTAGCCCATCCCAGCGGTCCTGGATAGGCCGCTGGGGCCGAGCGAAGCCATGGAGAGACTGTTTGGTGGGCGATAGAGGGAGAACTCAGAGATGATACGGTCAGCCGTCTGCTGCTCCACTTCACAACATGGGCTCTTAAAGGAACATTACAGAATTGTTTTTTGCTAACAAAACAGTTGCTGGCAGTGTAAGCACTTTATGTAATCCACCATATACATAAACTGACAAACCTGTAGAAGTTTGAGATCGATCGGCCATCTGGGTCACGAGAAAATAGTGAAAAACCGATTACACATTTGCATGAAATCATACAGATTCAACAAATGAATAAAACGCTCACTGAGCGATAAACTCCAATCGGAAAATTAGTTTATTCATTTCTCATCAAATATGGCATTTCAGACAGAAATATTTCGAGGGATGTTTTCTACTATCATCATCATTAGACCGTGTAAGTTTTATGTGAATCTGTGATAAAAAAGTATATTTTACAAGTTTTTTTTCTTACCAATTCTGTAATGTCCCTTTAAGCCCCATCTCCACAACTCGGCGTTGAAGCGCCCAACTCCAGTGCGAAGTCCGTTATTGCCGTTGGAGATCTGATTTATGATGAAATAATTTGCATTTACTTGACTTGTTTCTGGTTCAGCCATTTTGCTTCCTTCCCGTAAGTATTTGTGTAGCCATAACGAGGCTGGAAGGAAAAGCAGTGCAAACCATTTTTGCTTTTCAGGGAAAAGTAGTCCGTCATTTTGTTGAACCATCGTTTTATCGTAATAGTATAGCTTTAATTATTGTTGGTTTATTACTACCATTATAATGACCTTTTGTACCCAACTAAAAACAGATACTGTGATGTTCTAAAGGTACCCTATCCAAATTTATAGCATGCTTCCCAAATCATAGCATATTATTTTGAACAAGTAAATCAACCACCGATAGTGTTGAATACTGCCCTCACTCGGCCAATGTTTAGCACACGTCTAGAATGCGTCTGAATTTAAAACGTTTATTTCCCTTTATTTTTTAGAACATTTCTCTCCCGTATTTTCTTCCTTAATTTGTTTGTCCCAATGAAATATGAGATTAATTTTTAAAAAAATTTTCACTTTCAAATTGGTAAACCTGATATAAGTACAGTTTCATTAAACGGTAATAACTCTCCCAAAGTACAGTGGCTATAGCCCGAACATATGACCGGCTTTGAGCGTTTGGAGGAATACTGACAAACGCACCTTTGACCTCGCATCTCATTGCGGTCTTGCGGATAGGTGACCAGTCGGACAGGGGACCAGTCTAGCAGTGACCATCATTTTGATTAATAGACCGGTGCCTGTCCTTATCCTTGCGGATAAGGACAGGGGACCAGTCTACAGTGGCTATCACTTACAAATAAAAACAATTAGACCAAACAAAATTGTAAATGAAGTCGTTCTTCTCTGTTTACAAATATATTGTTGGTTCACCGTAACCAATCGGGGCACAAACGTTTCAAAATATACCCTGGGTAGTACACGGTGTGGAGGGTCCTTCGCACATCCAATTGTGTACAATTCTAAGGCAGCGACTTCTCATTATTTGTTTCCATTTTTTTATTAGCTGTAATAATTTATACTTCTTCAATTTCAATTGGGCATTTGAAGTAATTGATGATGATATAAGAATCAAAATAATATCCCCAAACAGCAATCACATGAAAACAAAGATTGCAGAAACAGCAACATGTAAACACGTAATAACAATTTAGAAATGGCGTTTTTTATAACTCAACCACGCATAAATCCAACCAGGGCTGTAAAAAAAATTTTTTATTAAAAACTGATCCTCAGTCAAGGTCTGAAGGCGTATATAGTTTGCAATTAAAGTAATTTTACTGCGTCAGACTTAAACCGAACGGTGTTTAATCAGTTTAAAGGAGCACTCCGACCTATGATATCCACGTAGATGAAAGCGCCAGCCGAGATTGTGTTGTGCAACACATGTTGTGTTTTGGAAAGCCAGATTTTAGCACACATTGGCCCACAGTCTCGTTTTCTGAATGGACCAGTAGAGTCTATCAGGTCTAAGTACCCGACAGGGTAAAATACCATGTCAATTAATGAACCTATCTGGGATAGAACTTATAGGGGTTGATCTGTTTTGGCAAAAAAAGGAAAAGATGAACGAGTATTTACCTACTGTATTAACAGTCGACAAATTGCTGTCCAATAACACTTCTCGGTGTTTTAAACACAAGTAAGTTTACTGAGTTGATATGTAGAGATTTGCCGGTCTCAACGGCGACAAAAACAACAACAACAACAACAACAACAACAACAACAACAACAACAACAACAACAACAACAACAACAACAACAACAACAACAACAACAACAACAACAACAACAACAACAACAACAACAACAACAACAACAACAACAACAACAACAACAACAACAACAACAACAACAACAACAACAACAACAACAACAACAACAACAACAACAACAACAACAACAACAACAACAACAGCAACCAGCAACCACAACTACCACTATAGCTACTACCATGTGTAGTTGCAGGTGATGATTACAAAATACACTTTATCGGTTGAAAAATATTTGTGTTAATGATAATTATTTAAAAACAAAAACATCAAGTGTTCCCTTCGTTTAACTGGTTTTTGGCTGCTCGAATTATGCCCGGTATCAACGATGGAATCACACTGCATCCATGTACATGTCCAAATTGGTAAAGCTGAAGAGGAGATTAAAGGAACATTACAGAATTGGTTTTTGCTAACAAAACAGTTGCTAGCAGTGTCATCTGGGCCATCTGGGTCACGATAAAATAGTGAAAAACCGATTACACATTTGCATGAAATCATATAGATTCAACAAGTGAATAAAACGCTCACTGAGCGATAAACTCCAATCGGAAAATTAGTTTATTCATTTCTCATCAAATATGGCATGTCAGACAGAAATATTTCAAGATATGTTTTCTACTATCATCATCATTAGACCGTGTAAGTTTTATGTAAATCTGTGATCAAAAAGTATATCTTACAAGTGTTTTTCTTACCAATTCTGTAATGTTCCTTTAAGAGAGGACACTTGCCTCAGTTTATTTTTCCGCTCCCTCTATTTTGTGATCCAGCCATGTCCTCATTTGTATTTCCAGCTCGGGCCTGGGGTTTTGAACTGATGTTTTCTGATGCATGACAAAACGTGTAAAAAATATTTTTTTTCAAATGACGAGGCTGTTTGCTCTTGAGTTTGTTCCTCTTTTGTCTTCCTTCTTTTTGTAAAGATTGACAATTTTACAACGAAGAATACAAGCAGACGATTAAAATGCGATGAACACATTTTAAAAACTAGGAATGTATAACCTGAAATCGTATGCAGTTCAATATTATTTATGTGTGCATTTAACTTTGAAGTTTAAACATGTACAGCCATTTCATGGCACCCGTCTGCACTGTTAAGTCTTGCAGTGAGAGCCCTTGGATTAATTTAAGACCAGCTCGTATCGATTCACTCCCAGCCAACTCGAAGAGATTTGTAACTCCATTGTAGTAAAAATGGCTCAAGAAGTCAATTATAAATTCGTGCTTTAAAGAGCATGGAACTCAACAGCAGAAGAAAAATACACGATAATTTACTGCCAATAAGGCTGTACTTTTGTTATTCAATGAAGAGAGAGCAACGATTCGCTCGGCCCCAGCGGCCTATCCAGGACCGCTGGGATGGGCTAATCAGCTTGCACAGATTCTTGTTCAGGAAGTACGTCATGCGTGCAGTGCTTGCAGTGTGAGTGTGATGCATGATGGGACTGAGCATTAACGTTAACGATACGTTGGCCCATCCCAGCGCCTTTGGTTTTAAGGCAAGGCGCTGGGGACGAGCGAAGAGCAACGACGTATTTGGGGGCGCTAGGTGGCAAATCCATCATTTGCACAAATACTACTTTGCGCCATAGATATAGAATATAATACCTAGATCGGCCGCGCGTACATACGCGGGTTCTGGCATGGGCGCAGCCATTGGTACCAAGCGGTCACGTGCTGGTGGTCAAAACATTGAACGCGCACTAAACGTGACGAACGCGTTTACGTTTAAAGTGGTGTTATAGTATAGCAAAAAATCGTTTTGGTTTAATTTCGTGACTTTCCTCCAGCCGAATTATTCATACAGTTTAATGTAATTAGGCCTTTTAAGGCTAAAGGGTGGTTGCAAATTGCTCTGCAGCCATATGTCTCAGCAGAGAAAAAAGAAAGGGGCCCGGAGTCCTTCGAAAGCTGACATACCATAGGTAAGTATAAAGTAGGGCTACATGTTTATTGAATTTTTAAAATTTTAGCAATTACTATAGCTAATTACCATCACCATTGATGTGTATGAACTCCATTTCGGTTATTTATCAGGTTTACTCTTTTCTTTCCTCCATCGTATGCTGTAATGATGATATTCACTGGGACTTTGGGTCTAATACTACTCTAGGCTATAGAGTGTTTATTGCACGGTAATGAATGGGTTTATACGTTGCGATAGTATTATTGGGTAGTGGTTGTGATTTTACTTTTTTTAGTCGTTGTATAATTAAACTCCTCTCAAGTGATACGTAGGCCTACATTGTTTTGTTTAATGCTTACAATTGTTATTTCACTCCAGAATCCCCCATGAAGACTCAAAACTGATGCGCGAGTGGGTTCATCGAATAAAAAGGATGCTCCCGAATGGTAGAAAATGGAGTCCCACTGCACAAGACCGGCTTTGCAGCGTAAAATGATGGAGCAAGATTTGAAGACAATTCATTTAGATATTACCAGATTTAATGGTATCAACTCAAATTGGGGAGGGGAACCTTCTTTGTCATTATCTTCAAAACTCTATCGGCGACATCCGCTGGGTTTTTCCTGTTCGCATCATTGTGTGTCCGACAATTCTGTCTGACGAAGTTTCAGGAGGTGCATAGCCCCGATTGATCTTATTTCGGCAGGCTTTATGCTAGTTTTAATGGCCCTTGGCCGGCTGATGTATCATTTCTGTTGATAGTTTGTTACTACTGTTATTGTATTTTTCAGTGTATATTCAATTTTTAAATATTCTGAAATAATTGTTAACATCTGTACTTTTTACTATTGTAATGCGCATCTGTACATGTTTTTTTTATGAAACTTGCGCATATGAATATATTATTAGATTAGATTAGATTAGATTTAAATTATTTATTCAGCCAACGTTAAAAAGTTAAAAACCAAAAACACCGGAAATCGTAGTGCAACTCGAGCTCTCTAGATTTTACATTACAACTTTAATGGTCTGTTTTATGGGTTACCCGACTCTCTTCTTGTTAAGCTTCAACGGTTTCAAAACTCTGCTAGTGCAAGACTTGTTACTTATACTCGTTCACAAGCATGAACCCATTTCTAGAGCAACGTTTAGCGCAGGCCTAATTACCCTCCAAACTGATATAATAATACGTAATTACTTTGTTTTCTTTAATTGTATAATTCAAATTATGCACGGTCTACGTGCATACTGCAGTGTTTTTATGCTACTACCGGTGAAAAATAAATGACTAGCCCGTGTTATACTACACCTTTGTGCTTATGTTGAGTTTATGAATCTTGCTTTTTGTCATTTATTTAAGAAATGGGTCTTTAAATTGTGCCACAAACCTGTCAAATAGTATAGCCCACCGTGTGTTTAAGGACTATTCTCCATGTTCATCTTCAGTGCGTTACCACCAGCACGTGACTTTTAAGCGCGTCCATGAAGAACCAGGAATTTTTGTGTACGGCTTATGTATGTACGCGCGGCCGATCTAGGTATTATATTCTATATCTATGCTTTGCGCATACTGGGAACGCGCGCGTTAGCCGTGGAGTGAGGTGCATATGCTGGTCTAGTTAATGACACCCATCGCCCTAAAGTTCCCCAGTAAGGTACTCTTTCTGAAAATTAAAACTTGTTTCAAGTTTATTAAGAAGTACAATTTCCGATAGAAAACTTCAATCTTGATAATCATTTTGAAAAAAAAGTGAACTGATTTAATTAATTAGCGCATCCCCTTTAAAGCTTGGGGATAACTATGTAGTCATGACGTCTTGGCGCTTGGCAGAGGCTTATGTGGTCGATAATTTTCTAGCGGTCTCTTTGCGTCGTTTACCCGAGTCAGAAACTGTGACGGCGGCTGCTGTATCGCTATCAGATGTTAGACGCTCCTCTTGATCTTTGAGTGTCTGGCCCTCATTTTTGTGAGTAATTTAACGAACTTTGAGAAATTTAAAATCACAATCACAATCACAATCACAATGGTTGATTTTATGTTTGTGATTGCCTTGCTGATGGCAGTCGTAGTTACAGCAACTGTTGTTGATTCTGGGGGCGTTGGGAAAGCTTGTTCGCGACTGCACCAAAGAAGCATGGGCTGGGGGTGTGATAAATTTTACTCGATCAGCGAATTTGTCCTCATCGGGAACGCGTATCGCAACAAGACGGCAAGTTCATACGTGGTGTGTGCCGTCTTCTGTCTGCAAGACGATGCCTGTGAGTCCTTTAACTACGGCAAAGATGACAAGCTTTGTCAGCTCAACTCGGCAGTTTGTTCTGTGGACAAGCCAACACTGTTGCAGCCATCCAAAGGAAGCTTCTATTTCGACAAAGAGATACACGCAAGTTTCCCAAAAGGTAAATGTTACAAATGAAATGTTATTTCTAAGAAATCAACAGTGCTTAAAGAGGTACTCAAAGGTCAAAATTAGTTTTGCGATCCACTCATTTTCTGTTAGATAAAGTATTGATGAAAATGGGGAAAAAATGTAGAAGTCTCTAACCTCACGTTAGACCTCACAAAATGGTGTAAATGCCACTCTGTTTGATACTCTTCAAGTGCAATTTTTGTCAAAATCCAAAAAACGTTGGATGACGTCAGTTACCAATCCTGTACTTTAGTTGTGATATGAATTAGTAAAACTGGGCCTAGTTCTAAAGAAAATGTGTATTGGAAGTAAGTAAAGAATAACATTGTTAACCGATGACAACAATGGGACAGTTATCTTTTCTTGAAGATGTGTTGGCTTTGGACAGAATTAACAACTAAGGGGTGTTGTAGAAACCAATGCCCAGTGACGTAAACAGAGGAGGCAGTGGGTGGGAGCCCCCGCTCAGAACTCTTGCCCCCCCTGCCTTCATGAGATCGAAAACTAATGCAGAAATGAATAGTTTAATTCATTAAATACCCCCCCCTCCAATTATGTTTTTGCAACCCAATGTCCAAAGCCAACACATCTCCAAGAAAAGATAACTGTCCCATTGTTGTCATCGGTTAACAATGTTATTCTTTACTTACTTCCAATACACTCCTAGTTACGCCACTGATTGTAAACTTGTCCTCTTCAGAACCATTTCTTACTAGATGAGATTACTTGAACATTGTTTGGCTTTCGTTGCTGGTTCAAATGGTTTCATTCCGTTATTATTTGCAGAGATGTCGCCATCGATGAGTACTGCTAATTCAGCAGCGTGTCCAAGTTACACGACGGAAACGGAAGATGGGAAGGAGATACTTAGCGGACAGGCTGAACCGATCCGTCTTGAGCTTAGGGCTCAATCACAGAAGTCAAGCGACACCTATGTGTTTGTTAACTTCTATCAAACTGGTCAAAGCTTACCAGAAATGTATATTGTGGGTAAGGCTTCCGTTCTTTTTTGACCATTGCTTAAAAAGAACGTTACAAATGGTTTTTATGTTCAGGGGGACAGTCTCTTAAATTAATGAGCCATTGACTGACAAAAGAAACTGTAATAATGATAATATTCTAAATATCAACATTAATAGTAAAAGTGAATGCATCAAAAACAAATTACACGAGATGAAAACTTCTTTTTGCTGATTTGACAAAATTATTGTTTATTTATTTTCTCTATTTTCGTTCTTTAATGCAGAACTGTTTTCAACAACTACCGCCATCTATAAAAGAGTGGGAATGAAGAGCTCCAAAATCAATCCGAGCCAAGAGGCCTCATCGGATCACGTGTCACTATAACCTTCAATAGCGCCCTCATCACCTTAGAGGTAGAAGGCGAGGACGGAATTCTTCTGAGCCACAATGAGAAAAACCCAAACACGGCTAATAGCTGGTCAGTAAGCATTGGAGGTCGAGAAGAAGTTATTACATGGGAGTTCTACGGGGTGTGCAATTTCAACTGAAAAGCCAAAAAACATTTGCCGCTTTAAGCCGTTTTTGAAAATGACACACTCAGTCAAACGCATTTAGGGAACTTTTACACGGTTATACTCAAGTCGAATGGTCGTTGGCATATCATGTATTAAATTTTCTTCTACTTATGAGGGCTATTTTAATTTCGCTATCAGTGATCGTGTTCTGCGCTTAATAGTAATATGTGTTTTCGAAGGCGAGTAATTGTGTTTAGTAGCTTTGTCAGCTTAATTAGCCCTGTGGGTATATTCACGGTGATACCAGTAGTCGGTAGGCCTTATAGGAAACAAATTCGATTTAAAATATTACAAAACAATGTACAGACACATTAATTATGTAGTTTTAGTTGACGATGGTTTTAGTGCACCACTTTTAATAACATTATTGCCGATAGCGGGTTGGAATCTCTGCATGGCCGGTCGCTATGCTTATGTTCTCGCTGGACGCTCTTAGTTACAATAGCTCTGTCCCTTGGAGATGACACTAAGTCGCACTTCAAGATACCTTAGTCCCGGTGACGTCACACTTTGTTTACCACCTTGCAGAGTAATGGGAAACCATTTTGTCTCAATGTCTCAGAAATGCCGTACCCAGTTTAATACAGCACCTAAGCAATGTAGTAAACAAACCATGACGTCACCAGAAAAGGAGTATGTTGCTCAGTGACAGGTAGAGCAGCAGGTAACAATAAAATTATCAATGGTTATAACTAAAAATACTTTTTTTCAGGATGGATGCTTTAAATTTAAATAGTTAGAGAATGGTGGTTCCTCGTTGATTCTTGTTTGTTGTATCCAAAGTAGAAGATAGGGTCATACTTTGGTAATGACCCCCCCCCCCCACACCCCAAAAAAGGGGTAATCTTTATCCGAAACCCTTCTTGTTATAAAGATGTTGATGGTAGTAAGCATCCTGGGAAAATAATACCTCCGAATTGCCCCCGTTGATTAGAAATCAATCAAAGTGGGTCAACAAATGTATATCTCCAAAGATCACCTTCAGACATTTTGGAGGGATTCAAATGTCCGTGGTGTCCGTTTTGTGAATGCTAGGGCCAGAGATGCGGTTGGTACCCGCCGCTGTACCTCGCTCAACAGCGTGGATTGATTGGTTCGAAATGAAAATACCGTGACGTGTTTTTTTTTTTTTTTTTTTTTTTTTTTTTTACTGATTTCTCTACAAATGGTTACTCTAGTCTATTCAGCTGAAACTTTCACATGTAAATTTGATTATAATTGTATCATAATTGATAAGTTGGCCGAAAAATCAGCATAACGTTGACAAAAACCAATCTTTGACCCTACCTGTAACTATTTATGTATAATAATGTTTTGTCTTAGGATACACGTTAGGTACTGAATTTAGCTAGCCTGCTAGCCAAGAAGTAGTTGTTACTATTTCGACGTTCTCTTTGAGGAGTAAGGGTTGCATTCAACTGGTCTCTTGCACCCGGCCACTCTTCGGGTTCGTCTTAAAACATAAAATCAAGAATGGACATTTTTTAATCAACTATTAATCATTAATCTGAGTGTTGAAAAAAAAAATCAAAAAAAAAATCGATGCATCTATTATTAGCTTTATTTTGTATTTTCTGCTTTTTGTTCAATTAATTAGTTAATTAATTAGTAAAGTTGTGCAGCATTGTAGGCAAAAAAATTGTCCTCCTCATGTGTGATGTTGGATGAGTTATCTGTAAAAGGATAAACACGTCAACGTCTTTGAAAGGCAATACGTCACGCTCGTCCATCATCACACGTGACTTAAGATTGAGACTGACTTCATCAACGATTTACCCCGTTTTCAAACAATTCAGGGAATGGTACGATGGCGTCTTATGTCAACTGTACACCACAAAATACTTCATTGTGGTTGGTGTGTTGGATCAAATCAATCATGTACAGAGTCGAACTGAATCC
Organism: Pycnopodia helianthoides; assembly: GCA_032158295.1. Taxonomy (NCBI): domain Eukaryota; kingdom Metazoa; phylum Echinodermata; class Asteroidea; order Forcipulatida; family Asteriidae; genus Pycnopodia; species Pycnopodia helianthoides. The sequence goes on from CM063262.1 coordinate 1,631,067, forward strand.
TTAAATAAAACATGATCAGGACAGTGAAGAAGAATTGTACTGTGTGAATCAATTGTTTTGCCATTTTCGGCAAATGTGTAACAACACAAAACTATATTGTTGTGAAGGTTTTAATAAGTGCAGCCATGGTTCTATAGAGGCAAACAGAAAAATGTTGGAGAAACAATCAAGACAGTTCTTGTCAATTAGGAAATACTGACTGTCTTTATGAGTATTTATTCTGTCGGTTGGCTATTCAAAAACCCTGAATTCGTTGTCGTTGTTCCTTACGTTGTACCAGACATAGTTCCTAATAGACGCGAACCCCGACATGCAGTAATTTAATAATGTACACGAAAATACAAACTATTACCATGGATGCAGAACTAATCTTCTCGTAATATGGAGGTATCTATACTAACAGCAGCAAACGGCAATATTGACATCTCGAGGTTGTTTTAAGGTTACTGAAAAAATATAAAATAAACAATTCCTCCGACCATGCTTCCACACTAAAATTTAATAACATAGGAGGCCAAGGTCTTCAACAACAAAAAATGTTACTATGGTTTCAGAGTTGGGTGTAAACAAAATAACTGTTGCTACGGTTTCAGAGCCGTGTGTAAACAAATAACTCGAGCAGTAAGATTGCAAAGCGTACCCGGGGGTGTAGTCTATACGCAAGCCTTCTTGTCAGACAGCTCGCACTTCTCTCCACTCTTGGATGTGTTTTAGGTTCTTCTGCAAAACTGTCTGACTAGTATTCCCAATATACGCTGATAAAATCAATCTTGGCATCATTTGAATCTTGAGAGTTTCTTTGATCTCACCGCTGCAACAGCTTCTCTATCAAGGTATGTCATGGTACTATACCACGAACTTCTCACTAATGGCAGGGTATACTTTTTTGGTAATTGTCAAAGACCAGTATGCTCACTTGGTTTGCATCAATTGACAAACCTGTGAAATTGTCGGCTCAATATGGTCATCGAAGTTGCAAGAAAATAATGACGGAACAAAAAAACACCCTTGTTTCATAGAATTGTGTGCTTTCAGATGCCTTATTAAAAAGGCTGCCTTTCTTAGATTCAAATGTTTGGGTGAAAAAAATAACCTCTTTCTCTAAAACTACATTACTCAAAAAGGAGTCGTTTCTAACAATGTTTTATATTATCAGCAGCTCTCCAGTGCTAGTTACAACAACAGTTTTTAATAGTCATTAACTTGTCGAGAAATTACCAAAAGTACATCCTGCCTTAAAATTAGTGTTGATAACTTAATAAAAATCATCGAATTTTTTTCCGCCGGAAACAAGCATTCTCCAGATAAAAAAACTAACCACTGTTTCTTGGGGGTAGGGGGGGGGGAGTGTGTGCAACCAATACTGTGGTGTGACGTTCTTTAAAGGCAATCTTGTTGAGACTGAGATAATTGTTACTGTATCTCGTTTCATTTCGAGACCATAAAACTTTAAAACGAATCAGCCATTGGAGTCACACAAACATTTGCCCACTCGATTACAACAAAAGTAGCATCAGAATATTAAGTCGAAGTTTGTTTTTGGGAGTTGAAGTGTCTTGGTTGGAGTGGAAAATAAAATTCTTGAGCCTCGTTGGCACAGGAAATAAAAACACAAAATGGGAATGTTGACATTAATATCGCGCCTTTTTGTATGGGACTGATGGTGGCGTGATGCGCACGCGTTTGTGCGTCTGCCTAGTGCACAACTCTACGGCGTTTGCCAACCAGTAGTGTCTGTACGCATGCGTGAATGCATTTAACATATTTTATGGGAAAGGTCCATTATTTTTCACGTAAAACCACGGGCCTGCTTTAATCATGACGAAATAGCCCATTTAAAAAAACAAAAAACAATTGGCTTCCTTTCCTTTCTTTTATTCTTTCTTTCTTTCTTTTCTATCTTTCTTTCTTTCTTTCTTTCTTTTTTTCTTTTCTTTTTTTTTTCATTTTTCTTTCTTCCTTTCTTTCTTTCTTTCTTTCTTTCTTTCTTTTTTTCTTTTCTTTTTTATCTTTTTTCTTTCTTCCTTTCTTTCTTTCTTTCTTTCTTTTTTTCTATACTTTAAATAGTTTCCCGTGGTTCAAAGCGAGTGAGGATCAACATTTCATGTCTCTTGGTCTTATTGTTACTTGCGACACAAGTGACCTCTCCTGAACAACTTTTTATCCATTCTTTTTTTCATGTTCCTAACCCCACAGACCTCATAATGATGAATGTTATCTTCGGCCTGAGTTTGTGGGCTGCAGTCGCTGCAACAGTTATTGTTGCTTACGATAACTCCAGCAGTTCTGTTTATCGAAGTCACGATTGCAACCGATGCGTGCTGGCAAGGCCCATCGCTTTCACCCCTATCCGATCAAAGATATTATTTTAATAAATAATACTTACCGAAGTGAGTCCGTCGGCTCCTACGTTACCTGTAGCGTCTTCTGTCTGCAAGACGATACCTGCAAGTCGTTCAACTATTGCAAAAACAGCAATATTTGCCAACTCAACTCGGCAGTGTACTCCGAGAACGTTACTTCAATGCAGCCGTCTAGTGGATGCTTCTACTTCGATGAAGTTTTGCATAAAGAGATCCATGGACTTTTCCGGGAAGGTAAGATGTTTCCACTGATATTTTAATCGCTTTGCCATCGCCAAAAAGTAATTTGCAGTATTTGCTTATTGCAGTCGCAAGAACAAAATCTTTTAAAAAATAGTTTAACATCTCGGTTTATAAATATGCATGTACTTCTTTTGTTTAAAAAAAAAAAAAAAATCAATTACTTTCATTTTCGGCTGATCAGTAGTATTCAGATTGTGAAGGGTTTATCATTTCCATATTTCCTGATTTGCAATCTGCAAATGCCATTCTCTCCCTAGCGAGGGTAACTGACTTATTACATTTTCAAGGCGGAGAAAAAAGAGAGCTAAAATCAGTGAGGTTTGATAGTTACCAGACGAAATTTACCAATGTCGTTTACTTTGTCATTGCCCAGTTGCTCATTCAAAACATTGTACTCACTATTGCAGAGATGTTGCCATCCATGAGTACTGCTAATTCAGCAGCGTGTCGAAGGTACACGACGGACAAGGAAGATGGGCCGGAGATACTTAGCGGACAGGCTGAACCGATCCGTCTTGAGCTTAGGGCTCAATCACAGAAGTCAAGCGACACCTTTGTGTTTGTTAACTTCTATCAAACTGGTCAAAGCTTAGCAGAAATGTACATAGTGGGTAAGGCTTCCGTTATTTTTTGACCATAGCTTAAAAAGTATTTTACAAATGGTTTTTATATTCAGGGGGACAGTCTCTTAAATTAATGAGCCATTGACTGGCAAAAGAAACTGTAATAATGATAATATTCTAAGTATCAACATTAATAGTAAAAGTGATTGCATCAAAAACAAATTACACGAGATGAAAACTTCTTTTTGCTGATTTGACAAAATAAGTGGATTTTTTTCTTTCCCATTTTCGTTCTTTAATGCAGAACTGTATTCAACAACTACCACCATCTTTAAAAAGAGTGGATCAGTACAGTCCACCGATCAACCCCAGGTGTTTAGAGACCTCATCGGATCACGTGTCACTATAACCTTCACTAGCGCCCTCATCACCTTAGAGGTAGAAGGCGAGGACGGAATTCTTCTGAGCCACAATGAGAAAAACCCAAACACGGCTAATAGCTGGTCAGTAAGCATTGGAAGTCGAGGAGAAGATATTACATGGGAGTTCTACGGGGTGTGCAATTTCAACTGAAAAGCCAAAAAACATTTGCCGCTTTAAGCCGTTTTTGAAAATGACACACTCAGTCAAACGCATTTAGGGAACTTTTACACGGTTATACTCAAGTCGAACAGTCGTTGGCATGTATTTAATTTTCTTCTACTTATGAGGGCTATTTTAATTTCGCTATCAGTGATCGTGTTCTGCGCTTAATAGTATTATGTGTTTTCGAAGGCGAGTAATTGTGTTTAGTAGCTTTGTCAACTTAATTAGCCCTGTGGGTATATTCACGGTGATACCAGTAGTCGGTAGGCCTTATAGGAAACAAATTCGATTTAAAATATTACAAAACAATGTACAGACACATTAATTATGTAGTTTTAGTTGACGATGGTTTTGGTGCACCACATTTGAATAACATTATTGCCGATAGCGGGTTGGAATCTCTGCATGGCTGGTCGCTATGCTTATGTTCTCGCTGGACGCTCTTAGTTACAATAGCTCTGTCCCTTGGAGATGATACCAAGTCGCACTTCGAGAGACCTTGGTCCTGGTGACGTCACACTTTGTTTACCACCTTGCAGAGTAATGGGAAACCATTTTGTCTCAATAACTGTCGGAAATGCCGTACCCAGTTTACAGCACCTAAGCAATGTAGTAAACAAACCATGACGTCACCAGAAAAGGGGTCTATTGCTCAGTGACAGGTAGAGCAGCAGGTAACAATCAAACTATCAATGGTTATAACTAAAATACTTTTGGTTTTTTTTAGGATGGATGTTTCAAATTTAAATAGTTAGAGAATGGTGGTTCCTCGTTGATTCTTGTTTGTTGTATCCAAGTAGAAGATAGGGTCATACTTTGGTAATGACCCCCCCCACACACACACACACAAAAAAAAAGGGTAATCTTTATCCGAAACCCTCATTATTATAAAGATGGTAATGGTAATAAGCATCCTGTGAAAATATTACGTCTGAATTGCCCCCATTGATTAAAAATCAATCAAAGGGGATTGGAAAATCTCAAAAGACCGCCTTTAGACATTTTTGGGGGGTTCAATTGTCCGTGGTGTCCGTTTAGTGAATGCTGCGGTCAGAGATGAGGTTGGTACCCGCTGTACCTCACTCATCGACGATTGGTTCGTTCTCGGTGAAAATACCGTGACGTTTTTTTTCCCACTGATTTCTCTACAAATAGAGACTCTATAATATAGTCTATTCAGCTGAAACTTTCACATGTTAATTTGGTTAAAATTGTATAATATTTGATAATTTGGTCAAAAAATTTGCAGAAAGTTGAAAAAAAAAAATATATATATGACCCTACCTGTAACTATTTATGTATAATAATGTTTTATCTTAGGATACACGTTAGGTACTGAATTTAGCTAGCCTGCTAGCCAAGAAGTAGTTGTTACTATTTCGACGTTCTCTTTGAGGAGTAAGGGTTGCATTCAACTGGTCTCTTGCACCCGGCCACTCTTCGGGTTCGTCTTAAAACATAAAATAAAGAATGGACATTTTTTAATCAACTATTAATCATTAATCTGAGTGTTGAAAAAAAAAATCAAAAACAAAATCGATGCATCTATTATTAGCTTTATTTTGTATTTTCTGCTTTTTGTTCAATTAATTAGTTAATTAATTAGTAAAGTTGTGCAGCATTGTAGGCAAAAAATTGTCCTCCTCATGTGTGATGTTGGATGAGTTATCTGTATAAAGATAAACACCTCAACGTCTTTGAAAGGCAATACGTCACGCTCGTCCATCATCACACGTGACTTAAGATTGAGACTGACTTCATCAACGATTTACCCCGTTGTCAAACAATCAGGGAATGGTACGATGGCGTCTTATGTCAATTGTACACCACAAAATACTTCATTGTGGTTGGTGTGTTGGATCAAATCAATCATGTACAGAGTCGAACTGAATCGTTAAATAAAACATGATCAGGACAGTGAAGAAGAATTGTACTGTGTGAATCAATTGTTTTGCCATTTTCGGCAAATGTGTAACAACACAAAACTAGAATGTTGTGAAGGTTTTAATAAGTGCAGCCATGGTTCTATAGAGGCAAACAGAAAAATGTTGGAGAAACAATCAAGACAGTTCTTGTCAATTAGGAAATACTGACTGTCTTTATGAATATTTATTCTGTCGGTTGGCTATTCAAAAACCCTGAATTCGTTGTCGTTGTTCCTTACGTTGTACCAGACATAGTTCCTAATAGACGCGAACCCCGACATGCAGTAATTTAATAATGTACACGAAAACACAAACTATTACCATGGATGCAGAACTAATCTTCTCGTAATATGGAGGTATCTATACTAACAGCAGCAAACGGCAATATCGACATCTCGAGGTTGTTTTAAGGTTACTGAAAAAATATAAAATAAACAATTCCTCCGACCATGCTTCCACACTAAAATTTAATAACATAGGAGGCCAAGGTCTTCAACAACAAAAATGTTACTATGGTTTCAGAGTTGGGTGTAAACAAAATAACTGTTGCTACGGTTTCAGAGCCGTGTGTAAACAAATAACTCGAGCAGTAAGATTGCAAAGCGTACCCGGGGGTGTAGTCTATACGCAAGCCTTCTTGTCAGACAGCTCGCACTTCTCTCCACTCTTGGATGTGTTTTAGGTTCTTCTGCAAAACTGTCTGACTAGTATTCCCAATATACGCTGATAAAATCAATCTTGGCATCATTTGAATCTTGAGAGTTTCTTTGATCTCACCGCTGCAACAGCTTCTCTATCAAGGTATGTCATGGTACTATACCACGAACTTCTCACTAATGGCAGGGTATACTTTTTTGGTAATTGTCAAAGACCAGTATGCTCACTTGGTTTGCATCAATTGACAAACCTGTGAAATTGTCGGCTCAATATGGTCATCGAAGTTGCAAGAAAATAATGACGGAACAAAAAACACCCTTGTTTCATAGAATTGTGTGCTTTCAGATGCCTTATTAAAAAGGCTGCCTTTCTTAGATTCAAATGTTTGGGTGAAAAAATAACCTCTTTCTCTAAAACTACATTACTAAAAAAGGAGTCGTTTCTAACAATGTTTTATATTATCAGCAGCTCTCCAGTGCTAGTTACAACAACAGTTTTTAATAGTCATTAACTTGTCGAGAAATTACCAAAAGTACATCCTGCCTTAAAATTAGTGTTGATAACTTAATAAAAATCATCGAATTTTTTTCCGCCGGAAACAAGCATTCTCCAGATAAAAAACTAACCACTGTTTCTTGGGGGTAGGGGGGGGGGGGAGAGTGTGTGCAACCAATACTGTGGTGTGACGTTCTTTAAAGGCAATCTTGTTGAGACTGAGATAATTGCTACTGTATCTCGTTTCATTTCGAGACCATAAAACTTTAAAACGAATCAGCCATTGGAGTCACACAAACATTTTGCCCACTCGATTACAACAAAAGTAGCATCAGAATATTAAGTCGAAGTTTGTTTTTGGGGAGTTGAAGTGTCTTGGTTGGAGTGGAAAATAAAATTCTTGAGCCTCGTTGGCACAGGAAATAAAAACACAAAATGGGAATGTTGACATTAATATCGCGCCTTTTTGTATGGGACTGATGGTGGCGTGATGCGCACGCGTTTGTGCGTCTGCCTAGTGCACAACTCTACGGCGTTTGCCAACCAGTAGTGTCTGTACGCATGCGTGAATGCATTTAACATATTTTATGGGAAAGGTCCATTATTTTTCACGTAAAACCACGGGCCTGCTTTAATCATGACGAAATAGCCCATTTAAAAAAACAAAAAACAATTGGCTTCCTTTCCTTTCTTTTATTCTTTCTTTCTTTCTTTTCTATCTTTCTTTCTTTCTTTCTTTCTTTTTTTCTTTTCTTTTTTTTTCATTTTTCTTTCTTCCTTTCTTTCTTTCTTTCTTTCTTTCTTTCTTTTTTTCTTTTCTTTTTTATCTTTTTTCTTTCTTCCTTTCTTTCTTTCTTTCTTTCTTTTTTTTCTATACTTTAAATAGTTTCCCGTGGTTCAAAGCGAGTGAGGATCAACATTTCACATGTCTCTTGGTCTTATTGTTACTTGCGACACAAGTGACCTCTCCTGAACAACTTTTTATCCATTCTTTTTTTCATGTTTCCTAACCCCACAGACCTCATAATGATGAATGTTATCTTCGGCCTGAGTTTGTGGGCTGCAGTCGCTGCAACAGTTATTGTTGCTTACGATAACTCCAGCAGTTCCTGTTTATCGAAGTCACGATTGCAACCGATGCGTGCTGGCAAGGGCCCATCGCTTTCACCCCTATCCGATCAAAGATATTATTTTAATAAATAATACTTACCGAAGTGAGTCCGTCGGCTCCTACGTTACCTGTAGCGTCTTCTGTCTGCAAGACGATACCTGCAAGTCGTTCAACTATTGCAAAAACAGCAAAATTTGCCAACTCAACTCGGCAGTGTACTCCGAGAACGTTACTTCAATGCAGCCGTCTAGTGGATGCTTCTACTTCGATGAAGTTTTGCATAAAGAGATCATGGACTTTTCCGGGAAGGTAAAATGTTATCACTGATATTTTAATCCTTTAGCCATCGCCAAAAGTAATTTGCAGTATTTGCTTATTGCAGTCGCAAGAACAAAATCTTTTAAAAAATAGTTTAACATCTCGGTTTATAAATATGCATGTACTTCTTTTGTTTTAATAAAAAAAATTATTCAATTACTTTCATTTTCGGCTGATCAGTAGTATTTAGATTGTGAAGGGTTTATCATTTCCATATTTCCTGATTTGCAATCTGCAAATGCCATTCTCTCCCTAGCGAGGGTAACTGACTTATTACATTTTCAAGGCGGAGAAAAAAGAGAGCTAATTCAGTGAGGTTTGATAGTTACCAGACGAAATTTACCAATGTCGTTTACTTTGTCATTGCCCTAGTTGCTCATTCAAAACATTGTACTCACTATTGCAGAGATGTTGCCATCCATGAGTACTGCTAATTCAGCAGCGTGTCAAGTTACACGACGGAAACGGTAGATGGGAAGGAGATACTTAGCGGACAGGCTGAACCGATCCGTCTTGAGCTTAGGGCTCAATCAAGAAGTCAAGCGACACCTATGTGTTTGTTAACTTCTATCAAACTGGTCAAAGCTTAGCAGAAATGTACACAGTGGGTAAGGCTTCCGTTATTTTTTGACCATAGCTTAAAAAGTATGTTACAAATGGTTTTTATGTTCAGGGGGACAGTCTCTTAAATTAATGAGCCATTGACTGGCAAAAGAAACTGTAATAATGATAATATTCTAAAATATCAACATTAATAGTAAAGTGATTGCATCAAAAACAAATTACACGAGATGAAAACTTTTTTTTGCTGATTTGACAAAATAAGTGTTTTTTCTTTCCCATTTTCGTTCTTTAATGCAGAACTGCATTCAACAATACCACCATCTTTAAAAAGAGTGGATAGTAGAGTCCGCCTATCAATCCGATGTGCCAAAGAGGCCTCATCGGATCACGTGTCGCTATAACCTTCACTAACGCCCTCATCACCTTAGAGGTAGAAGGCGAGGACGGAATTCTTCTGAGCCGCGTTGAGGAAAACCCAAACGCGGCTAATAGCTGGTCAGTAAGCATTGGAAGTCTAAGAGAAGTTATTACATGGGAGTTCTACGGGGTCTGCAATTTCAACTGAAAAGCCAAAAACATTTGCCGCTTTAAGCCGTTTTTGAAAATGACACACTCAGTCAAACGCATTTAGGGAACTTTTACACGGTTATACTCAAGTCGAATAGTCGTTGGCAAATCGGGTATTTAATTTACTTCTACTTTGGTGGTTATGAGGGCTATTTTAATTTCGCTATCAGTGATCGTGTTCTGCGCCTAGTATTATGTGTTTTCGAAGGCGAGTAACTGTGTTTAGAAGCTTTTTTCAACTTAATTAGCAGCCCTGTGGGTATTACTCACGGTGATATCGGTACTCGGTAGGCCTAATAGGAATCAAATTCTATTTAAAATATTACAAAACAATGTACAGACACATTAATTATGTAGTTTTAGTTGACGATGGTTTTGGTGCACCACATTTGAATAACATTTATTGCCGATAGCGGGTTGGAATCTCTGCATGGCCGGTCGCTATATGCTTATGTTCTCGCTGACCTCTTAGTTACAATGGCTCTTTCCCTTGGAGATGACACTAAGTCGCACTTCAAGAGGACCTTAGTCCCGGTGACGTCATCACCTTGCAGAGTAATGGAAAACCATTTTGTCTCAATAACTTTCGGAAATGCCGTACCCAGTTTACTGCACCTAAGCAATGTAGTAAACAAACCATGACGTCACCAGAAAAGGGGTTTATTGCTCAGTGACAGGTAGAGCAGCAGGTAACAATCAAACTATCAATGGTTATAACTAAAATACTTTTGGGTTTTTTAGGATGGATGTTTCAAATTTCAATAGTTAGAGAATGGTGGTTCCTCGTTGATTCTTGTTTGTTGTATCAAAAGTAAAGATAGGGTCATACATTGGTAATGACCCCCCCCCCCCCAATGTAATTTTTATCCGAAACCCTTCTTGTTATAAAGATGGTAATGGTAGTAAGCATCCTGTGAAAATATTACGTCTGAATTGCCCCCCATTGATTAAAAATCAATCAAAGGGGATTGGAAAATCTCAAAAGACCGCCTTTAGACATTTTGGGGGATTCAATGTCCGTGGTGTCCGTTTGTGAATGCTGCGGTCAGAGATGAGGTTGGTACCCGCTGTACCTCACTCATCGACGATTGGTTCGTTCTCAGTGAAAATACAGTGACTGTTTTTTTCCACTGATTTCTCTACAAATAGAGACTCTATAATATAGTCTATTCAGCTGAAACTTTCACATGTGAAATTTGGTTAAATTGTATAATATTTGATAATTTGGTCAAAAAATTGGCAGAAAGTTGAAAAAAAATATATATATGACCCTACCTGTAACTATTTATGTATAATAATGTTTTATCTTAGGATACACGTTAGGTACTGAATTTAGCTAGCCTGCTAGCCAAGAAGTTTTTGTTACTATCGACGTTCTCTTTGAGGAGTGAGGGTTGCATTCAACTGGTCTCTTACACCGGCCACTCTTCGGGTTCGTCTTAATTAAAACATAAAATCAAGAATGGACATTTTTTAATCAACTATTAATCATTAATCTGAGTGTTAAAAAAATATATAAAAAAAATCGATGCATAGCTTTATTTTGTATTTTCTGCTTTTTGTTCAATTAATCAGTTTATTAATTAGTAAAGTTGTGCAGCATTGTAGGCACGTGACTTAAGATTGAGACTGACTTCATCAACGATTTACCCCGTTGTCAAACAATCAGGGAATGGTACGATGGCGTCTTATGTCAATTGTACACCACAAAATACTTCATTGTGGTTGGTGTGTTGGATCAAATCAATCATGTACAGAGTCGAACTGAATCCTTAAATAAAACATGATCAGGACAGTGAAGAAGAATTGTACTGTGTGAGTCAATTGTTTTGCCATTTCCGGCAAATGTGTAACAACACAAAACTAGAATGTTGTGAAGGTTTTAATAAGTGCAGCCATGGTTCTATAGAGGCAAACAGAAAAATGTTGGAGAAACAATCAAGACAGTTCTTGTCAATTAGGAAATACTGACTGTCTTTATGAATATTTATTCTGTCGGTTGGCTATTCAAAAACCCTGAATTCGTTGCCTGTGTTCCTTGTGTTGTATCCGACATATTTCCTAATAGACGCGAGCCCCGACATGCATTAATTTAATAATAGACACGAAAATATAAAATGATTACCATGGGTGCAGAACTAATCTTTTCGTATATGGAGGTATCTATACTAACAGCAGCAAACGGCAATACTAACTTTGAGTTGTAGTCCTGACATCTGGAGGTTGTTTTAAAGTTACTGAAAAAATATCAACAATTTCTCCGACCATGCTTCTGCACTGATCTTAATAACTAGGACGCCAAGGTCTTCAAACCAACAAAAAAGTGTTACTATGGTTTCAGAGTTGGGTGTAAACAAAATAACTGTTGCTATGGTTTCAGAGTCGGGTGTAAACAAAGTACTGCATAGTGTACATGGGGGTGTAGTACTACGCAACCCTTACTCTCGTCAGACAGCTCGCACTTCTCTTCACTCTTGGATGTGTTTTAGGTTCTTCTGCAAAACTGTCTGACTAGTATTCCTGATATACGCTGATAAAATCAATCTTGACATCATTTGAATCTATAGAGAGATTCTATGATCTCACCGCTGCAACAGCTTCTCTATCAAGGTATGTCATGGTACTATACCACGAACTTCTCATTAAAGGCAGGGTATACTTTTTGGAAATTGTCAAAGAACAGTATCCATTCTTTTCTTCATTTTCCTAACCCCACAGACCTCACAATGGTGAATCTTATTTTCGGCCTGAGTTTGTGGGCTGCGTCGCTGCAACAGTTGTAGTTGTGCATGCTTACGATAACTCCAGCAGTTCCTGTTTATCGAAGTCACGATTGCAACCGATCCGTGCTGGAGGGCCCATCGCTTTCACCCAAGCCCGGTCAAAGATATTATTTTAATCAATAATACTTACCGAAGTGAGTCCGTAGGCTCCTACGTTTCCTGTAGCGTCTTCTGTCTGCAAGACGATACCTGCAAATCGTTCAACTATTGCAAAAATAGCAATATTTGTCAACTCAACTCCGCCGTGTACTCCGAGAACGTTACTTCAATGCAGCCGTCTAGTGGATGCTTCTACTTCGATGAAGTTTTGCATGAAGAGATCCATGGATTTTTCCGGGAAGGTAAACTGTCTCCACTGAAATTATAATCACTTAGCCATCGTCCAAAATTTATTTGTTGTATTTGCTCATTGCAGTCGCAAGAACAAAAATCTTTTTGAAAATAGTTTAACATCTCGGTTTATAAATATGCATATTACTTCTTAGCTTTATTTAAGTGGGTTTTGTTTCAATTACTTTCATTTTCGGCTGATATTCATATTGTGAAGGGTTTATCATTTCCATATTTCCTAATTTGCAATCTGCAAATGATATTCTGTCCCTAGCGATAGTAACTGACTTATTAAGTTTTCAAGGCGGGGAAAAAGAGAGCTAAAATCAGTGAGATTTGATAGTTACCAGACGATATTTACTAATGTCGTTTACTTTGTCTTTGCCCAGTTGCTCATTCAAATTATTTTATTCCCTATTGCAGAGATGTTGCCATCCATGAGTACTAAGAATTCAGCAGTGTGTGGAAGGTACACGACGAAAGGGATGGGCCGGAGATACTCATCGGACAGGCTGAACCGATCCATCTTGAGCTTAGGGCTCAAACTCAATCAAGCGACAGCTTCGTGACTGTTAACTTCTATCCAACTGGTCAAAACTCTGGAGACACTTATGTAGTGGGTAAGACATCCGTATCATTCGATCAAAGCTTTGAAAGAAGGTTATAAATAATGTTTATGTTCAGGGGGACAGTCTCTTAATTTAAGGAGCTATTGACTATAACAAGGAAAACCGTAATAATGGTAATATTCTAAATAATAATAATAAAAGTGAATACATCAATGTTTTACACACGGGATGTAACTTTATTTTGCAGTTTTGATATTTAATTATAATTTATGTTTATTGTTTCCATTTTTGTTCTTATAATGCAGCACTGTATTCAACAGCTACCGACATCTTTAAAAAGTTAGATTTTCAATTGTCCTCCGTGCAATCCGTTGAAAGAGGCCTCATCGGATCACGTGTCGCTATAACCTTCACTAGCGCCCTCATCACCTTAGAGATGGAAGGCGAGGAGGGAATTCTTCTGAGCCGCGTTGAGAAAGACCCATACACGGGTAATAGCTGGTCTGTCGACATTTCAAGTTCAACACCCACTGACTGGGAATTCTACGGGGTTTGCAATTCCAATTAAGACCGGAGAAAAAATTCAGCCGGAACTAAAAATGACACACCCGTTCCAACAGGGGTACTGTAACTTTTCTCGGTTACTTATAATATCATGTCAAACGGTCCATTGCAAATCGACTCGTAGGCCCTATATGCCTTCAGTGTTTTTCATCTTTATTGTTAATTAAAGACACTGGACACTGTTGGTAATTGTCAAAGACCAATCTTCTCACTTGGCATATCTCAACATATGGAGAAAATAACAAACCTGTAAAAACTTGAGCTCAATTGGTCGTCGAAGTTTCGAGATAACTATGAAAGAAAAAACACCCTTGATTGGTTGATTTCGAGACCTCAAACTCTAATTCTGAGGTCTCGAAATCAAATTCGTGAAAAATTACTTCTTTCTCGAAAACTATGTCACTTCAGAGGGAGCCGTTTCTCACAATGTTTTATACTGTCAACCTCTCCCCATTACTCAGTACCAAGTAAGGTTTGATGCTAATAATTATTTTGAGTAATTACCAATAGTGTCCACTGCCTTTAAGAATTTTTGTTTTCATTATTTTACCGTTGTATGCGCTGTGAATGGCAGAAGGAATGCTTGTGTTTAGCTAGCTGCGCTTTGTAAACTTAAAGGCAGGTTATACCTTTGTAATGTAGTTTTAGAGAGAGAAGTAATTTTGTTTTAAATAAATTGAATCTGAGAAAAGTTGCAGGCATTTTTTATGAAGCCTTTGTCAGGCATTTGAAAGCACACAATTCTATGCAACATTTTTTTCTTGCAACTTCGATGACCAATATGAGCCCAAATTTTCACATCAGGTTTGTTATTTTGTGTATATGTTGGGATACACCACACCAATTGTAAGAATAATGGTCTCTGACAATTACCAAAAAGTATACCTTGCCTTTAAATAGGAAAAATTGTTATACATTGCACAAATGTTTGTAACAATTTGTTATAGCCCAAGGGTCTGGCGCGCCACATTTTTAGTTACGTTGAGATGTATTTAGAAGTTGATAATCAGTAGAAAACTTGGTAAAGATCCACTGTTGTTGTTTAGTTAAAGGAACATTACAGAATTGGTAAGAAACAAACTTGTAAAATATGCTTTTTGATCACAGATTTACACAAAACTTTCACGGTCTAATGATGATGATAGTAGAAAACATCCCTTGAAATATTTCTGTCTGAAATGCCATATTTGATGAGAAATGAATAAACTAATTTTCCGATTGGAGTTTATCGCTCAGTGAGCGTTTTATTCATTTGTTGAATCTATATAATTTCATGCAAAATGTGTAATCGGTTTTTCATTATTTTCTCGTGACCCAGATGGCCGATCGATCTCAAACTTCTACATGTTTGTCAGTTTATGTATATGGTGGATTGCATAAAGTGCTTACACTGCCAGCAACTGTGTTGTTAGCAAAAACCAATTCTGTGTTCCTTTAAAAAACGTCGCGTGCCAAGAAGGACGATAAGGAAAAGTTACCGGAGAAAGGTAGCATGGTGCAAAAGTTTGTTTCAAGAAAACTGAGTGTGTGTGTGTGTGATTTCATATTCACTACGTGGAGACCGAGAACAAAACAGAAAAGGGAAAACAAAGGGTCTCCATAGGGAAATTCTAAAGACTGGGTTGCTCCACAAGGAATTGTGTGTACAAAGTCTATGGGAGGTTCTTAACTACAGGACAAAGGAAAGAACAAAAGATGTCTCCACAGGGATGCAAAAATAGGAATGTGTGTGTTTGTGTGTGGTGTGTGTGTGTATGTGTGTGAAAGTTTGAGTCGGCATTCTGCCATTCATTAGTCATTAGTCATCAAGGGAAAGTTAAATTCATTTTTCATTTTAAGACATTTTTTTCCACTCCAAAAAAGTCATAATTCAAGTCTTTAAGAACAGTTACAATTGGAAATGGGAGCATCATCAGAAAAAAACGAATAATGCCCGGGAAAACAAAACTAAAACTAAGAACAGCAACACAGTGTGAGTAGCTTCAATATTTCAGCCAACCATGTGACATAATTCTGCAGGAGAACTGGGTAAACATGTTTTGGGGGTAATTCTTTACATTCTTTTGTTATAATGGTGTGCATGAAAGACGCACACCATGCACGAAAAGTGTGTCATGTCTTCTTTACGGTCTAACACAGGCGTATTTTTAGGCTCGTAATTGGCGTTGCCAACGAAAATGAACTCGCTACAAAGTAATTCTCGCTTGGAATACACGCCCCAGCCTTCGATGCAACACGTTTCTAAAATGTAGTTCGGGTGGAGACTAGTCCAGCCTGACAGACTATGATCTAAGTTTAGAATTCATAAACTAATTTTAGACTCTCCTCTCTGGTAATATGTAATGGAATTATAGTACAAGGCCTTGATTGTAAGGAGGGGCTTTCAGATCAAATTCAGTGATGACGTACTCGTTTTCCAATATAGATAGAGTCCTTTTGTAAAATACCATTGTGTTTGATACCTTTCCAGTGCGAATAGATGGATTGCGCAATACGCGTCATTGACCACCATCTTTGATGAATATTGTGCACGCGTGAAGAGCTATCATTGGCTGAGAGTCGTGCGTAGCGCGTACACGCGTGCACCTTTCCATCGTTTTACATCAAAGATGGCGGTCAATGACGCGTATTGCAATCCATATATTGTGTGAAGTCAACATCCAAATACATTTAGTGACGTCTGGTTTCAAACGTACGGGTCTTTACATTTTTGTACGGACTTTTTTTTAGTTCATTCCTGACTTTCAAATGTCAAAACGGCATTGAATTTGACTTTTTGACTGACGCCATGTTTGGAATGTACAGATCCAATGTAATCCAATGACGTCATGTGCAAAGTTTCGATTTTTTGAAAGACTATCAGATATACAATGGCATTTTACACCATTTTAACGTGAGGTTGGACTTGTAAAGTGTCCACACTTTCAAAAGGTTTCTATCTTTTGGAAAAAATGGGTAGTTCGCAAAATGGAATTTGACTTTGCAGACCCTCTTTAAAGAGTTTTACCATGGTGTCCGACGAAATAGTTGCGGTAAATACTGCTTTTGGACAAGTGTTTTTAAATAAACGTGTGGCTGTTCAACATTTGTTGATGTATGTATGTACTTTCTCCATATAGATAGTTCCCAGTAGACGCCATCTTTACGGGCAAAGTGCAATTGGCTTGCAGGTGCGTCAAACGCTCAACTTATTGACGCAGCCGCGTTGTTCACTGACCAATCCTGCAATGAGTTTCGTGGAATGCGCGCGTGTTGCACGCCGTTTTCACACGAAACGCACGACTGTTTGTTCTAAACTGCCCGTGAAGATGGCCGATTTACGTCATACTGCAACCTATCTATATTGTTGTTCTATATTGCGATGGCATGTCTAAAGAGACCCGACACTCTAAACAAACTCCCGGGTCAGAATTTACCCGGATCCCGGGGCCATGATGGGGGCCATACTCAAATTCCTTATTGACTGAAAATGTCATAATTTTATGAATTTCAGCAAAGATTACTTGTTGCCATTATCGTTCCAGCTGGGCCCAATTACATAAAGCCTGTAAGCACACAAAAATGCTAAGCACAGACAAATATTGCTTACCAGAAACTGGCTACCAGCCAACATTCCATAAAGTTTACATTGTTGCGACTGGTACCCTATTTTTTGCTTAGCAAATAAATGTGTTAAGCAATATTTTCTGCTAAACAGCTTTATGAAATTGGGCCCTGGTGTGAATGCTAAGCACAGACAAATATTGCTTACCAGAAACTGGCTACCAGCCAACATTCCATAAAGTTTACATTGTTGCGACTGGTACCCTACTCATTTTTCGCTTAGCAAATAAATGTGTTAAGCAATATTTCTGCTAAACAGCTTTATGAATTTGGGCCCAGGTCTTTAATTTTGAACTAATAAAGTGCAGTTCATGAGAAAAACTCTTTTGAAAGAAACAGTTTGATAAGCATATCTTAGCGTTTGTTTCATGTTTTTGGAAGGGGTCGGTCGGTGGTCGATCGACACTAACTTGAACGCTTTAACAAGTCAAGCTTAAAGGAACATTACAGAATTGGTAAGAACAAATATACTTTTTGATCACAGATTTACATAAAACTTACACGGTCTAATGATGATGATAGTAGAAAACATCCCTTGAAATATTTCTGTCTGAAATGCCATATTTCATGAGAAATGAATAAACTAACTTGCCAATTTGAGTTTATCGCTCAGTGAGCGTTTTATTCATTTGTTGAATCTATACGATTTCATGCAAAATGTGTAATCGGTTTTTCACTATTTTCTCGTGACCCAGATGGCCGATTGATCTCAAACTTCTACAGGTTTGTCAGTTTATGTATATGGCGGATTACATAAAGTGCTTACACTGCCAGCAACTGTTTTGTTTGCAAAAACCAATTCTGTAATGTTCCTTTAAAGGCCCTGTACACTATTGGTAAGATCGAAAATTACAAATGTTCATAGATTCACACATAACTTACATGATTTAAAGTAAGTAATGGTAGAAAGGGTTCCTTAATAAAATCATTCTACCTAAAATGCTATCGTTTCTGAGAAATGAGTAAAACAATAGTTTTTATCACGCGTGATGTTTGAAAAAAACATCTTTTCACTATTTTCTCGTGACCTCGATGACCAATTGAGCTCAAACTTTCACATGTTTGTTTGTTCATGCATATGTTGAATCACACAAGATGTGGACACTGGTTTTAAGCTTTTACCAAAATTTTACTATACCTTTACCACATGTGGTGATAATTTCTTGTTTGCGGAAGCTACCAAAGCCAACATTACTTTTAAACCACAAAGCCACAAGAAGTAGTTCACTATTAACTATTTGGCCACCTTTCGTGACATGACCCCTAAGCAAATTATTGTCATGCCTTTTCTCTATTATTTACTGTAAGTTAAATTTCAAATCTTAAAACTGTGTGATGTAGCCTAACCGTTTTATTATTAAAATTTTAGTCAAAGATTCGACGCCAAATTTTATGTTTTTAATGTATTTCTTTCGGGGGCCATGATAGTATTAAAAACGGCGGCGCGGCAACAAGGTGACCTTGCAGCATTCATGTAAAATGCATCGTCTGGTAATTGGCATTGTGCACGTGAGTTCAGTCTACGTTCATTCCCTCTCCCTCACCCCCCCCCCTACCTCGCTCCCCCACCCACTACCCCCCCCCCCCCCACCAGCCTTTTCTCACTAGCCTTTGTCAGGGTAGAGACAATTGAAGGGGAAAATATTCGTATCCTACCACGTTTTCACTCATTTTCAATCATTTTTTATCCTCAATCATTTGAAGTCTGCACTCAAAAAGGAAGAAGAAGAAGAAGAAAAAGGAATATCTCATTTGAATAAAATGAGTTATTTCATAACGAATGAAAAAGTGGTGGCATGACCCGGAAATTTTTCCAATTGAAGGACTAGAGGCAAGTTTATGTTATCGGATACCAGTTAACGATTTTATACACACTAATCAACGTCTGTTCGAGCAAACACCAGCGGAACATTTTTCGGAACAGCTGCTTACGTTGTGGGCCGGTTAGTCAATGCACGTACCACAGTGGGAAAACGAAACTGTAGTTACCGGCATCCAACATGGCGAAGGCTCTTCAGAAGATGGTTGGCATGGGCCAAAGACTAGGGACAACGGTGGTCACTCAGGGACCCAAAGTAGCAGGAGGTATTGTCAAATTTGTCTTTCTCCATGAGACGCTTTGAATTGTGTGTACAAAATTGATTATAGTGTGTATTTTTGATGGTATTTTTCGTCGTTTGTGTTTGCCCAGTTTGCGGACAACTTGCTCTGAAAACTTTTTTATTTTTAGACATGTTAAGAAGTGCATTCCATGATTCTCTGAGTCTATTTCTTAACTACAATATGTTATTTCTTAAAAAATTACATGTAACGTTACCACAGCAGGGTTTGTGTAATTCACACAGAATTGTTTACACCTTGTTTACGTTGTTTGTTCACAGTCACCACTGCTGGACACACCATGTTCTTTTCTTTTTGCAGTTTGCAGGGTTTTCATTTCAACTGTGTTGGATTTTGATGCATTTACATGTACATGTAGCAGGGTTTTTACATTAAGTGTGTTGGATTTTGATGCTTTTAGCAGGGTGCCTAGAAAACACCCAATGGTGGATAGGGTTTTAAAGGAGTGAAAGTTTCAAGACATGTTTTTTACTTTTTTGTAATAATGCCGTATTTAATTTCAGATGCCATGCAATGGTCCAAGCCAAGGCTCTCCAAATTCTGGTATTATGCACGAGTAGAACTAACTCCCCCTAGTCCATCAGAGATACCTGCAATACAGAAGGGCTTCAGTAACATTGTAGCCAGCGCTCGGACAGGAAAATGGAAACAGCTTACAACAAAGGTACGTGTAAGCACATTCAGACACTAGTGATTTTTTGCTCTTGGCTAACATTCTGAAATTACAAGGCCTGGGGTCGATTTCACAAAACTCTTCCTAACTTAGGACTAGTCCTAGACAATGCTAAGAGATAGGACTAGTCCTAAGTTAGGACCAGTACTTGGGACTAGTCCTATCTCTTAGCATTGCCTAGATCTAGGACTAGTCCTAAGTTAGGAAGAGTTTTGTGAAATCGACCCTAGACCGCATTTCCATTCAGCTTGTATAGTCTTGTAAAACAAAATTTGTTTGCGTACAGAGAAACCCTTAGCATAGTTTCAACAAATGCTGCTGACCGGTTTTTGTAAGCAGAGGAGTGCTGCAACGACTCAAAGTGAACTCTGTCTGCGTTGTCTAATCGTCTGGATCGTTTATACTTTGGCTTACGCATGTTTTTCTGCTACACTTAGCACAAAATATTTGCTTACCGGTAAACAGCTTTATGAAATTGTGTCCATGGCCCGACACAACCACTCGCCAGGCAGGGTCAAATAATTTTAGCGTTTGGCCATCAAGTCGAACAAGTTCTTCGGTGTACTGTTTAGCGTGTGGTATTTTTGCAAACCTACGTTCAAATCTTTACAATTGTGTAAACAAAAATAATTTGGTTTTACAAACTGATCTTTGTATTGAACTGTTTTACTGGTTGTACATTCAATCCATAGAGCTATATATATTGACTAGAGCGCTAACACCCCGTTATACACGCACTAAGGTTTTGAAGCCGTGTGGGTGCATCCATGTTTATGTACAAACCAATACAAAAGCTTGAAATTTTGTACGGCAATTGTACGGCTATTTGCATGATAAAGCGTTTGTTCTTTTCTATGCGTCATCGAACCAAATATGCAGCAAATAAGAACGCACAATCTGCTAATGAGCGTACAAACTGCGAGCGTCATGTGCGTCATGTTTAACATGTGCGTTTGCGCGTATACGTTCTTTTTTTTTAGTTCGTCATTCTTGCCAGCATATTGTGTATCCTTGAAGCAGACTTCACTTTTTTCCCCTTGACATCTTGAAGCATTAAATCCTCCCAAACAAGGCTTTAGTTCGACTCAGCATTTTTCCTAAGACGTAAGTAACAACATCAGAAAATCACCTACTACATATTTTTTTAAGACATCACTAAAATCACCTGTTTACAAGAGCAATGATCGTTAGATTAAATATGGCGCGTACGTAAGCGCGCACGCCGAATGCAAAATTTTCGCGGCCATGTGTGCTCTCTTAAAATTAAAATCGTTCCGTAGTCACGCAACACATCAAACATGTCTGCGCCCAGGGTGGCTTCTGAACTCAGAGCAAGTTAGCGCTCTAGTCAATATATATAGCTCTATGATTCAATCAGAAATTCTACTCTTTTACTGCCATGTTTGCCTTTCTAACCCTAACATACTCTACATGTATAGAGGCAGTTTGGCTAATGTGTATAAACCCAATTCATCCCATATTCTGTTCTCCGATGCTACTCCAATTGTTTTGACTCTAATAAGATTGGAATGCCTTGCTCTGTGATAAGCGCTTGTTGTTTGGGCCTACTGGTCCCAGTCCTTCTGAATCCTTAACTTTGCCAATTGGATACAGAAGGATTTGCCATTAATAATCCACTTTTAGTCGAAATCACATTTTTGTTTATTGGTTAGAGTTTCAACACCCTTGTTATAAAATTTGAATTCTAAACGTTTGTTGAAAAAGAAGTATTTTCATGTTCTGATTTTTAAAATAAACTTGTTTTTTTTTGCCTATGTTTTATCTCTATTTTATTTGATATTATATTAGGGTCTACTTATTTTTGATGTCACTCTATGTAAACTGTATATTTTTATTCTCCGGATTTGTTGTTTGGTATTTTTAATAAAAACCAAAGTTAAAGAATAATTTAATTGACAGGTATCATGGCTAACAACATCCTAGTCACATAATAATACTTACTACTGGTATTCTTCTTTATACTTTTTATTATGGTATTTGATATTTTCCAATTTGTGCTCTTTTTACCATTAACAGGAGGCGTGGCTGAACACCCTTGTCTGCATGGAGGTGGCATTCTGGTTCTTTATTGGGGAACAGATCGGTCGACGAAGCATCATCGGCTACAATGTCAAGTCGGACTTCGAGGAACCCATATACATATAACCTCATCAAATGCCAGCGTTTCTTCAGTTTTGATGACCTTTGAATTCACCATGATCTTTCTCAAGATCTTATCTGTCCCCATGTAAGGGGGGAGTGTCTTACTTGGGTAACATATACCGTACTTCGACAAGAAGAGGCGGGTAACAACTGGGAGCAATTTCAAGACTCTGCTTTTGTGGAGTCGGTCACCAGGGTCACCATTCTTGCTTACATGTTTAGCGCAAAACTTCTGCTCTAGCTGTGTAGGCAAAGATTGGTTAGTAAAGTACAGTAAAGTACACAACCTAAAATCAGGCCTGGAATTTCATCTTTGAGAGGGCAAGGCCATTTTCATTTTGCAAAGGGCACTTCCATTGGAAAATCTTAAAGTCTATGGGGAACTTCTGAAGGGGCACCGAGGCCAAGACCAGGGGCAACGAAGGCCATGGCCTCCGTGGCCTTCGTGTAATTCCAGGCCTGTGAAATTCCTTGCTACGTTGGGAAACACTCTTGAAAATTGTGAGGAGTGGTTCCCCCTGTGGTGGTGACCGATATATTCTGACAGGTTTAGCGCAAAATTTTTGCTCCAGTGGCGTAAGCAAAGACTGTTTAGTAAGTTATGTACATTACCTTCACAACCTAAGTTCCTTGTACCATGGGGAATACACTAATTAAAGTTGTGAGGAATTCTTCTACTTGTGGTGACCGATCTTCACTTACAGTGTAAGCAGCAAATTTTTGAGCTAGTTAAGTAAGCAAAGGGTATTTATGTAGCACGACATACAGTAACCTTTTAATGTTGCTAACAACCTACCAACTACTCATTACATTAAGCATGAATTTTGTCTGCTACTCTAGGCGCAGATTCGTTTATGCTAAGGTCAGTTTTTGTGCGAAATACAACGTTTTTTGTGCAAATTATTCATCATTTTAGGGCGTTGTCCACAAAGAAAAAAAATTAAGGACAAGTTTAAGATTCTGGAGGATTCATAAGTTTAGGAGTGATTTGTTGATTTGATTTGTGTTTTACAAATGTTGGAAATTTCTGTTTCATAGAGATTGCATGAGCGTGGTATGAAATCATTTAAAAGACCGATCTGTCAAGTAGAAATTTCATGATGAGATTGTTCCAAAATAGTTGATTGTATTTTCAATTAATAATCACCTTTGTCTGGTACACCAACTTAAAAGACAAAAGGTATCAATTCTGGATCAATTTTAAAGAAAAAAAGAAGTTAAGAGACATTTCTCTTATGTTCTTTCTTTTTTATGCAACTTGAAAGATAAGAACATAACCTCTGTTTGAAATTTTATTAATATTCTTAGTTAAAAATAATTGTATGTTTGAATACAAATAAAAACTATTATCAATGTTAAATCATTGTCTGTTATTGTGTTGCAATGTTGGAATGGTGGTTGATGGGAAACTCTTGGAAAATATGTACATCTCTGTCTCGCACAGCCGAAACTACTTCAACTCAAATACATGTACATGTAAAGAAACACTAGCGGAAAGTCCACTGGAAACTCGTGCTGCCACCCCCTCCCCACCCCAGCCCCACCCCCCCCGCCCCTCACACACACCCAATCCCCACCCACAAGCCCAGATTTAAGCATATTGTGTTCGTGCGTGTACTGTGAAGACTAACTGAATACAATGAGTGTTGGACTTATTGAGGTTGTATCAAAATATGAATTTATGTTTGTGCTTTTCTTTCTTTTTTCCTTTTTCAGTGCAGCAATAACAATAGAGGGCGCCATGTTTTCGCCTTTGAATTTGGCTGCAATTGTTCAGTTGTAGTTGTCAACAACCACAAACGAAAAGCGCCCCCTCTGTCGATGCGGTACAAATCGAACATCGACGTATCAAAAATTAAGTGTACTATTAGTATTACTGAGTTTGATTATTTTTTGCCTCAGTACTGCCTCATTGTTCACTCACGGGGACCAATCCCCCGAACAAAACGGTGGGGTCAGGCAAAGCTATACAACTATGGAGGAATAAGAATTCTTCCTCCATGATACAACCATCCCAAACATTATCTTTTTTGATTGTAGGATGAACAGTAGATGATGTCATAAGCAGCAGCCTGTTGGGTTTCTGAAATCCACGAACAAGTGACAAACGACTATTATGCAAATAGTGGGTTGACGGTCACATTAACTGGCTGCCTTTGCACCCATGCCAACATCTTCCGTGAAAAATTGCTGACTCGTTTCTGAAAATTCCGCTCCTTCATTAGCGCGACAACATTCTGCTTTAGGTGTCCTTCCCCCTCAAATTAATTAAACAAGAAAGTTCAAACCGACCGTCAAACATGCCTTTGTCATTGGGGATTTTGTCCCAAGTGTTTGTGTGGCCATGTTAGAATTAAAGGAACATTACAGAATTGGTTTTGCTAACAAAACAGTTGCTGGCAGTGTAAGCACTTTATGTAATCCACCATATACATAAACTGACAAACCTGTAGAAGTTTGAGATCGATCGGCCATCTGGGTCACGAGAAAATAGTGAAAAACCGCTTACACATTTTGCATGAAATCATATTATAGATTCAACAAAATGAATAAAACGCTCACTGAGCGATAAACTCCAATCGGAAAATTAGTTTATTCATTTCTCATCAAATATGGCATTTCAGACAGAAATATTCCAAGGGATGTTTTCTACTATCATCATCATCAGACTGTGTAAGTTTTATTTAAATCTGTGATCAAATTTACAAGTTTTTTTCTTACCAATTCTGTAACGTTCCTTTAACATGAGCTGAAGGAAGTTGGTTCAAAAGAGGGCGCTATCAGACGAAAATTCTACACACTTCGCCGTATGGGGGGGGGGGGGACTACGACAGAATCTCCTGCCACACCCCTGCACTGCAATGAAGAATGTTAGACTTCTCGTGTTCTGCCCCTAGAGAGCCCATCGACTGGTTCCAGAAGATGATGGACCCTCTTTTTTTTGAAACAGTAGCGACGAGTAGATTTGCAATGGCCGACCACAGCATGACGTAGGCTATCACCTAATCTATATCGTCACGTCATACTGAAACTTATGACGGATGCATGGAATCGAAAGTATCCGCCAAACATTCGTCAGAAGCAAAAGTCTGGGTGTTGATCCCCCATGACGTCGCTATAATATCATTCATGTCGTAAGAAGATATTTCGTTGTCAATGAGAGGCGGGGTCGCTCCCCCTAAATAAAGATGTGGCCAATAACTGAGCTTGTTATTGACGAAGTTGTTACTGGACGCGGCGAAAGATGCCGCCATAATTCGATAAGGTGTTAATTGAGATGAGAGAGGCGGACCCCCTACCGCCAAACGGCCGGCACCAGGCCAACCTGGCCCTCCCCCTTGCTTATTGGTCCTGACATATCCAGGTGCTACGGTGATTGGAAATTAGTCACCAATAAGAGCAGTGTGTGACATCCGAGAAGGGCCAATCAGTGACTGGGCTTCGTTGGCGGTACTTGAAAAAAACCACCCGACGGCTTTTTCATGACGCAATTACTTTTTGGGGGCTCCATGTGATTTGAGAAAAATGTGTCGGTGCTGAACTCAACGTGATGTCTTTAGTCGCACTAGGCATAGAGCAAGGACCAGACTCTATGCACTAGGCTACACACACGTGGGAAGAAAACGAGACATTGAACTGGAGAAAAGAAATTATATAGCTCAATGTTTTTTAAATTGTGTTCTTTGATTTAGCTTAAGCCACTAGCTAGGCGGGAGAGTTGCGCTTTTGGTACTGAGAATCAAAATGGTTGACCGGCTTTTAAAAAGAAAGGACTTTTAACACAACAGAAAATAGATTTTGTTATGTGGATAAAACGATAACACCAACAATATATACATAATATACATATAATGTGTATGTTTTGTTTGTTTTTTCATTTGAGACACAGATCACACCAACCAGCATTTTGATTGCACAAAATTTGTCATCAAAGTTGAACATAAAGCCAGTTTCTACTGAACGTTCATTTTTGTTATAGATCGATTTAAGTTTTGTGAACCTTTTGTGTATCCATGGGTACCAAACAGCCGTTAGGTGTACACCGTTGTCTCTGAACCTGTTCCGAGTCGAATTGCAACCATGTCATCAGGCTGAATCGTTTCAGCTGCCAGGCTGGACTAACGCTCCTTCGGCCGTCGCTTAAAGGCACTGGACACATTTGGTAATTGTCAAAGACCAGTCTTCTCACTTGGTGTATCTCAACATAATATGCACAAAATAACAAACCTGTGAAAATTTGAACTCAATTGGTCGTCGAAGTTGCGAGATAATAATGGAAGAAAAAACACCCTTGTCATACGAAGTTGTGTGCTTTCAGATGCTTGATTTCGAGACCTCACGCGTGAGGTCTCAAAATCAATTCAAATATTTTACTGAGAAATTACTCCTTTCTCAAAAACTACGTTACTTCAGAGGGAGCCGTTTCTCACAATGTTTTTATACTATCAAACAGCTCTCCATTGCTCGTTTTTATGCTAACAATTATTTTGAGTAATTACCAATACTGTCCAGTGCCTTTAAGGCTCATGCCACAAGGTATGATCTGATCTCTTCCATGATCGTTACCCCCCCCCTTTAACTCCAGCTCCACCCCTTCATACCGCGTATCATGTGTTGAGATACATTGTTAGTTTGCAATGGGAACTATTTGGCCAGCTGTTTACAACGACCCACTTAAAATAATACCTGCTTCCGGAACCAGGTATCATTACATTGTTTAGTATGTAGACGTAAAATCTTCAATTCAATAAACAGTGGTATACGTGTTTTTTTTTTTTTTTTTTTTTTTTTTTTTCAATGGATGGAGTTTCATTGGATGGATGGAAAAACCATTATACGGTGTTTTCTAGGCTATTTTGAGCACTAAATATTATGAGAGGAAGGTTGGGAACTCGACTGAAATGTGAAAATGTTCACTGGACGCCATTTCAGCAAGCAACTCTCTTTGAGGCAACGATCAGTGCGGACATCGACAATGACCAATGCTATCACAGATACATAATAATAAAACATTTGCTTGCTAAAATGGCGTCCATCCGTTTCAACGATAGCTAGAGCTCCATAACAAATCTAGTACCATCGACGATCTATAATCTTTGGTGAACACCAACTGAAATGCTATAGTTTATTATATCAGACTTTTAGCTGAATTCAGTCAGACCTGCCTGCCAGGTGAAAAGAAACGGTAGCTGGTATTGTCTTCAGACAAGATCGCCATTTTCTCTACCAAAAGGTGGAAATATCGTCTTCTCAACAAAGGGCTTACCTTCTGAAATTCTTGTTAGTTCTAGATTAATATTTTCTCAGTAATGACTCGCTATACCCTGTATTGGATTGGTGAGATTATCATTGTATAAGCTCTAAGGTTGGCCACTCATTTCTCTTTCAAAAACCAACGGTGTACATATACACAGTATCAATCATTTCAACTTGTGAGAAATTATTGTCGAGTTGGTCTCGAGGTCGTGGCGTCACACTGGTTCCCGTCAACCCTACCAAAAGATACCATTGAACTTGATGTTGTGTCACTGCAAAATTCACAGCGCGTTGACCTGGAATTTCGATTGGCTGAAAAAGTCCCGCCCCCACTAATTCGTCCCCACTCGAAGGGGAAATTGTAAACGTTCGACTAAATTGCCCCGCGGGGCGTGAGATGTTTCCATCAGCCAAACAGTCTTTGATCTGAGTAGACTCTGTGTCTCACTAAAGTTCTGCACTCCATGCAGTAACATCATTTTATGTAAGCTAGCTTTTAAGTTGATTGCTTGTTGAAGAATTTTTTAATAAAAAGTACTATTTGTTTAATTCACTCAAAACACTAAAGGCAGGGTGTACTTTTGGTAAATTACACTACAAGTTTAATGACCATAAAAACCTACTTGGTAAGGAGCACTGGAGAAGCATTGTAGGAAGAAGAGTGTATTTTTTTTTGAGAAAGAGGTAATTTTCACCCCAAAATTTGAATCTGAGAAAGGCTTCAGCGTGAAGCCTTTATCATGAAAGCACACAAATCATTATTTTCGTGCAAATTCGATGACACGAGCCCCAACAAAATGTTCACAGTCTTGTTATTGTATGCGTCATTTGTTTGTGTTGGGTTAGGCCTACACCAAGTGTGAGGATTCTGGTCTTTGACAATTACCAAAAGTAGGCCTATACCCTGCCTTTAATACTTGCGCTACACTATAGGTACGCGTGAATTTTACAGGTAACAACATAAACAAACATGTCAGGAAACATAAGTTTAGGTTTTATTTTGGTTCAATTAAACTGGGCCAAGAAAAACAATAATTACATGTCTGATTTGAATAAAGGTACTACAGTATATACAAAAAGACTCGTTTTGTTATTACAACCATTGAAAACGTGGAGAGAAGTTTGGATAAATTTAAAGACAATTGAGAAATGGTTTAACAAACAGAGTAAACTAGCGAGTAACGATTGATATAATTTGGTACTTCTTTTATTTGTCTTGTTATGTGGTACTCTTTGTAAATTCCCCTCTTTTACTGCGTTGCAAAGAAAAGGGATCATAATTAAATGTTTGGTAATGAACATCCACATTTATTTGGAATAAAATCTATTTACATACTACATTATTCATCTCAACTACTTCAAACATCGTCGAATTAATTTCCATTTTCTAACACTAATTCATTCAATTGTGCGGTTGAATGACAAACTTTGAATGACAAACTTAAGGGGTCTTTCTGTCATGTTGCCTCATCGTCGCTCTGTGCACGGCATACGTTCCGCAGTGGTTGGCGCTCTCCTTTCGTAGGCATCATTAGACCTTTCCTATGAAATTATGTAAATTGCACATTGCGCGTAGCGCGCACTGACACTACTGGTAGGCAAAGACAATTTGGGAACATCGCGCCTTTTTGTATGGGGACGATGGTGGCGTGACGCATACGCGTTTGTGTGTCTGCTTCGTGCACAACTCTATGGCGTTTGCCAAAAAGTGTACGTTCGCATGCGTGAATGTGATTAGCATATTTCAGATAAGAAGGTCATAGTTCACTATCACTTTCCTCACCTTGAAATACGGAATATAACTTCACTGAGTCTATATTTAAAAATATTGTGATAGTTATAAAGCTTACACACATTGCTTCAGCCTTGAGCCATGGTGCATGATCACCGCTAGAGGGACAAGTTGCACATGCTCAGTACGCAAGTTCATTCAGACCCACACAATCACAAAGCTATTTCCTTGGGTTGAGTTTGACATTTTCATTTACAAGAGCCAGAGGCTTGTTGTATGCCATACAGACATTTTACAGTCAATAAATTATCCAAAGACAAACAGAATAATTCAATTCTGTGATCCCATGTAAGGCTCCACCAAATTTAATCTAATAAATTATACCTGACATACTTTTTGATGGGAGGTCATTCATAAAAATAAATATGGGGGAAAATGTTATTGAAGAACCAATTGCCACCAGGGCCCAATTTCATAGAGCTACTTAAGCAAAACAAATATTTCTTAACAATTTTCTGCTAAGCAGAAATGAGCAGGATACCAGTCACAAATTGTACATGTCGGCATGGTAGTTTGGCCGGTAAGCATAATTTTTGTTGTGCTTAGCTACTTTTTGTGCTTAATCAGCTCTATGAAATTGGGCCCTGTAGTGCTTTCATACCAATGGCTCTTAATGTACGTGCATCACACACAATTTTGTTAAACCTTAACATTTGAATGTCAAACCATTTCAGCTACCTACTTATACCTGTTTACACTCTAAAAAAGCCTCTCGGTTCAGAATTGATCCGGGTTTCATGGGTTTGACCCATTTCGGGTCAGTCTGACCCGGAATCTCTGCAATTTTACCTAGAAATTAGTCTGTATGACCCGGAAGCTGTGTCAGAATAATCCAGAAATGGGTCAAACTGACGCAAAATGCGGTCAAATTTGACCAGCTTCCGGGTCAGCCTGACCCAGATATGGGTCAGGCTGACCCAGAAATGGGTCAGCCTGACCCAGAAATGGGTCAGGTTTCCTGGGACCCGGGATCCGCTTTAATTCTGACCCTGGAGTTGGTAGAGTGTATTCTTTCCATAAGACCTTCAGCACATGACGTCATTTGAGTAGGGCGCCCTCGGCTAGAGGTCAACAGAAGATTGCTCATTGGCTCATCCTCTGCGCCGCGCGTACAAGATGTGCATTTTCCATCGTTTCGTTATCGTTTTACCTCTAAGATGGCGGCGTGATAACGTCAGTGCATAAGGTCCATTGTGTTTAAAGGACAAAGTGGTCAGTCCAATAATTTAAACTACAACTATTCTGTACTAAATATAATTTACAATATGGCGGATATCGACAGTTTCACATTCTGTTCGACGGACTATAGCGTGAAACAGCCGTATGGTCCAAGTTATAGGTATGGTCCGCAAAGTTTCCTTTTGTATTGATAGATTGCTATGATAATAATAACGGGAATTAATATTAACAAAAGGCAAGATCATTTTATACATCTAAATATACAATAATAGCAGTTTTCAATACTGGAACAGGAGCGATCAGGTTTATATTTATTTACACATGTTTTATTTCAACTTTTTTTTTGATGGACTTTTGCTTATCTCTCATTGTCGTTTCCAAACTTTACCAAAAATGGATGAAAAAGATGACGAATGACAAGCCGCCATTTTAACTAATACAATTCCAATATTTGGCTTTATTTCCAGTCGGTCACTACACCAAAACATCAAACTCAGTGGAGTTTGCATACAGCAAAATAATTTCAAAGTTGTTTCCCTTTTCTTTACGAAATTGTTTTCAGACTTGATTTCTTTACTTATAGTGATCCCTAAATAATCCACCTCATTTTGAAACAATTTCCACATTGGAAATGTTACCTTTTCGATAACAACAATTTAGTTTAGTTTGGGTTTGTTTTTCCTTCTTCTGATTGTTAAAAATCACCATGTGGACACGTACGCGTGCACAACATGTCTGAGATACCCGTTGTGAGAACATTCTGATCGTTCTGAGATCCATTGCTTTGTAATGCATTATGACTGTGTGGCCAAAGAATGCTTCAGAAATCTACATTGTGTGGACGTGTATTTGTCATTTCAGGCATGTGGACTTGTGTTCACAAAGTGTGGACATTTTGTTGTTGACAGTTTCACACTTGTGTCCACAGAGTTTCTCAAAATTCTACAACGTGTGGATATTGTTTCCATGTTCAAATGCATGTGGACTTGTGTTCACAAAGTGTGGACATTCTGTTGTTGACAGTTTTACACTTGTGTCCACAGAGTTTCTCAAAATTCTACAATGTGTGGATATTGTTTCCATGTTCAAATGCATGTGGACTTGTGTTCACAAAGTGTGGACATTTTGTTGTTGACAGTTTCACTCTTGTGTCCACAGAGTTTCTCAAAATTCTACAATGTGTGGATATTGTTTCCATGTTCAAATGCATGTGGACTTGTGTTCACAAAGTGTGGACATTTTGTTGTTGACAGTTTCACATTTGTGTCCACAGAGTTTCTCAAAATTCTACAATGTGTGGATATTGTTTCCAGGTTTAAATGCATTGTGGATGTGTCGACAAGAAGTATCAAAAGGCTCTACAAAGTGTGGACATCTTTTGTTCTCCGGTCCACGCTTGGTCACATGAGTTGTGGACTTGTGTGAACATAATATCTCAATATTCTGTATTGTGTGGACCTCTGTTGTTTCCTTGTCACAGCAACTCACTGGTTCCCGCAATAACACATTCTCAAACTTCATGGCTACCGAAGAATAATCATTGAATAAAGATTGATGCAAACTTCCTTGTGCTTGTGCTAGGTTCACTTCCTGATGAGATCTCTTGGAGTAGACGATGCAGTATTACTCGTTGGTAAACATCACAGGTTCATTTGAATATCAGGTGTCGGTGTGTCTGTGAGTGACTCCTGTGGGACTATTGTCTCGTGAACGTGTATCTATTTTTGATTATTTGGTTCGTTCAATTGTCTTTAAAAAAAAACAGGTCTTCATTTTTAAAAGTTCCTTATTCTTCTGTCAATTTCTCTCATGTGTCCACATTACAC
The DNA here is from genome assembly GCA_032158295.1 of Pycnopodia helianthoides. Lineage (NCBI taxonomy): Eukaryota > Metazoa > Echinodermata > Asteroidea > Forcipulatida > Asteriidae > Pycnopodia > Pycnopodia helianthoides. The sequence goes on from CM063262.1 coordinate 1,663,317, forward strand.
TGCTGTTGCTCACTGTGGATGTCCGATGACAAATCGCTGAAGCAAGATGAAGCTGGTGACGCAGGAGGTGACGCCATCGCTGACGGTGACGTCACTGGAGACGGTGACGTCACGGATTCGTGAAATTCACACTTCTTTGGTCGGCCTTTCGGCTTGGTGGGTGCCTCCTGGCTTCCACCTTGCAGAACCTATAAACACACAGCAAAAAAGGGTCAAATTTAAAAATTTAAAATAAACTTTATAGCACGCTACTATTTAGGAACCGCTAAAACTACTGCAGCAGTTTCAACATATGTTGATGTTCAATGCTTAGACACCCGAAGTAAACCGAACTGACTTGATTGACAATCAAACAAAAGCATAGTGATGCTTTGTCTAGAAAGAAGTGGCGACGTTTCGAGCATTTGCTCCTCTGGTCTTCAGGAAATTGCTACTCCTTTTAAAGATTGCTTTTTAAGTAAAGAGGCTTGCTGCAAAATATAACCATGACGTCAAAGTAGATAGTTGTAAGACTAAGCTTACATTTTGTTTTAGTCACTCGCAAAAGGCCATCCAACTATAATTTGCTCAGTCCCATAACATTTACATATCAGATTATGTTGGTTGGAAGGAAAAACATTTACTTGCTTTTTATAAATTGGGCTGAGGTGTTTTAATGCACTGCCTGGAGCGTTTTCACGATGGATTTTGATTATTGTAACGGGGTTAGTGTACTTGGTGTCAAAGGTCAGACAATGGAAGATTGGCAGGTCAAAGATAATTAGGATCTGGAAGGTTATGAGCAACTGGGGTTGTTATTAGGCGAAATTATTATTTTATTTTATTTATCAAATTGATTCACGGAAAATTTCACGCTGCTAACAAAAACATCACTAGTCCATCAACCAAACTTTGGTGTCAAAGTTGATTTAAGTATTTGAACAGTCTAGAAAGTGCGACATAATTCGATTTCCGAAAGTCCGCACCTGTTTTTTCCACTTCATTCGTCGATTCTGGTACCACGTCTTCACTTGCAACTGACTCAGCCCCAACGTGTCCGCTAACTCCAGTCGGTCCGGCGTGGACAGGTACTTCTGCCGTTCGAATCTCTTCTCGAGACCCATGAGCTGCAGCTCGGTGAACACGGTGCGACTCCGCCGGCACTTCTTGGCCGAGCGTGCGGCATCGTGGGGTGAGCCGCTGGGCGACTTGCCCCTCAGGTAGACCGGCACCGGGATCGGCACGCTGATGGAGGCGGGCGATAGGGTTGATGTGCACTGCGTGGTCCCGTGGTAGCCGCTCCCGGTACTGACCGAGTGGTGGTAGGGGCCCGGGTTGAAATGGTGGCGAAGCGGATCTGTGTAGGTAACGAGAAAGTCATTGTTATAAAGTGTTGGAATCGTGCTATGGTTGCAATCGTGCTTCCCTCCAAACCCTGAAGCTTTCACCACACATGCCACACAGTGTTGCAATATTTGTGAACAACAGAGATTAACTTTGTAATCAAAGTTGTTACGATTATAAATATAAATTTATCGTCAATTAATTTACAAAATGAATGTTCACCCCCTTTAAGATCATGTTCCATCAAGTCTAGCCATTATTTATTAATTTATTTTCTATTTATCTTATTTTGTTCTATTGTCATTATTTTTTTAAAACTTATTTATTTATTTTATTATTTGTTATTATATATATATTATTTTGTATGTATTTGTTTATTTATTTGCATTTATTAATATATTATTTTTTTACATTTACATATATACTATCTTTTCTGGGGGGGGGGGCGTCTTTTGTTTGACCGAGTGTAAAACAGTAAACACTTTCGGAACCAGTACACGCTACCTTTCTCGAATTAGAATAGGCCTTAGGTTTTAAATTACTCTTGAACTTCATCATGTACGGGCTTATTTTTAGACATAAATTTTACACAGAACGTTGGTGTCTGGAGTGTTTGGAATTGCAAGTACAACATGTGCAAAAGCAGTGCGTAAGTACGGTGATTTAACAAAGTCAAAGTAACATTGTAAGTGAGACATTATTGTATGGAGGCTTTTTGCTGACACAGGCTTCTGCATGAAGAAGAGGAACAGACCTTTGAGGCATGTACACAAATCTCTAAACAAGCGACTTGAGTCAAAACAAAATTAGTATGCCCTACTCAGACCCCCCCCCCCTCCCCTTTGCCTGCATGTAGTTCGTACTAAACTAAAAACAGTGTTTATCCAAGCTAGACCCCAAACGGTTAACCTGGCTCCTCCGAACGCATTATTGTCAAGACCGATTCGTCTAAGACCCATCCAAAAATCATTAGAAAACAATAAGTGCGACCCGATGACGAACCCCGACCTACGGGTTACACGCTGACTTGACAGCGAATTGAGTCCGCGGACCACCGGGGCAAAACGCAGTGAGTCCCGGCGTTGCGGTCCGGCGCGGAGACGCTGAAAGAACGCGTGCAGCCTCAGTCTCTCGCAGAGAGTAAAGGCGAGTAACTTCTTGTTTGTCTATGTGAAACTGTGGTTTTCAGAGTGCGCGTGACCCGGGCCCCACCGGAACATACTTCGTAAGGTCAAGAACTTCCGAGTATTTGTAACATTTGGTGTAGATTTGTCCAGATCTGTCGCTCGTTAGTGAGTTTTATGTAAGAACATGAAGACCGGATTAGCACCGGTGTGAGGGTGCGAAGAAATGCGTCTCCTTGGTCGACAGCGACTTGTCAAGTTTGTCAGGCTGTCTTGCTGATTTCCAAACGAAATGAAACACACTTCATTCCTCAGAGAAAGTCAGTATAACGAGGCTAGCGTCAATGAACGGGTCAAGGAATTCAATAGTCAGATTTTCCAAAAATGCATTCATCCTTCACATTTATTTATGGAATATTAAATTAGTACGGTAACATTGATGTAGGCTCTATTATCTTCCTCTGTCATATGACCTTGTACCAATGTGAACATTGTATGTGATGAATTTTTTGTAAAAACATTTTTTTTTTTTTTTTTTAATCAAAGTCATCGAGAGCAGGGAGGGTTCCTGACGTGACCCACCCGGATCCACTCCTGGATCCGCACCATGATTTTGCAATATACTTTTTTCATGCTGTCACCATTTTGGAATATGTTCCCTGTATCCCATAAAAGTGATGAATACAAATACTGAAATAGCCACTGTACAAAAAGGAACCAGACTATTATTACCCTTCCAGCCTCGGTTTGGCTACATTGATTCGCTTAGAAAAAAAATCAAGATGGCCGCACCATGATAAACGTACATATAATCATGCATACCTAATAGACTTGCCAATGTTGGTAACGTGTTACGAAGGGGCAATAAATCGCATGCTGCATGCAACGTGAGTTATTTTGTCTAACTGTGTTACCCACAAGAAATCAAACTATGTGAAAATTGAATGTTGATGTTGGTTTTTTTTCTTTTCACCTTGGAGATTTCCTCAATCTGGTTGCTTGTAAATTTCCCCCTGTTACACGACCCTTAAAGTGAAGAGGGCAACTTGAAAATAAACATGCAACTCTGATCGCCAGTAGTAATATTATTCAATATTCGACCATTTTACAACGCTGCACTGAGATTGTAGAGGTTTTGTTTTGCTTGACTTGTGACTCGGACCACTGATAACATCAGAGGCAATTCTGCGATCCACCTTGTTCTGCGAATTGATCGGTTTCAAATCGGGGCGTAAAGGGCAAACCTATCAGCACTTGGAATAATTTCAAGCAAATAAAATAGTCTAACAGCGCGACTCTACACTAACTTGACAGCCTAAGGGGCATTTTGTTTGCGTGGACGGCTGTTTCATGAAGACAATTATTGTTGATGACACTTTGAGCAGCTTGATATTTTTTTACATAAAAGAGTCTGATGACTTTCTGCACTTAAATCCTATAGGTGAAACTTTAATGTTAAATTTGCCTCATCGCATACGTCTCTTGAAGGGGATGGATTTCGAACTGAAAACAAAGAACTCGACGTAACATTACAGATCATGAAACTGTCAAGCTCGAAGTTACAGGGGGTGGGGAAGGCAAACGGTGTACGCGAGGCTCTGCCCCCGGTCGGCCGGCCGGGGTGAAGGACAGACAGTCTCGGGCGACCCGCGAGGGGAGGGCTGGGCCAAATTATCGCCATGCGAAAAAAAAGAAAATCATCGGGACAGAAATAATTGGTCCCTCATGCAGAGCTGGCGAAGAACATCGCTCGGGAAGAAGCAGAGTGAAGGGCCTCGAAACGTCTCCCGTCACTTGCCAGTAAAAAACAGCGTGAAATGTAATGATGATCCATGCACAATAACCATTAGACATACTTAGCTTATAAAACTGTTTCCCTAATGCACCGGCGTATGTGCCACGTCACACAAAGGAAACATTCCGAGGGGTAACTGCTTTTTTTTTCTTTTCCTTTTTTAAGTGCCAAGCGAATATTATTTACTTGGAGAGCAAAATGCCGACCCAGACGTGAAATCAAATGCACGATGATACAGTTTAACTCCCATACGCAACTAGTCGTCCCAGAACCCCAAGCGGTACCGTGCAGAGCGGGAAAGCTCGACCGTGTACTTAGCTCTTTTCACCCGTGCTGTGTTGGGAAGCAGGGTGTCCCATACCGAAGGCACTCCATTAAAATTGCTAGAAAATGAATCTCCCGCTTGCTTTTGAAATTGATAGAGTATCAAATAGTGCACGCCTCTCTATTGTAGGAAGGAAATTATTCATGTTAACATTTCAACATTAATCTGTCGTCATTGTGGAAATGGTTTTTGCACTGAAGTCATACAATAATTTTTGTCTACATTCTTAAAATTGAATGATCCACTCTTCCACCACATAGCTGCATCATTCCTTATTTACATATTTTGTTTAAATGCAGTGGGTACTTCTTGGTAGTCAGTCAAGAAATGCATTACCATCCAAACTTACTTGGTGAGGAGCACCTGAGAGCTGCTGTTAGTATAAAACATTGTGAGAAACGTCTCCCTCTGAAGTAATGTAGTTTTTTGCGAAAGGGGAAATTTATCACTATATTTGAATCTTAGAGAGGCTTCAAACATTGAATTCTATTATGCAACAAGGGTGTTTTTTCTTTCAGTATTTTCTTGCAACTTTAATGACCAATTGAGCCCAGATTTTCACAGGTTCGTTATTTATGCATACGTTGGGAAATACCAAAGTGAGGATATTGGTTTTTGACAATTACCAAAAGTATACCTTGCCTGTAAAGGCTCTGGACACTATATTGGCAATTACTCAAAATAATTGTTAGCATAAAAACATACTTGGTAACGAGCAATGGAGAGCTGTTGATAGTATAAAACATTGTGAGAAACGGCTCCCTCTGAAGAAACGTAGTTTTTGAGAAAGAAGTAATTTCTCAGTAAAATATTTGATTTGATTTTGAGACATCACGCGTGAGGCCTCGAAATCAAGCATCTGAAAGCACGCAACTTCGTGTGGCAAGGGTGTTTTTCCTTCCATTATTATCTCGCAACTTCGACGACCAATTGAGTTCAAATTTTCACAGGTTTGTTATTTTGTGCATATGTTGAGATACACCAAGTGAGAAGACTGGTCTTTGACAATTACCAAAGGTGTCCACTGTCTTTAAAGGGTAGAATAACTTCTTTCTATTCCTACTACATGTATATCAAAAACATACCCCAGCTAGCTGTGACAATTTCCACACTAATAAGGTTACACTGTGTGCATTCGAGAAATCAAAGAGCATTTTCTTGCTGCTTTGCCGGTAACTTTATTGCTCGCTCGTGTCCTCATTTTAATGTGCTAAATTAAAATAAGAATACAAAATAACAAAAGTTCGGGGAAAAATGGACGCATTGCAAGCGGCAGTTTATGAGACAGATGCGATTTTTAAAACAGCTGGGTTCGTGAGATGTGAGCTTTCAGATTGAAATTGTTAATTTGCATTATTTTGTTTCTCCCTAACAATACGATCATACGATATTTTTCATACAGAATTATCTAAAACTCCGTTGTGGTAGGGTTATGAAGTAAAAGAGGTCGAAATTAAAAGTTTACTTAAAAAAGAACTTCTCCGAATTCGGGTTGTCATCCACCGCAGACCGGAAAAACGAGATAGTTCCCATACACCACCATTAGCCATAGGCAAGAAATATATCTCCACTCTGCAAATGTGAGCTTACTCTACGGCGAGATAATAAAACAAAAGTCGGTCTATTTATAGTTATTTGGGGGAAAGTTTGTGCACCCCAAGGGGTTGTTACATCGTGTAAGGTTGTTTGGATAGGTCTCTGTGAAAGCATCGGGCCGGTCAGGTTTACTTTGGGATAGTTCGCACCTTTGATGATAATATTCAGTTGATCGGAGTGCGGCCATTTTGTTTTAAACGCAACGCGTTGAGGTCATCGCGCCGCCATCTTAGAGGTAAAACGATGACGGAACAATGGAAAGCGTTTTTATACATCACTGAGCGCGCGTGCTGAACGTCTCGAAACCTTCCTATATGCAATGGTGGATTGAGGGACCAACTTTTCCCATTAAGTGTGCCTTTATTTATTTGCTTCGCTTGTTATGTACTGTGTCTTGTTCTTTCCTCAATGTATCCCTTATACAGTGACGTCATCACGCCGCCATCTTAGCGGTAAAACAATGTAAAACATTTATATAATAATGTACTCTCAGCGCACCGGAACGTCTCAAGACTTTCCTATTCAATGGTGAAATGGGGGATCAATTGTCCTTTTTTCGTTCTTTGTGCCTTTATTTATTTGCTTCGCTGACTGACTGTTTCGTGTAAGGCTCTGTGATACCCACAATGCAAGGGCGCTCTAGAAATGCTTTTGATTAATATGTAATCATCCTTTAACCCCCAGCCGAGGGCGCCCTATACTCAAATGACTTCATGTTGTGCAAAGGGTCTATTAATTAGTGTAACCAAAACCAAGACTGAACCATAGTCTGATCCCCCTTTGGGTGTATGTAGTATGAGTTAAAGGGAAGGTATACGATTGGTAATCACTCTAAAAATTAATGGCTATAAAAAAAGACTTGGTTAGAAGTAAAGCAACTTTCGATAATATAAAGCATTTTGAGAAATATTTCAATACAAAATACTGTGAACATGGGAAAAGATGTCAGCTTTTATCCCCCAAAATTTGAATCTGAGAAACGTTTCTCAGATTGTGTATTCCTATTAGGGATTATTCTTCGTGCATGGACATGTTCGCTGCGGATTTTGGCGATATTTCAAAAACGCGACCACGCCTTCTGAAATGAAACTTTCACATGTTAGTTTTATTGTATATTATATCTACATTTATATAGAATTAAAACAATCAAACGGTCCCAAAACCGAAGGTATACTTTGCCTTTAATATTCATTGTTGCATGTAGGGAGCAAGACGACTGAGACTGTGGTAGCAATATCGACATAGTTGCTACTGTGCGGATAGTAAAACTGTTGGTCTATTTTGCTTCTTGAAATAAAAAAACACGATCGTATTTGAGAACACATTCTTGGAGGTTTAAAAAAAAAAAAACGCAAAGTTTATGATTATCTCCTTCTTCAATATTATTTCGCAACAGTTTGGGTATAGTCACAGCCATAATAATTGCATCATAACAAAATAACACAAAATGGGAACAGCTACTCGAGCATTTATTTTCAAGTTGTCTTCACTGCTTGTAATAAAATGAATGAGATTCTTGTCCCGCCATTATGACTATCTTGAGGTTTATTCTCCGGTGATCAGTATACAAACACCGTCTCAAAAGGTAACACCATTTTCTCAATTTAATCCATAAAGGTTAAAATACCATCGCCATAATGCACTAAATATCAACAAATTCCTCAGAGGTCGCCGTTTTAACGCAGTAATTTACACATCACAGTGCGATCGCACCAATGTCTTTTGGCGTAAAAGAGTTTCGAGACGCTACAGTTCGTTCTACAAATACTGTGTAGTTGTACACACAGATATTCTTGTCATTTGATTGGTGGAACACACGTCACGTGTCATCCCTTACTCAGCCATACAACCAGAGGATAATTATTTGAAAATTTACACGGTGTTTGAAATATACCACGGTGTAGGTTTGCTGGTAACCAACCACTAAGTGATTACAATCGAATTTGTGGGAAAAGACGATAGCAGACACAGAAAGACCAGCTATCAAACTTATACCCACTAAAGACGACTACATGAGAATTGATTGAAATTTATTTTTGAAATGGTCGAGGGATTAGAGCAAGTTGACATGGGGACATTTTTTGAGCAGAAGCACCGGCACAAGGGATCAGTATTCGAAGATGTATAAACCAACTATACCAACAAGAACATCTCCTCTCAGATAGTCATCAATGACTGCGACAGTCTCCCTAAAGTAAATGCCATGCTGGACCTGTAGACTCAATTCTAACTGGGAAACGGTTGGCTTTCAAGGAAAAACATGATAATTATAAGCATGTAAGTTGCTTTTTTTCTACTTGGAGGGGAATCTTCAAGTTGGGATTTAGCACGGACAATTCATTCAAAGTTATTTCGAATGAAATGTATTCTGTGTCAGGGTGTTTACGAATCACTTTTTAAAATCTCAAAATTTCTTTCAGTTGTCAATAAACTCTATGGTTGTGAGTGTGACCATAATAAACCGAAAGAAACACGTTTTTATTTCCGGCATTCAGTTTTTGTGTACGTGTGTCTTTCAGTGTGGGAGCTTGTCTATGAAATTTGTTTAAAACTTTTGTTTCAGCTTTATGTCTTTTCACTTCATTTGAAAAAAAAAAAGTTACAAATAATTCCTTCACAAAAGTGAAAGAGCTCATAACCTATTAGGCAGCTCTGGAGAAACTGTTGGCATGGGTACACAGGTGTGACTCGTTAATTGCGAGAGGCTACGCGCCTTTGTTAATTAATACCAAGTAACCTAATTATCGTGGAATCAAATTAATTTGTCAAAAAAAACTGACAGACGTCAAATCTATGCATTGTCATTACCTACTGAACTACGGTAGGTCACAAAACTAGCCAAAATTGCCACTTACGATTGGTACAGCGTGCGCATGATCATTGAGTGAAAACGGTACAAATGAATTAATCCAATTGGTTCAAGCTAGTGTCACGTGATTTGCGTATTAAAAAAATTTTTTTCCGAGGGCAGTTTTGATCGGTGGAAATTTAAAAAAACCACGTGATAAAATAAAGGGGTGATCATTTCATCATCAGGTGCATCGTGTTCCACCTTATTTTGATTTCCACCGAGCTACGGAAGTAACTGGGCCATTTAGCAGGATTTCCACCGCGTTGCCCCTTAAGCCGCCACCGGACTACAAAGCCCCCACCGCCCCGCCATCACCTCGCCCGGCACGAGCCACCCTGGGGATGTTATATCACGGAAAGTGACCCTAATTGAAGCTAATCACACGAGCAGTGTATTGTTTCAAGATTCTATTGTTCTGCGTGCTCCATGCGCTAATTACATTAATTAATCAATATTTTAAGACTCTTGTCAGGGGTTGATGACTTCAAACACCTGTTCTTGTTGACTAATTCAACGGAACTTTGCTTTAACAGACTTGCTAAGCAGTAGGCACAAAGTTAAAACTTTTTTTTCTAATTGAAACAGCAGACCAATTCTGAACGGGTGGTACATTTTTTTTTCAGTGAAACGTATCACACGAAGTTAACAGTATGTAATAAAAATGAAAACAAAATGTGTTGTCTAAATGAAACTGCAGAGCAAGTCTCTGTGCCCAATTTCATAGAGCCCCTAGAGCAGAAATTTGTTGCTTAACAACTGCCTGCTTATCAACAATAAGCAATAATTCAGTCACAGCCGGTACATCTGACTTGGTACTTTGGTTCCTTTACACTGGTAAGCAAAGTTGTCTTGTGCTTAGCTAGTTTCTGTGCTTAAGTAGCTCTATGAAATTGGGCCGTGGTGATACTTTTTTTTCCGTGTCACATATCACAAGAAGTTAATGCCCAAAAACCGAAAGCAATGACGGCCTGACTTGGGTTTGATTACGGACTGAGCTTGGTTGTAGTTGCCGTTTCGGTCTTTTTTTGACAATAATGCACCCATTTTTATATATTTTATATTACGAAAATTTCCCCTTTAAATACATCCACCTTTTTTTACAACAGTTTTTGTTTCATTTTTTCGTTTAGGGATTGTTTTTTACTGTGAGACTATACAAATCGAACAAAGGTTTCGAAAGTTTATCTTGAATCAGTTGAGTAATTTTGTGGATTTTTCTTTTATGCTAGTTTATGAAAATTTTATTTTTTACAAATTTTAATATAAAGCAGTAGTTTTGTTTCTTTGAAACAAAGGTAGGGATGATTTTTGACAAAATGCAGCAGAAAGTGAAAACATGACGGGTTCACCTAGCTGTAAGTTGAATGAGTTGGATTTCTACTATCGCTTCACCCACCGTCCCTCACCAAAACAATTAAAAACCAAATAAATATTTGTTAAAAAAGTATATACATAAATAAATAAACAAACAAACAAATAAATAAATGAATAAATTAAAAAAATAGATAAGCAAATACAAAATAATGATAATATACAAATAAAAATAATGGCACCTGGCTTTCGCAGGTGTATTTAGAAGAAGAAATATGTAGACTATTTATTTTATATAATGAGGTACCGCATTTAAAAATGTTTTTTTTTTTTGATTTTTGGAATGTTGCTGACAATTGTAAAAAAGATTTTTTACCCATTTTAACAATAATGTGTGTGCACGTCTGTGGTACAAAGGGTGTGAAATTTGCCACTGTTTATTAATTAGAAGTTAATCACGCGTCACAAAAAAATATTGTTTTATACCTGAGTTTGCCGAGATTTTTTCAACGGCAACCGTTTGGAGTGATTTTTAACTTTCTGTTCAGATTTGTAATGACATTTTTTATGAATTTTTCGAACATGTTTTATCTCGGGAAAAATTGCAATGTGTTTGACTGTTGTAAAGTCTGTCCAACGCGCCAAATGTCTGCTTATAATTTAAACATTACATTATCATCAAATGAAATGTTTAATTAATTTAATTTTACTTGGCTTAATTTTCGGCAAAATTGTGCTGGACAAAATCATCACTTTGCGTTTGGGATGGAGTAGAATCAGATCAAAGACGGCAGCTACTTTGTGCATTACATCATGTTTTCCCAAAATGTTACCGTACGTAAAACACAACGAGAAACCGGTGGTCAGTTAGCTGTTTTAGTAAGTTAAAATGCACACAATGTTCTGCTTGACTTCTTACGATTAATATTGAATTGGTACGTTTTTAAAGGAACATTACAGAATTGGTTATTGCTAACAAAACAGTTGCTGGCAGTGTAAGCACTTTATGTAATCCACCATATACATAAACTGACAAACCTGTAGAAGTTTGAGATTGATCGGCCATCTGGGTCACGAGAAAATAGTGAAAAACCGATTACACATTTGCATGAAATCATATAGATTCAACAATGAATAAAACGCTCACTGAGCGATAAACTCCAATCAGAAAGTTAGTTTATTCATTTCTCATCAAATATGGCATTTCAGACAGAAATATTTCAAGGGATGTTTTCTACTATCATCATCATTAGACCGTGTAAGTTTTATGTAAGTCTGTGATCAAAAGTATATTTTACAATGACCAATTCTGTAATGTTCCTTTAAAATGCACACAATGTTCTGATTGACTTTGTTCAAACCTACGATTAATATTGAATTGGTACGTTTTTAAAGCTTCGTGGCGGAACAAAATGTATCGTGATCACAAATTAAAGAACTTTTCTTTTTTAAACTAAGACTAAAAGAGTTCATTGTGGCCAATGTCAAACGGGGCAAATTAAAGGCGACTGCAGTTCTAGGTAATTTCAACATGCTCAAAAACAGAAAAATAACTCCTAGTTTTCAGATAATTCATTTCTTAGGGGTAGTCAAAAACTTTTAAAATAATCTCTAGCGCAACTGGGGTGTTCTTTTGGCATGCAGTGCCTCAGAATTCCAGGCGACATCATTATTGATTCGTATTACAATGCCCTAAGTTATGCATATTGCGGATTAAACTTCATTTGTGCACTTACTGTATTCCTAAGACTTAAGGACAATAATAAAGGAAACAAATAAAGTGGATGAATTACCATTTAGCCGAAAGAATGTTCTTGCTGCCGACGTTTGGAGCAACCTTGACGAAAAGATACACTTTGCCTCCTCCACGCTGCCGTGATTCGACGCGATCGCCCCGCGACCACATCGACTGTCCTCGCGGCTCTCCTCGTTCTCCCCGGAGGGCGATGAGGGATGCAAAATGTCCTCGATTGAGAACCCAGTCTTTTTGGTTGCTACCACGGGGGGAAAGATGAGAGTGGATGTCGGCGGCCGGAGCACGGCCGCGGACGAAAGGCTGACGGGGAGTGAGGCCGAATAGGCGGCGGGGTAGAGCAGCGGATTCACCCGTGCCGTGTCCATGAGTGCGATGCCGAACGGTCCGGCTCGGCTGGCCAAGTCGTACATGTTCGCTACAGCGTTCATAGCACTGTCTAGGTTTTTTCTTCAACACAAATTGTTCGACAAATGCCGTCTTAACAGCGTTTATATCTTCACAGATAGCACCTCTCCCGATTCCAATAAGTTACCATTTGGAGAATATCGGCCGATGAAAAGCGACACCTCCCCCTGGAAACACGATCGAGGTAAGTTACGAGTTGTTCACCGGATTGTCCCAGTTTTAAAACAAAACTTAGTGTGGCTTGATCACTTATACAGAAGCACTTGACTTTTAGGTGTTCACTTTTCAAATGAACTCCAACGAAGGACCACAAAACTGACTAGATGTTTCAGGTCTGTGCTGTACTTGAATGCAGTGATGTGCAGCCGAAATGCTTATTTGACACACTGTACCACCCCAACCGTGGTAAACTCCACAGCGTGAACACCTCGTGGCTGGCTACCAGTTAACACCCGGATACATCACTCATTCTGAGCACTGTTCTGAGACACCAACGAGCATGTCTTAGACTCGCTTCTCAGACCCCGTAGTTGACTTTGAGGATCACCCACGCACCAGTTAACCGCTAATGAGAGCACAGCCAGCCTCGGGTTCTCCGCTAAGCACGTATGATGTGGACGTTTTTGTGGGTAAGCCCAGTCAGTGAACTCGAGCTCAAGCTATTTGCTAAGCACGTAGGTATGGTCCGTGACTATACCTTGTCATTGACATCATCAGCCTGGAGCATGGCCTGCCTCACTGACACGTCTGTGTGTAAACCCAGTCACTGAACCTGGCCCCGTTAATTTGCTAAGCGCGTATGTGCACGAGGGGGGACTTTATCAGCGAAGTTGCACACAGTAAGCTCAAGGGACAAGTTGGTAATCAGTGATCCCGTTTTCTGCTAAGCCAGTAATAGTACACAATGTGTTGGAATACAGTCATGAACTGACCCCCCGTTTATGCTAAGCAGAACTATATTCCGAGCTATGAACGCTGTGAGAAGCCAGTCAGAAAAAAAATCTTACTTGGGCCACGCATCTTTCCCAATTTGTAATTCAATATTCTATCATTGGTCAACGTTTCAAATGCGCCCGATTCGTAATCGGCTACTTAACTTGTCAGCACTCTGAATACAGTTTGAGGCCAACAGGGTGTCATATTTTGCGGTTAACGGTTGATGGCGTTTTCACCATGAACCATTTTGGTGTCGCGTAATGAACTGATACAATAATAGTTACCAATAACTTGAATAAAAAATGTTCAGTTATTAAGATGTGTTACCTATGCGTTCAAAATACAACCATTAAATTTCATTGTGACTACACGTGGAGCTCGTGGTATATTTAGTTCCTGCTTTTTACATATTGAGCGATTTTCTGCTTCTTATCTACGATGCGGCCATTTTGGCAGCATTGTGCTCAGGGCGAGACTGAAAGGGGTGAATTAGTCTGGTGCCGTTTGTGTTTTAGCATCAGCCTGATAGAACCAGCATTGTGCACAGGGAATCGAACGACGAATGTAACCACATCATGCGAAATTCAAGCCCAGTAAACAATTTTTATTTTATTTTAGCAACTTACAGCTGTAATAGCTGACTGCGCATGCGTCTGCCCTCCCGCCAGTTACCGAAATCAAACAATCAGCTTCATCCAGTCATCAGCCAAAATGACTTATTTCATACGCGGCTATGGCTACCCAACCATAAGCCTTACACTTCACCAATGTCACTCGATAGAACAAGCCAGAAGCAATTCTACCTCCATGCATATGCCATGGCTCCCAATAGACGTTGCAAGTCTCGTGCGTATTATTTCTGGACAATATTGGTCCCACGTACATTGCTTTACCGCGTGAATAAAACAAACTCGCGCACTTTAACGGGTCCCAATGTTATGTACGCACGAGACTTGCACAGTCTATTCCAACACAATTTGAAATACTTCTTTAAAAGAACACAACGAGTGACCAGTGTTTTTACAGGTGGGATACGTCAAGCGGTGGCGGGCCGGGTATAAGCGTACGAAGCGGCCCCGTATAAAGACCATACTCGGTAGGGTAGGCCCGTATCATTGCCCGGTAGGCACCGCGGGGGTGGTACCCGGCTTGGAAACAGTTATCATGAAGAGACCCGAGTTACGAGGCGAAGGAAACTCCTCTCTTCTGGTTTAAAGGGAGACTGTGAGGTGGAGGAAATGACCTCATACCCCGCACAAACCCAAACCCCGCTCAAACCAAAACCCGTACAAACTCAAACCCAGCACAAATCAAACCAGCACAAACTCAAACCCAGCACAAACTGTAACCCGTACAAACTCAAACCCAGCACAAACTCAAACCCACACAAACCCAACCCCACACAATGCACGGCACCATACTCGCATCGAGGTACAGCCGGCAGTGTCAGAATAAAAGTTAAAACTCTTTAAAAGCTAATTTAAAGCTTTAACGGGATTGTAGAGATGACAAAATAATCGCAGACAGTGGTCATGTTTTGTGCGATCATAACTGTCTCCTTCTCTGTCATTGTAATAAATTGACAGTTTCAATTTCATATCAAACTTTCTTATGACCATTGTGCATAAATTATATACAATTGCCCTAAGAGAAAACTGCCGCGTGTGAGCACGAAATCTCTGCCATTGATACCAAGTTCTTATCTTGAATATCAAAAAGCACAATCCTGAACGTGCACCAAAAAAAAACTTACACTATAAAAAGATTAATTTCATACGGACAGAATTTTCGGGGTGTAATTTGGTACTGGCTTTGTATCAAATCTATAACAAGTGAGATCACAGATAAAATATTCTTAATATATTAATACCAGGGATGCTGTCAATCCTATTTCTAATGACATTGAAACTTGTGTTTAAAGGCAGTGGATACTTTTGGTAAATACTCGAGAAATACTTTACCATAAAAACTTGCGTGGTAAAGAACACCTTATAGAGCAACTTTGATGACCAATATTGAGCCCAAATTTTCACAGGTTTGTTTATGCATAATGTTGTGATACACCAAGTGAGGATACTGGTCTTTGACAATTTACCAAAAGCATACCCTGCTTTTTAAATGAGGTAAACGCAGAATGAGGCAGTTGAACAAAAGTCTCTCTTAGGCCCTTTTCGAATTCACGGCTTCGGCTTCAAAATCTGCTCAGGCTATGGCTAGGCTCCCTCAATTATTTTAACTTACGCATGCTTTGCGGTCAGGGTTTCAGACAAGAAAACTGGGCCTGAAGCCCCCAACCCAGAGCCGAAGCGGTGGATTCGAAAATGGCCTATAAACGTCCAGGTCAGAATAGTTGATCCGGATCCGGATGGCGTAGGCCCTGACCCCTTTCTGGGTCAAAATGACCCAGAAATGTGTCAAACTGACACATAAATTCTAGTAAAAATCTAGGTCACTTCTTACCTGGGAGTTTTTAGAGTGAAGCTATGGCCTGTATACATTTGATGAAACTTTTCAAATCTGTTCAAATACTCTCAACCAAAAGAACGGTGACATTGTTGTTCGCGTTTTTCTTCTTCTTCAGAACCCTTAGTCGAACTTTCACTTTAAAGGAACATTACAGAATTGGTTTTTGCTAACAAAACAGTTGCTGACAGTGTAAGCACTTAATGTAATCCACCATATACATAAACTGACAAACCTGTAGAGGTTTGAGATCGATCGGCCGTCTGGGTCACGAGAAAATAGTGAAAAACCGATTACACATTTTGCATGAAACAATATTCAAAAAATAACCTCACTGAGCGATAAACTCCAATCGGAGAATTAGTTTATTCATATCTCATCAAATATATTTCAGACAGAAATATTTCAAGGGATGTTTTCTACTATCATCATCATTAGACCGTGTACGTTTTTTGTAAATCTGTGATCAAAAAGTATATTTTACAAGTTTTTTTCTTACCAATTCTGTAATGTTAATTCCTTTAAAAGTACAGGACGCCACGATCTGCTGCTCTACTCTGACATTTCAAAATGACGACAAACCGACACATCAGACTGACATTTAGAATTAGGTCAAGTGATTTCCAACTTAATTGTGACTGATTAAAGAGTGTTTCCTGTCACCTGGCTCGGCTCGATTGTCAAATTGGTTTGCCGTTTTTAATTGATAATTTTTAAACTGGTTTTAATTGGTAATGGTTGGAATGACCCTAGTTATTTTAATTCTATAATTAAACGGCTCATCACGTTTGGTCTTTGAAATATGATTTCGCAATGTTCGGATATTATTGAAAGCTTATAACTCATCAGAGCAACAATGGATGGAATATCAACATTGATTAGCCAATTTAGTTACCGCGTTCGGATCAAGCGACTGTGGCTACGGCTATGGCTGTTGGCAGCAACGACAGCGTTGAAGGATTAGACCTTTGCGGCATTTCAGCCATAGCCAGTCATTGCCGAAGCCGTTAGCTCGTACAGAGCAAAATCAAGGTAATCAAAGTGAGACTTGAATAACAAGATAGTCTGGTTTCGCATAAAAACGAATTGCCATTCGAATTTTCATTTGTGTATTCGGGGAACATGACTAAGATTTTCACAGTATATTCCATGGTAAAGATCTGAACATACAAAACCATAAATGTATGTCATTATGTCACTAAACCTCGACCAATCGTTTTAGACAACAAGCATTATGCTCCGCCTACTAATATGAATATTCATTCAACCAAGTAGGGCACACATCACATGGTGGCCAATTAACAATTTGACAATAATGTTGTCAAGGCACAGTTTAAGCCAATTGGCTGCTTACAATCACATATCACGATTTAATGAGCCCACAAGTTGACCACATTGCCACATTTTCACTCCGGTTAAAACCGTTTCAATCACACCTCCCAACGGCCGCAGGACCACGGTGTGATAGCTTGCCCCGGCCGGCTGAGACCACGGGCTCTTTAGGGGGACCCCATGCCGTTCAACCGAGCACACCTGACCGGGTGAAACGGTCCTCCAGCACCCACGGCAAATCCCAATTATAGGGTGCTTCGATCCAATTTCCTTTTTTGGTTAGGTTATGTTCACGGAAGGTTTTAAACCCACCATTTCATCACCTACACCAAGAAATATATCAGAGAATGTTTTTTATTTGCAGTTGCAAGCTTTAAAAATTACTTTCAGATAAAAAAATTATTCAAATGTAATAGTGTTTTCAAATCTCGATCACTCATGTATCTCACCTTCAAGATGGCTGTGTATAAAAACGAATTATAAATATGGTTGTCTGAAATTTGACCTTATAAAACATGGTACACTTCAGTAGGCCTTAATTTTACTAGGGGACATTGGATATGAAGGAAAACAATTCACAATTTACAGGGCTGTAAACTTTCAGTCAGTAGACAGCCCAGTGACTTTTCTATATATTTCGAGGTAGCCCCAAAAAGGTAACATCTACCGACTCAACGGGCTAATAATAGTCGGTCAAGTTGAAATGTGATCTTCCCGTCCCAGTGGGTAGCCGCTCTCTCGAGCCCAATCCACACACAACCCCACCGCTAGCCTCGGAAATCCGTGTACATACACTGTACCTCACCTGTGCGTGTAACCCCCAGGAAAAACAACACCGCAGGCAGGCCCTATCCTCCAAGCGGTTATTAAAAATTAATGTTATGATATTTGGATATGTATTATTATTTTTCGGCGGCTTTTATGCGTACGGGAAGGGGTTATCAAAATATTGGGATTAATTTGGCGGCCGGAGACAGCTTGGCTACCACACGTGCTTGTTCGCCAGAAAAAGGGAAAGGACAGACTTTTAAAGGTGTATGTATCGGTAGTTTGAGTAAAGTGTATGAACAATTTATAGTAGAATGGAGACCGTACTTAATATTAACTTGATCTGGAACTGCCCTATTTTGTTTTCTTGTTCAAATGTTCGTATCAAATAAGCTTGTACATGCTGTTGCTGTTGCTGTGTTGTGTTGTTGTTGTTGTTGTTGTTGTTGTTTGTTGTGTTGTTGTTGTTGTTGTTGTTGTTGTTGTTGCTTCTGCTGTTGCTGTTGCTGTTGCTGTTGCTGTTGCTGCTGCTGTTGCTGTTGCTGTTGCTGTTGCTGTTGCTGTTGCTGTTGCTGTTACTGTTACTGTTACTGTTCCTGTTGTTGCAGTTGTTGTTGTTGCTGTTGTTATTGCTGTTGCCGTTGCTGTTGTTGTTGCTGCTGCTGTTGCCTCTGATGTTGTTGTTGCTGGTGCTGTTGCCGCTGATGTTGCTGTTGCGGTTGCTGTTGCTGTTGCTGTTTTTGTTGATGTTGTTTAAGCTACAACTGCCAAACCAACCACAATAAACCTGTTTCACCAAGTGTACCTTGTTCAAAATAATCACAAACTGCGGATTCTGACATATCTTGAAGGTGTGGTTTTATTGGTCATGATATCAGTCAGATGGACAAGTTTATATTTCATTGTGCGGTGGCATTCGGTGAGTTCATCTAAGAAGATCTTTTTTAAATACACGCCTCTGATGGTGGCAGGCAAAAGCCGTTGAACAGCAAGTAAACTATCTTCCCATCTTCTCCAATCCTCACTGTGTGCAAAGTGCGCCTCACCTTCCCTTCTTCACACCTGCAATGTCCCAAGAAAGTCTCAACCGTCAATGTCACCTGTGTGGTCGGCCCTCATTCGGCACCACTGGACGCCTCTCTTAACTCCCCCATTAGCACCCCTAAGCGCGGCACTTCCCCTCCGCGCCAGAAACCCGCTCGCGACCCGGCCCACCACCGGCCAACACTCGCTTCAGTCACAACAACGTTTCATTAGCGACGCAAATTCAATTTCCCGCGAATGTTTGTCCTCGTGAATTTTGCGCGGCAGAACACTCCAAGAGTTCACGCTGGAAATTGAATTGAGGTTCCACCATGCTGTTTTCGAGCGGTGAGTGCAGTCTGGTCTCGGGCTGCTTGTGGCCATTATACTCCACTCGATGCTATACGCACCAACAATCATAGTCTGGTGCCATACTTCACTCTCGGGGTGTGCTAAATTGTTGATCCAAACTAACCGAGCATCGTGTTTGGATTGTAGTGTAGTATGAATACCTCCACAATGATGTTTTGATGACAAAATTGCCAAATGAGAAAATTATCTCCGGGTAATTTGTCCAATTTACGGGGATAGCTTGTGTTGGTCGTTTCAGTAGCCCGTTAGATGTGGGTCACGGAGGGACATTGTTTTTTTGGATACGTGACGGGTACCATCTAAATGACGGGTACCTTCGACAGCGCAGTGCCATCCTAGTGTTGACACAGCTTTGATTATGGGTACAACTGTTATAACAAATTTCATCGTATGAACAACAATGTAATGTTGAAATGTAATATTTGATGGATACCGCTTTTCTTTTTCGTTCTGAGATTGAATAATTAGCCTATTTTGTGCACCAGGAAAAAAATAAAGCAATATTGAGATTTTTAAAATTTGTTTTCTGCTGTTTGATGAGATGTCTTCCCTTTGTTTTAATTTATTAAAGTTCGTATTTCTAATTAGCCTAATTTCGATAAAAACGGAGGAGAGTTTGGACATGGATGAGAATAATTTTTTTATTTTGTGACACAGTCTCGGTCAAACTATTTGAGTTATTGTTGACAGTAAAAGGAGGAGACGCAGACCTCAGGGAATGCCAATGGTATGTGATACTGAAGCGACGTCAAGGATGAAGGGAACATTAATTAATGATGCTATAATGTAGGGATACCAAGTGCGCCCTCTGCGTTCTTAGGTCTGATGCAACTTTCGTAATTGCTTACTCGCTTTCAAAACTTAAAGTAATGTGTCCGCGACCTTTGAACCTTCCTGCTTTCTGTTTAGCTTCCAGTAGGGAAAAAGCACCTTCTATTTTCTCTAGGTAAATTCTCCTGGATGTACATGGCTCTCGTGCTCTTTTTAGAGAAATATTGTATTTGTATATTGTATTGTAATTTGTATTTATTACTGGGGATTATAATTTCTATGAGACGTCATCGTGTGGATCTTGAGGATGGTTCCTCCTCCGTCCCCTCTCATACGACGGGGCCAATTACGTCACTAACATGAACGAGAAGCCAAGAGGTCAAGGTTCATCCTGAAAGGCTACAGGCCTTTGTCACACAGGGCAATTTTTTCCAGGCAACTTTGAGGCAACCGAACTGTAAATTGTATGCAAAAATAAACACTTCGGCAGGACAAGATACATTCGTCTGGCTGTAACTCATTACCCCCAGAGAAAATAGCGAGAAAACTGGAATGCGAATGAAATTTTCTTATTAGAGATTGCCTGGAACTGGTTGCCTGTAAATTGCCTCGTGTGACATGATCTTCAGACACGTACTGGACACATTTGGTAATTGTCAAAGACCAGTCTTCTCACTTGGTGTATCTCAACATAGGCCTATAATGCACAAAATAACAAACCTGTGAAAATTTGAACTCAATTGGTCGTCGAAGTTGCGAGATAATAATGGAAGAAAAAAAACACCCTTGTCACACGAAGTTGTGTGCTTTGAGATGCTTGATTTCGAGACTTCACGCGTGAGGTCTCAAAATCAATTCAAATATTTTACTGAGAAATTACTTCTTTCTCAAAAACTACGTTACTTCAAAGGGAGCCGTTTCTCACATCGTTTTATACTATCAACAGCTCTCCATTGCTCGTTACCAAGTAAGTTTTTATGCTAACAATTATTTTGAGTAATTACCAACAGTGTCCAGTACCTATAAGACTACTGATGATGGTGATCATTTTCGGCGAGGGGAAAAGTGTTGGCACTCGTCAAATCTGAGAGCGATATAAGAGCTGGCATATATTGCACGTCCAGGCACGGGACTCGCACGGCAATGGTTTTTTTTTTAAACAGATTTTTCCCCCAAGGCAAGCTAAAAAGTCACTGTGTTCGTCTGAAGAGGAAGAAAAATAAAACCCAAGTCGAATTAGTTCCATAAATACTAGAGATGACAAAAAGGATTTACCGAGTTAAGTTCACCCGGACAAATAACTTCGAATAAAAATCATTTGACCGCGATTGGCATTTTTCCTCTCTCAGCAGATAGCCGTTGGGCTTTGCTATAATAGCAGTCTGACTGGAAACAGTTACAGATTATTTGTTGCTCTTTTTTACCTCTGGGCAGGCGCTTCTCCCATTAAAGATTCATCCCTAGAATAATTTGATTAGTTGTCTTGTTTTCTCAAGGTTTTTGATGGTTTAAAGATATCACAAGGGTGAGCATCTACGGTGGCCCAAAGAGGCCGTCGGCTGAGTAATTATCAGATTTTTCAAGGCATGATGATTTAAAGATATCACTGCCGTGGAGGGATAAGCATCTATGGTGGCCCAAAGAGGCCATCGGCTGAGTAATATGGGCCAATTTCATAGCGCTGCTTAACGGTAAGCAAATAGCATAAACATTTGCGCGTAAGCGTATTACACGGGTTAGCAAGAAATTAGGCAGCCAGCCTGCGCGTTCTTGCATTGCTACGTCATTCGTTTTCGTACGGTAAGCACTGGAAGGTTAGCATGCATTTCCGTTCGCTTACGGTTAGCAGCGCTATGAAATGGAAACTCGCACAATAAGCACATTATCAGCAGTTAAGCAGCGCTGTGAAATTAGGCCCAGATAGGTACCAAAAGGTACAACAATATTACCGCTACATGTCACGAAACCCTAACTAGCGTATGGGGGTCACTAATCATTATTGTGAGGAAAAAATGCCTGAAGCCTTTCTCAGATTCAAATATTTTAGTGAGAAATTACCTCTTTCTCAAACACTACATTACTTCAGAGGGAGTCGTTTCTCACAATGTATTTTTTTTTTTTTTTTTTTTTACTATCAGCAGCTGCTCTCAGGTGTAGCTTAAATACCAAGTAAGTTTTGATGGTAACGTATTTTCTTGAGTAGTTACCAAAAGTATCCACTGCCTTAAAGTCCACGTCAATTTCCCCTTGTTCTCCTTTCTCTGCAAAAAATAAGCCACAACCGATCCGGAGTCGAGTCTTCTCGCCCTTCCACAAACAATCTCCTTACCAAGGTCCCCCCTTTCTGCTCCCACCCTCTTCGTCATTGATTAAAAGCATGTCACTAAACGTTACATTCTACCTGTCATCTTTCTTACACGCGCAACACGACACCACTCACAAAGCGATCAAAGTCCCCCACACAGGTAGTCATTCACATTTAGGTTAGATGCAACGCTCGGCTGAACTTTGTCTTGTCTAATGACGTTTCCCGCCTTGAGTGATGAATTTCAACGGGAAACACAGACTTTTCATAATTGACAACATGTATATAGAACATAATGACTTTCGCCAGACCGCATTCGCTGTGTGGTGCCAGACTAAAAGCCAGACGTAAGTGGGTTAAATGCGTCACGCTTCGTTCACCAAAAGAGCCGCCGGCTCGCTTACCTGTGACGACATTAATGAGCTGAAAGTTTATAACAGTTACTTCTGTCAATGCTGGTCATCATCTAGTAGCTGCAATTAACAGACGACGACTGATCCATGGCTCTAAAAATGATCAGACGAAACTGATGAGAACAAACATTGCCAAAGCCAAGAAAAATTAGAATTTTTCTTTTCAGAAACAATTAGGCTACATACCACCAGCCACAAATACCACAGTAGTTTATTGTACTTTGATAACCCGCTAGCTGCGCTTGGACGAAATTGGCTGAGAAACTGAGTTTTGGGTTTTGGGTTTTGGGTATCTCAAACATTGCTTCACTTACCAAAATGCTAATTAAACAGAAACCAATACCCTTTTTATGCAAAACATTATGTCCACGACCCCATTACAACTTCAATACGGAGTTCTGAAACTGCCATCCCACTTATGTTTTTATTTAGACCCTGATGGGGCAAGTTGGATGGCACTTCCAGAGCTCCTTACATCTTCCTTCCTCCATGGTACATCTGTCCTTCCCGGACCGTGTGTGCCAAGGCTGCAGTACCGGGTACAGTGGAGACACGAGCCGAACAATCACTCATCAGCCCCGCCCCCAACCGAACGCAACCTCCAATGCCGAACTCCAGTCCTGTCTTCCAATGTACCAGTGATAAGATACATCAGAAAAAGATCGATATCTAATCGAACCGATAATTAAATTAAATACTAAAGTGTGATTACACACGTGTGTGCAACTCCCCCGTGTCGGGTTAATATGCTTCATTGTTTTACTAACCATTTTTAATAATCAAAACGTAAAACTTTTTTTATAACAGTAAACCTTGATCAAATACCCTCCTGCCTCGTGGTCGCACTTCAATTTCATATAATTTCATAAAATCCACGTTTTGTGTTATTATTCCAACCCCCGACAAACGGGCCAAAGCACCCGATCTTAATTAAGCCGAACGCGAACACCGGGTTTTCCTCCGGGGGGAGCGTGAGCTGGGGGTATACCCCACGGGTTCATCGGCTCGTGCCCCTCCACGCGATGATCTTGAACGCGCGCTACTTTGTGTACTCTACCAGTTGGGCCAGGGACTGCCTTTGCCTTGGGCTGTTGACTGGTCATTGGTAGATTGTTAATTGTGTTATTGTTTTTAATCTCATGTTTTTACGGACGGGAAACTTTTCTTTGACGAGTTTGTTCACCTTTGTTTCTTATGATTCGGCCGAGTCGGCAGTTTCAGCTTCTTCAGAAAAACCAAATGTAACAGAATAGACCTATTTTTTGTCTTAGATATTATATAATACCCAACACAATGTGTTTTATTTGATTGTTGCTGTTGTTAATGTTGTTGTTTTCTTCTTTCTTCATCGACTTTTCTTTTAGGGGGGGGGGTTAAATAATAATCAAGACGAATTCTTTAAAGGAGCTCTCAGCTTTGACTTACCCTTTAGCTTGCCATAGTAAGATTGGGATAATATTTTTCAAAAGTATCATTATTATCTTTAAAATCTTGTCTTATAAAACAGATAGGCCTTAGTGTGCCACTCAATGCCAAAACAAGCACTTCCTGCCAAAACTCCAACCGTTGTGTTGTTGTTGTTGTTGCTGTTGTTGCTGTTGTTGTTTCTGTTGTTGCTGTGCTGTTGTTGCTGTTGTTTGTTTGTTGTTGTTGTTGTTGTTGTTGTTGTGGTGGTGTTGCTGTTGTTGTTGTTGTTGTTGTTGTTGTTGTTGTTGTTATTGCTGTTGTTGTTGTTGTTGTTGTGTTGTTGTGTGTTGTTGTTGTTGTTGTTGTTGTTGTTGTTGTTGTTGTCGTCGTTGTTGTTGTTGTTGTTGTTGTTGTGTCGTCGTTTGTTGTTGTTGTTGTTGTTGATGTTGTTGTACTTTTTCTCTTCCCCCCCCTCCTTTTGGGGGATTTAATTGTTTACCTTACGTGTGTTTATAAGCGCTGTAGACAGTATTTCCTGTAGGAATAAATCCTCATACATTCTCGGTGGGATTCAAAAAAGAAAAAAGTTTGACCAAAAGTAGAATTGTTCAGCTCTGTTCAATTGTCAACTCATTTACCCCCCCCCCCACCGCTGAGTCCAGCAGCTGCAATAGTGATTTTCCTTATGGACTACCTTAGACTAGTCAATAGAGGGCGCTATTCAGCGTTCAAGCCAGCCAGAGCCAGACAGTCAACAATCGCTTCCCGTCTGTTTGTCTAGACAAAAAGAAGACACAACAATCTCCGTTAATTAACGAAATGGGGCAACTAAGGTAGGATTTGAAACAATCTTCGAATGTGTGTTGTGTGTTCAGCTTACCAGGGCAATACGTGGTTGGTTTCTTTGGTTGAATATGGGCGAAATTACGACACAATCGTCGGTTCGTCCGTCTGTCTGTTTTTCGTTTAGGTTTTTACGTTGACAACTCGACAGGGGTGCTTGTATGATAATGAATGTTGTGGTGAAGTGCAGATCGGACAAAAGTGCAAAGTTGAAGAACTGGAGATGCTCTCTGGTCATAAGTTTAATGGCCAGACACTAAAAAAAAAGAAGTAAAACCACTGCATTGGCCTCCTCGGGTCTGTGGTCCGGTCCATGAGTCCCCGACAAAACTGTGATACTGTCAATTGAGCAGTGATGACAATACTCGTTATGTTAGCTTTGTGCTAAACACACTCGGTTCAGGACTCTGGTTTGGCTTTTTCAAATAATGACACTAAGTTACAGTCGCACCATGGAGGTCATGGTATTTCCTTCCTCCAGAGTCCATGGTCACACATTGGAAGAAGAAATCATACCGCCTAAGAAACTTCACATAATAATACTATTTTTGCAGCTCAAATCAAAAGTAATTAAAGATTATTAGTAATTAATGATTTAAAAAGGGTTAATGTCTTACATGATTACTCAGTTATTTATCTTCTGTGACGTATTTGCAGTTTCCAATTTAAAAAAATTATAAAAAAAACCTGCACAGGTACTTGTAAAAATCAAAACATTGGGCCTACCCTTCTCGAAAAGTCAGGTTTGAATATTATTTGTTAATTCTGTCTGATTGTCATTTACTACATTCTCTTGATCTTCTTTTGTCTGGCAGGTAACGGAAACAATGGGAAGTCACAATCCACGGACATAGTTCTGCCTGTTACCATGGCAACCGACAACAACTCGAGCTTTACAGCGGAGCAGTTATCTGTAATCGCTAACTATGAGAAGACCGGACCAGAGAATGTGCAGGAGCATTATGACATGCTTTCGGATACAGGTTTGTTTCTCTCATTCTTCCTTATCATGGCGTGTTGTTGCGGCCGAGCGGTCAAGCGCACTGGACTCTCGAGCTCTGGTGTTTCTGATCAGCAGAGTGTGGGTTCGGATGGTAGATGGAGCTGTTGGTCCCTTGTGTTGTGCAATTTAAGTACAAGAATCCAGTTACACTTATCACTAAGAGTAAGAGAAGGGGTTCACCCCAGTGTTTCTGACCGTGGCTGCTGAATGCGCCACAGCACCTTGGAAACCCATGATAAAATGTTACATAAATTGGTCTCATAATTCACCAAAAATTCAAAGCCTTAAAGTGTTTCTCTTTGAATTCAAGCGCCTTGAACACTTTATTGGTGGATACATGCCCTATTCAAGACTTTGTTTATTATTGTATGTCTTTATCCTTCTCTTTTTTGAAACATTTAATACCAAAAATATTTCGGAGAATAGGATAGAGTCTTGACGTTTCCAACAGTTGTACTCTGCTTGTCTTTATGACTTGGTGTTTTGAAAGTATTCAGTATCTATTCCTGTGATAAAACTCAGGGTTGTTTTTAAAGAGTTTTTTTTTCTTCTTTTTCTTATAGATATTGCCCTCCCCTATCAGTCGCTGTCTTCAACGCCATGTGGGATTGCCCTTCAGAAGCACAGGAGGAAGAGCAGTCGTCCTGTCCAGTACCGACCAGCAGATAGTCTGAATGCTGCTGCAAAAGCCCCTCCCAGAGCAGACCTCAACAATGGTAAAAATCTGACTTCTTGAACTTTACCTCCTATGGCTGGCATAAGTCATGTCAAAGGGGCACTGTTATCATGATCAAAGCAGGCCTGTAGCTGCACATGGATTGTGGAACTTCCACCCCTTTTCAGCAAGCGCACGCTCACTCTCCATAGATACGATACGGGGGGAGGGCGTGCCTTTGCAGTAAGGGGGGTCTGGAGTTCGCAATTCCCTGTACAGCCACAGGCCTGCTTCGATCATGACGACACAGCCACTTTATTTTACAAGACCAGAATCAAAATGAGTTGAACAAGCACTAAGAGACAATCTATCTCATTCAATTGTCTTATCTCATTTAATCGTCTTTTGTGAAAGTGCACTTTGATTTGTTCACAAAGAGATTACACAATGAGGTAGCCTGTTATTACTTAATTGAAAAACACAAGATCACCGGATTTGTCTAGCCGTGAGTTTACTGGCCCGACGCTAAAATCAATGGCCTTGGGCCTGCGGTCCAGTGTTAATTTTGAGCCATGATTGAAGGCGATTTATTTGGTTGTCGGGAAGGTTGGTCTTAATCTGTTTTAAAATAAAAACGGCAGAGTGATTTAAAGGTATTATACAGGATTGGTAGAGTTTTACAAAACAGTCGCAAACAAAGTTCATGTTTTGTGTGATTAACCGTATACATGAAATAACAAACCTGTGAAAATTTGAGCTCAATTGGTCATCGAGGTCACAAGAAAATAGTGAAAAGAGACCTTATGTGTTTTCTGTTTTTCAAAAATCGAGTTTATTATCCATTTCTCAGAAACGATAGCATTTTAGGCAGAAATATTTTAAGGAACCCTTTCTACCATTACTTACTGTAAATCATGTAAGTTATGTGTGAATCTGTGAACATTTGTGTTTTTTGATCTTACCAATTGTGTACAGGGCCTTTAATGAAAAATATACAAATTTATTTTTTGTTTAAATATAAATTTTTCTTTAAACAGACTCGTCATTGTTTGAACCTGTCCTCCAACATAATTCAATTGCATCAAACTTCCGTGACATATCACCTGAGGGTCAAAAAGAGGTGGAGCAGCAGTCAGATGGGGTCATGCCGTTTGAGTCCCTCCAGGCAGCCTTGGACCTCCGTGGGATCGAAGACATCAATCAGCGTATCACCAGCCAGCTGCAGAAGGCGACCGAAGTCGCAGGTTGGTTCTGACATTCTTTCATCACTGGTTGGGTAAAGACCAAAAGAGTTTTAGACTGTGAAGTAAAAAGGTGTAACATAATCTTGTTAGGAGTGGTCGGGTTGGCGTAGTGGTATCTTTCCTCGCTTTCCACCTCTAGGACCCCGGTTCGAATCCCGCTGGGGGGCACTGTGTGGATTGTGTCCTTACCTTATTGCGTGGGTTTTCCCTGGAATAACTGTCTCGGGTTTTCCTCCCACATCTAAAACTGAAACTTCGTTCCTTTGTTTTCTCTCGATGGGGTTCTTGGCTGGTATAGTGATTAAGTTCGCTATTCTGAGCATCTTTGGCTTCACAACCAGAATAAATAAATAAATCTGTAAACCCTTCTTTGTTTCCTTCACAGATAGTGAACACCAACCGTGCCCTTTCTGCTCCTATGTCTTCAGCAGCATCGTTTTCCTCGTCAGGCATCTGAAGTACAGACACGGAATCAATCTCGAGATGCAAGTCAGCGTGCCTCAGGATCCCCCTGTAGATCAGTCCATTTCAGCTCAATCTGTCGGCTCATCAGACTATCGGATGCTCAAGTGATGGGGGCGGAATCATCCAAAGGAAAACACAGCGAGCAGAATTTCCTTGACACCAACCAGACAGTAGACCCTGCCCGAGTGAGCAGGCTTCCAGAAGAACAACTCCAACATTCAGATAAAATATATCCTATTGATAAGGAAGAGCTGAACGGTCAGAAACCCTCCGACAATATGATGCATCAACATACGGATCAGTTTGCAGGACCTACTGGTCTGTTGAATCAAGTAGCGGAGCAGCCCGTAAAAGCGATCATCGTCTGCAACCAGTGCACGAGGGCGTTCTCAACAGCGGACGACCTGGAGCAGCATCGACGGATTCACAACATCGAGAAAAGCTTCCAATGCGAACACTGCCTCAAGCTCTTCCAGAATTCCAGCAGCTTGAAGAAACACACAAAGCTGCACACCGACGGGAAGGTCTACCTCTGTGAGATATGTCACAAGTCCTTTGCAGCTGCTGCCTACTTGAAAACCCATATGAGACTCCACACCAAGCAGAAGCCGTTTGTCTGCAAGCACTGCGGGAAAGCGTTTGCGGCCAGCGGTACACTAATCAGCCACGAGAGGATCCACATCAACGATAAACCGTACGGCTGCGAGTTCTGCGGGAAGCGCTTCCGCCAGGGCAGCCACCTTAACCGCCACAAGATCATCCACACCAATATGAAGCCGCACGTGTGCAGGAAGTGCGACAGGGCGTTCGCGGATGTCGCCAATCTCCGCCGTCACGAGCGTATCCACAACCAGGACAACCCGAACGTTTGTGCAGAGTGTGGGAAGACCTTCATCAACCTGAGCAGCCTGAAGAAACACGAGCGGCTGCACACCAACGAGAAACCTTACATTTGCAGACACTGCAGTAAACCCTTCGCCTCCAGTGGGAATCTCATCAGCCACGAGCGCACCCACACCAATGAGCGGCCTTACATCTGTAAGGAATGCGGGAAGGCCTTCACCCAGAGCAGCCACCTGAAAGCGCATATGGGCACCCATTCCACGGACACCCTCTACGTTTGCAAGCACTGCGGACGAGGGTTCACCCAGCGAAGCACCCTGTGCGTGCATGAGAGAATCCACCTGAACAAGAAACCCTACATCTGTAAGTTCTGCACCCGAGCCTTCACGCAGAGCAGTACCCTGAAGGCACACATCCGGACCCACACCAAGGAAAGGGCTCACGTCTGTAATGTCTGCGGCAAGGCCTTCTCAGCCAGAGGTAATCTCAAGAGCCATGAACTCATTCATACCAATGAAAAGCCATTCAAGTGCAAGGCTTGCCCGAAAGCTTTCAAGCAGGGGAGCACCTTAAGAGCCCATGAACGCACCCACACGAAGGAGAGACCTTACGTCTGTCGAGAGTGTGGGAAGGCGTTCGCTGACGGAAGCAACCTGAAGGCTCACGCGATACGAATCCACAACAGAGACGCTTCCCTTAGTCTCTCGATGCAATACGGTGCTGAGAGCATTGATGTGTTGATGGCGGACTCTGGGAATGAAAATCCAACCCCGGATGAAGAAGAAGACTCACTTGTCTTTGAGAATCTTCAAACTCGGGATCAACGCTTAGAGCCACCTGTTGGGGTCACGATAACGAAAACGAAGAAGGGGTTAGCATCGGCTTTAAGAACAAACGACAAAATTACCCAAAGGAATAATGAGAGCGATGAAAAGACTGAACAGAGACTGTCCTTACCCATTGATAAGACGCAAGGAACAACTATCCTTAGTCTTGAGAAATCATCGGAAGGGAACTCAGATACGGAACCATTAGCAGAGAGTAAGCAAGACCATAATATATCGTTTAAAACCAGTGAGATAACGATCAGGGGCTGATTAATTGCAATTCTGTAAGTAGTGTTTCAGATCTGTTTGAGTAACAAGACAAACCAAACATCAGGAGCATCTCAACGGTTAATGGCATCTGTATTTTTAAGTCCATGTTGTCGCCAGCAGAGTACGTAGAAGAGGAAGAAAGGATCAGTGGACAATCTTTGTCATCATCACCATCATTTGTGTTCAGGAAGACACAAACTATCGGCAAACATTAAAGGGTCACGTTACTTAGGACTATAAAAAAGCGTTTGTTATGAAATGGATATGGTTGGATAGATGTTTTAAAAGTAGAACAAAATGACTCACACAAATATCTTGTGAAATTGTGTTTGGTTTTCCTTTTGTTTTGTGAAGAACACGATCCGCCGTTTTGTAGAACCAAACTTTGGACTCCACAAAATTACGGACTGTGTTAGTTCACGAAGTAAAAGGGAAAACCACACAATTTGGAGGCACTTTTGTGTGAATCATTATATTCTACTTATAAAACATCTTTTCATAACAAATGCCTTCTTTTTTTTAGCCCAAAGTGTCCACTCCAGAGGTAATTTGCCCCTTTAAGCCTGAATAGGGCTCATTGTCCAGTGAAAATACTGATTCTATCATTTCTTAGAGACTGCTTACAAAAGTAGAAAATTTTGCTTATAAATTCAAAGTAGCTAAGCACATCAAAATCATGCTCACCAGAATAATGTTACCAGCCAAACTACCATATCACATAATACAATTTATGAATGGTATCCTGCTCGTTTCTGCTCAGCAGGCAGATGAGGCCCTGGTTTGAGGATTCTGGTATTTGCTCCTTGATCAACGAAGACCTCATTATCCGTCCATTTACTTGTATGTTATTTGAGAATTATTTGGTGAGCACCATTTAAAAAAGTGGAAAAAATGTTCTTAAATGCATGCACTTCCACTGAGTATCTCGAGTGTCCGTCCATTGTTATGTTTGTGTTTTTGTTTGCATTTGAGAATTTCGAACAGCACAATTTTTTTGAAGTGAAACAGGAATTTTGGATACCTTACCTTCCATTGTAGACTTTGAGTGTTGTTGTATAATGTGTGTGTTGTTGCTGTTGCTGTTGTTATTGTTTTTTTGTTTTTTGTGTGTTTTTTACACTAATTTTTTTACCAAATAAGATCATTAGATCGAACCCGCCTACATGAATCCGTCCATTATTTTATTAAGTTTGCATTTAAAATGGTTACTTTAAAGATTCTAGGTCCATTTTTTTTATAGAATTGGACGAAAATTTAGACCTGTTTCAAATGCACGACAGGTTGATACAAACATATTTTATTAAAAGATAATTAACTTAAAAACAAATGCAGGTATTTGGCATGGGAGAAATGTGATAATTATTTCTATGTTGCTGTGAAGGTCAGGTTCAAATATTTGTTACTTTTCATATGATATGGTTTCTCTAAAATAATTATCTTGAAATTCATTGGTTCGGCTGGTTGGTGTTTTTGTGTGCCGTTGGTTTGACCTTGCAGACAGGCATGCAACTTTTGAGCTGATATGTGAATTTCTTAGTTTTTTGTTTGCTCACCTGTGTCATTGGAAATCGAAAAACACAGTCCAAAATTTTGGTTGGCCTCGCAAGTTCCTCTTTTTCTCTGATAAAGTGCAGGTGCATGCCTGCAGTATGGAATCTATCAAATTTCAAAGTAAGACAAAAGTTAGGGACTTATTATTTTTCTAATAGAGATTTGGGGAATATCTATTTAGGTGTAAAAGTGTTTATCTGTTTAACAGCCCTTTTTTTAAGTTTCAAGAGGAAATATTGTCGGACATTTGGGTCCTGTAATCATGGCAAGTAAATTACTAAGTACAGTAACTACAAAATGGAGAAGAAATAAACACATTTTTAAGTTGGACATATTAATAATTATGATATAAGTTTTGTAAAATTAAATGTGTGCAGAGACAATCAAATGTTCAACTTGTCCGATGCATATTTTTATGAACCTGAAAAACAATTTAGAACTTGTTATTATTTATTAACTGTTATTACTCATGTCAAAACAAAAATTATAAATAAATAATTTCAAAAGCCGGGCTAGTATTTCATGACTGGAGAAAGTGGTAAAAGTTTATCAACTTGTTCTTAGAAAAATACTCTGTACAAATAAGTCTACATATTTTCTTAGAAATGAATAAATATGATAAATCAATGAATAAATCATGATGGTGAATAACTTGGTAAAAAAAAGAATATGATGAATGGAGTTCCATTTACTGGTCTGTTTCATTCTAGGGCCTGTTAATTTTGTTTTTTCGTGTTTTTTTTTCATTTATTTATTTTCAATTTCTGTTTCATCCTGAAACCGTGGATAAAGGGGGCCAGGGGCGGCAGCCCCACAAAGAGCTTGTTACTTTATCAAGAAAGCTCTTGCGTCATCCGCGGTGAAGGTCCCCCCACCCCTCCCCCACCCCACCCCCAATTCTAACCGAGGAACCCCCGGCCGTGAGTTTTTGGTCAAACATTCACAAGACACGCCCCTATAATGTGTGAGTGTGTGGTTTATTAATACGGTCTCTTTTCACGAAAGCTAAGAAAGTGACCAAACTGTTGAGGGCGCCCTTACTTATACGTGTGTTTTATTACGGGATCCCTTTTCGTGGTTGCTGAGTGAGAGCTGTTTCGGGAAAGGAGTAATGTATCACGATCTAGTTTTCACTGAACAGGTTGGTACCATAATTATTGTAAATAGCTATCATAACTGAAGGGTTTGCTTAGAGAGACAATAAGGCAGTGAGAAACTCACGTGTAAGTTGGACTGTCGACATCACTCGGTCAGGGGGGCAACAGTGCAGCAGGTGCAGTGTCTATTTATTTTCTATGCAACATTCTTGTTACAGAATGATGCGGACATAAGATTGAATTGAATGATATAGTTTTCTTCTCCTCATGCCGTGTCCTCCCATCCGATCCAACCCAACCCATGACATGTTTCGCATCCCATGGCCACAGTCCTGCTCCTGAAACCATTACTGTTTGAGAAAGGACTAAACAAATCCACTAGCTCTCACGCGATCACCGTCTTCTGTGCGCCACTACTAGTACTAGTACTACACACACAGTCAGAACATGCAAGAACATAAAGCTTGGACATGACACACACTTCTGTTAGTGAATTTTGATACATTGACATCCGGGAGTACTGAGCTTAAGAACTTTTTTTAGCAAAAGTGCTGAATTTTTATTTTAAAATTAAATATTGAAAAAGGGTTTACTTTAAATATTTGTTGTTGTGATAATTGTAACTCTCCATCAGCATCCTCCCATCAGGAGGATGGATGGGAGGATGGAGGGTTAAGATTATCGCAAGAACTAGATTTGTATGCTCTTTTGCATCCACAGTTGCCGACACACCGAGCTGCTAAATTGACTTCATCACTTCAACAATGGACTCCGCCTTCAACCCCTTTGCACTCTTGCAGTCAACTCCGACAGTAGACCCCGAGGTTATCACGGGTCAAAGTGCAGAGGTCTTGCCAGATATCAATGACCAATGTCTGAAGGTCAAGGAGGAAGGGTCAGGGGCCAGTGCTGATGTCGCGACCTCCGAGGTTCAACAGGTTCAAGATATTGATCGTATGATTCAGAAGATCTTCTTGGTGACTGTAGATCATGGTAAGCTTTAGGCCAAATAAAAAACAAAACATGTTTGGCGTCCCCGCCCACTTTCTTTTTTAGAGGCCGCCTCCTTTTTTCTTTTCTTTTTTCTAAAGGATAAATTTTTACGATCTCTTACGGAAATTTTTTTTTTTTTAAACATATATGACATCGTATTTTTTTTACTTGAACACACCTAAAAGACACACAGAAAAAAAGCTGGCAACCCTCTTGAAAAATAGCCCAACCGGTTGTCTTGAAAAATGTGTCAAGGGGCCATTTAAACAAAATGCGAAAAAATACAAAAAAGCCCGCCTCCTCTTTTTTTCAAAAAGGCTGGACGCTAAACATGTTTTTTTGGGGGGCCTTATCCTACCTTATCCATGTCTTCTAAAATCCATCGCAAGATTTCGCTTGATCGAAGGATTTGGCACGTTACCCCCAAACCATCGGATTGTACTCTGAAGCATAGGGCCAGTGAAAATCTGATTTTATGCATTTGTTTCTTTCTTATTAGATATGTTTGCCACACCCCGAACAAAGACATTGACAAGATAGGGAGACCGCCAACAGAGGGCTAGATAGCTCAGTTGGTAGAGCGCCGGCACGTTAATCCTGGGGTGGTTGGTTCAAATCCAGCTCTAGTCAATTTATCTTTGTTCAACCCAAATTATTTGTTTCTTTCTTTGCTGCTTCCCAGGTTGTATCGTAAACTTAGGTGTGATCCCTGGCCACACGGCAGTTAACGGCTGTATGGCTTCTGACTGGTACCCCGAACAAAGATATTGACAAAATAGGGAGACCGCCAACATAGGGCTAGATAGCTCAGTTGGTAGAGCGTCGGCACGTTAATTCAGAGGTCATTGGTTCAAATCCCGCTTTTCAAATCCCAAAGTCAATTTATCTTTGTTCAACCCAAATCATTTTTGTTCTTTTTGTCAGAGGGAGAAACCAACGAACGCGGGATGCCGCCACGCTGTGTTTATCTTGTGGAAACAGCCGATAAGCTGAAGGAAGACAGCGGAGGGACTTGGAGCTGGCTTGGATGGGAAGTTATCGATCAGGTATTGCTGTGAACCTTAAATATTTTCACAAGAACAAATCATTTCTTTCTCTTTTAATATGTGCTGAACTTGATTTTTTATTGTATATTCGGTTTGCGGTAACACCATGTGTATAATTATCTAATTTGCTGTGTAGATTTTGTTCTTTAGAGAACTTGTCTGGCTATTTGTTCTACTACCGCGGAGTAGATTTTCGGAATTCGGGAGACTTCTCAGTTTTGAAAAGAACTGTCCTGCTTATTAACTACTACCTGGGCGGGAGGTAGGAAATCGGCCTGGACTACTACTGTAGCTTTGTGGATCGGGGGGACTTCTGTGATTTTAGGCTGAAAATAATCAACTGTTTTTTCTGATATATACCATTCATTTGCTTTGTCTTTATCTTGGAGCAGACAAATAAGTAAAACTTAATTTTAAGATTCAGTTTAGAGCTGCAAGACAGGACTATCAGTTCGTTAAACACGATTCCTCATTAATCTTTTATTGCAGGCAATCTTTGAGAGGCTGCTCCTTGAAGACCCGGCATTCCAGGTCATCAATATGAACTCTTCAGCGGTGACTTGCTCCCAGGAGAAGCAGGAGGCGGGGGAGAAGGAGGTGATGCGGTACCTC
This sequence comes from Pycnopodia helianthoides, assembly GCA_032158295.1. NCBI lineage: Eukaryota > Metazoa > Echinodermata > Asteroidea > Forcipulatida > Asteriidae > Pycnopodia > Pycnopodia helianthoides. The sequence goes on from CM063262.1 coordinate 1,699,042, forward strand.
CAGAGATGCCACTGGAATAGCGTCCAACAGTCCAAGGCACAGAAGGTATCTTCCACTGCTTACAAAAACGGAGCTTCTTTAAAGAATACAAATATGCTTAGCAAAGTAACAGAGAGAAATCTTGGTTGTAGCAGAAACAGGTTACCAGCCAAAAGTCCAATGCAACATGCATTGCTGTGACTGGTATTCCAGTTAAGGTTTGCTTAGCACTTAATTTTTTTAAGCAGGTATTTTTACCGCTTTCAAAAAAATGAAATTGGGCCCAAATCATTTATAAAATTAGACTCCCTTTGTGGGAGTTTACTTTGACTTTACAGCCCTGGAATTTCATTTGTTTGAGAGAAGGGTCATTTCGATTCGGCAAAGGGCACTTTCATTGGAAAAATCTGAAAGTCTATGGGAAACTTTTGAAGGGGCACCAAGGCCGAGAACAGGGCAACAGAGACCATGCCCTCAGTAACCAAGGCCGAGAACAGGGCAACAGAGACCATGCCCTCAGTAACCAAGGCCGAGAACAGGGCAACAGAGACCATGCCCTCAGTAACCAAGGCCGAGAACAGGGCAACAGAGACCATGCCCTCAATGACCAAGGCCAAGACCAGGGCAACAGAGACCATGCCCTCAATGACCAAGGCCAAGAACAGGGCAACAGAGACCATGCCCTCAATGACCAAGGCCAAGAACAGGGCAACAGAGACCATGCCCTCAGTAACCAAGGCCGAGAACAGGGCAACAGAGACCATGCCCTCAGTGACCAAGGCCGAGAACAGGGCAACAGAGACCATGCCCTCAGTGACCAAGGCCAAGAACAGGGCAACAGAGACCATGCCCTCAGTGACCAAGGCCGAGAACAGGGCAACAGAGACCATGCCTTCAGTGACCAAGGCCAAGAACAGGGCAAAAGGAGACCATGGCCTCCGTGACCAAGGCCAAGACCAGGGCAACAGAGACCATGCCCTCAGTGACCAAGGCCAAGAACAAGGCAAAGGAGACCATGGCCTCCGTGACCAAGGCCAAGAACAGGGCAAAAGGAGACCTTGGCCCTCGTGACCAAGGCCAAGACCAGGGAAACAGAGACTATGGCCTCTGTAGTCTGTAACCTCTGTGTAATCCAGGCTTTTATAAAACAAGTTATAATACAATTAAAAGCTGATACCAGCACAATATGCAAGATTTTGTTATACATCTCCCATAGTCGAGTGCACCCATTGGTCTTCGAGGGTTTGGTCCACAGCACGACGATCTCAACTTCATTCACCGCATTGTTTAACCTTTGATCTTTGACCTCAGGGTAATCTACATGAATATGCAGAGAGGTGCAGACTGGTAGCCGTCTCCAATGCTGTGACTTGCCTCTTGACCCCCGAGCTGTTCGCCGGTCAGGATGTGCACTCTCAGACGTTAGACCTTCTCCTGCAGAACTTCTCCAAAGGCGGTGAGTTACTTTTTCATTTCCTTAGAACCCTCTAGCTGTTTGCTAACATTTTACAGTGAGTTGACCAACCACGCGGCAAGTATTGGCCGAGCGGTCAAGCGCACTGGACTCAAGCTCTGGTGTTTCTGATCGGCAGAGTGTGGGTTCGAGTCCCGGTCGTGACACTTGTGTCCGTAAGCAAGACACTTAACCATTATTGCTTCATACTTTAGATGGGACGTAAAGCCGTTGGGCCCGTGTGTTGTGTAATGCACGTAAAAGAACCCAGTGCACTTATTACTAAGAGAAGAGGTTTGCCCTGGTGTTTCTGGCAGTGGCTGCTGAATGTGCCGCAGCACCATGTAAACCCTTACAAGGTGTTACATAAATGGGTATCATAATTCGTAAACTTACAAAACTTGTTTGGAAATAAAAAATGATAGGCGCTTTGAGATGCCCGCAGATAAAGTGCTATATAAAAACTAGTTATTATTAATATTATCATTATTTAAAACTACTCAGCTTTTGTTTAGCATCATCACTACAATGTCATTTCATATTCTCGTTTGAAAACTTATTTCCAGAGATGGATAAGGTTGTGAGCTTCCTTCTAGAGATCGCTGATGCTATACTTCTCGATGAGGACTTTCAAATCTCCGATGCCTTCGGTCCTCTACTTGAGCTCCTCTACAAAGAGATGAAAAATTCACCGTCATTGTCAAACTCTAGAAACGCTGCGTACTGCGCCGTGATAGAGATGTTCACCAGACGACCGTGTTTGGCACAGGTATGAGGAGGGAGACAGAATACTCTAGAGGTGCCTATTGGTACCTTAAACCTCAATTTACAGAGGTGCTTATTGGCACCTCAAGCCTCAATTAAAGGCACCTCGAGCCTCAATTTACAGATGTTCCTAGTGGCACCTCAAACCTCAATTTAGAGAGGTGCCTATTGGTACTTCAAGCCTCAATTTACAGAGGTGCTTATTGGCACCTCAAGCCTTAACTTACAGAGGGGCCTATTGGTACCTCAAACCTCAATTTACAGAGGTGCGTATTTGTACCCCAAGCTTCAATTTACAGAGCTGCCTATTGGTACCTCAAGCCTCAACTACAGAGGTGCCTATTGGTACCCCAAGCTTCACTTACAGAGGTGCCTATTGGTACCTCAAGCCTCAAATTACAGAGGTGCCTATTGGTACCTCAAGCCTCAATTTACAGAAATGCATATTGGCACCTCTTTACAACGTGGCTAGTGGAAATGGGTGCATAAATTAATTTATTTATGTTTATTTTTATTTTTTTTTAACGTCAGATTCTAATGGAGCATTTGATGCCAAAGGACCCCAAGAAGGCCAAGAGTTACGAGGACTCTGTCGTAGGCACCCTGCTGTCACTCTCCTGCGTTCCGAAGCATCAACAGCTGTCTGAGTTCTTTATCAACCCCTCCCGGTCCAACCAGAGAGACCACAATGCTACCCAGCAATTCCTGTGGCAGGTAAGACATCTGCTCAAGAATACAGAGGGTCATGGGTTCGAATCCCACCAGAGGTATTGGTGGATTTTTCCTAGCTGATTAGCAAGAAGATATGTGTATTAGTAATATTATTTGATATTTCCGTTGATGAATCCGAGGATGCCTCATAAGTAAACTTAATCACTGTAGCCTGCAAGCCCAAGGAAACTTGTAAACAAGGGTGTTGCAGAGCTGCCAACTCTCCCTGATTCTGCAGAAAGCTCCCTGAAAATTAACCGATCTTTCCATGTTTTTATGAACAAATTTGAAAATCTCCCTGATTATGAAAACTTTTTCCCTGTTATGTTGAATGTAGTTCTAAATATCTCCCTGATTGTTGTACAAAATCTTCCTGATTGCAAGATGCAAATGTTGGCAGCTCTGGTGTTGGCTATGTGGACCAGAAACACAGCTGGGTTAACCCCGACTCTTCCACATTGCTGGATTCTTTTACATGCGCTACAAATCCTAGTACAAAGGCTTAATGTTCCATCCGAAGGACAATTATGGTTAAGTATATTGCTCAAGGACACAAGTGCCACGGCGGGGACTCGAACCCACACTCTGCCGATCAGAAACACCTTCTTCCTGTTTTGTCCTCAGCCGATAGCCATACTGAATGAGAGTGTATACAGCATCTTCAAGGGGCTCTTTAAGTCATCAACGGAAAATAAGAACAAACTTCTTGCATGGCTCGGGAACTGTCTACATTGTAATGCAGGTAGGATAGACTATGTTCATGTTCCCTATATCGGATGTGTATACCAGTTAGGCAATTTTCTTTTTAAAACATGCTTAGCGCCCTGCCTTTTTGAAAGAAAGGAAGGAGGAGGGCCTTTAAAAAAAAAATGAATGGCCACCCATTAACCCTCCTACTCTCGGTGACTCTTGGCAACATTTTCCAGTGAGTTGACCAACCATTTGAAACCATTCGACTGCCATTTGAAACCATTCGACTGCCAAGGTTGTGTACGGTGGCACAACTGTGCACAGAACTAAACTGTGTACTGTGTACATGCATTCCCTCATGGTATCATATTGCAGGCTGGCATAGTTTATCTATCATTCAAAACCACAGTGAATGGTATTGAATGGTCAGACAGCAAGAGGTTTTAAAGGAATTATGGTCAAGTGTCTTGCTCACGGCAATGAAAATCGCACAGCAAGCACAAACTCGTTCGTAAAGCGGCTCCATGAACTTTGACCCAGGTCTGGTATGCCCACAAATGTACATTTTTATGAACTATCCATCACAGGTCGAGGTAAACTCTGGTCTCGTGAGATGCCCAATTTTGGCCAGACCTACGCCAGCGACGCATTCTTCATGAACCTCAGCGCGGTCATGGTGCGCTTCTGTGCACCGTTCACCTCATCGGAGTCCAACAAAATACTGGACGTAGACCTGAGCTACAGTCGTCTTGAGCTGAGCGAAGAGGCCGACGATGAGGAGATGAAGACTAAAGGTGTCCATCTACGAGGTGAGATTAACTTGACACCGGATCGTCTTGGCAAGACAAATGCCTGGACAAATGTTTGCGATTTAAAAATTTAATAGATGTTAAATTTGCACAGGGGATAAAGAATATTATTTGAAATTCAACGTCGAAAACAAAATTAGAGAGTGGTGCAATAACTTGATCATAATCAGAGACAGTCCTATCCTGAAAGGAGATTACTTTTACTTCATCTTCATGAAATGAGAACTTATTCTTAAGAAATTCACAAGATTGCCCTTGTTATGCTCTATTGTTAGTCAGTTTGGAACAAAAGTAACAACTTTTAGTATGGTCGGAAAAACTACACTATTACAGCACAAATGAACTCTGAGAAATGTTCAACCAATGAGAGATCAAAATCTACTAAAAATAAGTTGTTGAGAGGTAAAATTTCACTATCGGATATTAAAGGTTAAGGTAACTGGGCAAGATATTTTTTATCGACAGGTCTTCCTGCTGAGACCTGCTTGATTCAGCTGGCCGACGATGCCCCGGGTCTCCCAACCAACCCACCGTACAAATTCACCACGGAGATCTTCTTCATCGCCCAGCGCTGCCTCAACCTGGGCTTTCATAGCGTCTTGGAGAAGTTCAACCGTCTCAACAAGGAGCTCCACCGCGTCCAGGAGGCTTACCAGGAGATGCAGAGGCTGGGGACGGCCGGGGCACGGAACCCAGCCGTCGAAAGGATGAGAGAGCAAATGGATGTTGGTGAGATGTGGCAGCATTTTTTTAAATTTATACTTGACTGTTCGAAACGTCAAGACCACAATGGTTCTTCTCAGAACCCATACTTCTCCGAAAAGAGTTTTACACATTTCATTTCATTTAATTTATTCTGGTTGTGAAGCCAAGGACTCTCAGAAAGCAAACTTATTCACGACACTAGCCAAGAACCCCGTGGAGAGAAGACTATGAAGGAAGTGGGAGGAAAACCCTAGAGAAATATTCCAGGGAAAACCCACGCAATCAGGCAGGGACTGAAAAAAACCAATTCACGTAGTGCACCGGTGTGATTTGAACCGGGGTCCTCAGAGGTGGAAGGCAAGGCAAGATACCACTACCAACCTGACTGCCTATATGATTGTACCCGCAAGTTTACTGTTTACAGCTACCTTATACTTGACCATATTGGATTTTATACTATGAGTTTTTTGTCCTATGAGTTAAAAAACATCCTGAGTTGATTTTGTTATGTCATATCTCAAAACAGTTGGTCAAAGTGCTGGACAATGTTAGGGAGGGTCTCAAAAGTAGAGCATGTTAGAAGCAAAAGAACATTCCCTGTGGGTACATGCCCGCAATCCATTGGACTGTCGGAATGTTCCGATGAACCGCATCATTGTACCAAAGTGCGGGGAGCAATCCAACAAGTGAATATCCGCATTAGTATTTTGAAGGTTCCAATGGAACGTTCCGGCTGTCCAACAGAGTTTCCATGTGCACGCCCTGGAATACTGATCCGATCCAATTAGAACGTTCCTACTGTTTCGACTTTTGAGATGCTCCTTTAAACCAAGAGCAGGAGGGTTAACGATAACTGTTTTTCTCACCCCAGCCATGTCCCTCTTCCTCTCCTTACGAGCGTCTCTCCTCGAACCCCAACTCGTCCAGAACGGCTGGGATCTTCACATCGCCACAGCCCGCCTCCTCATCCAGCTGGCCACCACCGATGACAGAACTGCCCTCCGCACCCCTACCTACCCCCTGCCCGACGACACCCCGCAGGCCCTCGCCCACGTCCCGGAGTTCCTGGCGGAGAACCTGATCAACTTTATGCAGTTCCTGCGCAGGTTCTCCGAAAAGAAGTTCCAGGACGAGGTGGAGTCGCTGGGTCACCTCATGACCTTTATCGTGACCTTTATGGGGAGCAAAGGTCGGATGAACAACCCCCATCTACGAGCCAAACTGGCTGAGGTGATGGAGGGGTTGATGCCGCCTAAGGCCCAAAGGAACACTGTTGTGACAATGTAAGTGCAGCTACTTATTCACTTGATCTATAAAAATGCATAGTATTGAACCACTTCAGATTGGATTACAACTTTTTTCAGCAAAACTGTTCAAATCTTTTTCAAACTGAACTATGGTGGATGTTTATAAAAGCACATAACAACTTTGGAGCATCCTCGTTTGGTTGCAGTTAGTTGGCTGGCTGCTGTCAATTAACACCTGCGGACAAGCCATCGTGCTGCGTGCACAGGCTTGCACCTACCATGCTACGCCTCATTTCCCCTGGTCAAAGAGGGACAAAGGTTACCTGGAATTCATGCTCAAAATCTCCCTTTCACGGGGGTTATTGTGTAATCCCCGACTCAAGACCTTCGCCTAAGCACAACAAAATTATCCTTGCCAGAAATAAGGTTACCAGCCAAACTACCATATCACATATAGAACATGTGACTGGTATCCTGCTTATTTTTGCTTTGCTGAGTATTTTTAAGCGATATTTTCCGCTTAAGCAGCTCTATGAAATTGCACCCTGGTTAGACTTCAAATTAAGGACATAATGCAAGTAGAGACTTAACTCTTTACTTTCTGTTGAATCTAAACTAAATTTTGTTGTCAATCTCATTGTTCTTCTCACCCTAGGTTCAACAGGGAGAAGATCTTCTTGGAGCATCCCCTCCTGCCTCTCGTCTCCAGGTCGGTTCTCAGCATTTACATCGACATCGAGTTCTCCGGCGACGCTCACGCCTTTGATCAGAAGTTCAACTACCGACGCCCCATGTACCACATTCTGAAATACTTGTGGAGTTTAGAAAAACACAAGCAGAGCATGAAGGTAACAACTTGGAAATGGTCCAAACAAATTAATTGCTTCTTGAGAATTAGTTTGTTTATATTTTATCAACATATGTATTACATCTTTCTGGTAATGAAACCAGTGGACCCCCAAAAGTGACTGCATTGTAACCCATAGGTCTGAAGATATTTGTAAAGTGAAGACGATGAAGAAATGTCGGTTTTAGGCGTGGGAGAAAAACCCTATATTATAGAAACTAGCAGGGATTAAATGCCCACATATGCAAGGCTCCAGTCCGGGCTTCGAATTGGGGTCCACAGAGGTGAAAGGCAGGAAGAAGGCCCACATCACATGTAAGGCTCCGGTCCAGGCTTTGAACTGGGGTCCACAGATGTGAAAAGCAGGAAAAAATCATTGAGCCAACCCAAATACATACACCTTTGTAGAATATTTAGAAGCCTAAGTATGAGTACTATTATTTGTATACACACACACAGATCATTGCTACTCAGTCAGTTTCCCTTGTGGTTTATTTCTTGATAGTTAAACTTCAGTTTGATTTTTACAAAGAGTTCAATAGCGATGTGGTCAGACTGAATACTCAGTTAATCTGTGAATCTTTTATTTGTTCTTCTTCTATCCTAGGCCATAGCTGAAGAATCCTTGAAGTCAATGGATGCGGCCAACGCTCCCCTCTTCCTTCGGTTTATCAATCTCCTTATAAATGACGCCATCTTCATGCTGGACGAAGCGATGGATGTATGTTTCTCAGGTTATCTTGAAACACTTTTTTTAAATATATATAACAAATAAAACACCCTAAATTCTCTGCAATCCATCTTTTGGGTTTTCAATTTAATTCAAATCAATTCTTTATTGTCCACTCTTTAAAAAGATAAAAATGGAAAATTGACCTGGAAAATTTACTTGTCTGAAATTGATTAATGCCGCAGAGTGAGTTCTTTTTGGTCTCAATGTTTCAACTAGCTTGCTCTAGTCATCGCCAGGAGACTGAAGAGTGTGAGACATGTTGGTCTATTTATAAGGTAGTAGAACAAATAGCAAGACAAGTTTTCTAAAGAACAAATTCTACACAGCAAAGAAGAGTACACACATGGTGTTACCTCACCATGCAATGCCTCAGAAACCATATATAACTGTTTATCTTTCCCACACTCCCACGAAACGACAGAACCTGAAGCAAATCAAGGAGATGCAGCACAAGAAGGACAGCGGCGAGTGGCGCAGCCTCAGACCACATGACCTGCAGCAGCAAGAGAGTGCCCTGCGTACGCACGGCGCCATCGCGAGGTTCTTCAACGTCATGTCCAATGAGTCCATGAATATACTCAGTTTTATCACCAGTGGTGAGTTTAAGATTGATGGTCTAATTGTTGTACTGTTTTCCTCCTCCCGTGGCTGCCGCTTCCCAGGTTGTATCATAGACTTGGGTGTGATCCCTGGCTACACGGCAGTTAATGGTTGTATGGCTTCTGACCGGCACCCCCGAACAAAAATACAAAATAGGGAGACCGCCAACATAGGGCTAGATAGCTCAGTTGGTAGAGCGCCGGTACGTTAATCCGGAGGTCGTTGGTTCAAATCCCGCTCTAGTCGACCCCAAACTGTTTTCCTCCTTACAAAATGTTCCATCAGACCAAAGAGATCTTAAAGGAAGGGTGTTCTTTTGGTAATTACTCCACAAGTTAATGACCATAAAAACTTACTTGGTAAAGATCACTTGAGAGCTGGTGGTAGTATAAAACATTGTGAGAAAACCCCCTTTGAAGTAATGTAGTTTTAGAGAAAGAGGTTATTTTTTTACCCAAAGATTTGAATCTGAGAAAGGCTTCAGGTGTGAAGTTTTTTTTCAGGCTTCTGAAAGCACACATCTCTATGCAACAAGGTTGTTTTTTCTTTCATTATTTTTTTGCAACTTGGATGACCAATTGAGCCCAAATTTTCACAGGCGTGTTATTTTATGCACATGTTGGGATACACCTAAGTGAGGATGCCGGCTGAGTTGCCAGAGTATGGGTTCGAATCCCGGTCATGACACTCGGGCCCATAAGCAAGACACTTCCTTTTAATTGCTTCTCTTCACCCAGGAGTGAAAGGTACCTGCTTGCAGGTTGGTAACTGTTATTGCAGTTAATAACTAGGAGCTGCATACTCACAAGGAGTTTAGATGGTTTCGGGACTTCTTAAGGCCAGAATGTTGAAACTAATGGTGGAATACACTTTGATACTTGGTTTATAATCATCTCATAATTTGGTATTTTGATGTATTCTTCATCCTTTAGAGATTAAGACAATCTTTGTTCATCCGGTGATGATAGATAGGATAGCTGCTATGTTTAACGACTTCCTACTAAAGCTGGTATGTTCAAGTCCATCATTCATTTCTCCACTCTTCTCTTGGTTTCTTAGGGAGATTGACAGAAACTTATATTTTTAGTGATACAACCCACCCCCCTAAAAAAAAAAAAATCAAAATCAAATCAAATCAACATCAACAATAATATTGATACAAATAAAGGACTTAGGAAAAGAGAAGCTGGAGATTCTAAGCTGTTCCTGCCCCAGGTCCTCCTGAAATGAGCCTCTTCCGTGTTTGGGTTCCCCCTGCTGGTTCCCCCCTGTTGGGGTTCCCGCTGTTGGGGTTCCCCCCTGCTGGTTCCCCCTTGTTGGGGTTCCCCCTGATAGAGTTTCCCTCTGTTGGGGTTCCCCCTGTTTGGGTTCCCCCCTGCTGGTTCCCCCTTGTTGGGGTTCCCCCTGTTTGGGTTCTCCCCTGCTGGTTCCCCCTGATAGAGTTTCCCTCTGTTGGGGTTCCCCCCTGTTTGGGGTTCCCGCTGTTGGGGTTTCCCCTGATAGAGTTTCCCTCTGTTGGGGTTCCCCCTGATAGAGTTTCCCTCTGTTGGGGTTCCCCCTGATAGAGTTTCCCTCTGTTGGGGTTCCCCCTGTTGGGGTTCCCCCCTGCTGGTTCCCCCTTGTTGGGGTTCCCCTGTTGGGGTTCCCCCTGCTGATTCCAAGATAGTCATACTTCCCTCTTGTCAATTCCAGGTCGGCCCGAAGATGGGCGCCCTAAAGGTAAAGGATTTTGACGAGTTTGACTTCAAGCCAGGAAGCCTCGTCCAGCATATTTGTCAGATCTACATCAATCTGGGCGACATTGATGATTTCTGTTCTGCAGTGTCACGCGATGGCCGGTCGTACTCCCCCGCGCTCTTTACTCGCGCAGATCGTGTCCTCAAGAAACTCTTCGCTCCTTCAGAGATGATTTCCGAGATGTTGTTGTTCGCTGATAAAGTCAGAGTAAGTCTTTTTTTAAATATTATTTTGAGGATCAAAAACTACCGAAAGGTTCGTCGGTGAACATAAAAAGTTTTTTTTATTCAAACCATAGAATCGATTGACTACCTTAATGTAGGCTAAGTGTTTCCTTCGAAAAGCAGCTCCTATACAGAGAGTTCCACAATTGGATGGTACCCTCTAACATTGATTTTTTGAGAAAATATTTTGACAGTTGACTGCTTATTACTGACAAGATTTTTATATTTTTTTTTATGACCTAAAGATTAAGATTTATTTTACTAAATTGTTGATTTCGTTCGGTATCTTTGGCTTGGTTATGTGTTCTTTGTTCATATTTGTCTCTGTTGATATTATTACTTTGTCTGGTTGCCTAGGCGATGGCGGAGAAGCACGAAGAGGAGGAGGAAATCTTTGCTGATGCTCCGGATGAGTTCATTGACCCCTTGACCTATACCCTAATGAGTGACCCTGTGACCTTACCATCATCGGGTCAGGTCATGGATCGGTCTGTCATAGCAAGGCATCTACTAAGGTGAGAGAGCAGCTTCTTTTCAAAGAGTGACTCAAATTGATAACATTCTGATGGTACATTTTTGGGGGGGGCTTGTGCACATACTTCCTGCAGAATTCTGCGATTATGGTCATCATTCTCTGCTAAAGCAGAGAACGGGAACTGTAACTGCAGAATTCTGCAGGGCCTTGAAATAGGGGGCCATATCCTATTAAATTGATGTGGATTTTTTATTGACGATAATTGATTGATTATTGTTTGTTTTCAGCGATCACTCTGATCCCTTCAATCGAGCACCCCTGACTATGGATGAAGTCAAGTCCAACGATGAACTACGAGAAAAGATAATCGCCTGGAAAAGGGAGAACTCCAAAAAATAGAGAGCGGTTTCTGAATATATGCTAAAGAAAAAAAAGTGTTCAAGAACAACTCAAGATGTAGACAGCTTTTGTATACTTGGTTTTTATCCTGGAAGTGTAAAAACAGCGTTATTTATTCATTGTGCCAGTGCAAACAATTTTGTATCTCCTAAATCAGCACTTAAATTACGCGCAAGATTAAAATTGCCATTACGTTGTATCTCGCTTCAAATAGACCGGATGTAAACACAAAACATGCACGCGCCAAGAACATTTTGCGCCAGATACGACGTTGTGCAAAATCGAGATGCGACGTTTTTAATACACTGACGCGACACATTTTATAAAATAGTTTTTCACCTTCTGTCTTATTTTTTGGATTTTATAGGAAATGTTTCAATCCAATGCACAGTGGGCCAGGCCAAGACCAAAGTGCACCAAAAAGTCTGAAACGTGACCCTGCTAGTTTTAATTTTTTCAACACTTTTGAGGTTGCTTATACCCCATCCGACCATTTTATGGGAAAATTTAGCACAACAAAAATATATATCGACTTGTCATGACCTCTTAAAGGTATGCAAACCCGTGGAAACTCAATATTACATGCGGCGCGCTTCACTGAGAAAAACGACTATATTTCTCAGTGGAGCGCGCCACGGAGGTCAGAAAAGGGGCGAAAACGTACAGTGATCGCTTCAGAAAAACTGCTCTAAAATCGTGTATCGCAGGTTGTCGCAGCTAAATGTGGTACCAAAATGATGCGAAACAGTTGCTCTATTAGAAATGAGTAGTCTTTAGGTAGCAATCGACGGCAATCCTTAGTTTCCGTATTGCTGAACACAGGAAACATAAATTTCATGTCAATTTTGACACAATTATCAGTAATTATTCATAGAAAACTTCAACAAAAATAAGAACTGAATTAATTTCCTTCAAATATGATCTATAAACTAGAGCCAAGTGAAATTTTAGCTTCGTAGCTCAATGCAAAGTGTCTAATTTTGCTTTATGAAGATTTCTGCAACTATTCACATGTTATGGCCAATTTCCATGGGTTTGCATACCTTTAAGGAGGTCATGACAAGTCGATATATATTTTGTTTTGCTAAATTTTCCCATAAAATGGTCCGATGGGGGTATAAGCAACCTCAAAAGTGTTGAAAAAATTGAAACAAGCAGGGTCACGTTTTACCCTTTTTGGCGCACTTTGGTCTCGGCCTGGCCCACTGTGCAATGGTCTGAATGCAACATATTTGTTGGACCCAGCATAGTAATAAATCATTAGCATATCCATTAATTTTACTGCTTTTTTTTAATCAGAGGCAGATTTTTTAATCAGGCCTTGGCTTTTGGGGGGCAAGGTTTTTACAGTAGATGGGGGAGCTGCATTGTTTTGGTCTTACTCATACACTGATGTTTAATAAGCACTGTACACTCAGAAAGCAAAACCTGCAGGCTACACCAATTAGATTTTAACCCCTGACCCCCTGCACTCTAGAGCAGTTTTAACCCTTAGGTTGCACCCCTATGTTCCAACACCCCTGCGTTCCTACTCCACTGTGTGTCCCGACACCCCTATGTTCCGATACACCTATGTTCCCACAGCCTCCTTCAAACAGAACTTGACAGAGAACGAAAAATCACACCTTCAAGACTAGCTCTCTCACACCTCCAGTTCAAACTCCAATTGGAGTATTTAGGAGGTCTTTCTATCCAAGAACCAAGAACCCTAACCCTAACCCTAACCCTAAACCGTTCTAGGGTGCAGATCACAAGGGGTTAAGGGAACATAGGAGGTGTCTGAAAATAGAGCAGTCACTAACCGTTAAACCAACTGACTACAGACAGCTGAGTTGGAATTAATTAGCCTATTGCACGAGAAATATAGCACATTACGAAGTTGTTGTAATAAACAGTAATACTTAGTTGTTTTTTAAAGTTGATGCATTAGGTCAGGTCCCCCGTGTGCAATAATACTAATGAAAGCTAATTCTCATTCATACATAAAGGGTCCTGACTATTTTGCCTTTTAGCCTCAGTTTGGGTTTTATCGTCTTGTATTGGAGGAAAACAAAATGGTTGTACTGTCATGAAGCTATTTGGGTGAAATAATTATAGTTTTGTGCTTTATTAGAAAAAACAAACAAAAGTAATGTATTTTATATGTAAACATTTCTCATGTATACCCAAAGCTGTAAATGATGATCTTAATAAAGAATGGGTAAAAAAAGTAACTCTGCTTGGTTGATGTGACCTTAAATCTTATTGTTTATTTGCTGATGTCAAGGGGTGGGGCCCGTCAAGGGGTGGGGCCCGTCAAGGGGTGGTGCCCGTCAAGGGGTGGGGCCCGTAAAGGGGTGGGGCCCGGGTAGGGGAGTGTTAACTCACCATGGCCTTTTTATGAATCTAAAAAAGGGATAACTCAACTGGCAATTGCTACTTTCCTTGTCCTTATATAAAAATCTAAAGCAGATTTTAACAGGGTCTTGTGTTCTACATGTCGCCTGTAACTTTCCAAAGTGTTGATCCAGAAAAAAGGTCTACATGCACTTTGAATTCGACTGTTTTTTAGGCGTTTTTTCAGCTTAACTTTAAAGCTACCATCTTTCGATTTTACAAACTTTTAAGTTTGTAAATAAAGTCTAGTTTTAAAAGACTTGACTTGAAAAAAGGTGAGAATCGATGGATTTAGCGACTTGTTTTCAAGTCTATAAACTTCAGCGTCTGTAGGCTGGTACCGCCAAAAAGCTAGCAACCGCGTGTGGCTATTGGCGTTGGAAAGCCTGACATTGCATGTATTCGTTATTGGTCTGAAACCCTATTCAAACATCAAGGGGAGTATCAATAATCACCTCAATAATCATTTTGGAAGATCAGCTGACTATAGCCGAAGGCCCATCTGTTTTTCTGATGTCAAAAAGGAAACAAAAGCAGTCCATGAAGGTATAAAGTCCTGGTTGAGGTAGGAGAGGTTTTTCTTAATGTTTTATCTAAGGATTTTTTGCATCTTATCCCGATACATGTGAGGAGGCCACAGACTAATATTGTATTGTTGTTTGTTAATGTTAATTGTTAGTCATGTTACGTAAGTTGTATTGATTTTTGTGTTCAACGAGCGGTGCATGTGAAGAAATTAAAATGCTCTACTTCTAAAGTTCTACTCTATTTTGATCAGTCATCGTTTATTGTTTACACTGTTATCAATCAGTCTTACTCTTACTAGACAGAATCACAGTCACAGTGTATGTCACTGTCAGTGTGACTGTGTCAGTATTTGGTTGAACTTTATTTGTCCGTAGCCCCAGTGAAAACAGTTATTTTTTTTTTTTTAAGTTGCGGTGGTTGTATTAAAAATAATCGCTGGGGATGGTTGGGAGCGGTCATCGCAAGTACCAGGATTGCATTTTAACCTTGGTGTCAAAACTAACTTATATTTTATTCAATAATATTCTGTTTTATGATTTGACCGTTGTCCAGCTTGATACACTGTACTTGGTGAAAAATTAAACCGGAAGATTTGAGCGTTCAACCATGGCTGCAATTGAATGCAGCAATGTCTGTAAACATTATGGCCGAGGCACTAAACGTCTTGATGTGCTGCAGAATCTCAACATGACCGTCCCACGGGGAACCATGTAAGTCAACGGAAGAGGTTCTAATCTTATTTATGTAGGTACCTATAGAGTAGCTGCGATAATCAGGGTCACGTCCCTTCTTCTTCTTGTGAATGAAATTGAATTACAAAGGTGATCAGAACTCGGGGTGAGTGTTGAACAGCCACTCTCTTTGTAGTGTATGTAGCCTTAGTGATCTAATTATAGAATATGAGTTAATGGTTTTACACGAGATCTCGTTGTACGAGAGCTCGGTTGTTGGCGCGTCTTTTACCACGTGAATATAACCCCAGTATTAACGCAACGTTACTCCTGTCTCCTGGTCTAATTATTGATAACTTAACGATGTACGAACACAACACTCTTGTTATGGCGTATCGTGGCCGAGCGGTCTAGTTTACCTGATTCAAGCTCTGGTGTTGTCGGCAGCAGAGTGTGGGTTCGAATCCCGGTCACGACACTTGTGCCCTTGAGCAAGGCACTTGACCATAATTGCTTCGTAAAAAGTTGGAAAGATAGTGCAATCTGCTCTACCAGCCAGGTTCCTAGTGGATGATACCCATGCCTGCATCCTTACGGACTGTGAAGGGGGTATAACCCTGTTTCAGCCCAGGAGTAGGTGACAACGTGCCCCTGGTGTCGGTTGATTTGGGTTGACGGCCTAAATCAGTTAAATGTAGCCCTCACATTGAGGTGGCTGTCTGGCCTTGTTAGTTAGGCAATATCTCATAATTTAAGTTTTTTTTTAAAGCAAAAAGTGTTCATCAAGATTTCATGTTTTCTGTCGTTGAGATGTGTGCCCTTTGTGCCTGCTGAAAGTCCAGGCTGTACGGCTCTTCTGTAAGACTATGATGTCATGAGTCACATGACTCATCTTCTATACCACAGTCCCATTCAATTTGTCTTCTCATCTCATTTGATGTATAATAAAGCTACGGACTGCTCGGACCGAGCGGTTGTGGGAAAACAACCCTCCTGCGATGCATTCTGGGTCGCCTCAAGACAGACCGTGGCACCGTCCTGACCCTGGGGAGACCCCCTGGATCTAAGGGGCTAGGAGTGCCAGGCAGCATGGTTGGGTACATGCCTCAGGTAGGTGTTTTTAAGATTAGTTAAAACTCTCCTACTGTCTGATGACCGTTCAATCATTCAATGTGGTTTTGAATGATATAAAAATCATTCCAGCCTACAATACATCATGTGGTGAATGCATTATCTACACTGTACACAGTCAACCCTCCTACTGTCTGACCATTTAATATCGTTTACTGTGGTTATGAATGATGCACTATGCTAGCCTGCAATATGATATCATGTGGTGAATGCATCTACACAGTTCACAGTCAACCCTCCTACTGTCTGACCATTCAATATAATTTGATGTGGTTTTTTGATTGATATACATGCCAGCCTACAATAAGTTGGTGAATGCAGCTTATTTCGATAGCTCTATTGGAGACTCCAAAGCATGTCTTTATCCTTGAAAGACAAAAAAAATTATGACCAGTCTATTGAACAGTAACGCACATTTTAATCATTACCTCTGACCTCTGACCCTTGCAGGAGACAGCCCTGTTTGACGACTTCAACATCGGCGAGACTCTTAACTACTTTGGGACCATTCATCAGATGGCCAAGGCCGATCTCAAGAAGAGGAAGATTTTCCTCATCGACCTTCTTAACCTCCCCGGCTTAGGGTCAAGGGTCGGCAACCTCAGGTAAAGATTTTTGCTTGCAAATAATACTTAATAATTATGAAAAGTAGACAAGAGGTGTTTGACTTCTGGTGTCTGACAATTATTAGGTATTCGATTTGTGGAAACGTGAAGAGTCAATAAACAACTAAGTTGTTTGGGCAGTTAGGTTGGCGATCTAGTGGTATGTTGCCTTGCCTTCCATCTCTGGGGACCCCCGGTTCAAATCACACCGGGGCACTACTTGGATTGGGTTTTCCAGTCCCTGCCTGATTGCGTGGGTTTTTCCTGGAATATTTCTCTGTGGGTTCTCCTAAAACTGAAACGTCCTTCTTTGTCTTCTCTCCACGGGGTTCTTGGCTAGTATAGTGATTAAGTTCGCTCTCTGAAGTTAAAAAAATGAAATGAAAAAATAAGACGCTGAAAAACACTGATTATTGGACGAATCAAAGTTTGTTTTTATCAGGAAAATTTTCTTTTTGTTGTTTTTCCTGGTTTTTGTATCTCTCAGTGGAGGACAGAAGCGTAGGGTGTCCTTCGCAGCTGCCCTGGTTCAGAGCCCACCTCTTCTCATCCTGGATGAGCCAACCGTCGGAGTGGATCCACTGCTTAGAATCAAGTAAGACAGTCTAGGGTTCGAATCCGCAAAGTGAGATACAATCGTCTGAAAAAGTGTTACAAACATGGGCGTAGCTTGACCAAAATTCATGAAGCCGGTATGGTGCAAAAAAAGAAATTAGCACAAAGAAATCTAGGTAAGCAGCAATAGATCACCAGCCAAAATGACATGGGATTCTGGTGTTGTGACTGGTGCTCGACCAGTACTCTGCTTAGCATGCAAAGTTGCTAAGCGGAATTCTACTGGACAGCATTATGAATTTGGGCAGAAATGAAGTGCACATGTATTCTGTGTGGAGAAAAATCTTTCCTGCCAAGGTTTTATGTGATGGATTTACAGTCTCCTGATGATGACTAGAGCAAGCTAGTCGAAACGTTGAGACCAAAAGAACTCACTCCGCGGCAGTGCAGTTAATTACGAGAAGTCCCCCCGATCCACAAAGCTAAAGTAGTAGTCTAGGCCGATTTCCTACCTCCGCCCAGGTAGTAGTTAATAAGCAGGACAGTTCTTTTCAGAACTGAGAAGTCTCACAAATTCCGAAAAGACCTACTCCGCGGTAGTAGAATAAATAGCAAGACAAGTTCTCTAAAGAACAAATCTACACAGCAAGTAGATATTTTTACACATGGTGTTACCGCAAACCGAATATATATGGATTAACTTTTTATTATTCGTTTTTGTTTTTGTTTTTCCCACAAGGATTTGGGACCATCTTGTAGAATTTGCTCAGAAGGCACAGACTACGATCATCCTCACCACTCACTACATCGAGGAAGCACGTCAAGCTAACATCGTAAGTGGAGAAACACTCTCTTAGAAATCTTTTCCTAATTTGAGAGGAATCTTAATTCATGCTTAAAAGTGAGTAGATTGTGCTAGCGAGCATCTAAAGTCCTGCTCCTGTTTGAAATACTTTTCACCAATCAATGAATCGTTCACACAGACAAAAGGATCCAGTAAGATCTTCAAGTAATTATCTTCATGTATTCAATAGGTTGAATTGATGCGGGGTCCTGGGCCCGCTTAAGGGCCCTTGGAAAATTTAGGTTGTGGTGTTATGCTTTGGTACAAACAGCTCAGCCACCATTATCTTTCTGTATTTAATACATGTAGGTTGGTTTGATGAGGGGTCCTGGGCCCGCTTAAGGGCCCTTGGAAAATTTAGGTTGTAGTGTTGTGCCTTGGTACCAACTTGCTCAGCCATTATCTTTCTGTATTCAATAGGTTGGTTTGATGAGGGGTCCTGGGCCCGCTTAAGGGCCCTTTGAAAAGTTAGGTTGTGGTGTTATGCTTTGGTACCAACTTGCTCAGCCATTATTTTTCTGTATTCAATAGGTTGGTTTGATGAGGAATGGTCAGCTGTTGTCCGAGTCAAACCCACTAGAACTAATCAACTGCCACCAGTTACCGGTAAGATTGAATAGTTTGTTTTATATAACATCCTATAGATAGGTTGCAGTATGACAAAAATCTGCCATTTTTACGGGCAGTTTGGAACAAACAGTCATGTGTTTCGTGTGAGAACGGCGTGCAGCACGCGCACATTTTACAAAACTCACTGACACACCTGCAAGCCAAAATGCACTTTGCCCATAAAGATGGCGTCTACTGGGAACTATCTGTGCTTAGATTCTGCCTTGTGATTGGTTTAGAGTGCATCACATGATATGTCTTTAAGTTCACCGGAAAGCCGCTTATCACTCATCATTGTCAGTGTAAAGGTGAACCCTGTAAAGATGCAGGGCAGATCATATCATAAAGACTCTGTGAGAGGCGGTGTTATTCTGGACTCAACTCCATGTGTGTTTATTAAGGACTCCTGACATGTCTCAGCTATACATGTTATGCAAAGGGGGCCACCTCTTGGTGGAAGTTATACATGGGAAGCACTGGGTATGTTACATCCCCCTTTTTCAAAAAAAAACAAATCTTACTAAAATATTTTTTCTTCCTGAACTTGAATCGTTTGAGAAAAAGAGAACAAAAAGGTAAATTTTTTTATTTTTTTTTTAAATGCATGAATACGAACATGGGCAAAAATTAGCAACTACAAAACCTTGTTTCCAAAAAATCGAAAAAATCTGATTGTAAACACCTCAAAACCAAATTGTTTATCCCTTAGGCAGTCCTAACCTAAATTAAAACAATCATTTTGTGTTCTTCTTTTTTTAGACACTTGAAGAAGTTTTCCTGAAGCTTTGTATGCAAGATACTGTAGGTAAAGGAGAGGTGCAAGAACATTTACATGTAAGTTAAGTTTTGGGATAGGAAATAGGAGATGTGGTTGATGTTTGACACGTTTTTTGCACTCTTATCTTGTTCGTAAGTGTGACGTAAAACTACTGAAGGCCCCGTCTACTTCACACAAACTGGTAAACTGATTACTGGAAGCCCGTGGGAGTGGCATTAAGCCGTTGTTTGTTTATGTTTTATGGACTTGGCTGCTACATATGGCTTTGGAAGACTTATATTGACAGCAGTGGAGCTTGTTGCCTGTAAATATTGCAGCGGTTTGACAAGTCCCAAAGAGTTTCTCAACACCATGCAAACATGTCCTCTATGTTTCCAGCCGACGGAGGTAATCCCCCACAGCACCTTGCGCCACAGCACCTTGTAAACTGATTACTGGAAGCCCATAGGAGTTGCATTGAGCCGTTTTTTCTTTGATGTTTTATTTTGGGCTGTTACATATGGTCTTCAAATACTGGAGGTCTTCTCAGAATTTTAAGTTTCTGTCACAAGAAATGCTTTTGAGCACTGAAGTGGGTTTACTTTTGGTAAAATAACACATAAACGTATGCCAGCTTTGGAGCCAGAAGTAGTGAAACAATTTGGTCATGCAGCAATAATTATTGTATGCTATTGTTATTAAATAATTTAATTTAACAAATTCATAACCTGATAGGTCAATATATACAATTTTGCAAAAAAAACAGCAGTAGAGGTTCTTGCCTGTAAATAATGCAGCGGTTTGACAATTCCCAAAGAGTTTCTCAACACTATGCAAACATGTCCTCTATGTTTCCAGCCGACGGAGGTCATCCCCCACAGCAGTAGCTCCTCATCAGAGAGCAGTATCCAAGGAATGGACCGGAAAGAAGTCTACACGTCCGACAGAGAGCTGCTGCTTGACAACGACTCACAGGTTCAGATGAGTCGACCTCCAGCGAGCTGCTGCAAGAACGACTTCATCAACCTGTCTCGGCTGTGGGCCCTGATGGCCAAGAACGTCATACGCATCATGAGGAATCCTGGGTAACTATGCACGTTATTGTGGCGTGTCGTGGCCGAGCGGATAAGAGCACCGGACTCGGGTTCTGGTGTTTCTGTTCAGCAGAGTGTGGGCTCGAGTCCCGGTCGTGACACTTGTGTCCTTAAGCAAGACACTTAACCAATATTGCTGCGTCCTTCGGATGGGACGTAATGCCGTTAGTCCCGTGTGTTGTATTAAAAACTATCATCAATGCATGTACAAGACCCCAGTACACACTTATCGCTAAGAGAAGGGGTTCGTCCCGGTGTGTCTGGCAGTGCGTTTATCTTCAATTATTTTAATGATTTTTTGTTTGTTTTTGCAGTGTGGTTTTCTTCTCTGTCATCATTCCGATTCTACAGACGTCTCTCTTCTGTCTAGCGATCGGCAACGACCCGAGGGATCTCCCCATTGCCGTCGTGAATCATGAACACCCGCCGCAGCTCAGTGTGTTGTATCTGCAGCAAGTCAACAACTACACTGTCCATCAGGTAGAAGCAACCTTGTTCAATCCAACCCTAATACCGATCCTCCTTCTTTAGAGAACTTGTCCTGCTATTTATTCTACTACCGCGGAGTAGATTTTCGGAATTCAAGAGACTTCTCACTTCTGAAAAGAACTGTCCTGCTTTTTAACTACTACCTGGGCGGAAGGTAGGAAATCGGCCAGGAGCAACTACTTTCGTTTAGTGGATCGAGGGGACTTCTCGTAATTAACTGCACGGCCGCATAGTGAGTTCTTTTGGTCTCATTTTCTTGTTTTCATCCCTTCTGCCCCTCACAAGGTACCAGTTGCAAACTTCAGTACGGCAATGGACGGAGCAAAGCTGGGGGACTACTGGGGTATTATAGAGTTCGGACAAAACTTCACTAAAGATCTCTTAACAAGGTACCAGTCTAGCCAGCTATCAACTGTCCCGTTAGAGTCTGTAAATCATCTAAAAAGTTGCAATCTGAACACTTTCTTGATCTGAATCGGAAAGATTTCTGGATCAAGAGAGCACCCTTCCCCATATTACCATCTTTTTAAACTTTGTCTTAAAACAAAATAATAATAATTAATTATTTTATTGATATATTGACTTAATTTTTTTTAATATTGCTGTTAAAATGTTTTTATATATATAATATTATTTTTTTTGGGGGGGAACACTTTTTGAAAAGAAGAAAAGGTCTTCCTCTTTGAGAAAACTATCCTCCCCTAGTTTTTAGAAACTGTCAACACATCTGAGATAAACATGTTCTAAATTTTCAATTATTCGACAGATTTGAAGACCCAGCGAAGGCAGATATCGCAATCATAGATGGAGGGTCGGTCCATGTGTACCTGGACATGACAAGTAAGTCAATGTTAACTTGACCCCTGAACCCCAGCTATGAAAATTGATTCCTGTGGGCCCCAATTTCATATAGTACGGCATGGTAGGTTATGCCCCACTAACAGTGAATTGCTTATAACCACACAAACCTGCTAAGCACGGAAACATGTAGCTGAGCAGAAATTAATTACCAGGGCCAAATTTCATAAAGCCTGTAAGCACAAAAAAAATGCTAAGCACAGAAAAAATATTGCTTACCAGAAACTGGCTAACAGCCAACAATAAAGTTTACGTTGTTGCGACTGGTATCCCACTCATTTGTTGCTTAGCAAATCAATGTGTTAAGCACTATTTTCTGCTAAACGAAATTGGGCTCAGGTTACTATCCTGCATTATATTGTATTAGTGACTGGCTCCCTGCAAATTTTCGCTAAGCAGACAACATTATTAAATGTAGGGTCATAGATTGGTAAATACTCCAAAAATTTGCAGCCATAAAAACTTACTTGGTTAGAAAATGAAGGTAGAATTGGTTAGAAGCTGTTGATTGGATAAACTAAATATTAAAATTACTTGGTGCCCGTTCGCGAATGCTGTGGCCAGAGATGTGGTTGGTACCCACTTTCACCTCACTAGATGTGGATGAATTCGACGTTCGTGTAAAAATACTGTGACAGTGTTTTGCTGTTTTCTCTTACGGTTAATTGACACTGTTTTTGAGCAATTTTTGGATTTAAAGCTTATATTTATTTGGTCTTCAGATTCCCAGATTGCGATTTCACTGCAGCAGGACATGCTGACTGCATTTCAGGTAAGGTTTATTTATTTATAAAGAGTGACTTCAAAATGCCATGGATTTAAGTTTTGTAAAGAAAAGGGAAATTTGTTATTCGGGCATATTTTACTCAAAACTTGAGGATACATGAATTTAACACTCAAACAAAATTTTAGTTTGTAATTTAGATGCCTCTACAATTGTTTTTGTTTTTTCATGTTGTTTTCATTTTCAGGCTTTCAACAAAATCTACTCTATTTTTTTACTAATTTTATTTTTCAGAAATTTACTGCAGAGTTTTTACCCGATCCATCAGTGGCCCAAATACCAGTTATTGTAAGTATTTTTGTCATTTTTCTTTGACAAACATTATTTAGCCCCATAGCAACCTCGAACGGCTTGTATCAAATCGCCTGTAGCAGCATCAAACAGTTTGTACCATCAAACAGCTTGTTCGAATCCCACCTGAGTCCTGCAAGGAAAGAAAAAAATTCTGTGATTTATCCAAAATGTCATTATTCCAATTTCCATCTATTAAAACCTTGCAGTACTCACTGCCAATAACAGGATTCGAACCCGCCTTTTGTCACCGGGCATGCTCAGTAGTCAAGCGGTATAAATGGCAAGAGTTGTTGGTTCGAATCCCAGCCAAGTGGTATGCCAGTGGATTGTTCGCCCATTGGACTAAGAAAAGCACGGAGTGTACAATGCTAATCACGCATGGTAAAACTGATGCCTTCATTCAACAAGTGCTCATATTCTCTTTGTGATAATGCTATCTACAATTTTGTTTTCAGAGGTTGGTGTCATCTAATTTGTCAAGACTTTTCTACTAAAGTAAAGTTTTTCAAATATGGAGATAAAGTTGGCGATGTCTGAGCTAAAAGCAATAAGGGATCAAATTATTCAACTTTTTGTGTGTGATTTTATTTGTTTCTGTCTGCAGTTTGAGAAACCCATCTATGGCAGCTCAATGACTAAATTCATAGACTTCTTGGCACCTGGCATTATAGTAACGTAAGTCACCAAGAAAATTAGTTTACCAAAAAGTGTGACAGTGGGAAAGAACTTGTTGTTTCATTTGTTGGAACCAGGTCCTTAGACTTGTCAAGACTTGATCAACTTGACTGGAAAGACTGGTGACTGTTCTTTTAATAGATGTGAATTTTGCATGTTTTTTAAAACTTACAAGGCTCCTAAAAAAGACAAGCATTGTTCCTGAACACCGGCCATCCAATTAACTTGTTTATTATTTTGCCACTTCTCAGAATTGTGTTTTTCTTGGCCATGGGAATTACCGCGCTGTCTTTGGTGATTGAAAGGAAAGAAGGTTTGCTGGACAGGAGTTGGGTGGCAGGTAAAGTGCTTGGCTTTCTGCATACTAGTGTTCTCTTTCCTGCAAAAAAATAGTTGGTGGCCTGATGTTCTGACCCTAGCAGAGTCCTTTCTCAAAGGCTAAATGATAACGTAAACAGGTGTACTGGTGTAACAGAAGGAATCAAGTGGAATTAGATGAAAGGAGAGAGGGGCAGGGACAGAGAATCCCAAACAAAGGGAAACAAGAAGGATGATGGGGGTGGGGTAGAGGGAAGAGGCATGTTAAACCACAAGAGGTTGAACCAAAAACCCACAAAACCGAAGGTGGGAAGAGGGAGAAAAAGTAATTAATTAGTGAATGAGACGGGCTAAAAAAGTAGGATATCTGTGGGAAAAAAGGAGAAGGCAAAGACAGAAAAGTTATGGTCATTTCCTTCTTGGATGTTCAGACTGTGGGGTTGAATGGTCTGGAGGCGCCTTATGGTCTGGTTTCTCCCTACTCGGACGAACAGTCTCTCTGTGGTTACCTGTGTTTTCTTTTTTAGGTACAGCACAACAAGCCCCAGTATAAATGGCTCTGCTTACTGTTGTCGTAAAACCGTTGGCATCACACTTTGCTTAGCAATTAAGATAGATACACAGTTAAGATCCATCCAATAGCTCTTTGTGAAACCGGCCCCAGTGCTATGAGCCCTGAAATTTGGCCAGGACTATGTATAAAATGCCTTATAAGCGCAATGGTATTTTTTTTTATCATGAATTTTTTTTTCTTTTTTTTTCTCAGGTGTTAGTGCAACTGAAGTGATGCTCTCTCATGTGTTAGTCCAGGGTACACTGACAATTCTACAGAGTGTCATCGTTCTTGTTTTTGTGCTGGGAGTTTTCAGTGTAAGTTGAAGATATTGTAAGCTTGTAATCTTGTCACACCCCCATACTTCCCCCATCAGTCTGGCAAGCCAACAGGTGCCCCACCACATACCAATGCCCACCTCTAGGACCAGTGTCTGGGACTTTTAGAATTCCACCCCCACTGGCCATGTCACACTGACCCTTCCTCCATGCGCTGACGATGTCAGTGACCAAAAGACCAATACATTAATGTCTTATTTTCATTCTCATTCATTCTATTCTTGCCTTTCGTACACTACGCTACTACTCCATGATGAATTGTACTCTTTGTTTAGCCATAACAGTTGTCATAATAAAATCCTGTGTCTTGGCCCAAAGAGAGCAATCTTTATGAGTTTTGGTTGTTAGTTTTATCACCCAGCTCTGTGTGACACCCCCTGAAAGGGCAATAACTCAGTGATTCCTGTGCAAACTCTTGGCAGCTTTTAGGAGACCCAGTTGTCATCAAAAGTCTTATATGTTAATCGATTTTGATTTGCCTTTATCTACTGCCACCATGTTTGACTTGATCCTTGTGTGCAATAACAGTAATCACCACTGGTTATCAATATAACCGTTCAGGGCACAGACTATTTTGCCCATCATCAATCCGAGTTTTTTGATTCGACGCTCTTTCACAGATTCCAAACCAGGGTAGCCTCTTTCTGGTGGCCTTGATGTGTTTCCTGCAGGGACTGTGCGGCCAAGCGTTCGGCCTGTTCGCATCATCAGTCTGCAGTACGGAGGTGACAGTCATGCAGCTTACTCAAGGCTTCTTCTATCCAACCCTACTCTTGAGCGGTGAGTTTGTAGCGTGTTGTGGCTGAGCAGTCTAGAGCATTGGATTTGGGTTCTAATGGCTGACTCATTAGAGTGTGACTTCCAATCCCTGTCGTGACACTGTGTTCGGCAAGACCTTTAACATAATTGTTCTCTCACAGGATAATGGTACCTGCGAGTAGAATGTTGTGTGAATGTAAACTGAGGCAGTCTAGAGCATTGAATTTGAGTCTGATGCTACTCATAGAGTGTGAGTTCCAATCCTGTCATGCAAGTCCTTTTACAATAATGCTTCCTCACTAGGAGTAAATGGGTACCTGCAAGGGTAGAAAATTGTTCATGTGAATGATTAACAACCTGGATGGGCAGTCTAGAGCATTGAATTTGAGTTCTGATGGCTGACTCATTAGAGTGTGAGTTCCAATCCCTGTCATGCAAGACACTTTTAACAGTAATTGCTTCTTCTCACCTAGGAGTAAATGGTACCTGCGAGAGTAGAAATTGTTAGTGTGAATGATTAACAACCTGTGACACTCCTGCCCAAAATGCAAAGTAAGACGAGAACAATTTTAGACCTGCCACCAGAAATATTTCGCAGTGTAGAAGATCCAGATTTCTTTTCACCAATGAAGTTTTGATTTTTGATTGTTTTGATTTTGTATTTTGTTTTGATATTATCAGGAATCATTTGGCCGATTCAAGCGATGCCCGACGTACTGTACTACATCAGTATCTGTCTGCCACAGACCTTCGCTAACGAGGGACTACGAGGCGTCCTGAGCAAAGGTGAGACAACAATGACTCTCTCGACCTCTCGACCTCTCGACCTACTCGACCTCTCGACCTCCCCCCATATCTGAACTTGAACCTAAACATTGTCTTTACAAGTGTCTTGCAAACCATCCAGTCTTTCAGTGTCAGTTACTTCTGAGAATTACTTGGTTTTTAATCAGGCATGCAACTTTTCGGCTGATCAACTGATTTCCTGGGTTTTGTTTTTTGGTTTCTTAATTATTCTATTACCTCTCTGTACAGGATGGGGTCTGGAGCATTTTGAGGTGTGGGTTGGCTACGTCATCACCCTCTCCTGGACTGTGTTTTTCCTGTTCATGTCTGCTGTGTTTTTACGTCTCAGCAAGTAGGAGAACCCTTCTTCTTCTTATCCTTGCTCGCCCAGGCCTGAGGGTCGAGACGGCCAGTGGGCCCAACTTCATGGCACTGCTAATTGTGGAATTCCGCACTCTGTGGTCAATGGAACCACACACGCTGTACAGGGCAACTTCAATGTGGTAATTGGTGGTTAACAGTACCATTGAAATACAGCCTACTATTCCTACCCTTGGCTCGATGTTTAGCTAGTGTGAGTGGATTCTAGTGCAGCTTTCCATCAGGCAGTCTGTCTAACCTCGGTGAATCTCCCTCAAGGTTCTGCTCCATGGATTTGTCCTTCTAGATTTGAAGGTAGGTTTATCGTTTGTTTTTTTGTCAACGTAATGCTGATTTATAGGCAAAGATATCAATGAAGATACAATATAAATCACATGTGAAAGTTTCAGTCGAATATCAAGAATAATGTGTCTATTTGTTGATAAAAGAGCACAAAAACGTCACAGTATTTTTATAAACAAAGTCAAGTCCATCCATGTCTAGCGAGACGGCAGCGGCTACCAAACGGGTTTCTTCGAAGAAAAATTACACAATTTTTTGGGGTCACTACAAAGGTATGACGTTACCGTTAAGGATGTCAGACATGTGAAATGGCCAAAGTATGATATAAGGAATACTACAGTCTTGTTCAAAACCGGCCTTTTTATGTTTGGATTCAAATTTTGGGGGTATTCGTCCAAGGTTTACTGCGTGCATCATATAACGATTATATGTTTACTATTTAATGAAGCTACATTCCTGTTTATTAGAGTAAGCCGGTGGTAGTTTGGTGTGTACTACAAAAATTATTTGAAAAGCATTTAAAAGCAATATTAATGAGTTTTCAAATGTCTAGACCTCATAAATTCTTAAACGTCTATCGTGGTTTGTAGTTTCAATTCTTTTAATTGATTAATATCGGTGCCATTTTATTGTTTCTGCAATATATAAATCTGTTTAAAATTAGACTTGTATGAATATTATTGTTCAGAATTTATCAGTATTACTTAAGTTTGTAAAAATATGTTTTTAATTGTAAAGTATTTGAATGTTTTTTCGGAAAATATGATCAACACAATTTGGAAGTTGTGCATGTATTATCTTCAAGCATGTTGAATTTTCCAATTCTGATTGGCAGATCCATGGCAACAAGAGTGTCATATTTTACTCTATCGCACAATCTATATTACACCCTGTTCTAACGTGCTGTTCTAAGATACATGTAAGCATCAAATTTTTTTAAAAGATAAAATTGTTATCACATGCGTGTTCGTGGAATACGGAAAAACATAGCGCGTCTGTGTCCCATATTCTACTTTGCCTTAGACGTACTATAATTTTCCATGTTCCACTTGCGCTTAACTAAAAATATATTTCTTGTACTCATATTAAGAGTACCTTGTTCACAGTTGTCTTTTGAATGCAGCTGTCCTTTGAATAATTAATGAGTTCAACGTGGGATGGAGCTTGTTTGGGAGACAATAGGGGAAAGGTTTTTGGAAACAGCAAGTAAGGAATCTGGTATTAAAAGGTGATAATAATAACAGCAACAGTAATAATATAATAACAGTAGTGCTTTTAAAATTGTTTATCAGAGCGGCTTACACTATTACTATTCATCTGTTCATCGGGACATTCCTAAAACCTTCTCAACTCCTTAGGAGTATGCAGCACCGGTAGCCTCATTGGGGCGCAGGTTGCTGATCATTCACATTGACAATCGCTACCCTCACAAGTACCAATTTTGTTCTTGTGTGGTGTGAATCAATTGTAGTCAAGTGTCTCGCTCAAGGACCCGAGTGTCACAGCCGGAATTCGAACCCACACTCTAGACCACAGGCGTTGCCACGGCACACACCGTTTCATTTGTAACCAAGTTCTCAATGAACAAACCTTACAACCTGTGAAGATTTCATCGGAACTAGGTACTCAAAACACAGAGTTAGTGGTGTAATTAGTCAGGGATTGTGCTCTTGGTCATCATTTCAAATTTGCAAAATTAGTAAGAAACTCCATGTTGGGGAAAATGTTATTGTTGGCACATTTTTAGAAGGGAATATTTCTCAGGAGAATTGGTACTAGTCTTAAATTTTATAAAAACTTAGCATTAAGAAATGTTATATTGATACTATTTTATCATTGCTAATTATGTATTTACATGTATGACCT
This sequence comes from Pycnopodia helianthoides, assembly GCA_032158295.1. NCBI lineage: Eukaryota > Metazoa > Echinodermata > Asteroidea > Forcipulatida > Asteriidae > Pycnopodia > Pycnopodia helianthoides. The sequence continues at coordinate 1,727,969 of CM063262.1, forward strand.
TACACCAACGTCACACAAGGCTACTGCCGGCTGTGCACGCCATTTTTGGAGATGATTTGCACGCACATGGTAAACATGTAAATGTTACGTCATGGCCTAAAGTGCGCACTACACTGTTGTACAATGTCTTAACACATGCGGACATTGACTCCCAAAATGGCACAGCCAAATTATTGTGATGACGACGTCCGGTGAATTTGGTCAACACTTCAGGAGTCCTAGTGGTTCTAACACGGATTTCAAAACAATTTTAAGTAGCGGGTGTATGATTAGAAGGTGGCGGAACTGTTTTTTGGAATACAAGCATAAAGTCACATCCTAATGGTGTGGGGATATAGAGTCTGCCTAGATCCCCAGAAGTTAACCCTTTCATGCATCATTTATTTTGTGATAAATTGATTATATGGACACATTAATTATTCTCTCAATTTTTGCAAATCACCACCCCCCCCCCCAAAAAAAAAAAAAAAAAAAACTGGTCACAACAGTGCCCTAAAAAGTTCTCTTTCCCATTCTGAAAACTGTGTGGCCGTGGGATCTTTAATTTTTGTTTTACAACTATTTGTCTGCAGGGATTTAAAAAGGGTTTAAAGAGCTACTGTCTAATGTATTCTCTCGAGTATATTCTGAGCATTTCCCGCTAAATGGTTGCAATGAAAGTAATTGGACTGCCAAAGTACTTCACCTGGACATGTGATCAGTGTGTGATGTTTGAAGCTTTGCACGGTGTAAATCATCAGAAAAAATTAACTGGTATTAAAGTTGCGGGTACAACCATGTATTTATAAATCTCTTTTGGGAGGAGTGTTGGCTCTGAAAAGAGCCGGTGCGGTCTCGACGTTTCCAACAGTATACTCTGCTCAACTTCAGAATACTAAATACCTGGTCTTTTTTCTCCTGAAGACGAAAAGAGTACACTGTTGGAAACGTCGAGACCACAACGGCTCTTCTCAGAGCCATCTCTTCTCCCAAAGGAGTTCACTCGTTATATTTTTCTTACCAGATCAGTATGCCAGGGGAACTAATGGTTTGGTATGGGTGGATTATTCCGAGTACTACTACGAAACAAGTTTGAAACTGCCATTGCAATAATGATGTTAATCTTTAATTTGAAATGTTTACAACAAATACTTTGATTAGTTCTACTCGAGCACATGTATTTACATTTTTTAAAGCATTTAAAATATTGTAAGACTTGAAGCACGGCAGCACTTTATTTGAGCAGTGGTCCAACTATACATTTATATGCACGATTGTTTCCGTCAAGAATACGTTAGATATTAAACATACTTACATTACAATTTATCATTGCTTTCCTTTTAATAATCTTGAATAAATGGGTGAAGTTTTAACTGTATAAGATCATGCTATGATACATTTTAAAACTGGACAACAAAAAGGTTAAACGGGAAATCTGAGAATTGTTTTTAGCAAAAATATTTGGACTTATTAACTGGAGAAAACCACCAACTACTATCTGTATAAAGAGATGTACAAAGGCAAGACAAGAACATTTTAGCCGAACATTTAAGAGCTTTTTATAAAAGGAATAAATTATACAAGGATGCTATGACAATTAAATTATAAGAAATAAATAAGAATCATTTCACATTCTGTCTTTGTCTTTTTTTATTAGGTTATTATAAAAACAATGGACTATTGTAATCAAAAACACTGGAAATTATAAATTTGAAAAAATCACAAGGGGTAAGTCCAGCATTTTTATTGAATTTTTGTCAAAAATTAAACAAAATTACAAGGGGTAAGTCCAGCATTTTTTATTGAATTTTCCCAAAAATTGAACAAAATCACAAGGGGTAAGTCCAGCATTTTTTATTGAATTTTCCCCAAAAATTGAACAAAATCACAAGGGGTAAGTCCAGCATTTTTTTTTAAACTTTGGTCAAAATTTGAACAAAATCTCAAGGGGTAGGTCCAGCATTTTTTTATTGAATTTTGGTCCAAAATTGAACAAAATCACAAGGGGTAAGTCCAGCATTTTTATTGAATTTGGGTCAAAATTTGAACAAAATCACAAGGGGTAAGTCCAGCATTTTTTATTGAATTTTTCCCAAAATTGAGAAAAATCACAAGGGGTAAGTCCAGCATTTTTTATTGAATTTTTGCCAAAAATTGAACAAAATCACAAGGGGTAAGTCCAGCATTTTTATTGAATTTGGGTCAAAAATTGAACAAAATCACAAGGGTAAGTCCAGCATTTTTATTGAATTTTGGTCCAAAATTGAACAAAATCACAAGGGGTAAGTCCAGCATTTTTTGTTGAATTTGGTCCAAAATTGAACAAAATCACAAGGGGTAAGTCCAGCATTTTTGTTGAATTTGGTCCAAAATTGAACAAAATCACAAGGGGTAAGTCCAGCATTTTTTTTTTAAATTTTGGTCCAAAATTGAACAAAATCACAAGGGGTAAGTCCAGCATTTTTTATTGAATTTGGGTCAAAATTTGAAAAAAACACAAGGGGACCAGCAGATTTCTTTTCAAATTTTGAACAAAAATTACACAAAATCACAAGGGGTAAGTCCAGCAGTTCTATCAATTTTTCTCAAAATTACATGGCTGTTTTATCAAAATGTGCTCAAAAATAATTTTAAAAACCCAAGGGGTTAGTCCAACATTTATTGATTTGGGTCAAAAATTGAAAAAAACCAAGTGGTAAGTCCAGCATTTTGATCAAATTTGAGCCAATTTGTAAGGTGCGATTTTACGCTCACAGTCGGGGTAATGTAAGGATAAGGGTTCTAGGGTAAGGATATTAAGGGTAGGGGTACTGGCAGATGTTGGCCGCCAGATCCCCAACATTGCCCAAGGGCCAATTTTGATAAGACATAAAGCAGTACAACCTACTACAGAAGACTAACCTACGTGTCTTACACTCACAATCATCATGATTCAGCTTCACCTCGTGTTGTGTAGAAATGCCTCCATTTAAAAAAAACTGCATTTATACAAACTAAAAGTCATTATGAGCAATATAGATGAAGGGTCAAAACTGGATGTGGATATCGGGCTTAAGATTCTCTTCGGAGTTGTCACCCTGAAGCTCAAAGATGCTCTACGTTGTCGTGGTCTCTTTCTTGGCCTTGCCGTTCTGCTCAGTCGCCGCTGCCGGCGTGTCGGCCTCTGCCTTGGCCTCAGCGGAGTCCTTGTTGGCAGAAGCATCACCGCCACTGCTCTCGTTCTGTTTGACCTCCTTCAGCTCCATGTCCTTCTGGGGTGTGTCGGTGGCCCCGCCCTGCATGTAGGCGGGGTTGACGTGGGAGGAGGGATCCTGCTGGTTGTGGACAAGGGCTTGGTTATCCTCTCCGTTCACCTATTTTTTTGATGTAATGAGCAGAGAGGAAGACAACATTAGGTTAAGGTTCAAGTAGCTGTAATGGAAACTAAGCCTTTATGTTGGCAAGACTGATACTGCTAGTCACTGAAGAATCAAGAGAAGGTACAGCCTTAGTAATGTTTGCGCGACTATAACTGCTGGCAGCTGAATCAAAGATTCATTGCCTAATATTGCTAAAAACGACTTACTGTATGATAACTCTATGAATCGAGATTAGGGTGTAATAAACTACTGCATATACACAGTGCGCACTCTCTTTGATTTGAATGAAGTCAGGTGGAAAAAAACAATCTGTATTATGTGTTATTACCCATAACACCAGTGTGTGTTAAGCACTGTATACTCAGTACTTTCCAAGTCCTGTGAAAAAAATCCGCAGGCATATTACTCTGGTGGGATTCGAACCAATGACCTTCACCATTCTAGAGCAGTGTCTTACCGCTCGACCCCGAGATTACCCGGTTTAAAGGCAGGGTATACTTTTGGTAATTGTCAAAAGACTAGTATCCTCACTTGGTGTATCCCAACATGTGCATAAAATAACAAACCTGTGAAAATTCATTGGGCTCAAAGTTGCAAGAAAATAATGAAAGAAAAAACACCCTTGTGTGCTTCCAAATGGCTGAAAAAGGCTTCATGCCTGAAGCCTGAGAAATTACCTCTTTCTCAAAAATGACATTACTTCAGAGGGAGTCGTTTCTCACAATGTTTTATACTATCAGCAGCTCTCGGTGCTCCTTACCAAGTAGGTTTTTATGGAAATATATTTCTTGAGTAATTACCAAAAGTATCCACTGCCTTTAACATCCATGAAAAAATAGAAATGTCTGTACCCAACCAACTTTCAGAAAGTTTTAAGTTGATCTGACTTACGTCGTATCAGGGTGGGGTTAGAGCTATGTCGTCTAGCTACAATGACACATAGATGCCACCAGCATGCCAATGGCAGCCAGGATGATGACAATAATGATGATCAGCTGTGACATGGACAGCTCCAGAATTCCTCCTGACTCTGAAAAAAAAGAAGAAAAAAAAACCACTAATTAATATAGTAATAATAGTGGCTTCTTATATAGCGCTCATATCCGTCACTCAGTGACGCTCCAAGGCGCTTTAACATTCAGTATTTTTCCTGCAGGTATTGTGGAGCTACGTATTGAAGTTATTTACAAAGCACCATGTAATGGTTGACTTAAGGTGCTGTGGCACAATATGCAACCAATCAAACCAGGAACACCGGGGCTTAAGCACAAAGGAGCTAAGCACAACAAAATGATGCGTACCAGAATAAGGTTACCAGCTAAACTACCATGCCTCATGTACAAATTGTGGCTGGTGCCCTCCCTGCCCATTTTTTGCTTAGCAGACAATTGTTAAGCAATATTTTCTGCTTAAGCAGCTCTATGAAATTGGGCCCTGATCTATAGCACTGAGGGAAAAACAAAAGGAATAAATCGAAAGATGGCTTCCACCACGAGACTAAGACCCTTAAAAGACCATGTCATACAGGGCAATTTTTTCAGGCGACTTGGAGGCAACCAACTGCACTGCACGCAAGGAACACTTCGGCAGCGAGACATTCTTCTAGCTGTAACTCACTATCCCCAGGAAAAATAACAAGAAACCTGAAATGTGAATAAATTTTCTTCTCTGAGATTGTCTGGAGCTGGTTGCCTGTAAATTGCCCCGTGTGACAAGGCCTTTAGGTTTTCATGGACAGCCTACAGAAAAGAACTTGAGAACTCACCACCGGGTTTAGTCTTAAACCTTATCGTGGACACCTCTCCCTTCCCGAGCTGGTTGTTGGCCCACACAATGACCTCGTACGTGGCTTCAGCATCGAGCTCCTTGATTCCTAATGTTTTCTGAAATTGTCATACAAAAAAAAATAAACCCCTAAAAGTTGCATCACTTGATATTTCACGAAAACATTAACGGATATTATACAGGATTGTTAAGAATGAAAAACATTTGTTGTTTAATTTGAGCTCCGATGTTCCTGATCAGCAGAGTGTGGGTTCAAATCCCGGTCTTGACACTTATACAAGACGCAATATAAAGTGCATAATGCAGAGGCCTCTATGCCCAACTGAAAACATAAAACAATGAAATGAAATATTTAAAGCAATTGTTACAAAAATAAAGATTCAAAACCTAAACCCTATCTTTAATTTCACTTAAATGGCGATGGCGACAAAATATTTAAAAAAATACCTGAGTTGGTGCGAGATTTTCATACACAGTCCAAACGGAGACAGCTGGTTTAATCTGCCGGTACTCTACATTAAAGCCGGTGACACGGTACCCTCCATTGGCGATGATACTCCATCGCAACATAGCAATGTTACTGTTGGCTTGAACGGTGATGTTTAATGCTGCCGGGGTGGTCAGAATGGCTGTGAAAGTGATATCAGACAGAATGTTGAAACATATTTAGGGATGACGGTTCAAATTAAACTGTAAGTTCAGAATAATTGGACAGATTCCATAGTGCTTAAATTAAATTTGCTTACATTCAAAAGATCTACCCCTAGAAGTACCTTGTATGAACTATGTGTAATGTCATGCCAAGCTGTACATAAAAGTTTGAAATTTTTTTCAAGAAATTGCAAACACAAATTCTAGAAACGATGACTGCAGTCGAGGCATACATAAGATCAAAGCCGACTTCCAAAACTTTATTTTGCTCACAACTTGAACTTTCACAAAGGTAAGTTGAAGGTCATGTATTGTATGCGTCATAGGGCTGGCCTAACCCATCCCTGCCAAAACATTGTCCGCAAAATTTGGCTGGATTGGTCCGGCACATTGCTCTGGTTGAAACTCAAAACAGGATGTTCAAAGACCAAAACTCCTCTCTTTAAACTGTTTTTTTTGTTGTTGAAAATTTTCCTTTTGAGGTGAAAATTTTAGACAACAATTGGTAAACAAAGCTTCTGAGAGACCACAGGGGCTACAAATGGCTCGTACCAAAATACCCTCGGCGGATGCGATTGGCCAAACAAAAAGGTCAAAGTAAAGGTCATGTTCTGACTTTCCAATATTCCATTCCCATGTTGAACTTTAAACAAGTCCTGCTTGGAAGCAATTTGCATGGTGTGGATAAAAGGAAGTATAAAAGTACAGCCAGCAAAATTTGCAGGAAATATACAACCATGTGTAAACCTTTTTTGGGGGGCAGCTGGAAGGAAACGTTGGCACTGAGATTAGCCGCTGGCTTGGTCTTGATGTTTTGAACAGTATCGATTATGTAACCTTTATGTACAAACAAGAGTGACCTTGAACATTCCAGGGTATTTCCTGGTAGGCAAGAAAGTACACTGTTCATATGGTGCATTTAACATTTTGTGTCACAATTTCCAAATAAATTCAAGAGTTTGTTTGAACAAATTTGAGATGCCAGTGCTCCCCTTTTTCACATCAAAAATTGATAGAAATCGTACGGTACAATCTCCATGAAACAAAAGATTTTATGTTTTCTTCCATCGAGCTGGATGTACAAATCGTGCCTGTAGGAAAGTCCGATGGCCGATTTCACAAAGAGCCGAGATTGATCTTAAGTTCAAATCAATCTTAACTGCTGAGCAAAGTGTAAAACTTTCTTAGTGGGTTCTTGTCTACTACAGAGTCTGGTACTCACTATTGACAATAATCTGCATGTTCTTTGCTACTTCCCCGGCCTTGTTAGACGCAATACACGTATAGCGACCTGCATCAGCCACATGCAGGGCTCGGAACTGCATCACACCATCAATAACCTGGAATGAGTACAAATCAATTTTTTATATTACTTAACAGGGCCAAATTTCATGGCTCTTCTCACTGCCGAATTCTGCATTTGCACTCACCAATCTTCGCTTACACGGCAAGCACTGAATTCCTGCGCTATAGCTGTGAAAGCGAAGAATGCCTTGTGATGTGGACTACACACGCGCACACAAGCAAAAGTTCCCTGCTAACCTGTGAAATACGGTTGACGTACATGTAAGCACGGAATTCCCTCGTAGCGTCGTTTCTTTGCTTACGGTAAGCAGAGCCGTTACAGCTAGGGTCTTTTAAAGGTAGGGTCATAGATTAGTAAGTGCTCCAAAAAGTAAATGACCATAAAATAACAACTTGCTTGGTAAGAAGCACTGCAGCTGTTGATAGTATAAACTGTTTTCAGAAATTAGGATTCGAGACTTTGCATGGTGGAAGTATCACACCATGTGAAAATCTTCATTCTCCTGAAGACGATCAGAGCATACTGATCGAAACATTGAGTCGTTAACCACCGGTTCTTTTCAGAACCAACACTATACTATATACTCAAAAGAGATTTTCACATGGTGTTACCCCAAAACTCTCTTAGTTGTCTTGAGAAAAGATTCCCTTGGAAGTAAAATGGTTTAAATAATTTTTCACACAAAAATATTTGAATCTGAGAGACGATTCATGCATGATGTATCATTTCTCAGACTTCTGAATCATGTTAGTCGGGAAACCATAAAAACAAAAATAAAAATATTAATTTTGAGCAGTTGGTCTGACTCACCAATCGGTATGTATTATTAATGACATGTACCCCGTGTCGTAACCATTCAACCTTAGGTGTAGGCGTCCCCGTTGCCTGGCACCGTACTGTTAAGCCTCTGTGGAAATCACCTTTCACCTTAGCGGGTAGGGTTGGCTCAATCGCGACAGGAACTACAATATTAATAATAATAATAACAATTTATTGATTTATATTGCGCCCATCCATAAAATGTACACAAGCGCATAACAAAATAATCAGACAATGATTAAAAAGCTAACTGGTAAAAGCAAGAAATACCACAACCATAAAAATTATCACACAAGACCCGTACAGGACTTCCAAAAACAGTAACAATGCATTGACATAAAGACATAGATTCAACAGTACATGCATTGACATAAGACAGTAATTCAACGTAACAATGCATTGACATAAAGACAGTAGATACAACAGTAACAATGCATTGAATAAAGACAGTAGATACAACAGTAACAATGCATTGACATAAAGACAGTAAATCACATAACAATGCATTGACTAAAGACAGTAGAACATACATGCATTGCATAAGACAGTAGATACAACAGTAACAATGCATTGACATAAAGACAGTAGATAACATAAAAATGCATTTACATTAAGAAGTAAATCAAAATTCTAGGAGAAATAAAAGCACAATTTTAGTAAAAAGCTTGTTTAAAAAGATAATCTTCAGAACAGATTAAAAAACGTCAAGGCCATTAGCGTTCCTATTATGAAGTGGAAGTTTGTTCCAGAGGTACGGTGCACTAATTTCAAAGGCTCGATCCCAAAGAGCAGCCTTACTACCACCTACAGGGTTGGTAAGAAAGATACCGTCACCAGAACAACGCATCAACACAGATATTATTACAGTTTTTGTTCTTCATATTTGGCGTGTAAATCAGCATTACGATGACAAAAACCAATCCATGACCCTATCCTTAAGTATTGAAATCTTGAAAACTGAAGGAAGTACTTTCTCTCACTCCAAAGTCACCGTTCCTTTAAATCTTTCAGACCTTATACAGACATTTTGAACCGAAGCCAAAATCAAACAGTCATCAGAGTGTGGGAAGTTTCCCTAATATTTGATGCCAGGTACAATGACTCACTGGAAAGTGCCGTTTTTAAAACAAGTTAAAAGGCCAAATTGTACAAAATAAGCACCTGAAAACATATACAAATATGAAAAAAATGTTTACTTTATTCTCATATTTGTTCTGCTGAAACTATCACGGGACAAAAGCAGAGTTGCCAACATTTGCATCTTGCAATCAGGGAGATTTTGTACAACAATCAGGGAGATATTTAGAAAATTTCCATAGTCAGGAAGATTTTCAAATTTGTTCATCAGAACAAGGAAAGATTGGTTTATTTTCAGGGAAAATTTTTGCAGAAGCAGGGATAGTGTTGGCAGCTGTTGCTTAAGGATATTCTACAGAAAGTTTTCTTAAAATATCACCGACGCTGGTAGATTTCTTCCGTCAATGTTGTTTTGATTCAAAGCAGGTGTAGGAAACTAGCTACGTAGGAGTGCATGAAGGGACCTTTCGTGGCATTTTGGAAATAGTGAGTCATCGGTTGACCTTTTTTAGGCTTAGTATTTGATACAGAGATTACGGGGTACCGGCAGACCACAGCAAAAGCGGAGGCGTAGTAGTAAGGGCATTTTCTTTATGAGGGTGTACGGAAGACAATTCGCCGGCTAGCATTTCCTTTTTTGGGGGGTGTGTCTAAGCAAGTTTGAAGACTTGCCAACGACCAATACATAACCGTTTCAAGAAAGACTAGCATGCCCTCAACACAGACACCACTGTAATCAACAATTTCGAAACAACAAATTTTGTTCGCAAATTAGTGACGCTTATAATAAAGGAAGAACAAAAATTGGTTGGCTGACAAACTGACTGAACTTTTGTCTGGATGCCTTTGATGCCTGGAGGCTCAAAACGTTGACTAACAAAAGTTGTCTGACCTACTTCTACTCAAACAAAAAAGGTCAAGTAAAGGTCATGACCTGAATTGACATTTTTCCAAGATTTCCCATGTTGACAAAGCATCTATGTTTCAAAAAAACAAACCCAAATTTTCTGTTTCATTTTGTTTTTCAGACACTTTTACAAGAGTAAATTGTTTAAAAAAATTCGACTACATTAGCCTTGTCTGGGTGTATGGTGGTGAGTACACAGAAATTAATTTTCTCTATCCAGAGAGTTTTATAAATGGTGAGACTTTGGAGGATTTCTTGAGTGTAATCTTACTTAAGACATTGAGCTTGGTGTCGGCCCTTATGATCTCCGGATTGCGTGTGCCTCTCTCCGATGCTTCACAGGAGTAGAGACCCTCGTCCTCAACCATCATCTGCATTACGTACAGCGAGTTGCCGACACGAAAAGTGCCGGAGCACAAGGAGCTTTTGGAGAGAGGTTGGGGGGAGAAAAAAATATCAAGAATATTAAACAATAATAAAAGAAATACTAATTTGTTCTTATATAGCGCACATATCCTGGTAGCTAGATTAAGGCGTTTTACAACATTATTCATCGGTCACACTTTTACTAGACCATTCCTCTAACTCTCTCGACTCCCTGGGTGGCATACAACCCCAAGCTGCTTACATTAGCGCTAAGGGAATAATCCAACACAATACTGTCTCAGCCCACTCAGGCTCCTATTTATACACCTGGGTTAAGAGAAGCAGTTATGGTAAAGTGCCATGCTCAAGGAATTGCCAGTAGAGATATGTTGAGTGTGTAAACGAGCCCACCTCGCCTACATTGCTCACTACACACACACTATGAAAATCTTTGCTGTGAAACCACCGTGAAATCTCAGTGAAGTGCAGGATTTGGCTGAAATTCAAGGAGTTATTTCTCTTTCACCATGCTTTAATGGAATTGCAATTTCCTTAAATCACCTTGAAAAAAGGAGCCTCCAGACCATTTGCTGGCCTCCGTGAATTTCACCATGATTTCAGGGAATGCTCTCCATCCAAGCCTAGAACTCTTCAATTGGTGAATCACGTTTTCAGCAGTACAGCTCAGTAAAAACAACATAAAACGCTAAGGCTCTGGCTAGTTCAAAAAGAACTTCGTGAAAACTAGGTGAAAAGGGGGAATTGACGATTTCAAGGATAAATGTGGATTTTCACTCCATTTTCAAGACAACGATTTTCATAGTGACAGTAACAAACAGGGAAACCAACTCCCAAAATGGCCTCAGCAATATTCATCATGTGTGATGCGATCAAGCTAAAGGAGTCTTTTGTCGACCCTTGTCAATTTTTGTTTTTTTATCTATTTGAAAGAAGTACAATCTCAGCTTTAAGGATATGAAAACCCAGTGTTGATACCACCTTTGGTTCAAAGTTATGGAAGTCGAAACACCAAGAGATGTATAGAAATGTAGACCCCTGTCGATCTATTTTGGCCTGTTATTCAATAATGCATTTACCGACAAACGACTCATTTAGCTTGATCACATCACATATGATGACGTTAGGTGAATTGGGTCAACACAAAAACTGGACCAGCAACTTTCTGTATTTTATTTGACATACTTGTTAAAGTCAGCTTCCGAACACTGAATAGTCACCGCTTTGCCGTCCTTCCTCCACTCAATATCCACACGGTTCTGGGAGCCAGCCACGACGCAGTCCATATGGGCCGTCTTGTTGGTCAGTATGTACATGTTGGGACGAGGCTTTATCAAAAAGTGCAGGCCTGTACAAGAGAGTTATTGGTAAGATTTTAACAGATGTGCTTCGGCGATAAAGAATCTTGTGTTCTACCCATACACACCGATGTGTGTAAACCACTGTATTATACTTGGTACTTTCCACTTTTCCAACAAGAAACCCACTGGAATATTACTCGTTTGGGATTCGAGCCACCGTCGCTTCTAAAAAGGCTGTCACTGCATCACCGCTTACAGAATGCTCATCCGGTCTGTCATTCTAAAACCGCCTCGCTTATAAAGAATGGATGCTCTAACATGATACCATGATAGTATCATAAGCATTTGATCATCAGTAGGGCAGTAATGTTTGACGGTTGGCTAGGCAAAATGGCTGCAGGGTTAGAAGGTTGCAGATGAGGGCTGTGGGATCCATTCTGAACGATGAATACTATCTGAAGAGACTGATGATATGTGAAATAAGAAATTAGAATTAGCTGTTGCAAACTGCTTACCAACCAAAAGGACCTGTAGTATAAATGCAAAAAATTAGTTAGTGGCCTGACTTTTTGTCCCCCTTGTATGCATGTATGTGTGTTGTCTTGTCATTTAGCCTTCGAGAAAGACTCTGCTAGGGTCGAAACGTCAGGCCACTAACTAATTTTTTGATATGTGAAATAGAAACCTTCCATATGATGTCACAATCTCAAAACAGCGCCCTCACTGAGGTCAATGAAGACCTATCATTGGCTGACAGCTGTGCGCGGCACGTACTTTGCGTGCACGTTTCCCCATTGTTCGTCCTCCGTGATGGCGGCCAATGCATAAGGGGTCTATGGACTGGTGACACAATTTGTAACATCACAAACTTTTGACTACTCACCCGTGACGACTAATGTAAAGGACTTGGAGAAGGCTTCTCCCACCTCATTGACCGCACGGCACTGATACAGACCAGCGTCAGATCCAATCACCTCGCTCACCCTCAGGTAGCCGTCCCATCCCTCCTGGAAATGTGTCTCAGCTACTCGGGAGATTGGCTGCAATAGGAGGGGGAAGGTATACAGCAGCGCTTGAAGGCAGTGGATACTTTTGGTAATTACTCAAGAAATACACTACCATAAAAACTTACTTGGTAAAGAGCACCTCAGAGCTGCTGATAGTATAAAACGTTGTGAGAAACGACTCAGGAGTGCTTAGCTTAAGTTGTAAGGAAGATGGGATCTTTCCAATAATGGTAAAATGAAATACATGTAAATGTAAGGTTGCTATTATGCATTCTCTCACTATGAACATCTTTGTTGTGAAACCACTGTGAAATCTCAGTGAAGTGCAGGATTTGGCTGAAATTCAAGGAATTATTTCTCTTTCACCATGCTTTAAGCAATTCCCTTTAAACCACGTCCCATGAACAAAGTCTCTCCAGACCATTGGTGCATAAGACATGGTATTTTGGCTGGTAACTTTATTCTGGCAAGCATAATTTTGTTGTGCCTAGCTGTCTTTTGTGCTTAAGCAGCTCTATGAAATTGGGCTCAGAACTTGAGTACGATGCAGCAGGACGCTCGGCCACGACACACCACTGTTGCACCGTAAATATAAAATCAACCGATATTTGGAAAAGGTACTCACCCTGTCATCTTTATACCAGGTGAAGGATGCCTTTGGTAGAGCACTCGCTTGACAGAGTAGGGTCATTGGTTCACCGATTCTAACTCTCATTGTGGATTCGAACACTGAGGTGATCACCGGTGGTGCTTTATTAAAAATGATCAAATAAATAGAAACATTTTGGTTTTAGTTGCTGCCCGTACAGACACTAAAAAACACTATTACTTGGTTTTTGCCCTTATACCATGTACCTTGATGTGTATTAAGCACTGTTTACTCAGTACATTTCCGAGTACTGTGAAAAAAAAAAGGATTTGAACAGCCTCCGCCTTTGGGCTAGCTCTGTGGTCTAGTGGTAGGACATCTGTTCTAGCATGGCAAAGGTCGAGGGTTTCAATCCAACCTGACCAATATACCTGTGATTTTTTTTCTTCACAGGACTCAGGGAAAGTACTGAGTATGCAGTGCTTTAATACACAGTGGCTCAGTGGTATCACAACCTGACCATTCTTGAATGTTGTCCACCCAGCGCATCTTTGGTCGGCCCACGGAATGGTGGCATCCCTCAGGCATTCCATCCACAAGAGCTGCAGCCAAGCTGCCTGAACGAACCACATAGCCCAACCATGCTGCATGCTCTTCTTTTTATCACGGCACTACTACTGAAGTATAATATACTTATAGCAATATTACTCCCTGGTTGGTTTTGATTTGATTGAATTCCCACAGAATGATGAGGTACTTTTGTTCCTATAGACCTTACGCACATGACGTCATTTGAGTAGGGCGCCCTCAGCGAGATGTCAAAGGAAGGTCACTCATTGGTCCATCCCGTGCGCCGCACATAAAAAGATGTGCGTTTTCTATTGTTTCATCATCGTTTTACCTCTAAGATGGCAGCGTGATGACTTCGAGAAATAAGGACCATTGTATATGGTTTTTGAGGCATTGCATGGTGATCGATATCAATGTCTATTCGGTTTGCGGTATACACCATGTGTATATCTGCTTTGCTGTGTAGATTTTGTTGTTTAGAGAACTTGTCTTGCCAGGGCTCAAATTTGACACTGGACCGCTGGCCCGAGGCCAGTGATTTTAGTACTGGGCCAGTAAACTCATGACCGGACAAGTCCGGCGGTCTTGTGTTTTCAATTCAATAACAATTTATGTAACTGTGTTTTCAATTCAATAACAATTTATGTAACTCACTCTATAATATCTTGGGAACAGAAATAAAATTATGTTCAAATGTTGACTTTGAGTGATGATTAGAAATATAGTAAGGCCTAATACCCTAAAAGACAAATAGGTAAATCTTCTCTTATATGTCTTAGTGCTTGTTCAATTAAATGCAAGTTAAACTGTGCAAGGAAGTTTTTTTTCTCAGTTTGAATCTGGTCTTGTGAAATTATTTCTGGTCCAGTAAACATTTTGAGATACAAGTCCTGTGGTCTTGTGGATTTCCCCCCCAAATTCGAGCCCTGCTTTTTATTTGTTCTACTCCTGTGGAGTAGGTCCATTGTCTTTTTAGTTTCCTTTTATAAGATGACGAATCCAAATTACAACACCTTGAGGGATACAAGTTGAGGTGGTGCATACTGCTGCCACACCATCAATGCAAGAAAACACATGGCAGATCCCATCTCGATTACTACTACGATAAGTAGGACACAGGACCTATGGCTCAGTTGGCATCCCATCAAGCGATTGTGGTTATAGGTGTCTTGCTCATCAAGGACACAAGTCACCGCTACCGGAAATTCACAATCTGACAACAGAACGTTTGCCGATGGCTGCTGGCACACTGATGTCCCCCCCCCCCCCAGCCCCCCCAGCAGGTTGGACTGACTTACCATAGATCACCATTTCAAAGAGGTGATTAACTGCCTGGTTGATATTGCGAGCAGAGCAGGAGTAGGTCCCACGGTCGTTCAACACAACGCTCTTGTACTCTACGGTTGATGTAACCACTCCGCCTGTGAACATCTCGGAGATCGTCAAAAGTCGACTGTTAGTCATCGTCACCGATTCCTATCAAAATCGATAAGACATAAAATAATATAAAAATAATTTGGGAGGGTAAAATCATCCAATTATTACTAGCAGCTGAGAAGCTGAATTGCAAAGGACGCGCGGCTATAACATGTTCAAGAAGCAGGTATGCGAGGGGGCGCCTTTGGCAGCCAGCTACATCAACCCATGTCCAAGGAGCACAGCCAGAGATCGAAACTGTTTGATTTTTCCGGAAGGGAGGAAAACCGGAGGGCACGGAGAAAAACTCTCATGGCACAGGAGAGAACCAATGCACAACTCTACTCACAAATGACCTTAGCCGGGTATCGAACTACGGACACATTGGTGAGAGGCGAACGCTTTACCCACTAGCCACCCATGCCACCAATATCGTCAGACATGTCTTGAAGACTCTCAAGCCTTGATGAGAGAGATCGATGGAACTCTGTTTCAAATTTCAAATGGGAACTTAAATGGCGAGGTCATGCATCTCTGCATACGACAGAACCAACATACTTTTGGGTGATAAACGCAAATAAAGTTACAATCGCAGGCCATGGAATTACACCGAGGTCATGGCCTCTGTTTCCCTGACCTTGACTTGACCCTTGGGTGCCCCTTCAAAAGTTTCTCGTAAACTTTAACGCTTTCCAATTTTAAGTGCCCTTTGCAAAAAATAATGAAAATGGTCTTGCCATCTCAAATTTTGAATTCCAGGCCTGCAAGCTACATGTAGGCTCAAATTATATTTTTCAATTACAAACCGTAATTTAATTTCTCTTACAATTGGTGGAGCAAATGTCAAAAAATTTGAAATAATTTGTTGGTCTTGTGAAATCATTTTTGATCCAATAAAAAATTGGAGTGGTCAGTGGTCAGTGGTCAGTGGTCAGTGGTCTAGTGCCGATTTTCTTCTTGAATTTCCAGCCCTGCATGCTGTACCCTCATTGATCAAACACTTACACAGGCAAATTGATTGGGATAATTTGACACGCATGTTCCTCTGCACTCACCAATACAGAACCAGGTTTACCGGTTAAAGCGAATCGCATTCACAGGAAACAATTCATTTATCGACTCAGGCAGGCAGGCAATCTATTTTTAAAACCCCCCTCTTCCCCACAGTGATATTTGCGTCATTTGATAAATCTTTTTTTCTCTTCTTGAGTCTTCTTTTTAAAACCCAAAGCCTGTTTCCTGGTAGCCGGAAGAGGAAGAGGGTGCTCCCCGTGAGGGAACCTTAAATCATGACAGACTATAAAGGGTCAACTTGAGGTAAAAAAAAACTTCTTCAAGTTCATCTTGCCACTTTTCGAAGTAAGTTGTAAAACTTTCAAGTTCCTCACAGGTTTTTTTTAAGTTCTTTGTAAATCTGTGACTGTGTAGAAAGTTTTCAAGTTCCTCACAGGTTTTTTTAAGTTCTTTGTAAATCTGTGACTGTGTAGAAAGTTTTCAAGTTCCTCACAGGGATTTTTTAATTCTTGGTAAATCAGTGACTGAGTGGAAAGTTTTCAAGTTCCTCACAGGTTTTTTAAAGTTCTTTGTAAATCTGTGACTGTGTAGAAAGGTTTAAAGTTCCTCACAGGGATTTTTTAATTCTTGGTAAATCAGTGACTGAGTGGAAAGTTTTCAAAATCCTCACAGGTTTTTTAAAGTTCTTTGTAAATCTGTGACTGTGTAGAAAGGTTTAAAGTTCCTCACAGGGATTTTTTAATTCTTGGTAAATCAGTGACTGAGTGGAAAGTTTTCAAGTTCCTCACAGGTTTTTTAAAGTTCTTTGTAAATCTGTGACTGTGTGGAAAGTTTTTAAGTTCCTCACAGGTTTTTTTTTAAGTTCTTTGTAAATCTGTGATTGTGTGGAAAGTTTTCAAGTTCCTCACAGGGTTTTTTAAGTTCTTTGTAAATCTGTGACTGAGTGGAAAGTTTTCAAGTTCCTCACAGGTTTTTTTTAAGTTCTTTGTAAATCAGTGACTGAGTGGAAAGTTTTCAAGTTCCTCACAGGTTTTTTTAAAGTTCTTTGTAAATCTGTGACTGAGTGGAAAGTTTTCAAGTTCCTCACAGGTTTTTTTAAAGTTCTTTGTAAATCTGTGACTGTGTGGAAAGTTTTTAAGTTCCTCACAGGTTTTTTTTAAGTTCTTTGTAAATCTGTGACTGTGTGGAAAATTTCCAAGTTCCTCAAAGGTTTTTTTTAAGTTCTTTGTAAATCAGTGACTGTGTGGAAGGTATTCAAGTTCCTCACAGGTTTTTTTAAGTTCTTTGTAAACCTGTGACTGTGTGGAAGGTTTTCAAGTTCCTCACAGGTTTTTTTTAAGTTCTTTGTAAATCTGTGACTGTGTGGAAAGCTTTCAAGTTCCTCACAGTTCTTTTCCAAGAGTGGCTGCGTTAAAAAAACAATAGCAATGAAAATTACAAAAACAAATAAAGATTGAAAACATACTTTTTTCCATTCCACTGTTGGTCGAGGGGTGCCTCTGACACTACAGGTCAATGTAGCATTTTCTCCAACTATGAAGATCGATACGGAGTCTGGTGTCACAAGAAACTGGACAGGAGCTAGGTAAAAAAGACTATAATAATGTTAAAGGAACATTACAGAATTGGTTTTTGCTAACAAAACAGTTGCTGGCAGTGTAAGCACTTTATGTAATCCACCATATACATAAACTGACAAACCTGTAGAAGTTTGAGATCGATTGGCCATCTGGGTCACGAGAAAATAGTGAAAAACCGATTACACATTTGCATGAAATCATATAGATTCAACAAACGAATAAAACGCTCACTGAGCGATAAACTCCAATTGGAAAATTAGTTTATTCATTTCTCATCAAATATGGCGTTTCAGACAGAAATATTTCAAGGGATGTTTTCTACTATCATCATCATTAGACCGTGTAAGTTTTATGTAAATCTGTGATCAAAAAGTATATTTTACAAGTTTTGTTCCTACCAACTCTGTAATGTTCCTTTAACTTTCCAGACACCAACTATTATTTATTTTAGTTTTTGTTTAATTTGTGCATTTTGCACTGCTGTTCAAAAATAAGGAGAATCTTATTATTTTTATTTCTGGTAACCAAGGATGCCTTATAAGTGAACTTAAAGACACTGGACACCTTTGGTAATTGTCAAAGACCAGTCTTCTCACTTGGTGTATCTCAACATATGCACAAAATAACAAACCTAGTGAAAATTTGAACTCAATTGGTCGTCAAAGTTGCGAGATAATAATGGAAGAAAAAACACCCTTGTCACACGAAGTTGTGTGCTTTCAGATGCGTGATTTCGAGGCCTCACGCATGAGGTCTCCAAATCAATTCAAATATTTTACTGAGAAATTACTTCTTTCTCAAAACTACGTTACTTCAGAGGGAGCCGTTTCTCACAATGTTTTATACTATCAACAGCTCTCCATTGCTCGTTACCAACCTAAGTTTTTATGCTAACAATTATTTTGAGTAATTATCAATAGTGTCCAGTGCCTTTAATCACTGTAGCTAGCAAGCCGAAGGACGGAGCAATTATGGTAAAGAATCTTCGGTCAAGGACACAAGTGCCCTGACCGGGACTCAAACCCACACTCTGCCGATCAGAAACACCAGAGCTTAAGTCCGGTGCTCTTAACTGCTCGCATGGCCATGACACGCCAAAGATTGAGTATCTAGGTTGGGTCTGGTCAAAGTAATCAAATGTAAGGTATCTGACACTAGACTGCAGGACTTGTTCGGTTGTGATGTTTCTGACAACATGCTTAAAGGAACATTACAGAATTGGTTTTTGCTAACAAAACAGTTGCTGGCAGTGTAAGCACTTTATGTAATCCACCATATACATAAACTGACAAACCTGTAGAAGTTTGAGATCGATCGGCCATCTGGGTCACGACAAAATAGTGAAAAACCGATTACACATTTGCATGAAATCATATAGATTCAACAAATGAATAAAACGCTCACTGAGCGATAAACTCCAATCGGAAAATTAGTTTATTCATTTCTCATCAAATATGGCATTTCAGACAGAAATATTTCAAGGGATGTTTTCTACCATCATCATCATTAGACTGTGTAAGTTTTATGTAAATCTGTGATCAAAAGTATATTTTACAAGTTTTTTTCTTACTAATTCTGTAACGTTCCTTTAAACTCTGTCCAGTGTTTCAGTGAGTTATTGATCTCTAAATTACATTAAAGCAGGTAAGGGCAAAAGTTTGCTTAGCATCGGTAAGTCTTTTATAACAGAAATCAGTTCAGGGCAATCAAAAAAAAATTGACCGATTTGAATGTTTGCATAACATTCTCTTGGACGGTAAGATTAGAAAATTACTACTGAAGTTTTCCCTTAATACACAGTAAAGTCGGCTGTCTAAAGGTCGTCTGTGAAATCAAAATGACTCATGTGACAAGGCCATTACTGATCTGAAGTTGAAACTTGTTAGCTCTCTGGGAGTTCTGGTGTTCCAGATTGACTCATCAGATCTCTTGTTCTATCCCCTTACCGCACGTGTCACCATCAGAATATACGCACATGCTTACACCATCTTACTGTCCGTTTTATGATATTTA
Source organism: Pycnopodia helianthoides (assembly GCA_032158295.1). Classification (NCBI taxonomy): domain Eukaryota; kingdom Metazoa; phylum Echinodermata; class Asteroidea; order Forcipulatida; family Asteriidae; genus Pycnopodia; species Pycnopodia helianthoides. The sequence goes on from CM063262.1 coordinate 1,747,726, forward strand.
TTTATTTTTAATTATTTATTTTTTTTTTTGGGGGGGGGACACAATCCCTTTCAAACATGTCAAATGGTTAAAACCATCAGTTAAGAGAGCCTTTGGACTCAATAAAACAAAGTCTGACCCTTAAGCCATCTGGACGCCATCTGTCGAAGACATATGAGTAATAATTTCAGCCAGGAGCGAAGGCTACAAGATTTTGTTGACAATACCTGTGGGAATTCTTAAAAGGACAGTCATTGATGGAATGTTTTCAATCAAAAAGATTCAACCCAGAGTAGTTCGACAGTTTCCATAGTTTTGTTTGCTAAATGTAGGTCTCCATTTAACAAATTTGTTGGCAAAAGTTGTTTACAACTGGATTTATTAACTCAACCCACCGTCTACAGAGAGAGATATGGGCCTACTATCAGCCTGTCCGTGTGTGTTTGACGCCCTGCACTGGTAGCTGCCTTGGTCAAGGGATTGCACATCTACAAGAGAGATTAATAGCAATTACAGAAAATATTTTCGTCGAATTGAGAGTTGCTTGATTTTAAAAGGGGTAGGAAAGGCATGGAGTCCGTGGCCAGAAAGTGGCTCTTGCATATTGGCTGTGTATAGACTTTACGCACATAAAGTCGACTGAGTAGAGCTCCCTCGACTAGTGCTCAAAAGAAGGTGCATGCTCAGTGGCCCATCCTGTGTGCCGTGCCCACATACATGAGCGCTTTTCATTGTTGCATCATCATTTGACCTCTAAGATGGCGGCGTGATGATGTCAACGCATAATTAGGTCTAGCATAGGCCCGGTATTTCAACCATGTTTCTCTCTTCGTGAAGGGCACTTTATGAATGAAATTTCTACCTGAACATTTCAAGGAGCACCAAGGCAATGACCACTGGGGGGCACAGGGGCAGTTGCTCTCATTGCCACCATGAAGGCCTGGAGTTGGACCATTGGACTTGAAAATCTAACCTAAATCATACATACCCAGTCTTGCCCACCGAAATAGACAAAATAAAGCACACAAAACTCTCTGCAGTGCTTTTTTATTTTTCTATGGCGCTATTGTGTTTCCTTTTAAGAGGAAAAATCAGCTGATTGTCTGAAAAGATGCATGCCTGAATAAATATAACAAATTGTAATTGTTTCATAATTTTGCCTATAATCGCATTACGTTGACAAAAACCAATCTATGACCCTACCTTTAATTCTTAAACATATGCCCGTTATAAAAGATCATCTCTTCATCCATGTTGATGGAATCTTTACCTGAAATGCTGAGGTTCCGTCCATCGATGATAAACCTTCTACTGTACCCCAGAACGACACTGTCCTTCAACCAGATGACGGTGGAGGGAGGGTAGCTGTCGTAGGCGCAGGTTAAGACGGCCTCCTGACCGATGTTGGCTTCCACATCCCTACTTGTTAGACGATCGAAGACAGGTGGGTCTAGAAAAGTTGAGAGGGGACGAGACTTATTAAGTCAATATTTCTAAGACAGATACTGTGAAGAGGAAAATTAACAAATAAACTCAAACACTTTTTTGTACAAAACCCTATGGCGCTACGTAGGTGTTTCACAAATCGGATCTTTCAACTCCAATTTGAAGAGATTGCATTAATAGCAACCTTGTTTTACTCTACAATTATTGGAAAGATTCAATCTATCTCTTTCAGCTTTATAACAAATGGCCTTTCTGCTCAGGCTTGAGTGCTTTTGTGGGTATAAGCTTGGTCGACGAAGAGCGGTATGACTGCAGTCGACTAAAGTCCACTATGGTAGGAAGAGGGGTGTAAGCTTGGTTGAATTATGTCACCTATGGTAAGGAAGAGAGGGGGGGGGGGGTAAGGAAGAGGGGCTATGAGTGCAGTTGACTAAAGTCACCTATCGAAATTAGGTAGAGGGGGTATGAGTGCAGTCAACTAAAGTCGACTATGGTAAGGAAGAGGGGGTATGAGTGCAGTCGACTAAAGTCGACTATGGTAAGGAAGAGGGGTATGAGTGCAGTCGACTAAAGTCGACTATGGTAAGGAAGAGGGGGTATGAGTGCAGTCGACTAAAGTCGACTATGGTAAGAGAGGGGGTATGAGTGCAGTCGACTAAAGTCGACTTGGTAAGGAGAGGGGGTATGAGTGCAGTTGACTAAAGTCACTATGGTAAGGAAGAGGGGGTATGAGTGCAGTCGACTAAAGTCACCTATGGTAAGAAAGAGGGGGTATGAGTGCAGTTGACTAAAGTCACCTATGGTAAGAAAGAGGGGGTATAAGTGCAGTCGGCTAAAGTCACCTATGGTAAGGAAGAGGGGGTATGAGTGCAGTCGACCAAAGTCACCTATGGTAAGGAAGAGGGGGTATGAGTGCAGTCGACTAAAGTCACCTATGGTAAGAAAGAGGGGGTATGAGTGCAGTCGACCAAAGTCACCTATGGTAAGGAAAGGGTTAAAGACAAGTCTGAGGATAATAACTCACAAGAAACTTGTAAGAAGAATGTACAGTTCCCTGACCCTCCCGTTGAGTCTGTGGCAATGGAGGTGAACACCCCACTGTCTGTCTTGCTGACCCGGTCAACAGTTAGAAGACCTGCTTTGGATATCACAAAGTGAATGTCGCCGACGTTTATCTGTATGAAAGAAAAAAAATCACAAATAAAAAATGTTTTAAATAAATGAACATAATTTTCAACAACAAACATTGCACAAGAGTCATGTCTTCAATTAAAATACTGCTTCAAAAAAAAATTGCTTAATAACAGAAATTAGCAAGAAATTGGTCACAAATGGTACATGTACCAATGTCAATGGTATTTTGGTTGGTAACCTATTTCTGTTTAAAGGCAAAGTATACCTTCGTTTTTTTTTAACCGTTCGATTGTTTTAATCCTATACAAATGTAGATACAATAAAACTAACCTGTGAAAGTTTAATTTCAAAAGGTGGTAGAGAATAATAATCCCTCATCATAGGAATACACAATCTGACATGTCTGAGAAAGAAACGTTTCTAAGATTCAAATTTTGGGGGATAAAAACTATATATCCACATTATTTTGAACTGAAATATTTCTCAAAATGATTTATAAATACTATTGAAAGTTGCTGTACTTCTAACCAAGTAAGTTTTGATTGCCATAAATCTTTTGAGTGATTACCAAATGTGTACCTTCCCTTTAAGCACCGTTTGTACTTTAAAGCAGATTTTTGTGTTTGAGCGGCTCTTATGAAAGTGGGTCCAGAAAATGGAGAAAGTTCAACTTCATAGAGGCCTGCACAAGGAGTCACACCCAGTCTTGCATTCATCAATTAGGCTTTCATTCTCAAAAATACGATTTGTTTTTTTTCCTTGAGTGGGTGAATAATTCTGCCTCCTCATTTCCCATTATTGCCATGACACAAACAATGAAGTCACTCTAACATTTCTACCGAGAGGGGTATAGGGTAGTACGTGTACCTCAGAGACAGGATACACAGTGTTAGTCACTTTCTCCTAACCAGTCATTTCCATGAAGGTCACATTATACTGGTTAAGGGACAACTGTTGGAGGCTAGCAACTTAGTCTACTGATCTTGAGCATTCCCATTGTTTTTGTTTGTTTTAAAGATCAGGCAAAAGCAGCGACAAAATGTAAGTCTTGTGTTATGTGTGACTTTTGGGGGTAATGGAGGAAATTGCCTCCATGTCCCCTCTCTGGTCATTGCCTTGGTGCCCCTTGACGTGTTCCAACATTTCCTTGAGATTAAAGTGCCATTCATAAGAAAGAACTGCCGTGCCCTTACAATAGTTTTAAATGAAAAGTCTGCTAATGGCTGCTCTGTTAGCAGAAAATATCTGCTTACAGGTTTCAAGCTATTGACCCCAGGGCCCAATTTTATAAAGCTGTTTAGCAGAAAATACTGCTCACCGTATTTCTTTGCGAAGTGAAAAAATGAGTGGGGCACCAGTCGCAACAATAACTTAACAGAATTCTGGCTGGTTACCTGTTTCTGCTGAGCAAGATTTTTTTGTGCTCAGAAGGTTTTTTGTGCTCAGCAGGTTTTTGGGGACCAGATATTTTGCACTAACACTGTAAGCGGAGAATGGCAACTGTGTCAGCTCATAATTCTGACTGTAAGCAAAGCCATAAAAATGGGTCCTGGCCTTAGAAGCTTGGTGACTAACTACGCCGTTCTAGAAGGACCTTACCGGAACAGCCTTTTCTGCATTCGTAGCCAAGTAGAACCACTGGAAGGTGACAGGTCTGACAGCATACCTCTGTACCGGACAGGTCATTGCAACATTAGAAGTACCTTCCAGCCTTATAATCTGTGATTCAGGATCAATAGTGATACCTGGGTTTCAAAAAATTAAATAAAAAATGGCAGGGTTATAATTTTCACAGACTTATTGTTTGGGGTTTATTTTCTATTTTATTATTATTATTCTTTTATTATTTTGTTTACCTTTATTAAATTAAAAAAAAATATAATTGTTATAATTTTAGATCATTATTATTATTTTCTTATTTATTTTTATTTTTAAATAAAAAACTTTTGGGGGGGGTTCAAAGAGAATTTGTTTTGAAAATATTTTCAAAAACTTCTTTTTTCTTTTTGTGGTTTTTGAAACTGCTTGCTTCATAGAGTTTTGTACATTTTTGGGGTGACAGTGTAACGGTTGGAAATATTTCTGAGCAAATTCTGATAAATGTCTCTTTGTTTTACACTTATCAAAAAAGACTTATAAATCTGTCTTGCGCCTTTTGATATTTTGGTTAAATTTCTAAATGGTCTACTAGAGCTACCAAATACATTTAACTATAGTCTATGAAAATGTTTGATAAATCAATTCAAAACACCAAAGGGAAACAACACCTGAAGAGAAATTTGACACTGGAAAATGTTTGATAAATCAATTCAAAACACCAAAGGGGAAACAACACATAAAGAGAGTATACAACAGGGCTCGAATTTGACACTGGACCGCAGGCCCCAGGCCAGTGATTTTAGCATTGGGCCAGTAGACTCATGACCAGACAAGTCCAGCGGTCTTGTGGTTTTAATTCAATAAGGGAATAAAAGGGTAGTGACGCGGTCTTAACAGGCCGTTTAAAACCGGCAGGGTCGTGGCCGTGTGATAAAGGACCGAGCCGAAGGCGAGGTCCTTTATCGCACGGCCGAGGCCCTGCAAGGTTTTAAACGGCCGGTTAAGACCAAGTCACTACTCTTTAATTCCCATTCTTAAATGCCCTTTTTGTTAAAAAGCGTAATATTGTTGGAAAAATCTCAACTTTTCTGTTAACTTTCATTTCCTGTCACGTCCTCGAGCCCTGTTTCGCGAAGGATATACATGCCACGCTCAACAGTTGTGCGTACGCGCGTGTCATAACACTAACATGTTTTTAGATTGGATACCAATATGTGTTGATTGCGTTTCGCGTAAATTAGCGCCTGCGTGTAACCTTGCGCGCCACAGGTGTGTTTAAACACTTCTAGCCGGTGTTATATCGTCCGTTTAAACACCCCACGTGACGTCCTCTCATCCAATCAGAATGGATAAACTGTCCCAGGTATTTATGAATAACAATTCATGTACATGTATACCTCACTCTATAACATCTTGAACAGAAACAAATTATGTTCAAATGTTGACTTTGAGTACTGATTTGAAATATACTTAATACCCTTAAAGACAAATGAGGTAAATCTTCTCTTATATGTCTAAGTGCTTGTTCAATTAAATGCAAGTTAAACTGTGCAAGGAAGTCTTTTCTCAGTTTGAATCTGGTCTTGTAAAATTATTTCTGGTCCAGTAAACTTTTTGAGATACAAGTCCTGTGGTCTTGTGGATTTGTCCCCCAAATTCCAGCCCTGTTACAACATTAATGGTGTCTGTTTTGTTTTTATATTATTTGTAGAGAATTTTGCCCACAATGAATGCCTGTTAAAGCATACAGGGAGAATTGTAACAGTAGATGACCCTGTAATGTGACATTGCTGTTACAGTTCCATAGAGGGGGGTGCCTTGGGAGGAAGTTCACAATCTGTTGCTAAGGCCACTCATTTCCTTGGTGGTTTTCCACAAACTGTGCAAGACTTGTGCGCTACGCAAGTTGTGCTGACACACCAAGGTTTTTAGCCAGGATTTGGTAAAAGGATCTACAAATTTGCAAGAAATTTAAAAACTGGGTGACCAAATTGTTCACTCGCATTACATTTGCTTCTACAAATGACAAATAAAACAGGGCGTCCAAATTTAAAACAAGGTGTCCAAAAGACACCCAGACACCCCTCAAAATGCTGCGGACACCCACAAACCCCATGTACCACAGTTGTTTGGGGGATTGAGTGTTTGTGGGGAGCCATCCACACTGGGGATGAGTTAGCCCAGGTTGGACTCCTCCGTTGCATACACCGCCACGGATACAGTGCAATGGATACAGACAGATCAACGCAGTGCAGTGCAACGGATACTGACGTCCTACCAGGGCTAGGGATGAGTATCTCTGATGACCTCTTATCCCAGTAGCACGGTAACTTGTAATCAAGATGACGCAATGACAAGCAAAAACAATTTTGTATCAACACAGGATGCGAGATGAAGGGTGTCTACCTGTCATGACAGTGCTAGTTCTAACATGTGTCAAAAATCAAGAAATAACAAATTCATACTTTTGAGAATTTGGGAATATTTTCCATACGTGTAAAGTGGTAGGCCTGAACATCGTTTAAAAAAATATGTATCTAGGCTTGATTGTTAGTTACTTTGTAGGCTAACTACATAATTATTGAGCTTAGAATTTTAAAACAGGAAGATCGTACTTTGCACGTAGGTTATGCTGTGGCCTAATTGTAGCTCTTGGTCATGCCCAATGACACAAGACCGCTGGGAGGAGGAACGGTAACGATTATCACAGCAACCTAGCTATGGCTTAGGCAGTAGGCTACAATTAACACTCCGCATTAATGCTAAAAATACAAGCAAAGTACCCGAATCTCAAACAACAAACGTGTCAAATTTCACCAATACACGCGCCTACATGCCCACATTGTATCTGTTTATGTTTACTCTTGTGTACTGACTATACTGTACTTTTTAGTGCAGTTCGGCACGACAATGATGCAGTATCAGTGATCATGCAAGTCTGACAGAGGGGTATTTTGAGCAAAATTGATGTCATTAGTGTGGATTGCTATTCACCATAACATTTTAGTGTTACATAGTCACTCCGTTGGCATAAAGAAAAGTTATTTTAAAATATACCTGAACAAAATTTAAACAGCATTTAGCCAATGGTTAGGCCTAATTGTTTTGTTTGTTAAATTCAGAACCCATACGTAGGCCTATGATGTGTCATGCAAAAGTGTAAGACCAACAATATATAAATGTGACAACAAAGGAAATAAAAAATAGGCTAAGTTAGGCCAATTTTAATCAATGTCTTTATTTGTTTAACTTCAAAGTTCAATCATGACCATTTTATATAGGGTTTCACCCTTTTTGAAGTAATGACACACGTTTTGAAGCTGTGTTAAAAAATCTCAAATGTTGGCCGTTCAGTTTATTTAAAATTATTACTTTAAAAACCCAACACTACAGTTACAGTGTATAGACTAGGCCTTATCCGCAAAGATACTCGTCCGAGTTTAAATAACAAATAAACACTGCTAAGTGCTATGAACCCTCCAAACAAAATGTCAGAACAATGTGGTTGTTTTTTTACGTCAGAAAAAAAAAACATTCGTTCGTTCTTCTTCAAATGGGCGTTGGTTTTACATCATCGAACACTGCGTTATGAAACCGCACGGTAAAATACAGCCGGGTTTTGTACTCGAAATTCTTACCTTCCGTTGACATAAATCCACAAAACACCCACAACAGGCTAAGCTCCACGATCAAGCACATCCTTTCCGTCCACATCTTGTTCAAAACTCAGCCAGTAATTCTATCTAAAAAATGTATAAAATTTCGCGACTGCAACGATCAGACGGCGAGCATACAAAATGCAAACACCATCTTCGACATGCTACCCTCAAAAGTGACGTCATTCGTAAAGAACTTTCTGCTGATGACGTAATATCCGTGGTAGTCATCGCTATTTCCTATTGGCTAAAAGTGATTAATACCCACAATGCAGTCATTGACGATTTCGTGCTTGGATTATTAATTGTTGGGCGTTGATTTCGATTGGTGGCGCTCGTTAACTTTGCCAGTGGATAATCTCATTTCATAATATTGTAAAAGCACACCACTTTGGTCTTTTTCTGGTGTACTAGATATCGCGAAATCGAATTTTATGTCACAAGAACAACTCAAGAACGCATGTACATACTCAAATTTCCTGAGTGATTAACGGGGTACTTTTTATTGAAAATGCAGACCTCCATTTAAAAAGAAATCTAACATACATTTCAAGTGATAAAATGAAAAACAATTTTCTTGGAAAATCACTTCAAATTTCAGATAAAAGATAAGATATAATATGGTATGGGATGGTAGAAGTAGACTTATAAAAATGGCTGTAATTTGGCCCTCTGTTGACTATTTTCTTACTCTTGTGAGTCGAAGCACAGCCACATTTAAAGGGCTACGGTAGAGTAGTATTTGACATGTAAAATTTCACCAAAATCAATTAAATTTGGTAGTGTTTAATATTAAGAAAAACAACCCGTCACCCATCCCCCACCCCTTCACCTCTTCGAGGCAGAAAATAAATAGCACCACATAAAAAAATGCATGTGCCTTCACGGCCTTGACAGAATGATCTTTGGGCAGCTGGAAGAAATATGAACGTCCAAAATTCATCACATAACCACATTGAACAGCCCAGTTAAAATGTTTGATTGAAATTATTTGTTTGTTATTTGTTTATTTCCTTAGTATACAAATATTCTATGATATTCAGAACGAATTTTAATTCCTTTCCTATATTTTGTTTTGTTGCAATCTTCCTTAATATAAGCAAAATGCAAAAGTCTTTCTATTGAAATTAGCGTCTTTTCTTTCATACCAAAGGCAAAGCTTTTTTCTTCTTTCTTTGATTTACTTTTGAAAAACATTAAGGCAAAGTATACTAAAGGTTCTTCACTCTAAAATCACTCTTTTAAAGGGCATTGTTTCTCAAATTGTTATACATTATGAACAGCTTCAGTGCTTGTTACCAAGTAAGTTTTTATGGTCATTAATTTGTGGAGTATTTACTAAAGGTTTACCCTCCCCTTAAGCTACCTTATCTGACCAAACATCGATACACTCCGACAGCAACCACCAGTTAATGCAGCCACAACAGCTTCAACTACAAACAAATTACTGTCTACGGTTGCTAATGTATCTGCAAAGTTGACACCTAAATTTCCCATCTGCGGCAGTTCAGATAGATTTACATATAGAGAAATTAAAAACTGGTACTTGAAGATTTTAAAGGGCACCAAGGCAATGATCAGAGGCCTGGATCAGTAAGTCAGCTCCACATTCTAAGAATTATCATCAGGGCTTGAAATTTACACCAGATTGCAGGCCGAGGCCAGTGATTTAAATAGTGTTGGGCCATTAAACTCATGACTGAGCATGTCCGGCAGTCATGTGTGTGTGTGTATTTTTTTTAATGGTAAATTTTAGCCTGGTATTATCTTTCAATTCTGTTGAGTATTGAAATACATAATACAAGTGAGATAAATCTACTCTTAGAGACTGTTCAACTTAAAACAGTTCAAATCTTAAACTCTGTACTCGTAGTTTTTTTTCTCACATCAATTCTGGTGATTCCAAAAAACCTTCTGGTCCAGTAAACATTCTGAGCTGCAAGCCCTACACTCTTGTGGAATTTTCCCCAAAGTTTGAGCCCTGCTTGTCACACATAAACAAAAGACAACAATGTTTCTTTTCTGAGCCTTTTTTGTTTAGAACAAAACTGCTTTCTTAAACTTTGATATTGAACCCTTCGGATTGTCTATCCACATAAAAACCTTGTTGAAAAAATATCTGTTTTCCCTTTAAGAAGACACAACACTCTCCATAAAATTGGCCAGCTTGATATCTTTCTCCGAGAGTCCGCTGACGTCGTGTGTACTCAGGGTGATATCCACTTTGTTGTAAACATTGAACCACTCGGGATGGTGGTCCATTTTCTCAGCTTGTAGGGCGACCCGACTCATGAATCCAAATGCCTGAGTTGGAAGGCAAAAAAAACTTGAATGAGAACTCGTTGCCCAGGATGTTTTTTTTTTGTGTGTTTTGCAAGATTGTGGTAATGTGATCCTTGAGTTAGTCTAGACACACAATTAAGGGGGATTGGACTGTACAAAACTGGAAAACAGTTGTGCCATCTTTTCTTCAAAGAAACAATTTGTTGTTTACAACATGCTGGGACAAAATGTACTTTGCATACCCAGTAGAAGATGGCAAAGCTGGGCACCGATCAATACAACCAACCATAACGATTAACGCTTCAAAATTTCATTACGTGTTGCATTTGCAAGCATATCCACTTCTTATTAAAACTGCCTAATACCTCAATGACAGCCTAAACTGTGAACTATGATTTAAAAGAAGGTCAAGGTCAAATTCAGTTTTGTGATCCACTCATTTTCCAATAGATACATGTACAGTCCTTAGAAAATAGAAAAAAAGTACATTCCTACCTCGGGTTAAAACGGTGTAAAATGCCACTTTTTCAAAAACTAAAAACGTTTGATGACGTCACATTTCAAGTATAGTATATTTTTGGTACAGAGAATTTTTAGTTCATTCCTGAGTTTTGATGATATTCAACCAAAACGAAGGTAAAATTGGTCTTGACTGGCGCAAAAATTCCTCTTTGGAATGTACAGACCCTGTTTGTTTTGATGTCTGATGATGTCATGTTTTCAAATTTTGCTTTGAAAGTGTATAAATAAAATTACATTTACACGATTTTAAATGATGTTAAAGACTAGTAATTTCCACCACTTTCTATTTATTGGGAAAAAATAAGCGCATCACAAAACTGAATTTGACCTTGAAGTCCCTCTTTTAATACCAGGGCCCAACTTTATAGAGCTGCTTACAAAAGTTACATGGCCTGAGCCCAAAAAATAGCTAAGCACAATAAAATTATGCTTACCAGAATAAGGTTACCAGCCAAACTACCATGCCACATGTACAATTTGTGACTGGTATCCTGCTCATCTCTGCTTAGCAGAAAAATGTTAAGCAATATTTTCTGCTAAAGCAGCTCTATGAAATTGGGCCCAGATGTTAAGGTTATACAATTTGACGGCTGATTTTTCAATGTTCTACCTGGTTGAAGTTCTTGAACATGAAGACTTTTTGGATGGCATCGCGTCCATCCACCTCTTTCCATCCAGCTGCCTGAAGTGTGGCAAGCTTCTGCACTCGATCATCAGCACTCAGCTTCATCTGCTTAGCTTCAGTTGCCTTCGAGACAAGACCGACAAAATAGTACTTTATTTCATTATGCGACACGGGATCGTAAGATACACACAGTTGGACATGACTGTAGGAGTAGGACCGGAGTAATTGGTTCAATCTTAGACGTCAATCATTTTCCTTGTGGCCGTTTCCCGTATAAATTATTTACACCACTTGATTTTCCCTTTTCAAAATCCTCTCAAGCAACAGGGCCCTACTTCATGAAGCTGTTTATACCGGTAAGCACAGTTTTTGTGCTTACCGAACAGACCTTACCATTGCAGCGTCACAGCCTGAAATGTTGCCAATCAAGGTTGTAAAACTATGGGAAGCCATAAATGCATTTAAAGCAATTAAATGGATAGCCACAGTTTGTAACATTGTTTTGTTAACTTTAGAGTTACAAAAATACTGTGGTAGTTATTTGAGACCTGCTACCTGCTACTGCTAGTGCCAGGGCTTTTTTTTTTTTTTAGAACACACTCCACAGGCACCTAGTGCTAGTCACTCGAGGCAACGTATTCACACCGTACCTGCACATTTCTAGCCCCCCATCAATCAATCAATGATCATTCATTCATTGATATAATTATGAATATGATAGTTAAATTTAAAGGAAGATTACACTTACACTTCAGAATTAGTAAGAAAAAAACTTGTAAAAGATACTTTTTGATTACAGATTAACATAAAACTCACACGGTCTAATGACGATGATAGTAGAAAACATCCCTTTAAAATATTTCTATCTGAAATGCCATATTTGATGAGAAATGAATAAACTAATTTTCCGATTGGAGTTTATCGCTCAGACTAGAGTCAGTGAGCGTTTTATTCATTTGTTGAACCATATGATTTCATGCAAATGTGTAATCGTTTTTTTTCACTATTTTCTCGTAACCCAGATGGCCGATCGATCTCAAACTTCTACAGGTTTGTCAGTTTATGTAATTGGTGGATTACATAGAGTGCTTACACTGCCAGCAACTGTTTTGTTAGCAAAAACCAATTCTGTACGGTTGTTCCTTTAAAATCACAACTCACTTTTTTTAGTTACATTAATTTATTTAAAAAAATAACATGGTCAGACAAACTAAAGTTTTTAAGTACATGTTCCAAAATGTTTAACTATGCATATCCGGAACTAATTTTCGGACTTAAATCCCTTCAAATATCTACAAAAAACAAAGAATAAAGTCGCGTTACCATTGTTCTGAATATCTGCCGTACAAGTGAAAGTCGCATGTTGTAGCGCTCAAAAACCATTAAGTCAGATACCCTTCCCATTGAGGCAATTCTGCTCGTTCTCAATGTGTACGTACAGGTCTGATTGCAAGGGGGTATCAGACCACTGGCCTGCGAGTTGACAAATACAAATCACGCCCTCCATTGGCGAATAATAGTTATTGATATACAAAAGACTGATCTGTCAAAATAACAAAATAAAAACATTAGGTGAAATTAACTTTATGACTTAAAACTACTGTTATTTAGCGTGTGATTTTTAAAAAATACATATTGACCTTGAACGCTTCCTTGTGGTTATAACAATTCCAAAATTAATCCCAAGGACCTACAAAAAAATTGTAAAGATAAAGTTCTATCAGTTTGGTATTTTTATTATAAATAAAACATTGCTTGAATTATTTAAAGCAATTTAAAAAATGTGTTGTACACAGGTTCTTGTGATTAATATTTGAATAATAGTTTTTATAATTAATATTATTAGACTAGTACAGTGTTCTCCATCTTACAAAACTAAAGGTTTTCGCTGAGCAGGGGGTGGGGGACCTAAGCGAGAGGGGGAGGCCTCTACGGCTTGGGATCCGGGCCGGGCCGCTTAAGGGCCCTGATGAAATTGATTGTTCATGCTCTGTGACGCACTCTGGGATGGTTCATGTTGGCCACTTCATCCTGACTTCTTTGAGCAAAGTTTTATAGCTTGAGGTCAAAATATATATTATTGGTTTACTCTTGCACTTTTGAAATTTCTTTTGTACTAAAAAATACTTCAGGCCAAATAAAATTAATGTCGTGTCTGACCCAATTGGATTTTTTTTTTTGCGGCCAAAGTGTGACCTCAAACTTTTTTCGATCATTTTTTCTAGTTGGAAATTTAAAAATTACTTCAGATTGCAAAACACTCTCACATAGGTGTCAAAGTGTCATTATTATGATTCGTTACGTAACATAATACAAAATGAAGCTTTTCTCATCAACAAGAGGTTTATTAATTGCACAAAAACACATGCAGGAGTCTTCATACAAAGTAATTGTTGGCAAGTTTAACGTAACCATTGGGAAAACGAAACAAGCCAAAATGATAACAGACCGTACAAACAAGCAGACAGCGAGCTGGTAAAATTCACATACAAATATTTGTGTTTCAAATAGCTTTAAAGAACACACAACCCCCCCCCCCCCACACACACACACATGTGTGTAATGACCTCCAATCGTGGACCCTCCTTTGTTCAACTCTTATTCGTGACAAACGTGGACCCCATTGTTTTCCTTTGTGATAGCAAACGTGGACCTATTGTCCCTTTTTTTGTAAGTTCTCGGTTTGAATGTCACTACAAACTCACAAAAACGGGTTCATAAAACGAAACTGAGTAAGGTCTGCATTATAATAAAAAAAAGAGCTGGTTTGTGTCATCCTTAAAGGTGTGACGTCACTGAAGTCAATCTAGATAATAAAATAAATAAATAATAATAATAAAAAAAAATTAACAGGATTGGGGGGAATCATTTACTGTGAAGGTATCCTGTTTTAATATATGACAAGGCATTCTTATAATTATGATAATTATAAACAGTAGCCAGCCGAACAGTTAGTTCAGACGAGAGACTCCTCGCAATCGAGTTGCAATCTCGATTGTCTTTAACTAAAACCATTAAAATGATTTATTTTGGTAGTCTTGGTTTTAAAGTGGGTTTGCTCCGGCAGTATATTATAATGACACCTTTCATTATTTGCAATTAAGATAACAAAAACCCTTTAGGGGCTGGAAATGTACACAATTATTTAGTTGTAACTAGAGGGAAAGTTGGGAAGTACCCTCGTGCGTTTTTCAACAATTTTGTTAAATCTATTGTGTGTTGTTTACATGTGTGGGTGTTGCCTGAGTTAAGTTTAAGCTTATTTGTTTGCTTAGTTTTAATAATTTGGTTTCATTCTTGGACGTGTGGCTTGGTCCGGTTTAGGAACTCACGGCATAATGAACTGACCGGTGTGTACGATGTGGTTAAGACAATGGATAGATATTTTGTATGTCAGCATCTGCTGACAGAGGCCCTAACTGCAGGATTCAAACACAAGGTTTCGTGATGTCTTAATTGGCTGATTTTACGTTTTTTAATTCACCCCTTGGGAATTTTGACTAAACAGATGACAAGGGACCCCTTTTGGCCTAAAACGAGCACTAGCTCACCTCCCTCTAGCTTGGATTTCCCATGAGTTTCTCCTACTCCTCTGATGAACAACTTCACGCTCACTCAGCTGAAAATCATCATCATCAATGGCTGGGTTGGCAAGACTAATGATCACTGTAGCAGTTCAGTAACCATGGCAACTATCCACAGGACACTGTGAGCACCGACTGCGATTTACCCCCCCCCGATAAGTGAACCAAACGGCTACCATGGCAACGGCGTATGTACAGTTCACCTTTCTGTAAATAATCAGTGATTCAGAAACGATTTGGGTAATTGATTGCGTCAGATATACTCCTCAAATTGTCCGCTTATTTTCTGACATGCTGGTGCTCTCAAACAGCTTCGTTTTGATTTAATGTATTTACTTTTTTTTTTTTTTTTTTTTTTTACCTTCTGTCCCCTCCTCTGTTCGCTTGCGGCTCGGTGGCTGGGATTAGATTTTAATGCGCAGTTCGTAGTCTGGTGGCCGCCCGTGCGATTCCCGGCACGGTACATCGAGGTTTTTCTCGTCGATGAGACGGTGACCAGACTGCCTGTTGTGGCCATAACCTCCCCGTGTACACGAGACACTTCAAACACTCGACGTTAATGCCGTCATCACGACACATGATCAGCAGTGTATGCAATACAACACAAAAATGTAATGTAGACTCGTTAAACAAGAGGAAGTGGTACATGTCCGCACGTTTAATGGAAAGTGGGATCCTTTTTCCCGCGCTTTCAGCAGTTGCACTCCCGACCATAATCCAGTCGGTGGGAATTTCTTGTGTGGAAATCTCGTAAGGATCGTTTTGGCGGTAAGTACCCAGGCAGTTATTTTTTGTATTCTGTGATACTTCCAACTTATGTGACATAATGTGATGCACACAGCCAGATAGTGTGGTGCTATTTTTTTTAGATGATGTGGATAAGACCGGGACTTGTCACAGCACAGTATCGGCATTTTCTGCTTACTGTTAACCGTTCTCTAGTTACCACCAAATTTCTGCAGTATATAGCTGGGTAGGCATTTAAGAATGCTTAGCAAACTGAAGTACGCACGCAACATTTTTGTAGACGATATTAAAGCAACGTTGCGAATTTAGACCCCGGTTTCGATCCCGGGTTTTTTTTTTTTACGCGTAAGACGCAGCCACTGTGTACACAAAATATTTAACATAATAGAAGGATACTATCCTTCTGTTATGGGGCATCAATATCAGGCTTTTAGAGGTCGATTTTACCTACTTAAGAATTAACCAGAATTAGCCGGTTCAGAGATCGAGTCTTCAAACATAAACACGTTCCTCCATTCACTATCTATGTGACCAACAAACATGGCGCATGTATTTAGCAAACCAGCCGGTGATGAAATGGAAATATCAATTTTGTTTTCTTTTGAAGCAAATTTGGATTTGTATAATATAAGTCTCAGAAGAGTACAGATACTTTGATATGAATTGTATCCAATGTTTGTATAAAATAATAGTCGTCACATTATTATTAACAAAAATACGAAACAAAAGGTGAGACAGACACCCAGCTTTATAAACAAGCCAACACTGCAATAACAAAAAGCTGCATGCACGACGCAGCAGGGACATCATCGTAGAAAACAGAAATACAACTGAAAAATGAATCCAGTTAATAACTTCAGGTGCATTGCAAACTGTCATGGAGGAACTCAGTCAGTGATGTGATGGGATTGAGGTGATACCTGTTGGAAGTTGGTGGTGAGGTGTGTGGTTGGAGGTGCGACTGGGGCTATCACAGGACTCGAAATAGAGTCCCTGAAAGTATTGGATTTTTTATTGTCCCTTTAATAGCAAGAATGTTTACTGCTTTTTTGGTGTGAAAGCATCCTCCTTTTTGGAATACGGTATAAGACATTAGAGCATGAAAACAAACAATTGGCTTCTGACGTGATCGGGGCTTGTACTTGTTGTTTAGTCGTCTGGATACGTCGTTTGGGCGTCTGCGGTCAAAGTACCGTGACCGAGTCATCTGATGCATTTTGTTTCGACAGTGAACCTTGAATCAAAATAAACACACGTGATTTACGGATGAATTCTGCTAATACAACTTGACTCCGAGCTTACGTCTTGTCTTTAATTGCTCCATCCATGGACGGTTGGGTTTTGCACGGTAGTAATTTAAGAGCACCGAGGAGGGATGTTTAATCGGAGTGACTGGAACAGAGTGGCACGGTGAAGGGGCCCGAAAGAAAAGGGGGTAAGCGATGGACAGCAACACACAAACAACAGGTGTGTTTTTTCTCAGCGTGCGTTGAAGGGGAGAGAGGTAATTAGCAAAAAATGCACCTCATCACCAGATCGAAACTTGATGTGTTTTCCGTGGATGAAAACAGCCGGAGAAGTTCACCGAGAAATTCGGACCTGCCTAATGTAAACGACATTGTGAACCACTGGACATGATCAGTAATATTCCTAACTAGAGAGGAAAATGATCAGTAATATTCCTAACTAGAGAGGAAGGGGTTGGGGTGCGTCAAGCACCATACCTTCCCAGGGTCCGTGGAGAGATTTTGTCAACTGTACAAGAAGTAAAGGGGAAGCTGAAAGAAAGAAAGAATAGGTCAGAAGAGAATACCGTGACATTTGAAATGAGCGGCAAGAAAGAATGAATAATGTTCGGTTTTTATATAGCGCTTTACACACCCGAAGGGCGTCTCACAGCGCTTCACACTTATTACCCCTGGTCGCTGGGCCATTAGTTTCATTCCTTAAACCATCTCAGCTCCCTGGGGAGTATACAGCCTGTGCAACAAATAATGCGCTACTAAGCTAAAGCAATCACAAGAACCATCTCTGCCCTCACAGGTACCCATTTTACCCCTGGGTGGAGAGAAGCAATTATAGTAAAGTGTCCCTTGCTCAGGGACACAAGTGTCACGACCGGGACTCGAACCCACATTCTGCTGAACACAAACACCAAAGCTTATGAGTTCGGTGTTATTAACCGCTCGGCCACAACACCCCACGAAGGGCGATGGTTTCAAGTTCCCGCCAAGTTGAACTCTTTGTCATAGCTTCAGGGGGGGGGGGTGATGATGGTGGCCTAACCCCCTCCTACCATCCATGCCCCCACCCCCTCTCCGACTCAGTACCCCCACACCTAGCCTTCGCTGTGAGGTGAGAAGTGCTAAGTTCCCAAGAAACATTGTTCTCTGCCGATGCAAGGTTCTCTCTCGGTCGTTTCAGCCCTTTCACCATCGATACATCAAAAAGTAAAGTGCGATTGTCATTTTCAAGTTGCAAGTTGATTGTACTATCAGCCTTGATCCACGGACAAGCTATTAACTTCGCAGTTTGAGTTCGCTGTTTAATTATAAACATAAACTCAATTCATATCTGACGTTTTCATCTTTGTGCCGCACCCTATTTCACTCTCATTTTGATTGATGTTTGCTTTTCCCCCGTTGTGCCTTTCCTTGAGCTAAGTGCACACTAGCAACCTTTGCACCAAAATGGATGGTTGTTCATGATTTATTACAGTGGAAACTTAACGAGAAATTACAAAAAGGAGACATAGAGCAGTGAACATGTTTTGGGAAATAAATGATGTATTTAAAGCATGTGCCTGTAATGATTGTCCGTAAACCTCCTGTACACATATTCGCATGATTTTATTGGTGCAATGTCAATCACAAAATACCGGGGACTGGGGACCAGGCTAGTCTCCCGCTCCAGCCTCACTAAGTTACACTCATTTGAATTGGAAATTAATTCTGAGACGTCTGAGCATGATTTGAAATATACATTATGCACATGACGTCACTGAAGTAGGGAGCCCTCACGCTCGTCAAAAGGACGTTGCTCAGTGGTCAACCCTGTGCAATTAACGCACGTGTGTGTTTTCATTAATTGTTACGTCATCAACTACCTCTAATATGGCGGCGGGATGACGTTCAATTCAGGTTTATCGTCCCAAAGTGCATTTTGTACCCATAGTTTTATGTAGCTTTAAAAACTAATAATTTGCAAATGGTTTTTAGGGTTAACGTAGTGCCATTTTCAATACCGTGATCGCATGTGTGCCGGTTGATGTTTCACCCACGTTAATTAGTAGTGCAGAAATGGGATACCCAATCATTGTTTGGAGGCGTCGATCGATTCATCTAAATTAGTACGAGTGTGTGCAAACGGCGGGCGTAATTAATAATTCTCCCCACAAGGATCTGCTTTCGGACCGTTGTGCAGTCAACACTCTGCTACTATAATAATACTGTTGGTGGGATTTTGGTTTTATTATAATAGGGACAGACGACAAGTATGATGAATTAGAGGGACACGTTGCATAGGCTACTACAACAAAGCGTTTGAAAGCGTCTGTTATGAAATGGATATGGTTGGAAAGATGTTTTAAAAGTAGAATATCAAAACCCCCAAATCCCTCGAAATGTGTGGTTTTCCTTTTTACTTCGCGAACCAACACCGTCATTTTGTGGGGTAAACAAAAATGTGGTTCTACAAAATGGCAGACTGTGTTTGTTCACGAATTATAAGTGCAGCCACTCAGTTTCGAGGTGTAGATCATTATGTTCTACTTTTAAAACATCTTCCCAACTATATTCATTTCATAACAACCGCTTTTAATAGCCCAAGGCGCCCAATCCGAAGGCAACGTGTCCCTTTAATATCTGTGGTAGATCAGCTCCGCATCCAAACTCGGTGCCAATGCACGACTTTCAGCTTATTTTACTGTATTTTCGTGCAGCCTCGGACTCTAACAAAATCCGGGTCAGTCCCCTGGACCCGGAAGCGATGCAGATCACATCTGATCAGGAGTTTTTAGAGTGCACTAATCTTGCGGTCCTAAAAATTGCTATGTACAATCCATTTTATTCTTAGTCGATTTTTGGAAGCCATGGTATGTTCTTGTCTTCCATTTGACGCCTATGATTGTAAAGACGATCGATTTTTGACCGTCATTTTAGCTAATTAGGCTGTGACTGGTGGCTGTTGACCCAATTCAACTGGCGTCATCATCCACGATCAGTTGGGGGAGCCTGGTTCCTAGTGTGTTACTTTGCACTGTGCATGTTAATAGGCGAAGCGGTGGTGATGGTGTGAGACGCGCATCAAAACAGGTTCAGTTTATGGACCCCCTTGAATTGAGCGCCATATTTGATGAAATGTGCACGCGTGAAAGGCTAAAGACCGTATGCACATGACGTCATTTGAGTAGGGCGCCCTCGGCTAGAGGTCAAAGGAAGATTGCTCATTGGCTCATCCTCTGCGCAGCGCGTACGAGGTGTGCGTTTTTCATTGTTTCGTCATCGTTTTACCTCCAAGATGGCGGCGTGATGACGTCAATGCGTAAGGTATATTATACTGGCGGAGGTTTGTGCGCAGTGCGTACGCGCGTGCACTTGTCCGTTGTTTTTCATCAAAGATGATGGTCAATGACGTCATTGTGCAATCCATCCATTAACTCCCAAAATGGCACCCGATCATATACAGATACGGACTGTAGCCACGTGTGACGTCACGGTGCAATGCCGGGTTCGTAATGTCAGTGTTGAAGTATAGCTACTGGTAGAAATTAGAATAATATATTCGTAGTTTGTGAAAAAACGGCCGTGTTACTGAATCCATTAACCTTATGGTTTTATTTGTCTAAACTGAAGTTTCTTATGGAATGAAAACAATGCAAAACATTGTGTAGCGCACGCTGTGTACAAACAGTCTACACAATATTGACACAAGCCTACTTGACATCGTTTGTATTCGTTCGTCCCTCTCTCGCGCCAACCCGTTTAATTCTCGTGTATATATCAGCAAAGTATTGTAAAACTTGTCCGTAACAATGCCTAAGTGTAGCCGTAATGGGTCGACTTTATTGAATCAAGCTGATGAGCCTCGGTTCAATTGTCTTTTCAGCAGAAAGCAATTTGGCGCAGGTGGTTCTTAGCTTTATCCTTTTGTCCCTGTCGTGTTTAGACAGGTGAATTTATTCTGCATTATACGTGTCTCGCATCAATAACAACACCCTTCACTTTAAAATGGACCTTGTGCACGAGGTTTAAAATGAAGTCGGCTTTTTAAAGCACGCGGCCAACATTAAAGGTTATATATACAGGATTGGTGAGGGGAAAAACATCACACATTTGTATTTTACAAGATTTGTGCAGCTCACTAAACAGTCGCAGACAGTAAATTTTTTGTGTGATTAACCATATACGTGAAAATAACAAACCTGTGAAAATTAGGGCTTAATCCGTTGTGTGAGTCAGGAGAAAAAAGAAGTGAAGAACAATGCACAATTTTCAGCATATACACACTGTCTTTAATTTTGGTTGTAACAATTCCCAAATCAGCTGTTGTTGCTTCTTTTAATAGGTTTTCAGATACAGTTTTCTCGAATATGATTTCATTTCATATGGCAATATTTCAAGGAAACAATGGGTGTAGTTTAAGTAAACTTCATAACAGTAAGCTTCCAGACTAAAATTTAATATTATGATGTTTTTTATCCTTACCATTCCTGTACAATACCTTTAAAACATCTTTATTAGTAACTGTCAAAGACCAGTGTCCGATTTTTCTGAAACCCAATATATGCCCATGGCTTTCATGAAATAACAAACCTATGAAAGTTTAAGCTCACTTTTGTGTCATCGGAGTCACGAGACATAAGTGAAAAACCCCGTTTGTGTTTTTTTTACTGGTTTCAGATATTGGTTTTGGGCTTGCGAGTTAAAAACTAATATTGTTTTACTCTAGTTTCAAAACTATAGCATGTAGAAAGGAAATAATAATTTAAAGGGAAGTTTTCCACCATCTTTGAAACCATGAAAGTTATGTGTATTATTGTAAACATTTAATAAAATTTGTAATCTTACCAATGTTGTGCATCCCCCCAAAGGGCCACTGTTTTTTTTTTTGAAGAGTAAATTAACTCGCATCATCTAGATTTTAATAAAAAAAAAAACATCACTGGAGCAACCTGTGAACATTTCAACCAATTAGCTTGTCAGAAAAAAGAGGACAAATGGATTAAGTTTTGTCAGGGATTTAAGCGCGTGCATAGTTTAAAATAAAACAACAACACAAGCGAGCTTTGGGGTTTTCAAATGCCAGTACTTTGATAGTATACTGGATGACAAAATAGAAGTTGCAAACTGCTTCGCCAACCAAAAGGACCTGGTATAAATGCAAAACATAATAAGTGGCCTGACGTTTCGACCGTAGCAGAGTCTTTCTCGAAGACCAAACATGACAATACAACACAACACACATAAACAGGTATACTGGTGTACCAGAGGCAGCCGAGTGGAAAGAGATGAGGCTTTTAGATGGTGATATTTCTCAAGGGATTGGTGACCATTTAAATTTATTTAGTGAACTTTCAAATTGAAGTACATTTTATTTCATGTTATGTTTTGTTTTGTTTATTAATTGTTATCACTGTTATTTGTTAATAAAAACCATACCCCCTGAAAAAAAAAAAAACATAAACAACAGTAAAACAATAACTTAATATGTACTTTGACACAGAAGAATGTCTACTTGCCCCAATTTATGACATGAAATGTTTGTGTTTGGAAGAGGTCGATAAAAACAACCTTGTCTACAATTAAATCATCCGGCGATTTTTTTATGGAAAGGAAACACAAATTAAATGTTCATGTTCGTTAGTGATTTGTTCGTGTGTGTGTGTTTGTTTTTAATACATTATGCTTTGTCAATGCAAAACATCATTTAATTAAACAATGTTATTTTTAAAGTTATTGCTGGTCGTTTTGATTAACACTATGAAAATCTTTGTCGTGAAACCACCGTGAAATCTCAGTGAAGTGCAGGATTTGGCGGAAATTCAAGGAATTATTTCCCTTTCACCATGCTTTAAAGGCACAGTACACGTTTGGTAATTGGAGCCTACTGGTTGTGAAAATCCTATATAAATGTAGGTACATGCAATAAAACTAACCTGTGAACATTTCACTGCAAAAGGTGGTCGCGTTTTTGAGATATCACCGAAAAACCGGAGCGAATATTTCCACGCAGGAAGAATATTCCCCATAGGAATACACAGAGTGAGAAGAGTTTCTGACAGAAACGCTTCTCAGATTCAAATGTTGGGGAATAAAAAGTGATATATTTTCCACAACAGTAGTACTTCGAAGTTAAAAGTTTCTCAAAATTCATTATACTACCCAACGCTGCTGTACTTCTTACCAAGTAGGTTTTTATTGCCATTAATTGTTCAGAGTCATTACCAAACGTGTACTGTGCCTTTAAGGGGAACTGCAATTCCCTTTAAAATCACCTCGAAAAAGAGTCTCCAGACCAATTACTGGCATCTGTGAATTTCACCATGATTTCAGGGAATGCTCTCCATCCAAGCCTGGAACTCTTTAATTGGGGAATAACATGTCCAGCAGTGCGGCACAGTAACATCGACGTGAAACACTTTAGACTCTGGCAAAAGAACTCCACGAAAAAAAGATGAGAAGGTTGAATTTACAATTCCAAGGAGAGAAGTTGGTTTCTCTCCATTTTCAAGACACACATTCTCATAGTGTAAGTTACCCGTTATGAAACGTCTTCACAAAGGTCTTATACAACAGGACTTGATGCAATCGAGAAGTTAAAGGGGTGATGTGGTCCATGTTAACCGAACGTTGAATGATGCTTTTTGTTTCCGGTGATAATACCTCTAGGCAATTTGTATGATCTTGGGGAAAATCTCGTGTCCCGTCTCTCCCCCCCCCCTTAAAAAAATGTTTACTGAAAAACCTGGATGATAATTGATTGACAACAGGTTGGCTGACTCGGTTCCTACTAGGAGGTGTCACTAAGGTGGGCTCTCTGTCCGCAATGCGACGGATGCTTCCATCGTTAGAGCTTTTGACCGACTCGCCACAGCCAGCCAGTCGATCGATGCGACACTTTAAAAGCATACTCAGACGTGAGGCATAACATGTATACTGAGCGGAAATAATTTTTTACCAACTGACAGTTATGTTAATAAGTGATATTTATAAAACCTCTAAATTACATGTAAATGTTTCGATACCCTCCTTGGATTATTGCAATAACACCTCACATCGAGCATGTAGGCCTTAAGCAATGAAACTATAAAGAGATGTTGTGTGACTAGAGAGAAAGTAAATAGTGGGCTATATATAGAAGAGACTGATGGAACTAACGGCAAAGCGAGAGCAGTAGTTGAACACAGGAACACAGAGGGTATACAATGCTGTCCTTACATAGTAAGTCTTTTGTATTTTTGTGCCATCCAACATCATATTAAAATGTTTAGTCTGAAAGCTTACTGATTATGACGTTCATACTAGAATCGTTTTTGCTGTGAAATATTTGCCTCTGAAATGAAGTCATATATATTCGAGGAAAAACTCTACCGGAAGAGCTATATGGAGACATAAAAGTTTATTTGCATCGTGTACGAATCTCGAAATTTCCCGTTGAAGACTTGAACTTTTGGGCGGTCCGGCCATCACTGTCGAAGCCGTTAGGTCGGACAGGGCCCCGTGCATTATTTAAAACCATGTTTCGTGGAAACCACAATGTTTAGGCTGCCCGCCACTCTGTCTGCTCGTATGTTTGTTTCAAAACATTATTCTCATTATCATAACTCAACACATTCAAATGTAGCATTCACGTAAGCGTGAAATTCATAATTAATTTACTCCGTGCGCAGCCCTGGGTGAATTTAGAAACAATGGGGGAATTTAATGACACTCGGTAGATGTTTATTGATGCGGTGTTATATACAATCCTACATAAACACCACTACTGCTGATGGCTATATCATCAGTAGGAAAAATAGCTAACCAGGCTATGTTGTCGTGCATGTCTGGGCCGGTGCCCCCCGTGGGCCTCTTTCCCCCGTCACACTGTACCCGATGGATTAAACTGTCCTTGGACTCCAATCGCTCATTAGCAGTATAACCTATCGATGTAGAGGGGCATGGATCTCACCAAAGGACATAATCATGTATCCAGTTCCAACGTGACAAACGTGGTTGAGTTTGAGGGTTGTGTTTGTGCACGTGACGTATGGGGGATTTGAAGGGGGGGGGGTATGCGGAGACTATAGCTAGCTAGAAGTCGAGTGTGACGTTAAAGCTGGTCTATGTGTTGATTAACATTTTATTTCATGTAGTGTAGTGACAAGGTTTTGCGCACTGAAGTGCGAAAAAATGACAGGGTGACCAGCTTTAATTAATGATGTTTCATAATGATAAACTATTCATTCAAATAAGTCAATTTTTCTTTGTTCAACCCCAAACCATTTGAAATTTACCCAGTCAGTTTCCCTTGTGGTTCATTACTTGACAAATAAGGCTTTTGATAGACATTTTTGGAGACACCAAAAGGTAACATGCAGAATAGTGATGCATCCAAGATGGGGGAGGGGGGGGGGCGCTATACGGAACCACCCTTGGACACTAATAAAGATACGAAAAAACAAAAACAACGGGAAAATTTGTATCGACGGAGAGGGACAAGGAGCAGGGTTGGGGGAGGGGCATGGTGTGGAATTATGGAGGGGGCAGGGTCGAAAACAACCACGTGTCGACTGATTTCTTTAAAAGTCCTATCCACAGATAAGTACAGACAGCGCCAAATGCAACACCTTTAAGTGACTATGGCGTTAAAAGTGTACCCTGTGGTAACTGTAGCTCATCGCTACAAATTAACCAGCAGACGGGTATCGATCCTTCACGGGAGTGCCCATGCAACAGATCGAGTGATTTTTTTTTCGTGCAGATATTATTTCAAATTAGGGGAAATGAATAAATTCAGGCCCTCCCTCTTCAAATCGAATTACATTTATTGGATTGCATCGGCTGCATGTCCATCGGTGACTACACCCTGCATGAGTTTTTTAAAAGCAAATATCCGCCATGTTGTCATGTTCCTTCCACCATATGTCATGTTCCCAGTCTGCAATGTACACTGATTCCTACTTCAGCACCGAAGGGACCAGACTACACATAAACATTATAACGTCGTTTCTGTTCCATCAGTTTTTATATGACTAAAGGTCTGACACCTTGTCTCGGTTTCATACAGATTATTCCTCTCAACAAATTAGTCGGGGGAAAACGGATAGCAGCAAAGTGTAAATAAGTTTGATGGAGTCGCCTGCAGATTCTTGCGTATGTTGTTAGCCTTTATATAGCTAGCCTTCGCTACGTGCATAGAAACAAACTGCTTTCCAATTAATTCATATAGAATTATACTCTAGAGTCTCCTGGCAAAGCGTCTCAAAGCACTGGCCAAAAATCAACACATAATAGCACCGACAATTTGTAATAAAAGGATAATATAATTTAAACCGGGTGGCTAAAATAGTCTTCCCAGGGCATTAAGTCACCACTTGCTGTGTAGACCCTCAAATCACTTTGTCCTTACAAATTATAAACCATCGAATCAAATTGTGGAGGGGGTGTTTGTATCACGTGAACGTAAGTTCTGCCTGTTAACGTACGGACGTCAGACAACAACTGGCCTCGAAAATTAAATTAAAATTGCCCGCGGCCGGCCGGCATTCCTTGTATACAGTCTGATTTAAGAAAACACAGTGGTCAATGTGGCTTGGGAATATTATTACAATTAGCAAGTCAACATTAAATAGTAATAAACCCAACACGGCATTAATTTAGTGATGTGCGTAGAGCAGTCATTGATGCCAATAAATGTATATTTATTGAAGCATCAATTATTAAACAGGGTTATCTATCATTCAACGTGAACACTACTTATACAAGGCGTTCATAATTATATATATCGTTTTACATATATATTTTTGGATAAGGCCATAAAATTGATATGTTATTCAAAAAATGGTTAAAACGTACCGATATATTTTAAATAAGTATACAAAGAAATTATTTAAAATACTATTTAAAACAATTACATGCAGCATGTGCATGTAACAAAAGTGAACTAATTAAATCAAACTTGAAAAGATAACATAACAAATGCATTGTGACGTAATCAATCAGAGAAAATTTGAATGCATAGAATCTTCGATAAATGTTGAAGTTGATCTTATGGACCAGATGCATTGACGTCATCACGCCGCCATCTTAGAGGTAAAACGATGATGCAGCAATGGAAAACGCTCAGCGCGGCGTGCAGGATGGACCAATGAGCAACCTTCTTTTGAACTCTAGCCGAGGGTGCCCTACAATGACGTCATCGTGTGCATTATGTCTATTCTTGTTTTGGTATGGAGTCAATGGCATAGCTAAGGCATTTTCGAAGGGTGTATGGGGACCATTTTACCGACTGACGGATACGAAACCATGGTGGGAAGACAGTCGAGTGAGCTGTGCGATGCGGAGACACCATGTACATAATTTATCTTTGTGAGTTGTGGTGGTATTGATTCAAACCACCGGTTCTTCTCAGATCCACCTCAAGAGAAATTGTGATAAACTTTACATGACTGACATTGTTCTGCACATTCGTTCAACCTAAAAAATAGCCTGATCCTAAACTAGCCCAACCCTGTCTTTGGTTCGGGCAAAGTCAGTTCGGGCTACATAGGTACATGGTTTGGGCTACATTTAGGTACATGGTTTTGGCTTTATTTATAAGATACCTGGTTTGGGCTATACATGGTTTAGGCTCGGCATTTAGGTACATGTTTTGGGCTACATTTAGGTACCTGGTTTGAGCTACTTTTAGGTACATGGCGGAGGCTACATTTTAGGTACATGGTTTGGGCTACATTTAGGTACATGGTTTTGGCTTTATTTATAAGATACCTGGTTTGGGCTATACATGGTTTAGGCTTCATGTAGGTACATGTTTTGGGCTACATTTAGGTACCTGGTTTGAGCTACTTTTAGGTACATGGCGGAGGCTACATTTTAGGTACATGGTTTGGGCTACATTTAGGTACATGGTTTTGGCTTTATTTATAAGATACCTGGTTTGGGCTATACATGGTTTAGGCTTCATGTAGTACATGTTTTGGGCTACATTTAGGTACCTGGTTTGAGCTACTTTTAGATACATCGTGAGGCTACATTTTAGGTACATGTGGGCTACATTTAGGTACGGGGTCGAGTTACATTTGAGTCGGTACATTAGGGCCAATGTAAAGACTACATTTTAGGTACACTTGGGCTACATTTAGGTGCGGGTATAGACGTAACATTTTAGGTATACACCTTGGCTACAATTAGGTACAGAGTGGATGCTACATTTAGGTACACTTGGACTATATTTAGGTACAGAGTAGAGGCTACATTTTAGGTACACTTGGGATATATTTAGGTACAGGGTAAGGCTACATTTTAGGTGTTCACTTTGGCTGCACTTAGGTCCAAGGTGGTGGAGGCTACATTGATTAGGCCTCGGGCTAGAATTAGGCGCGCTACCTCCTTGCATTATTAAAACATAAAATTCGCAATTTCTTTCCCCCTTTTTTTATAGAGAGAAACAAAAAGAATTCCAACGAGTTCCAGGTTTCCTTTTTTGTATGATTAATTTCTAGGAACGCCGTTGTTCAAATTGATTTGACGCTTCATCTGCCAACTATAAATAAACTCAAAATGACGACTGACTGAAAAAAAAGAAAAGAACAAAAAAATAATTGTAGGGGACGGGTTGAATCGCTAAGGCATGGAGAGCCGGTGAGTCGGCAAAACATGTAGAACATCTGTAAACAAAACCATATAACTGTATAACACGGGTGTTTTCGTGGAAACTTGATCGGCTATTCAATGCCATTTTTTTGTTAACGGGTGGTCTAGACCATGTCCCGGCAGTAGTTTCCCAGTGAATGTATTGAATTGCCCCCAAATAAAGCAATTAATCTCCTGATACATTTACTTTTCTCTGGGGCGGTTTCATCGTGAAACAAATTGTGATGAAGAAAAAAAAAAAAAAAAAAAAAACGCACAAAAAAGACGTACTTTAAACTGGGTTAGGTACGTAAAAATATTCAATTCATCACAGGCATGAAAAATTGAGCATGATTTTGGGTGTTGCGAAACATATTTGTACTAAGCATTACAAAAGATCAGCACAACCTTCGTCCGGTAGACTTTTTGTTACATGTCTTGTTATGCAAGTTTGATGCCAAATTATTTTATAAGAAAAGCATTGTCAAGTCTTGTACCCGCCTCCTCTTGTCTGTTTTGATCGTCCTCGACACGGGATTATTATTCTGATGCAACTCATTTTCATAGTAGTATAGGTCGTTTGATACATAATGCAGACTATTATAACATGCACGTCCCTATCGTGGTAAAAGCTGGAAGTCTGTTTCTTGCCTCCTCCCGTACGGGTAAAATCAAGTTAAACGTTTCTAAAACGTTCTTAATGTAATAATAATTTTGTTACCAACCACGAGGTCACTTCTGTCGTAAATTAGTTTTGAAGAAATAGATGACAGAAAAAAAAGAAACCTTCATAATTGCGACATAAATAGCAATGGGCAATCTATTAGATCGGAATTGAAGGAAGATGGATACTATACAAGTGGGGCTTGTTGGATCGGCAAGAGTGATCGGCAAGTCTGTGCCTGATTCTGAAGTTGAAGGCTGATTCGTGTCGATACCAATTTGGGCTAGGCATGACAGTCATGCCCGGGGTGCGTGATCCATCTTACTCCGTGCCAGTTTCTTTTACAATTAACCTTGCAGACTGCAGCCGGCAACCTCTATCCGTTGAATCATAGAGCAAGGATTGCTGGAACGATACTCATCTTCTCTCGAATTCGAACGCGGGAAGATTTTGTTTGTTTTTTGGGGCGTGGCACTGTAAGTTACTTCTGAATAAACCGCGCATCTGTTGCAAATTCTATATGTATTGTATCTCCACATCGGATTCTTCAAATTAAAAACTGTTTTCAATCAACCTTCTGGGTTAGTTTAATTAACTCCTCCATGGGTTGAGCTCATAACTGTATATGGGCGAGTTTCATTCACACGTAGGATGGGTGTGTTCCTAAAGCGATGTGTGTGTTTCTGCTTGGGGCGGGGGGAGCTTGATTCTTGGAAGTGGCATGGGGGAGCGTTTTTCTTAGGAAGAGACTTATTCCTCCAATAAACAGGACTTAGTTATAACCGGAGGCAAGCTTAACCGGAGGCAAGCTTATTTTTCCAGGGGGGGGGGGGCTGGCTGGCTTCTCGAAAAGCGAGTGGTTGAGTGAACCTCGGAGACTAAGTCCCTGTAGGGGGGGGGCATGTACCTCCGGTCGAGCTAGTCGCTTAGGGACAAGCTTGTTCATCCAGGGGCGAGATTTGTTGCTCAAGTGGTGAGCTTAGGCTCCAGGGGCAAGCTAGCTACTTCAAAGGGCGAATTTATTCATCCGGATGGAAATTATACCTCAAGAGGTGAGATGGTGGCGGTGATGGTGCGGGGAGGTTTCAGGGGTTTCGTCAACTCCCTTAGGGAGCGAGTTTTATCCTGGAGAGTGGAGTCCTCTACCGGCTAGCTTGTACCTCGAGAGGTGACTGCTTATTCCTCCAAGTTTATTCCTTCTTGGCGAGCTTGCTGAACTCGTTCAGGGTAGACTTAATTTTGTTTACGGTCGAGCCTAATGATAAACAATTCGAAAGTACTCATAACATTTTATATATTTTCATTTGCACTGTTTTTTCGTTTGTTTTTGTATCATGAGCGAGCGCCATTGGCGCCTTTTTGGCGAATACAGGCGTATACGAAACTCCTTTATTATTAATATTTCTCGAGGGGCGAGCTTATTTCTCCAGGGGTGAGTTTGTCTTTCCACGGGGGTGAGCTTGTGCATACTAGGTGGTGGTAGCTTTGCACCAGTGCACAATCATGGGTACACTTTTTGTTACAAAGACACCAAATGAACAACACATAAATATTGAGTAAACTCTTTGCAGATCTTGCATTCGACAAACAAGTACTTTCTACTCTTTATTCCCACAGAGCTGGTTAATTAATTTACAACAACATTGAAAAACTGTTACATCCTGTTTTCAAACTGTTGTTTCATAACATGGACACGAAAAAAGTGTACCCATGATTGTGGCTGTGCACACCAGTAACTGCCACCATAATAAATAATTATTGCTTGCTGGTATGGCAGAACATGTATAAATTATAAGTTTTACTTGGACAGTTTTACTTGAAAACTAGATGTTTAAAACAGCTGATTGTTACATCGACAAACCAAATGCTTTCCAATGATTGAGCATTGTAACCCAAGACGACAAGAAGACACGTGCAAAAGCAGCAGGGATGCCACATGGAATTCTTGTATGTTAATTATCCAATCCAATTATAAAAACCATAACCTTTCACCTTTAATTGAAAACGAAAAACTAACTTGATAGCCATGCTAGTTTGTGTGGTTTACATGCTACCAGTGTTGTCTTTCAAATGAAATGCACCTGATATTAATACCTATACTAATTGAAATGGAGACCTTTGCCATTTGGTGTCTGGTAATTCTGAAACTATACCCTTCATCAACGGCAAGATGAGTGTAGGCTGGAAATACTGAAAGACAAGGAGTATATACAGAATATTGCAAAAATGTTGTTTACCCTTTCTGGCGGTGGCGTGCAGTGCAGTGTCGGAATTAGAAGGTGATAATTGAAACATGGCCGCCAGGATACTCCATGCGAGTTTTTTAATGGAGACAATAAACAAAGTATTCTCCCGAATTTAGACCGTTGTCATTCCATTCCAATCTCAGACAGGTACCTTGTATACAAATGAAACATTGGGCTGTAATTATCTTAACATGGAATGCGACCAGACTATTTTACGTGGGCCGAAAAACTATTAAAAAAAAGAGAAGTCTGAACCATGATCAAATTAGTCCATCAGTTTGCCTATCTGAGATTGACTTATTTATTTTGTCCCCGGTGCATTCTTAAAACAAAACAAAAACCTAAACAACAACTGACCTACTTTATATTCATTATGTTTGATACACACTCACTGCGGAAACAAACATGTATGACGTCATCGCAGTGACGCAGGGTGTCTTGCGTTTATTAGTTTGATCCAATTAAACAGCGCCCATCGGAATTGCGGGTTCGTGGACGGTGTGTTCCTCACTGTCTGATACATTAATGAATGTATCAACTGGGTCGACTATGGCGTCAGAAAAGGGGGTCAAGGTTCAACCTATAATATAGAGGAGTGTTTTACCCGGATGAAATGTGGCGTCAGATTGGGGGTCATGGGGGTCAAATCTTAATGAGTTAAAGTAACGTGTGTGAAGAGAAGACACAAAAATATGATGCTCAGTAGGTTGGGTTACCAGTTACGATTTCATGTGAAATTACATCATTGCAACTGGTGCTCAATTTAATTATCTTTGTGAAATAAGGAAGCCATGATAATGATGATAATGGGATTGCTTTTTCAGGCCTTGAATTCAACTAATAAAGGGACAGGGATAGAAAGCACTTCTATTAAGAAATTTTGTCTGTAGATCTACAGGAATGTTTAAAAGGAGGAACCAAGGCCTTGAGCTGAGCCATGGAGGTCATATCTTAATGAGTTAAAGTAACGTGTGCGAAGAGAGGACAGTATAGGATGTGTAGAGGCGTTATTCGTGGCCGAGCGGTCAAGCTCACTGTGGTTAACTCGGACTCTCAGACTCTGGTGTTTCTGGTCAGCAGAGTGTGAGTTCGAGTCCCCGGTCTAATTGACACTTGTGTCCTTAAGCAAGACACTTCACCGTATTATTGCTTCGTCCTTCGGATGGGACGTAAAGCCGTTTAGTCCCGTGTGTTGTGTATAAATGCACGCGAAGGAACCCCTGTATCCTTTCAGTCTTCTGTCAGTGGTTGCTGATTGCGTCGCAGCACCTTAAGTTGTAAACCCTGACAAGGTGTTAGCTACATTAATGGGTTTCATTTGATAAACTTCAGAAACCTGTCTGGAAATAAATAATGATAAATGCTTTGAGACGCTCCTAAATAAAATCTGGTTATATTATTATAAGTCTCTTTACAATTAAACAGGCGTTGATGACCCGCTGACGAGGCGAAGCAGGGATGAGTACATTAGGGCGTGGCCTGTTGGTTTAGGGCGGGGCGGGGGTAATACAGGGTACGTCAGGTGTAGGGCAGTATCAATGTGCAAATCTAACCCACACGGGGCAGGTGGTTCCATCGAACTTGCAAATCGAACTTGAGAATTTCGATGGAGATTTGGAATACGCTAAATTGCATATAACTTAAAGTACTGTATTCAAAGCGAAAGACACACAATTTGAGACAATTTGGGACAATTTGGGAAACAGCGCTGTTGCCAAAAATGCATTTATTATAATATCAAACCACAATTAGCTAAGGGTAGAAGAAAATCATCCAAAAGTCATGGGTGGTAGTTCCCCCCCCCCCCCAATTTCTGAACAACGCTACTTTATAAATTACTTCGTATGAGAGCTTTTTCATTTACGACCGCTTATAGTTTATTGCTCGCGTGGTTAGCATTGATCATATCAATATTTTGGCCTGTCGCCATGGAGACGCAAATTCAATCAGTAATGCTACCGGTAGCGGCCGATGATTTTCTTTCCAGGTATAAAGCAACATCGTGCATCGGCGCCAATTATTGTCTTTACCTTGACTAACGGTCTCCTAAATTACCTTGACAAATTTTCCTCCGCGCTGACAAAGATGCTCCTTGACTCCCAATAAATTGTTTTTGACTTCGGGGAGAACCGAGGAAGGACCGGCCCATGATAAAGAACATACATGTATAATATGAAAGAGCGCGTCAGGACGTCTCCATATCGTTACTGGGTAACCTTAAGTACGCTCTATTTCTTGAGGCAGACACTTAAAATGAATGCCAACCGACCAGATGTTATCTCTGTATATGAATCTATCGTTTATACACATCTATCGTTCGCCCTAATTCCCCTTGACGTCTAGAAAGCAATTTGAGATTATTTATATCCGTTTTCTTCTCAATTAAAGCACGCGGCCAAAGTTGATAATGGACCTTATTTTACATTGACGTCAACAAGCCGCCATCTTTAGAGGTAAAACTATGAGGAAACAATGGAAAACGCGCAGCTATGTACGCGCGGCGCACAGGATCAGCCAATGGGATATCTTCATTTGACCTCTAGCCGCGAGGGCGCTCTACTCAACTGACGTCACGTGCATCGGGTCAATTGTCAAATGAACAGTATCCGCACTTCGTGTGTGACCCAAAAATAGACACGAAATAACAAACCTGTGAAAGTTTAAGCTCAATCGGAAATCGGAGTCACGAGAAAACAGTGACAAACCCCATCACTGTTTTCAAACATCGGACTTGGGACCCGCTACATCGAAATTTATTCTTTTACCCATTTCTCTAAAATGGCATTTCAGGCAAAAGTATTTCAAGGGAACTTTTCCACCTAGTATGTGACTGTAAAATTATTAGAATTTTGTTGTAGATTTTACCAATGTTATGCAAACCGCGTAAGGAGGGACTGTTTGACTCCAACTGTGCGCAAGGCTGCTTGGCGCGTGCCATTCGGTGCATGTAAGGGTTTTAAATGGTGAATAGGTTACTTATTACTGGGGCAAACTTAAAGCTGGTGAACACAACAATTCAAGGCAAGCTTTATTATTGGCTGGTCAGGCCAAATTGCATACAGTTGCCTTAGGAGAAAATACTGCTTAACAGTTTGCCGCTAAGCCGTAAAAACGAGCAGGGCCCAATGACTAGCCTTTGCTTACCATAAGCAGAAGAATCGGCGCTTACGGAAGCAGGGAATTCGGTCAAGCTTTTTCTCACAGGTTTAGCAGATAATGACTGCTTGTGCGCGTGCGTGCTCCACGTTAACTAGGCATTCTTCGCTTACAAAGCTAGCGCAAAAATTCGGCGCTTGCCCTAATGGCGACCCCAAGCGCAGAATTCGGCGGTAAGCAGAGCCATGAAATTGGGCCCTGGTAATGAGTCAGTGATGGTACATGTATCATCGTATTTTGGCTGGTATTCTGGTAAGCATAATTTTCCTGTGCTTAGTTTTGTTAGTGCTTGAGCAGTTCTATGAACATGGTCCAGATACTTTTAAGAGAGCATTTTGATCCGGTAAAAAATATCAATTATCATTATTGATTTAATTGATGACATTTGTAAAATGATCGGATGCATTGTTATATCATACATTTAAAATCAAAGACGATAGCGCCAGACCTCCTTTAAGCGGATGGGAATTATAGATCCCTCCGCCACACCTCGATGGATCATAGACAGTCTAGATCCCCACCCAATTAGGGTGCTAAGCATAGCATTATTGCACCTTAAGGCTCGTGGTTGGCGACCCCAACCCCAACCAAATCAAATCAATATAACTGGCTAGTTTATTTTCCCCCCACATCCACAGTATCGCTGCGTTTGCCTATTTACATATAAATGAACACGTGTACGAGGTTGATGATGTGTGCGCTCGCGTGCAGAGTTCCATTAAACGGTATCTATATATATCGTAGATGTTGCCTTTCGTTCGCCGTGATTTAGCGTGATGGATGTCCCAGCATCGCATCTCTAACGCGGTCTTAATTGTGGTAGAGATCATTTCAATTCTGCATTAAAGTGCATGAGCCACAAGTCCCACGAGGTATATGTATTTTCGAAATACCGGTATAGCGGCTTCACAATAGGCTCTGTCATCCGTTTTGAAGTCCCAGGGCGGAATTCAGAAGCGTTCGATATCAAAACTGAGAATCAACGGAGCCTGAGGAGCCCGAGCCGAAATCGAAGCCGTGGTTTGGAAAAGGCCAACATGAAGATGGCGAGTATTTTCTCACAAGTAGAAAAGCTTTGCCTGGTGTCTAAATGTTAACGTTAGCATCTCAAGAGTTAGGGTATCATGTTAAAGGTTGTTTGCAAGTCATATTTTGTACAAATACAATATGTATACCACTGAGATGCTCAGAAAACAAGATTATGTAAGTTTACCTTACCCTATTCCTTGTTCAAAAGATCTGTTAAAAGCCCCTTATGGTGTTGGAGTGAAACATATCTAAAGTTTGCCGGTAATTAGATGACGTTATCTAGATAGTTCAGAGAAAGGGAATTTAATTGCCATAGGTTAGGGAGTAATTTTAACATTTACGTCTCCGTAGATTAATAAATGTGAAGACATAGCCCGCAAACGATGAAATGTTTTTTAGTTATTTTAAAAAATTGCTCCAGTGGCGATTTGTATGAGACTCGTTTCGCAGAAGTTGAGTTTGTTTACTTGAGGGGTGGGGTGGGGTGGGGTGGGGTGGTGGTGGGTGGTTGGTTGAGTGGTGGTGGTGGGGGGGGGGGTGGGGGGTGGGGGAGGTTGCTTCAGTATCTCCTAATCTAAGATTGATCTGTATGTGACACACTCCCCTATATACGTTGCCCTGCTCTGGGGACAGCCAATCGCGGTCAATGGTGCTTTTTGCGTTATTTGTGAATCCGTATCAATATCAACGACCAGGGATAGCGTTTTTTAACAACATCATGTATTTGCAATCAAGATCAACGGAACATCTCATCCCCCCTCAACATGCTGACTACATCTACACCGGGTACCCGATTCAACGAGCGGAAATTACCCTTTTTTCCTTGCTGTTAGTTCGATTCGGCCACTCGGGCGGGCCCTGTCGTTGTTTTTTTTTTTTGCATTTTGTATCCGATTCGGTTACATCGTATAAAGACCACTTCATCATCCTCTTGGGAATCCGAGGCCTGTAGTCTCCAATTCCAGACGTATACACCGGGGCTTGATAGCCAGCCGGCTTCGTGTTACATTGTAATGGGGCTGAGAGGCTCATGCAGTTAGCTGTCAAACTCGGGTCTCGGAACGGGATTTGCATTCAACGATTAGCTTTTCAGATCGAGTTTATTCGTATAATTAGACAGTCACGTTAAATTAATTTGAGAGGCCTTGGTCCGGCTGGCAAGTGAACAAATACCCTTGTGAGGATTTGTCGTCAACAAACGGAGTTCGAATGTGTTTTTAAAAACGTCATTAAAGTGTTACAGGCAGTGGATACTTTTGGTAATCACTCAAGAAATACATTACCATAGAAACTTACTTGGTAAGGAGCACCTGAGAGCTGCTGCTAGTATAAAACATTGTGAGCAACGACTCCCTCTGAAGTAATGTAGTTTTTTAGAATGAGGTAGTTTCTCACTAGTATATGAATCTGAGAAAAGCTTCAGGCATGATGAAGCCTTTCTCAGGCACTTAAAAGCACACAATTTTATGCAACAAACTTTGATTATTAATTGGGCCCAAATTTTCACAGGTCTGTTATTTTATGCATATGTTGGGAATACCATTCTATGTCTACCACTTGCGACTGGTATCCCGCTTATTTTTAATTAGCAGAAAAATTGTTAACCCTCGGAGCAGCGGGCCCTTCTGTAAAACGCGGTGGATCCAGGTGGAGAATTTTTTCACCACCCAGTTTTTTAGGTCAATGACCCCCTCCTGCAAGCCCAAAGCAATTTTAATCTCCACAGGGCTTTTGTCTGGGCCAGCAGTGTGTGTTATTTACGACCTGTTTTAGCTCTGGGCGGCACAGGGTTGACACAAAGAGATAATGGCACAAGGAGTTGGCTCACTGAGATATCAAGTTACAATTCCCAAGGGCATAGCTGTCCCTTGGGACTGCTGTCGTTCAATAATTCTTACTCGGCAGTGGTTATAGCCTGGCCAATGGGAGGCATGTGGTGTATGCGAGGGGTGTCGAATACAAAAAATCGTGGCTTTTTTGGCCCATTGAAAAAAAAATTATGACCATATTTGGGAGAATTTTTTCACCACGTTGCTTCTCCGAGGCTTGGAGTTCTATGAAGTTGAGCCTTGATGTTACCGCACCCTTTTAGTTTGTGAAGTTTAGTCGGTGTTGGCTGTGGAATATTCTGACGTAACGCTAGATAGTCATAATGGTCAACCACATTGGAATTCATCCGTAGCGATTGGATAACGACATGCAACTCTTCTCGATGTGGAGAGACGGCAACGGCATCATCTACCCTTGGATTGACTTAACAAGATTCTCACAACCCTACACTGAGCTCCCATCACTGCATATTACATGAACCTCTCCTCCCCCCATGCATTTTCATGACAGAGCTCGTCACCTCTAGACGACAGCCGGATTCGGCGCAGTCTGTCAAACTCGACACGATGCAAGCGCTCGCTAGGGGTGCCTCTAGGGTGCGTATCGCACCCCATATACTCCTCCCGGTCAATTTCTGCTTTGTGCCCGGCCCCGTGAACTGCTTTCTCACACCCCCAGACAGCTGACAAATCATGGCGCAAACTTTGCTTCTTCGGAGAAAAAGCAGGCCCGATGTCAAATATTCAAAAAGGGCATGACGTTTTGCCTCCCAAGTTACCCCTACAAATGTTTTACAAGTCAAATTTAGTTTTTATTTTGTAGAAAAGTGAAAGCAGTCACAGAATGTCTCTATGTTATGATTCATGTGCACGGCTTAAAGTGGAATTTTAATGGTTGCAATGTATTCATTGAAAACAGCAGGCTGTAGTAATTATATTTCTAGTTGGTAGAACACCCGTGTGGTATTCCAGGGGTCGCGGGATCGAGTCCAGCATCAGACGCCGATCTGTCTGTGCTCGCCACCTGTTTTTGTAGGCCAAAATACAGTCTTCCAGAAATACAGTTGATCATGCCTTTAAAGGCACTGGCACACCTTTGGTATAATTGTAGGCAAAGA
Organism: Pycnopodia helianthoides; assembly: GCA_032158295.1. Lineage (NCBI taxonomy): Eukaryota > Metazoa > Echinodermata > Asteroidea > Forcipulatida > Asteriidae > Pycnopodia > Pycnopodia helianthoides. The sequence goes on from CM063262.1 coordinate 1,786,179, forward strand.
GCCAGTACTTCTAGTCAGTTGAGTAGCTATAAAACGCCCTGACCCCTTGTATATGTCAAGACATATTTCAGTGTGCACCCAACATAATCATAAGTAACAAATCTTGAAATTGGCTGAATTGGTCATCGAAGTTGCAATAAAATAATGAAAGAAAAGACACCATGTTGTTGCTTTCAGATGCCAATAACAAAAGGCTTCGCTGAAGTCTTTATTATTGATGAAAATTACCTTTTTCTAAAAACTACGTTACTTCAGAGGGAGTCGTTTCTCACAATGTTTTATACACCAACAGCTCTCCATTGCTCGTTACCAAGTAAGTTTTTATGCTGACAATTTTTTTGAATAATTACAAATAGTGTCCAGTGCCTTTAAAGTAACACGTACATCTCAAAGTTTCATCATACTATCGTTAGAATCTCATTAAAGATGAAAATGATTTGAGGGGATTTTGTCACGTCTTTTTCAGCTAACGGGTTTTGTAAACTCTGAATCAATTTCTAAACAAGACTCGATAACCCCCTAAGCCTTGTACACGTCGAAGAAACAACACTATAATTCAACAACACCCTCAGATTACTTGAGGGGCCAGCAATGCGACGCAATTGGATATATTCCTCGAGTTCTATACATACTTAATGTATCTGAGCCCGCTGAAATATTGATCGCGTTACCACATCGTGGCTTGGCCAGAAGCGCCGGTGCTCAGGGGAGCGTGATGCTGATCGTCCCAGTGGGGGGACAGCGAGGCGCTGCACGGTGCATGACTTCTGGCAAGGTGACGGCACAAACTCACAGGTGGCCAGGGGGTGGCGGTCATCAGACACACGGTTTCGCGTTTTCTTAGACGATGGTCATTATTCTTGTTGGCAGGTGAGAAAACTCATCAAATATGGTTCCTAATCTTGGATGTGGTGACGACTGATGTAATGGAATTTGCAACGGAAGTAGTGCAGGTGAATTAAAGAAAAAGGCAGCTGTAACTTCTGGCTTCTGGCTTCTGGCTTCTGGCTTTGGCTTCCTCGTGTTGTAATCAGAACCACCCCATCTATCCCAACAATTCAAGACGAGCTTGTCTACCCGTTGAAACCGAGGACTTTAACAAAAGGGATCCGGTGGTTTTGACACAGCGAGGACGTCCTCGCTTCGCTGTCGTGTACAAAAACCAATGGGGACGTCGCAAAAAAAAAACTAAGTATAAACAATGGGAAAACAAAGAGAAGTCCTCGATTTACGGGATTCACAGACATGTATACGAACGTGTTTATTGTGCTGCATTTAACTGTAGCCATCAGCCACGAATGTAACCCACATCGCGTACCTCAATGCAGCCCGAAACCCAACCGAATCGCTCTTAAATGAAGCCCATGAACATCGTTTACCTAATGCTAGTCCAGGCCCAAACGTAGCCCGATCCCTGTACCTAAATGTAGCCCGGTTCAAAACGTAATCACATCACGTAATACGTGCACAAGCAAGTTCATCCGCAGACAGTCTAAAATCCCAATTAACTTTTTCCCCCTCGAGGGCATCGAGCGTCTTTTTCGGCGATCTGGTGCAATAAATTAAAGGAAGGGTCATATCTTGGTTATGACGCAGAAAAAATGTTTTACCCGAAAGCTTACTTGTTAAGATGTAATGGTAGCTAGTATCCTGTGAAGTTATTTACTCCGTTAATTAGAATTCAATAAAAGTATGTTGAATCGTTTTAATCTCCAAAGATTGCCTGAAGACAATTTTTGGAGATTCATATTTTCCGTGGTGTCCGTGGTTTCCGTGGGTGTCCGTGGGGGTCAATATTGTGACCGGACAGTTTTTAGACTGTGTGTCAGTTTGAGAGTGATACAAAGTCCCAGAAGTTAACGCGTGTTTTTGTTCCTAACTGTTTAGGAATGCAAACATTATTTCGCTATGCACAACGCGTGAATGATAAATTGAATAAATCTGAAAATCAACCCTACTTTGGTCTTATGGTTTAACCTCCGTCTCGTGACGTTTCCATGGTTGAATAAATGTGGACCCCCTGGTTCCGCACTACAGGTATTTCGATTTGTGTGACGGATGTACTTGGATAAAGACTATCAACCTAATCATGCATTGCCGTTTCCACGATACATCGTTGGCCAACCCTGAACAAAATTTTCTGTTTCGGTTATTATTATCATATATTTCTGGTCATGAACCAAGGATGCCTCATAAGTGAACGTAATCACTGTAGCTCCCAAGCCTGAGGAAACCTGTAAACAAGGGTGCTTGCTATGTGAACCAGAAACACCGAGGTTAAAACCCATACCTTGCCCACGATGAGTGTCTGGGTTCTTTTACGTGCACTACCAATCCGATGCCATGGAAACCACGGCTTAATGTCTCATCCAAAGTACAAAGCAATTATGGTGTAGTACCTTGCTTATAAGGACACAAGTGCCACGACCGGGACTCGAACCTACACTCTGGTAAATATTAGAAACACCAGAGCTTGAGACCGGTGCTGTTAAATGCTCGATCACGACATTCTGAAAGCTCAGTGATATTAAGCTCATGTCTGTACATACCCCCCCCCCTCCCCCGTCACCAGAGAACATTCTCCTTCTGGTTTGTCAAATTCTAGACAACAGCACCTAAAGAACCAAATGAACTTGAAAACATGTCCGGACTCACCCTTGCCTTTTGTTGCTGTTTTTATTCAAAAGACCGCCAAATTAATGGAAAATTACACACGGTTTGTTGTATGATAGCGTTTTTTTTATATTGAAAACCTTCCAAAAGTCAGTGCAGTCACCTTTAAAGTCAAGTTGACACTAGCTGAAAGCCACTTACAAGCCGGGCGTATAGAAACCTTACCTCCGGAGAGACCGAATGTATGAAATGTGTATGTCTTCTTTAAAATAAAGGTAAACTCCCATAAATTGAGAGAAACATGACATCTGTGTGTGTCAAAAATGACCTAGAGAAGAGTCAAATTGACGCAGAATCCGGGTCTAAGTTCCATTGTTTTGATCAGTTTCCGGGATAAGGGTCAGACACCCTGGGGATTCGGAATATGGATCCAATTTGACCAAGGAGTTCTAAGAGTGTACTGGGAGAGATGAATCACGTAGAGGCGCAGCATATTGGGGAAAAATACAATGGAATATCCAGCAATGTGTATGCATTATAGTTGGATGTATAGTTTGAGACGTCTGGGGACATGACTGCAGGCCTGTGTTTTGATTGAAAATATGTACACTAATAGATTAGACCTTATAAAGAGCGATCGAATGCATGGGTGATTGTTCACAGCAGCGCGTACAAAAATACATTTTCCGTTGACGGACGTCCCCTGATCATTATTTACGGCACAAGAATCAAAACAAATACAATGTAATTGCATCAGTCGAGCTAGCGTAGTATAGAACGGGGGAGAGCCAAGGGGAAAGTAACTTCCATCGAAATTGAATTCCGATGAAATGATTATTTCCTGCGATTTAATCGGCTTAATGGCGAGCTACTCCGTGATGAAGAACCCAGTGCAATGTATGGACGATGTTGACATTATTATATTATTTGGATTTAAAGGAGCGATGAGCAGAGTCGATATGGTCGAAAGAATAGATGGATAATTATTTTTTCCCACAGGACTTATGTCAAAATGCTTACTCCAAAAATAAAGAGAACAATGTAAAACCAATGTTGACAATTAAAAAAAAAATGAAGTATTATTTTCATGGCAGAATCGGGTAGGACATTAGTCGAAATCGACATTTACATTTCAAAATGACATATTGTTCAAGATCTTAACATTTAATAAACATATTTCTCAATCTGTTTAACCGTTTTAAATTCGGACGCATATTCTTTACAAAACTTAAAGGTATTGTACACTTTTGGTAACAACTCAAAATCAGTGTCCACATTTTGTGTGATTAAAAATATGCATGAACAAACAAAGCTGTGAAAGTTTGAGCTCAATTGGTCATCCAGGTCACGAGAAAATAGTGAAAAGAGATCTTATGTGTTTTCTGTTTTTTCAAATTATCGCGCGCGATAATTACTATTGTTTTACTCGTTTCTCAGAAACGATAGCATTTTAGGCAGAAATATTTTAAGGAACCCTTTCTACCATTACTTACTTTAAATCATGTAAGTTATGTGTGAATCTGTGAACATTGTGTTTTTCGATCTTACCAATAATGCACAGGGCCTTTAAAGTAATAAACCATAAGGGAAAATGACTGGGTACATTTTTCTTTGTTCAACCCCCAAACCCTTGAAAACTGGTTACCATCGTTAATGGGAGTCTTTTAATAATAATGAAACATAACTAAATAAATATAAAACATTGTGAGTAACGACTCCCTCTGAAGGTATGTAGTTTTTGAGAAAGAGGTAATTTCTCACTAAAATATTTGAATCTGAGAATGAAACCTTTCTCAGGCATTTGAAAGCACACAATTCTATGCAACAAGGGTGGTTTTTCTTTTTCACTATTTTCTTGCAACTTCGATGACCATCTGAGCCAAAATTTTCACAGGTCTGTTATTTTATGCATATGTTGGGATACACCAAGTGAGGATACTGGTCTTTGACAATACTAAAAGTATGTCTTGCCTTGAAATATTTGAGCACTTCCGCTAAAAAAAAATGTGTTTCCATTCTTAATAAGAGACTAGATACAAATCCTGCAGGTAGCCTCAATGCGTAACATTGTGAAAATCCTAATATATATAATATTTCAATAATCTTGCCATTCTTGAAGTGGAAAATCCTAGAATCTGTGATAACGGTATGTGAAGTTGTAAGTGTATAATACTTATTACTTGACAACCTCAAGAGTATTGACATTCCTGTTAGGTCTCCTTCTTGGGTCATGACGCAGCTAAAATTCGATTTTTCTGACATCGTTTGTGTCTGCCCACTCAAGGTTGCATCATAACCTGCGCAAGATAAACTCGAGGCCAAGGTTTGTTTTATTATTAAAATCCCCTTCCAAGAAATGTACCCTCCAATGGGGAGGAGCTATAAAATATGGAAAAAGGGGGGTCTTGTGTCCCATGGATTTCACTTAACGGGAAGGCCTACTACAAGTTTAGGTAATAATGGACAACTTTTTACCTTGCACATCGATTCAGGTAAAGGTGGGATCACAGATTGGTAAAAACGCAAAAAATGTAGAACCATAAACACTTATACTATGTGAGAGACTGTTGATATTATAAACTATTTTTAGGAAAAATTCTCCTCGAAGGTTATATGATTTTGATAATTTGTCACACAAAAACATTTGAATCTGACAAACGATTCATGCATGAAGCGTTCCATAAATTTCTGAGGTTGGTGTCCGTTCGCGAATGCTGTTGCCATAGATTCTGTTGGTACCCGCTGTCACCTCGGTAAACTTGCATGGATTCAACGTTCTTAAGAAAACACCGTGTTTTTATTTGTATTATTATATAATTTTTTTTATTCATTCAAGGTTTTGGAATGAATGATTGTTATTGAAAATGCCTGATGCGACATGGCCGTAATACATAGTCACATAATCAGCTCCTGAGTCCATGGTTCCCAATGCCGATTTTTCATTACAAACGTTTCACATCTGAATCTGTGGTCCTAGCGCTCGTCTATTTCTGACCCCTTTTCCCAGCGTGTAGGGAAAGCATCAAATTGACATCAAAGTAACTGCATGGAAAGAATCAGGTCGCAGTGAGAACTCGATTTTGATCATTCCCGCCATTTTGTTTTTTTCCACCCTGGCATGAAATAGAAATTAATGTCACATCTGATGGAGTACAAGGTTGGTGGATATCGTTGCTAGGCAACGGGAGTAAACCATTGATTGGTAAACCCATGGGGTTACGTAGCGTGTGATGGCGGTGTGGGCGACTGCACATCAACGGCAAAATGTGGAATTAAAATGTAAAAAAAAGGCAACCGAGACGCTGATAAGATACAATCATGGAGGAAGCGTCTTGGTTGCCCCGGCAACGCTGCTGAAGAATTCTGTCTGCTTGAAAAACCGTACGTCAACATTAAAGCAAAAATATGTCAACATAATTATCCAGTCCTCCTCCCGCCATGTTAGTCCGGCGTGGAGTATCCTCTGAGCGTGGAAATGTTTTCTGATGATGCGATCGTCAAGGTAAATTTGGTCGTGTTTGTCCCTGGCGTGAGTGTTGGTTTTATCACCGAAGGCTGGTTAGCAGTCACGTTGCCAACAGGCACGATATCGATTTCCCGCCATTCTCAGAGAGGCAATTGTCGTCTGCTACGGCTTCAGACAGTTCGAAGTCTTACACAGCAGTGAACTGAACACGTGTACCCGCTCAATTCGCCAGTTTGCATTAAAGAAAATAACAAAGTCTGGTAATACACTGGCTCTGTTTCAAGTAAAACGCTCGAGTTTAAATTCCTCCCTATAAGGTTTTGTACACTTTTGGTAACAGCTCAAAATCAGTGTCCACATTTTGTGTGCATAAACGTATGCATGAACAAACAAACCTGTGAAAGTTTGAGCTCAATTGGTCATCGAGGTCACGAGAAAATAGTGAAAAGAGATCTTATGTGTTTTCTGTTTTATCAAATTATCGCGCGCGATAATTACTATTGTTTTACTCGTTTCTCAGAAACGATAGCATTTTAGGCAGAAATATTTTAAGGAACCCTTTCTACCATTACTTTCTTTAAATCATGTAAGTTATGTGTGAATCTGTGAACATTTTGTTTTTCGATCTTACCAATAGTGTACAGGGCCTTTAAAGTAATAAACCATAAGGGAAAATGACTGGGTACATTTTTCTTTGTTCAACCCCCAAACCCTTGAAAACTGGTTACCATCGTCAATGGGAGTCTTTTAATAATAATAAAACATAACTAAATAAATATAAAACATTGTGAGTAACGACTCCCTCTGAAGGTATGTAGTTTTTGAGAAAGAGGTAATTTCTCACTAAAATATTTGAATCTGAGAATGAAACAGGCATTTGAAAGCACACAATTCTATGCAACAAGGGTGTTTTTTCTTTTTCACTATCTTACCAATAGTGTACAGGGCCTTTAAGAAAAATCCACCCAAAACCAAAAATTGTGTAGAATTAATTATTATTTCGTCTGCAGTGTATAATATGACGTCATATTTTGTCCTATTTAGATCATCATAAAAAAATTAAAACATTTTGTGTGTCGTTATTAGCTAGAAAGCTGCGTTCGCATTTTTAGTGACTTTTTCTGCTGCCGTAATTTACTAAACTTCTTGGCGAAATTCGTGGAATTCGAACGAGAGTTCGAATTGTTTCTTTTTACTACCCCCCAATAAAAAAATAATGAAAAAAATTACAATAGTAATGTAATATATCAAATAAAATTGATAAAATATATATTTATCGTCGTGTGCCCGGAAGAATGACATACCGTAAAATTACTGGTGAAAGGGCGCACGCAATTTGATGTGCAAAATTGTGTTTCAAGAAAGCTGCAATGTGAATGGTTCATAGTTTTGTTTTTTTCAATTCATTAGTCAATAGTTTATGGGAATGTTAAATTATGCATTGCATTGGGAAAATACGTTTTTTTTTTAGTGTTTCTAGCAACGAAAAAATGTAACATTAATGTAATTTTTGTGTCAGAGGAGCCATTGTATTATTTAATGCCTTTTGTTACTGAAACAACAGTAATTTGTGTGCCCGTAAAAAGGGCGTAGAGCCTGACGCCCCTTCTGTTGAGCAAACGGCGATGTATAAACAAGCGAGTTATTACTGACAGCCTTAATTAATTATGTTTCATACTTCCTTGAAATGGACACAAATAATCAAGCTATTTTGCGTACAAATAAAAAAAAAAAACATTCTAAAATTACTTTAAACAATTATTTTAAAGAAACTAAATATCTCAGATTTACTGCATTTGGGCTTCACAAACTACCATTCCGTGGAATTTGCCAAAACTGTTCAACCTTCATTAGACTTGACTATGTCCCACTTGTTTTTTGGGGGACCTAAAAGAGACGTCCAAGTTGGAATGTGCGAGTTTAGCTAGAAAAAACGAATGGGGTGATTTCACATTGTCAATGGAAATTTGTTTTCTCTAAAGTTCGAGGGTACGGAGAACGTACACAACAGCTTCAATTTACCAAGATGGTCAATTTATAAACATTGAATACACTTCTGAACTTGTTTCTTAATTCACACGTGACACTTCCTTGTCATGTTTCTTGAATAGTATTGAATTTGAGTGAAAAACAAAACACAAAATACCTTTAGACGGTACCGGTCCCTTTTATCAAGTTTTGTGTGCAGGCCTACGTTTGTGTGTCTGTGTGTTAGCCTTTAGTTCGTTTTTGACATTGCAGCAGTGCGTGCTATTTTGAACGTCACTGTCACGTTTGTCTAGTTAACGGATGACACGTTGTTTTCTAATAATAGGACGCATGCGACCGTTACAAAAAAATTAAACCAAGCACCTGTGACAAGCACTAAGGGGCGTGGCGAAAAAAAAAGTGAAAAATGAGAAAAAAAAAACCCTCAAGCAAACAAAAACAAAAATGGTTGTTACCAGCAACGTTTTTAATGTGACAGACTGACGGTGGTAACTCATTATTTTTTCCCCGAATAACGTACCTTGGCTGGTGTTGAAGTCACACCGGTGGCCAGTTTGACTTTTCGCGTTGTGCATTATTTTGCAATTAGGGGGGTATTTCTGGCTTAGCACCGTTGCAGGTGGATTTAACGCCCCGTGTTTTTGTAACACCCTGTGTTTTTTTTCGTTCATGTGGTATCATGGTTTCTCAGTTTTAAAATATGCATGGATTTAAAAGTGCATTGATGTAAAGCACAAACGCTAAAGTTAATTGTGACAAATGAGAACAAGGTTGCTTTGAGTGTATGCTGGTCGGAAAAGCGCGCCATTTAGAGACTTAAATTGTACTTTTAAAAACCATTTCACTAATTAAAAGAAACAAGAGAGTTCAGCCGTGAAAAAAGACTCTGATCGTTGAAACTTGAGGCCATGAACAATGGTTGTATTTATACCACATGTCATTTTGGTTAGTAAGCTGTTTGCAACAGCTAATTCCTGTTTTTCTTTCTCAAAACAATAATTCCTCACAATTAAAATAATGAGCTTTGTTATGTCAACTTCTGAAAAGGGAGCAAATATATGGTAACTCATGTCATGAGTTTGCTGAATTGATGTTCATTTATAAAAAACAAATATCGAGGCTATTGCGTTGATTTAGACAAATAGCAGACAGTACCTTGCTTTTGTCAGATGTTAAAATTAAAACTGTCTTCATGTTTTTGTCTTCTTTTTACAGATGCGCATGATTGCCATAAAGCCAGTGTGGTTTATTGGTAAGTAAATATGTAACAATTATTCTGTTTCCCAAAAAGTTATTCACAGAAAAGTAGTATTATATCATCAGTTTAATAATACAAAATTCATCATCAATGATCAATGAATCGTATCCCGAAAGTTCTTTGGCTATTACCTCAGACATTACGTAATGGCTTGAACGTGTACTACTGGTAACTGGTACTGTTGTATACAGATACAACTACATGAACAACAAGAACAACAACAAGAACAATAACAACAACAACAACAAGAACAACACAGGATCAAGAACAAGAACAATAACATTCAACAACTAGAACAACAACACAACAACAACAACACACAAAACAACAGGTTCAAATAAAACATTGCTCGGTCGTTACGAGCATTAAAACATAAAGTTCTGTAAATAACTCTTAAAACAAAGTTCATTTTACTTCTCAAGGCCGTGTGATGCGAGATAGTTTAACAAGAAACCACTCTCAGGAATTAGCCATGGAACTGATCGAAATCACATTTCAATCTTCGCACCATTTTCTGCGGGGTATAAAAAGGCAGAAAACGATCTCGCGTAACCGACATGTTAATTTGTTTTATGCTGCGGTGCTTTTGGCTACCTCCAGGTTGTCTTTTAAGATTGCCTCGTGGGACAGGGTCCGACCGAAATTGAACATGGAGCGTGCCTATGCCAAAGTGATCATCAATCCAGTCGTCTCGTCTTGGCGACTGCTGCAGGCAGATACTTTGATTCGTTTAACCACGACGGCAGGCAAACAAACTGGCAGACTCGCCCATAAATAACGGCAAACAAGCTTGATGGCGAAGATGTTGAATGTGTTTTCCAGATTCGTATGATCATAGGGGCCTAATAAGCAATTCCCGTCAAAGTCGTCCGTTCCCCTCTGACGTCATCTGAATCTACCCATAAAATCCGTCCACTTTGTCAGATTCTTACCAATTTCGTCCAGTATCAATTCAAAGAACGTTAAAATAAGTAAAGCAGTCTCAAACGAATCTGATTCCGGATTCTATCAAAACTTGTCCGATTCAATCAATTATTCCATTTTATCAAATACAAGCTCATTTTACTCTATTCCATCCAATTTCCAATCGATTTAAACTTCATCACAGAAAACCAAAGTCACATAAATGATTCATTTGTGCATCTTAATACTTGGAAATAGACTTATTACTCGGAGATACCAGACTCATTACCCGGAGATACCAGACTCACTACTCGGAGATACCAGACTCATTACTCGGAGATACCAGACTCACTACTCGGAGATACCAGACTCATTACTTGAGATACCAGACTCATTACTCGGAGATACCAGACTTTTACTTGGAGATACCAGACTCATTACCCGGAGATACCAGACTCATTACTTGGAGGTACCAGACTCATTACTCGGAGATACCAGACTCATTACTCGGGATACCAGACTTATTACTCAGAGATACCAGACTCATTACTCGGAGATACCAGACTCATTACTCGGAGATACCAGACTCATTTACTCGGAGATACCAGACTCATTACTCGGGATACCAGACTCATTACTCGGAGATACCAGACTCATTACTCAGAGATACCAGACTCATTACTCGGAGATACCAGACTCATTTCTCGGAGGTACCAGACTCATTACTTGGAGATACCAGACGCATTACTCAGAGATACCAGACTCATTACTCGGAGATACCAGACTCATTACTCGGAGATACCAGACTCATTACCCGGAGATACCAGACTCATTACTCGGAGATACCACACTCATTACCCGGAGATACCAAACTCATTACCCGGAGATACCAAACTTATTACTCAGAGATACCAAACTTATTCTCAGAGATACCAGACTTCCAGCAAGCACCTGGTCGTCACGGGGCTTTTTCTTTAGTTTATAGAGTTTTGTCCTTGAGCGAAAAGACCATTCACTTAATTGCTTATCTAAACCCCTGAGTTTACTTTACTAATAATGTGCTTTGTAAGCATAGACAAAAATGCTTAAGAAATGCAGGGCTCCAGACTAAATGTCAGCTACGCTGTGCATCATCTGTCATTAGTTTCCTTAGTTGCTAGGCAAATAATAATGTCAATAAGTATTTACCTCATGATTTAACCCTAACAGATAGCGTTCATTCTTGGCTGATGAGCTCATGCCAAGTGGGCGACATTGAGGAGTGACAGGTGACCTTTAGAAAATTGAAAACAACATTTTGTAGATAGAACAAGAAATACAAAAACAACATTTTGCAGAAAGAACACGAAAGACAAAAACGACAACCGAAAAAAAGCAAAACAGAAACACACACAACTTAAACCACTAACAGTAAAAAGGAAGCACGTAGCGTATACGTTGTGTGCAATTTCGTCTGGTAACCGCTTTACGTATAGCAAGAGTCTTCCATAATAAGCAATTCATGCATAATTAGCTTAAATTAGCCTTTATGTACGAATGACAGATCAGTTATTATCATCAATGTTAATTGTTCATCGTTATGAAACCACCGAAGCATGCAAATGTGTTCTCCCTGCTTTAAAGCTTCGCTTGGCTGCACATATGAGCTTCGGAAGTTGGCGACACCAGTTAATCGGTATAATATTAATTATTCATGTTAAAAATAGTACAAGACATTTGCACATGATATATATCAATAATTATTTGATAACAATACACAAAAAGGGCCTGGCTGTTTTTTTTCCCCTCAGCAGTTTCGGTTAAATTTGTACACGGGGAGTTAAATGCATGAATGCAGAGTAGACCATTTTCCGACACTATCAAAACATCATTCCTCATCATTCGCGTCTTCCACCGTCTATTTATAGTTTGACGTGTCTGCTTCGTCACCTGTCCGATATCTTCGCCTCGGAGCTGTGTAATTGCATATAAGACGTGTAATACCGGTCTTATATGCTGGGATAGCTTCTTCAGATGTAAGATGGTCTTGTCAGTGCGGGCATCTTTTAAGGGACTCGTGATCTTATTACATAAACGATGTCCTTAGTGTTGTGCTTACGGTGACACTTTATATCAACATCAATGTTTGTTCAGCGTGGTGTGATCGGACATCGTAGCTTTAAGCTGCTCCATGCGTGGCGAAGACATTAAAGTACAAGCATGGAGGAAGCACAAGTGTGAAGACCGAAACTGACATTTCCTTGGAATTCCTTCCACACTTTCCTTGAAAAAAATCTCAGAGTTTTATCTGAATTAAGACTCGTAAAAATAAGTTAATAAAACCTGTTATTTTCTTCAGATCTTAGTAAAATGCCTTTTAACAAACTCTCTATAGCACTGGGGGATACCGCTGTTCCCAGAAGCCCATTGACGGACAATTTCATTTTAGTTCAATTTCATAATTAGTCTGTTTCAGTGTTTCCCGCCATTGTTGGCGGATAGAGGCCGCGTGTGACGACGTTCCACGGGGGGTCAATATTTATCCATTGTCATCACCACAATGGTTGTGCCATTTTGCGTGTCAGTTTGCCCCGTGTATTATCACTGTGTCGTGGCCGAGCGGATAAGAACATCGGTCTCAAGCTCTGGTATTTCTGATCAGCAGAGTGTGGGTTCGAGTCCCGGTCGTGGCACTTGTGTCTTTAATTAGCAAGACACTTTTGTCCGTTGGAAGGGACATTAAATCGTAGATCCCGTGTAGTAGGAATGGTAGTGCACGTAAAAGAACCCAGAACACTTATCGTGGAAGAGTAGGGGGGTTACTAAGCCCCAGTGATTCGGGTTCAATAGCAATCACCCCAATCTACAGGTTTTCTCAAGTTATTGAGCTGCAATGATTTAGTTCCCATATGAGGCATCCTTGGTTTCATTACCAGATATTGGATAATTAAAACATGCATTTAAAACCCGGGGGTTTAATTGCTACAAAGTTTACAAGTTAAAACCAATAAAATGTACACAAGTACACAACATTTCTCTTAAGAATAACTTTTTTACACAAAGACTTACACAATAAGAAACTAAAAGACAACAATACAACAATAACATTGCACACATTATAAAATAGAAAGGTTATATTTGGTTTTAAAATACTGACGAAGTAAGGTATCGGACAATTTTTTATCTGTTTGTTTTGCACTTAATTTCGGAAAGATTGTTACTATAATAACTATTTGTTCAGGTGATGATTGCAAATGAACACTATTTTTTATGTTTTTATTATTGTGTTTACCTATTGAAGCGATACTACAGACTGTATACCAAGCGACTTGTCAGCAGTGTCAACAGGAGAAGTCTGGGGAACAGACATGGCCTAAGACGAACGGAGGAGAAAACGTCACCGTGCAATGCCACGGTGGAACAGGTAATTAACAAAACACACATGAACGACATTGGACGGATTCGCACCCTTCCCACTAAAATGAAATGTGATTTTTTTTTTTCATAAAGGGGATCGGTTTAAACCTAATAATAATGACTAATTTTTAAGGCTAGTCATACTTATATAACAGCTGCGAATCTGAATTGCGAAGGATATAATGCGGCTACAACGCGTAAGTCCACATAGTGTTTCAAAACCCTGCCTTGCGTGGACCTCTTTTGATCTCAGGTCCACACTTTGTATGCAATGCTTGACCGGCAATTTTCTTTCTGCAGCACACGTCGGCTATGGAGTTAAGGGATAGGCTGTTCTTCCTAACCCTTAACTGTTGACTCCGTAGCCAGCGTGTGCTGCAGAACATAAATTTGCACCCGGCCCGCCCCAACACAACCCCACGAGCAAGAACAAACAACACACAAACAAACTCGTTCGTTGACCCCTGTAAAATTGACTGCTTCTCCTTCCATTGTTTGGACTTGGTATTTCTAGCGACTTCCCCAATGGTTTTGATATACGAAAGCGAAGCGAGGACGTGCTCGCTTTGTCAAAACAGCTGGACCCTTTTTTTAGTCCACGCCGGTTTCAAGAAGTACACACCCTCAAACAAATACGACAACAAAACAGAAAATAACCGTTTACGGCAGTCTGATTCCCTTTGCTTTGTTTTGTCACCATTGTGTTGATAGGAGAAGCTATTCGATATTGCAGAAATTCAGGGATATGGCATTCCGATATAAACTACACTGGCTGTACTTCACAGTCGCTAGAGGAACTCTACAACAGGGTAAGCACGATAAATCATTTCGTTTATTTGTTGTCTCAATACGCCATTTGCGTGTTAGATTTGAATATTGTCTGGTACAATGACGTGCTTAATCACAAGTTACCACTTAAATTTGAATTCCTCAGACTATAGAGACAGTTGCTATGTCACATGATTCGGGGCAAGCTTTTGCGTAGTTACGTAAGAGACGGCGAACACCCATACACAAGTCTGAATGAGGTACCAGGGTTTGCTCATCTGGGGGTTGCTATACAAAAGCTTGCCCCGAACCATTTGACATAGCAACTGTGTCTATAGTCTGAGGAATTTAGATTTAACCAGTAACTTGTGACTAAGCAAGTCATTGTACCAGACATTATTCAAACCCAACTCGCAAATGGCTTATTAGGGGTAAATCCTTAACACGTACAATTAATGCTTTTCACGAAAGATCTTGCTTATCAAACAGCTGATAAAATAATAGGACAAATTCGCTTGATGAAGCATTCCATGAATCAATGCTCTATATTTAATTCCTTATATATAGAAAATGTCAACAACAACCAAAAAAAAAAAAAACAGTCAAAAGCAAGCATCCAATCTTGTTTATATGAAATAATCCTGGTATAGTTTATTACAAAACCAAGTCGAGGACGTCCTTGACTTCAAAAAGAAAACAGGCACGCCTTCAATCCCAAACTCCTTCTCAGAAAAGCAATCCCGTGGAGATTTTCTGTTTCGTTTTGTTCCTGTTCTTAGCCTCTTCTTCCCATAGGCTTCGTTCTTATAATTCCCCCTTTGGAGCAGCCCCTAGATTGTATACAAATCGTATTATGTTATGGCGATTCTTTGTATTCAATCACACGCGAACTCTGGCCGTGAATTGATAACGCACGATTTCTTTTGTTAGACAAATTCTCAGAGGACAGATAATGCAATATTTCATTTTTTTTGTTAGTCTCCTCTCAACTCGGCTATCTACTTATCGGTAGCATTTCTTTCATTGTGAACATTAGGCTTTTGAAATTATTCAACAAAATCTACGGCAAGGGGAAGACAAAATTGAGTTGATATAATAATACTAACAGAATAGTCTTATATAACGCACGTATCTACCAATAAGATACTCGGGGCGTTGGAACAAACTAAAATTGAAGACTGGAATGAACGCGCACACTGTGCACAACAACCTCACAATACATCTTATTTCCCAATATTGTGTTCATGATTAATGGTGGCTCTAAAGGTTTGTGAATATTATTGCGATTTGCGATGTCCCTTCAGGGCCACCATATAGACTACAGTAGAATAGGAGAATCAGTTGAGCCGCAGCCCAATATACTGTGTCTAATATGTCGCTCTGGCTGTGAGCCATGCTCCTTATATGGACATGAAGACAACTCGCCATCCTAGTTGACGCTTAACATTTATGAGTTACCGATTCGACAAAACATGTCCTCTTAGTAGTAAACCTGTATTCATTTTCTTGTACGGTACGTGCGTACTCGTCATAAACCACAAGCGGTTGATGGAATTGTACACACCGTACAAAGCGTGGACATGACTTGGAATAACTTCAGGTCTCGTTTTCACACAGAGCAAAACAAAAATTCATGTCATAAGAGTTGTCAGTAATGCCATAGCGATTTTTATAGTGACACCGCACTTTGCTTATCGATTAGTATCGATTAGTATCGATTTGCACTCGAGATGAATCTTAGGTCGGTCAAAAATAGAGCCCTTGATCTCAGGCAGTGAAATGCTGTTGGTAATTACTCGAGAAATACATTATCATAAAAAACTTACTTGGTCAGGAGCACCTGAGAGCTGCTGATAGTATAAAACATTGTGAGAATTTAAAGTAACGGATGACATTTAGGTGTCGCAACACATATTGGTTTTACACAACTAGAAAAATCCAGTTTTCTGTTGAATTGAAAACAAGTTCATATTATTTGACTTTCCGTCTCAGAGTTAAATGGATCCCTGAAAGGATCGCTAGAGCAAAGAGTCAGACATCAAAACAACTTCCAAACGAAATTAAAAAATGATTTTTAGAAAGTGTTTTTTTTCTTTCTTTTCGTAACGGCACTCTAAAAAGAGGAAAGTCCACAGGGAGTATGTAATGTAGGTGTAAGTGAACACTGTGTGTGCTCAGTTCCATGAGTGTGACGGAGCCGCCTTTTTCATCTTTTGAAAAAGATCGATATCTTCTTTACTGTTTCACTTGAAATCTGCCTTTGCTACTCTCTGTACTCTCGTGCGTGAATTGCAACATGAATTCTTGCGATGGGTAGAGTAAAGCAAAGTGCATGATCACTGCTAAGGGGAAGAACGTATACATGGATTTTTGTTGTGTCATTGTTGCATTGTTCCTTCCTCTTGTTTTTCCCCCACCTCCCTTTCTTGATTGCTTATGATCTACCGTGAAAAGTGCACACACGACGGTTGCCAGGGGCGCACGATGGCTGCTTGGAGCTCCAGATCAAACATTGCCCGTACATGGCTGAGCTATTAACTTGCGTTCGTTATCCTGCGGGCATTTTGATCCAATCTGAGAGTTTAGTCTGGATGTGTTAGAGATGATCAATCATTAAGTGTCTAGGAAAACAGTTTCATCGCAAAATAAAGTGCTGGGAACGGTTGAACTACTGTGAACGATGACCGTTATGATCTAAAAACAAATCGTTTTTTAATTGTGTGTTTTGTTTTTGTGTGTGTATGACTGATTTGTTTCTGTTCAAAGCGGGAAATTCTGCCACAAAGGGATTTAAGACCATTTTCTAGACATGAATGCATATCTTAGAGCTCAACTCAAAGAGAGAGGTTTATGTTGGAAAAACAATCTATCATTTCGATAGTTCATTTTACTGTTACCCTCTGTTTGCGTAAAGGTTTTCAGTTTATAAAAAAAAAAAAAAAAAACTGAGTAAATAAAATTGAATTCTACGTTTCAAAACGTAAAGACATTAACATAAACATATTCCGGCTAGGAAGGGGAAAAGAAAGTATATCCATTTGAGATGCAATTAAGAAAAAATAGAGTTTTTAAAAATATACATATAATATATACAAATTTATATATGTAAAAAAAAATTGAAATAAAAATAAAAAATCAATACAACTAACAATAAAACATCTTAATAATCCAATTAAAAAACAACAAGGAAAAAAGACTTTCAAAAGTAAGTAATCAACATAATATTCAAGCCCACTAATACAAAACATTTCTCGGACATAAAAGACAATTATCTTCCAACCTCATAAAAAATCAGCTACGGTTCCAGTTTGAAATTGAATTATAAATGCAGACTCGAGGTTCCCTCGGAAAAAATTGCAATTATTCACGAATCAAATAAAACATAGAATAGTAACTGAGAAAGCCTAGATTATGAATACGCTTTTAGCCATTGTACTGGAAAATGTGAAGGTCGCACTGGCTCCAGAAACGAAGACCAGAGAGAAAAAGAAATTAAAAGAGATGTTTCTTTTGTTCCACGTTTTAGGTTATGAGTTGCCAGGCGGTGTATAATGGTTTTCCAATAAAGAAACATGTCGGTTAAAAGCTATGTACCGTGGACCGCTAATGGGGCTTCTTTGACAATAGGAGATGCTTTGTTGCGATTCAGCTTTTCATATTTCATTCTTTTTTAATGACTTGGTCCAGCTGTCCTCGATGCAGAGGAAACGCGTAGGTACAAATTAATCACAGTAGCGGCTGTTTGATCTTGTTTTGTTTAATAAGAGAAAGAGATGGTTATACGTATAGACAGTATGCAATATTGGGAAACTAGCCGGCCATTTATGATCAAAAAGGCGTCATCCATGTGCTGACATCACAATGGTGACGTCATTTAAACCAGTTTAAACTTGTTTTCATCGTAACATTATTTTTTTTATTTAACTCTAATGTTTCGTGTGTGCATAAATCAAGACAATGAAATGAACGCTTGTAGGGTTTCATCAATAACAACAAACAAAACAAACAAACAAAACAGACAAAACAAAACCAATAAAACAAATAAACAGATAAATAAACAAACAAACAAACAAAACAAACAAACAAACAAACAAAAACAAACAAACAAACAAACAAACAAACAATTACCCCCTACAGACAAACACCCACAACAAACCGAAACACACCAATAATCTTACGAGTAACTGCTAACTGAGATCGTGTTCAAACATTTGCAAACATACTAGAAAGAAACACATTGGCAACGCAATTATCACTCCGGAAAAGAGTACTGCAGTGTCATTTATAGTGACCAAATATAACCTTATCAACTGATGGAAATAAGATTGATTTGCTGGGCCATAATGGCTAAAAAATGACAAATGGTTATGGCACTCTTTCCAGCAGCTTTCGAACTTTTTGTTTCGAACCTGTTATGAGCCTAAGGGTTCTCACGTGCTTTGGGTTAAAGGCAAATATACCTTTTGTTTTTGGAAACATTCGATTGTTTTAATCCTAAATGTGGGTACATACAATAAAACTAAGCTGTGAAAATTTCACTTCAAAAGGTGGTCGCGTTTTTGAGATATCACCGAAAAACCGAGCGAACATATTTCCACGCAGGAAGAATATTCCCATAGATGGAAGCGCCCTGACTCAGATTCAAATTTTGGGGAATGAAAAGTGATCTATTTTCCTTAACGGTAGTACTTCGAAGCTAAAAGTTTCTCAAAATTCATTATACTACCCAAAGCTGCTGTACTTCTTACCAAGTAAGTTTGTTTTGCCATTAATTTTCAGAGTCATTACCAAACGTGTACTGTGCCTTTAATGTGTAAAGGAAACAGCATCGAGAACTGCAGTGTCCAACATTTAAATGCTTGCGAGATTTGCACAATCTTAAAGGAACATTACATAATTGTTTTTGCTAACAAAAGAGTTGCTAGAAGTGTAAGCACTTTATGTAACACACCATATACATAAATTGACAAACTGTAGAAGTTTGAGATCGATCGGCCATCTGGGTCACGAGAAAATAGTGAAAAACCGATTACACATTTGCATGAAATCATATAGGTTCAACAAATGAATAAAACGCTCACTGAGCGATAAACTCCAATCGGAAAATTAGTTTATTCATTTCTCATCAAATATGGCATTTCAGACAATATATTTCAAGGGATGTTTTCTACTATCATCGTCATTAGACCGTGTAAGTTTTATGTAAATCTGTGATCAAAAAGTATATTTTACAAGTTTTTTTCTTACCAATTCTGTAATGTTCCTTTAAGCTAGCAGCCTAAGTAGTTTGAATAATTAACAGTCAGTACTGCCCTTTATTACACACTTCGCTAAAGCAATTATCCACAACATTTTCCAGTGACAATTTGTTTTTTTAATTGATCTTTTATGCTAATTACAGACGTGGAAAGCAAGCACTGACGTCACTGTGCTGGAGGAGATCTCGAGAGAGCTGGAGGTCAAGACAAAAGATGGCGTGACAATCGTCTACTCCGGGCAGCTGGCACTGTGCGTGCAGATTTTACAGGTCATTCTCAATGCGGGCGCTTTGAACAGCAGCGGGGCATTGGATACTGTGATAGCTGATCGCTTCATCAAGGTTAGCACCATTTTAGTTTAATTTAGGGGTGAAATCGAAATTCATGGCTATCAAACTTGTCTCTTAATAAAATATATAAATCGTCTTAGAAAAGAGTCATGTCTTCGACAGTAAAGATCTGCATAGTTGGAAATCTCTGAGCTTCTGAGCGAAGCATGGATCAGCAGTAGGGTGCTTGGGATATTGATGCTGTCGACTCGGATAACTCTCTTTGAAACAAAGAGTCTTAAAACTAGTTACAAGATTAAGACAACTGCAATGTTGAGGTGGAAGACTCAAAATGAGGAAAGACAATTTCAATCAGATTGAAGGAATGACTGGAGTAAAACTTATGGAAGTTATTACGTCACACGCACGCGCAGTAGCAAATTGTTTGCTACATCCGGCTCAAAAGCTGGCACTCTAGCATAATTCCACCGCAAACAGTTTCCTTTTGTGAGAAGCAAATACGTATTATTTCATCCACATAACTCCTCTATGACAGGCTAGCTCAAAGCGATTTATACGGGCTTCTGGTATTACCGTTGTAGACAGATTGTTTGATGTGGGCGTGGCTTACGGTGAAATTACGTCACACTGACGATTGACACACAGACAATAATGCAAAGTGTTTGTTCCATTTCCTGCAGAACGTCCTCGACTCGGCGGATAATCTTTTAAATGCAGAATCATTTGCCTCGAAGTGGAGCAACATCCATCAGGTAACTCCATCTTGTTTTGATCAAGCCGCCATTTTGTAAATTTTGTTCGTCTTACTCTTCCGGTTTTTTTCTGTTGCTGTTATTATTATTGGCCGAAGCTTCTGCCTGCCATTTTATCTTTAAAAAGATAGAGTACAGAAGCGTATTGTTGTCAACGTTACAACCTCTTTCCCACCATAAGTCTGTAGCCAGCCTCTGTCTTTTTTTTTGTATGGATATTTTCATGGTAAATGTGTCAGCAGTGTGTCGATTTGACCTGGTTCTCCCGTCAGGGTGTTCGAGTGTGAAACCAGGCTTTCTGCTTGTTCTCACCCATACGCTCTCGTTTTGGGTGACATGCAGAACAAAGGGCCATTCCAACAGCTTTTATTCCACGTACTGCATCTCTTTTGGAACTCCTTGCCTGGTGCATGTTTCCCTCAATCCTACAATCTAGACTGTTTTAAAGAGGAATATCAATTCCTACTTTCAGCTCCCCTGAGTTATTTTCATCTTAAATGTTTTTTTCTTGTATCCCCCTTACCAAAGTGGCTTTCAGCCTTGTTTGGCGCGAATTTGCATTAAAACAAAATAAAATGAAATAATAATAATAAATTGTTGGTTTGTTTGAACTAACACATAGCTGAAAACGATCAACACAGGGTCTAAAAATGTTAATAGTTAAACTACTTATTTATTCTTTAAATTTGCATAAAGTCTCTCATTTTAGAAACAACGTGACAAAATGACAAGAAGAAATCGCGATTTTATCTTTTTAAAAACACACACACAAATAAACAAAGCAACAAGAACTTTAAGATGCTAGATCCGATATGTGAGCCGTGTAATATTGAAGTTAGCTCTTAGGCCCTTTTCGAATTCACGGCTTCGGCTCCAAAATCGGCTCAGGCTAGCTAGGCTCCCTCAATTATTTTAACTTACGCATGCTTTGCGGTCAGGGGTTTCAGACAAGAAAACTGGGCCTGAAGCCCAACCCAGAGCCGAAGCCGTGGATTCGAAAAGGGCCTTAGACAGACTGGAAGTTGTTAACTTCAATGCATCATGACACGGCCATCCAGCCGTAGCCGCCATTACAGCACGGACTCGGTTATGATGCGAGTAACTCTGCACCGTTGAAATTATTTTTGTATTACATCCGAAATTTATTTATTGGGGAGAAGCACATCAGAATCCGGTCATCGAAATGGAAATTTCACAAGTTGATTTATGGCATCCTTTTATTTAAAAAAAGCTTGATTACTAGATGGAGTCTTGCCTCGCTCGCAAAAAGCAGCGATGGAGGGGGGGGGGGGTCCTTTTTCAACCGCCAACATACGTTTTTAAAAGGTTCATTAATGCACTGGGCGACAGCGTTAAAAGGGACAGCGTTGGTTTGTGGACGAATACATTTATGTTCGTACTGGTCGGGCAGATAGAGGAAACATTTGTTGAGTTGTGCCTTTGTTGTTGCAAGCATGGATGTGTGGCACACAATCAGACCATGACATGGTAAAGATGTTTGGTTATAGGGCCATCGCAAATTTGTCCTTTGGAAAAAAAACTATAGGTTGAACCATCAATTTTCAACATTTCCAAATGATTTTCATAACTTGTATACTAAAGTTATACCTTTTCAAACGACATATCTGTGATGGCTCTAAAGCCAAACATATTTCGTATGCCATACTCTGACTGTGTGCCAAATGTCCGTGCTTGTATCATCAAAGGCACAATCCCATCACCTATCTGTCGTACTAACTTTCAATGATAAAGAGAAACTATAAAGTCATTTGCAAGGTAGTCACGTTTTGGTAAAAAGAAAAATACAACAAGCAACGGTTCATATGTACGCAGGGATATTGTATGCACATCTGCGTACTTGGTTCGATAGCAGCACTCGATAAAGCAACGATAAATTCAGATTCTGAAGATCTCAAGTTCGTCAGATCTTCTTTTTTTAATCACTGCCACGTGCTGACGTATTTAAATATTGTCTTAACCACATCGTACACGCTGGTCAGCTCATAATGCCGTGACATGGACCATGCCACACGTCATACAGGGGGTGTCAATCAACAGGGGTCAGTGATTTGATTAGAAGGGGAAGGACAAAACTCTATTAGCATCTTTTGTGTACAAAAAATTATACGGAAATGCTTCAATGTACACTGGAATCAACATAAAATTGACAAATACTGAACTCTATGGCCATGAACCAAAACTATCCACTCAAATACAGCAGCGTCGAGAGACTAGCAGGGCACTCATACAGAAACATCAAAAGAACTGTCTCTCTCAGCTTATCGTCAAAACATGGAAGGAGAAATAGGGGAAGACAAAAGCTCAGCTCTACAGATGTAGTTGCCAGGGACATTGGGTTGCTTCCAATTGATCTTCCTAAACTTAATGAGGGATACACATGAATGGGCAAATTTCAACATGAGTCCGACCTCGGTCGACTAGAGAGAGAGAGAGAGAGAGAGAGAGGAGAGAGAGAGAGAGAGAGAGAGAGAGAGAGAGAGAGAGAGAGAGAGAGAGAGAGAGAGAGAGAGAGATGGTCTCCAGATCGAAGAGAAGGGAAGGAGAAGAGAGGAGAGACAAAAGAGATGTAGTGCCAGGGACATTGGTGAATGATGAAATAATGAGGGATAACAGAATGGGAAATTCAGAGAGTCGATCGGTCGACTAGAGAGAGAGAGAGAGAGGGAGGAGAGAGAGAGAGAGAGAGAGAGAGAGAGAGAGAGAGAGAGAGAGAGAGAGAGAGAGAGAGAGAGAGAGAGAGAGAGAGAGAGAGAGAGAAGAGAGAGAGAGGAGAGAGAGAGAGAGAGAGAGAGAGAGAGAGAGAGAGAGAGAGAGAGAGAGAGAGAGAGAGAGAGAGAGAGAGAGAGAGGAGAGAGAGAGAGAGGAGAAGAGAGATGGAGAGAGAGAGAGAGAAAGGGGTGGGGAGGGTGGGGGGGGGGGAGATAAAAAAGCTTTACGATGAGCAGGCTTTCAGTTGAAACGACACAACAAACCTATGAATCAAAACACTCAGAAAAAAAAAATCAAATGATTGACGACCCTGCGGCCTAGTTTGTCTGTATAAAGTCAAAATGTAAAAACCTGCAGGATGACGCAATTCGGGTCAGTTTTTTATGACACATGACAGCCTCTTAAACAGAAAGTCATGAATATAACAGTGTGCTTAGTGTCGTTGACTGCAGCCAATAACAGAGTGGAAAACCCCTCGGGCTCTAGGGGGAGCCGTACAAAGCATAATGATTCCAGCGATCAAATTACAAAACCGGTAAAAAAAAAAAATACTCTCCAAGTACAGAAGAGACTCGTGGAAGAGTTAAAGAACCGATGTCTTCATTTGAAAATATATCATTCATTATCTATATTTCAAGAATTTAATCACGAAGGAACGGTCAGTAGTAATATTTTTGGAGGCGAACTTTTGGTTATAGCCTTTTTTTATAATTCAATAAATTTCGCATTAAGGGCGAAACATGATTGTATTTTCATCCAAGTCCCCGAGATTTTGAGGAAGCATTTAGACGATTCTAGACGAACCGTTTATAGCCTGATAAGAAGATAAAATAACCATAAACGGTCGGTGTATGTATTTTCTTTGAAAAAGAATGATTAGTTAAAACCCTCTAGATTGCAAAGCGAGTTCAAGCTAGTTCCGAAAATTTATTTTTATAACTGAAAATGCACTTTCTTCTATACAAAAGTATGATATTCATTTTGACATCTGTTTTGACTAATGAGGTATTGATTTGTGCGATGCTTATTAATACTGATGTTCTCTTCATTATGAGTAATGCAAACAATTGGCCCATTTAATTATCATTACGAAAAACATTAACCCACAAACTAATTATAATTGCAAATGACGCAAATGATTAATAATTTAATTAAAATTTCGAAGCCAAAATATACTGAATTCTTCGAAAATCAACTGAGTGTCATTTTTTATAGTGCGGTTCACTTAGTATGTTTGTTTCCTGTGCGTGCGATTTCGTATTGTAGTTTAAACACGTTTATACCTAAAGGTTATTTCATTTCTATTTTTCGATTTTTTTTAAATTCTATTTGTAATAATTGTTACATGTTTTGTTTACTGTTTATCTGATAGTAGTCACATCCAAGTTGGCCTGTAGGCCAGCCAAGGAAATGTGATGACAATTAAATGAACAAAAGAGAAGAAATTAATGAGTTTACTCAATTTAGTTTATCAAATCTATTCTGTGAACAAAAACCAAGTTTATTTAATCGAGTCTGATGTTTATTCCAGTGGTAATGAGATGTTTTTCTTCATGAAAACACAATATCTTTGGGGAAACAAACACACCTTTTTCTCTTGATGGAATAATGATGCCCCTTTAACTGGCCCGGTAATTAAACATCATGTTCGCTCGTTAACAACTAATTTTAATGAAATGATAATTGGTTCAGTGCATTACGCTCCATCCTTGTTGAATGGTAAAGTTATTGTATTATTAAATGAGTGGGTAGAACTTCCCGATGGCCAACAAGAATTAGGCATGGGGGTTATTGTCCCCGCTTAAAGGGACGGTACCTTTGGTAATTACTCCAAAAATTAATGACCATTAAAGCTTACTTGGTAAAGAGCACTGAGAGCTGTTGATGTTATAAAACATTGTTAGGAACGACCCCTTTGAAGTAATGTAGATTTAGAAAAAGAGGTAATTTTGCACCAACAAATTTGAATCTGAGAAAGGCTTCAGGCATGAAACCCTTTTTCAGGCATCTGAAAGCACACAATTCTTTGCAACAAGGGTGTTGTTTCTTTCATTAATTTCTTGCAACATTCGATGACCAATTGTGTCCGAATTTTCACAGGTTTGTTATTTTATGCATATGTTGAGATACACCAAGGGGGGATGTGGTCTTTGACAATTACAACATATATACCATACCTTTGAAGCAATGTCTGTGGGACCAATGTTGTCCCCAAAATGTTCGAATACGCGCGAGACTTGCACGCATAGTAACATTTGAAACATTGATGATTTAGTATTTCTCCCGCCACAAAGTTATTGCACGGGAAACATCTTCATAAACACACGAAACATTTGCACAACAGAAACTACTATTGAGATAAGTATTCACGGAAGAATGTATT
The DNA here is from genome assembly GCA_032158295.1 of Pycnopodia helianthoides. Taxonomy (NCBI): domain Eukaryota; kingdom Metazoa; phylum Echinodermata; class Asteroidea; order Forcipulatida; family Asteriidae; genus Pycnopodia; species Pycnopodia helianthoides. The sequence goes on from CM063262.1 coordinate 1,811,985, forward strand.
GTGCTCTCAACATCGAAGCCCTAGATCTGTGCTCTCACATAATCTGATCCAAATCAGACGAACCACTTTACGAGATACCATCAAAATTTTGCGCACACGATGGGTTCCCTCAGCCCCAACAAAAAACACCCGATCAGAAAGCTTCAGTATACCCCCGTGCAATAGTGCATGGAGGAATAAGCAAGAAGTCTAACCAAGCACTCACACCGCAGTCTCGTCTTCTTGTCGAATTCAACCCGGAGGCACCGATGGTACCTCGAATAATGTCGATCCGGTGAGATGAGATCCTACGGGCTTGTTTACACACTCGAGAGGCTAGCGGCTCCCCCCCCCCCCCCGAGGCTAGCGGCACAACCCCCCCCCCCCCCCGAGAGGCTAGCGGCATCTACCCCCATCCTTTAAAGAGGGGCGTGGAGGGGATCATTTTAGGGAATGGAATCGGTGCAGTATGGGTTAAAGATATCTTTGAGGTTGTAATACATCAACTTAAACTTGACTATACTCGTAAAGGAGATAGCGACTTTTGCTGTGGCGAACGTAGCGCCACTAAGAATCTTTGAAACATATCTTAGGCCTGCGCTAAACGTCGCACGTTTGTCGTGTCGAACTCAAACAGTTGTAAAATTAGGAATTAAATTCGACAAAAGAGCGACGTTTAGCGCAAACCTTTTATTTAAGTTCGGCACTGCCGTGTAGCACGGCAAGCCCTGCCGTGCTACACGGTAGCGGCACGACACGGTGACAAACGTCGCGCTCTTGCCGTGTCGAATCGAACTGAAAACATTGATTCGGTCGGCAAAAGTGCGACGTTTAGCGCAGGCCTTAGTTCTTCTAAGAGAGACTTTTCGCACAAAAGGGTGTGTCTTGTTTAGTGCATGAGTTGCAGATCGTGAAAAATGCCCTTTAATTGTGATCCGGGGTAAAGGTAGAATCCACCCATCTTCCTTATGCATTGTTTTATCAAAACTTGTGTAATTATTTCTTCGGGGGGGGCGGGGTATAGGAAAGGTGAGAGGGGTTTCAGTGTTGACAACGATTGAACATAATATTATATTGGGTTATATTAAACAGTTTGCGTTGGTCACTTATAGGCGAATACAGAAACTACATTATATCTATTAATAACATTTAAAAAGCACCGAAGTTTATTAACACTGACTAGTGTAATTTTTTTAGCAATAAATCAATGACTGACAGCATTATGCATTGACGTCATCAAGCCGCCATCTTAGAGGTAAACTGATGATGAAAACAAATGGAAACGCGCAGATTTGTACGCGCGGCGCACAGGATTGGCCAATGAACATCTTCCTTTTGACCCACTCAAATGACGTCATGTGCATAAGGTCTATAATAATATAATATATAATATATAATAATAATAATAATAATAATAATAATAATATAATACACAAGCATTTATATAGCGCCCCACGAAGAACGGAGCGCTTAACAAAGAAGAGGAACACTGAATCACGGAAACAATTGAGTTTTCAATTTCCGCTTGAATAAAGACAAAGACGGCGCTTCACGGAAACTGATCGGAAGTTCATTCCAAAGACGAGCCGCGGTAGATGTGAAAGTCATGTCATCCAGCTTTCTTGTACGAATCTTTGGACAACAACCGGGTCCGATCAGTGGAGGAGCGCAGTCGTGGTCTGTGTTCAGCGGAACCAGTGTTCTGGAGTTGACTGAGTCATGGTCTTATTACGTGTGTATTTTTTTCATTTCTCCTTTTCAGTTCAAAGATGTCAATTTCTTTCTGACGTTCTTACAAGATCTGGAAGAATTTGGTGGAATTGTGACGTCATATCTGATCAGGGTGGACCATCAACCCCTCAAGATGTCGTTCATGCAAACAAAAAACTTCCGTAAGTCTTTCAATGTCACAGTCCTAATTCCCACCAAATAGTTACCCTTTGACCCCTGGCAGTCCCAAACCTATAGAGAACACATTTTGCTCGGCCCCAACCGGTCGCATCCAAGACCGCTGGGATGGGCTGATGATCTTGTACACGTTTTTCGTTCAGGATGCACTGATGTATGATGGGAGCGATTGCACTGGTAATCGGCGCACTCTGCCCACAACCACAACGCGTACATGTACACACGATTGTGCTAATGTAAATTACCAGTTAATAGCCCTCTTCTTTTTAGACCAAAGTTGCAAGAAGATGAAAACAAATCAGGTAAATTATGTAAGTTGCCATCGAACCCTATTTGTATAGAGTACAAAGTAAAGATTGACAATATTATTTATGTCCAATTTATTTACACCTCATAGCTGCTTTACAACATTGGTAGAGGTCGAATGGTAAACATGGAGAGGTGACCTGGGGTTATTTTGGGTCAGGGAATTGGTCCAACGAGCATGGCCATCCCAGTGCCTCTGCTTCAGGCACATGGACCAAGCAAAGAGAACAAATTCAGGCCGTTGTCTCCCGCGAGTTGTTATCATGCCATCGTGATATGATTATATTCTTCTGGAACCATTCTTCTGGTAATGGAACCAAGGATATGCCTCACAAGTGATCTGGGGTTCTTTTACGTGCACTACTCGAACCCACACTCTGCTGATCAGAAACACCAGAGCTTGAGTTCGGTGCTCCTAACCGCCCGGCAACGACACCCTAATGTGGTTGATCAGGGTCGGAAGTTAGGGAACTATGTATAGTCTTTGCAAAACAGTCGTGTGCAAGTCAACATGATTGTATTTTCGTTGGTAAACCCTGTATGCAATTTTTACTGCATTTGCTATTGGCTTCTGCTAATTACTGGAGCAAGTTAATTTAAAATAGGCGTGGATTATGCTGGAATGACGCCACTCTTACATTCATAGTTGCTATGATGACAGAGTCTTACTATAGAAAATAGCCTCTACCCAAATTTGTGTTTGTCTTTTTCACCAGCAATAAGCAATAACGTGCCTCAACAAACATGAATAGAAACAGGGATAAATTGGTTATAATGAAAACACACAAACACACCCTTTGCCTTTTTGCTATTAGCGCCCATTAATGATGGCAGGTCGTCTGTTTTCCACCATTAAAATCATTTCCATTTCAGGTGATTAATGAGTAACTAAAATAGCTTTTTGTGTACTGATGATCTACACGAGCTTGGAATGCTCGATTGATTTGCAAATATAGTTTTGTTGGAAAGTGGTTTAGGTTTTTTTTTATGCTCTCTTCAACCAACGAGCGAACATCATGTTTACGTAGATACAAACACTTCATGCTCTCATGATCGTTGTTTACTCGCATTCTTTACCGGTGGGAATTGCTTGCGATAAATTATTTCCTGTAGTTTTAATTCATAAACAGTTACGTATTTTTATATATTTATTTTTCCAGGCAAGAGATCAAGTGCTTAGCTTTAGGCCTAAATGTCTGCAAACAAACCCATAACTAATATTAAACTCAACATTTATGCTGATAAAATATTAACGTTTCCTGACAAAATTCTCCGCCTTATCATTTCAATTCTTGTCAGAACATTTTTGCAAAAAAAACCTCAAGTTTTAGTGGCACTTCTTTTCCAGCCTTACTAGAATAGATCTGGTTCCCTTTTCATGCACAACGATTGGAGGTGATGTGGTTGATAATATTGTATAGGGGTTCATACATTTCCCCCACGGTCTCAGTTCGCATCCTGTGTATTGTTGTGTGGCATTAACAAAACTGTGGTGGCTGTAAAGTGACATTGAACATTATATTTACGTAAATGTTTATGTAAACATTTGCGAATTTGGAGCACAAATCGTGAATATTCACTTGAGGATTTACGTACATTTTCTCGAGATGGCCAACATTGTGCATTTTTATACCAATATTTGCGATTTCGGGGACACAAATCGTGAATATTGACGTAAATATTGGCGTCCCTTTAAAGCCTCCGTACAAAATGGCTTTGTTTGTACGGTCACAAGTTTCTTGTATATTTTGTAATCAGAAATGAACTGATCATACTGAACAATCTTGGCCTAATTTCACAAAGAGCTAAAATTGCTCTAAAGATGTGTACCAATCTTAGCTTAACTACTAAGCAAAGCTACATATCTCACTTAGAGACAGGATTAAATGCACGGAAATACGAAAGAAAACTGGAGTAAGAGACATCATAAGGGACAATAAAACAAGCTAAATGGAGATGGGCTGGACACAATGCTCGAAGAAATGACAATAGATGGACAACAAGAATAATGGATTGGCAACCAAGGACAGGGAAAAGGAAAAGAGGTAGACAGAGAAGAAGATGGAGAGATGACATCAGGGTATATGCAGGAACAACATGGACCAGAACTGCAAGAAATAGAAATGAATGGCATTTTCATGAGAAGGGCTAATCCTAAACTGGATGAACACAGCCTAAATGACGATGATGAAGCAAAGTGTGGTGTCACAGACTCACAATACACATCCCTATGGTGATATTGACGACTTAGATGAATCTTTTTGTGATATCGGACCTTGGGCATTTAAATGTGGCACTCTTACTCACTGGTATCACAACACTTTAAAGAACATATGCTTGCTTAAAAAAAAAATAGGGCCTAGGTCAGGGTTAGTGCAGTCTTGAATGGCGTCCAATTTACAAAGCGCCTTATAAGAAGCGTTCAAAGAATGTTGAATGTAGAATGTTTCCACCCTCAGTTTCAATACTCTTGATTTTATTTTCAGAGTCCATTTATGAGGTTATCCTTGATACAACCATCGGTGTTGCCCATGGATTCCCCGACTTCACAACAAACATCACGATTCCCGGCAGCGCTTTTCAGCCACCAGGTAATCCAATTACAATCAAACCTCAAATGGGTTAAGTCTCGTATAATTTTGTCTTCTCTCTTTTTGACCGACACACGATTCCACAACAAAAACCCGATACTGTTAAAAGCCTGAAGTGGGTCGCGATGAGCATCCATTGTTTTGTTTAAAAAAAATGAAAGCGTTATAGAAGTTGCAACACAAAAGATACACGTATAGACCCTATACAAACAACCTTAAAGGAACACACTGGTGTGCTTATTTTTTTTATTTATATATTAATATATTATATATTGATATTGTTAAAAACACTTTAGTGAGCGCTGGTAACAATTGTCACGGCACATTTTAAATACTTCGATGTTTTCTCCGTAGTGCAATTCCCTGGGGGAGTCAAGGTCCCCGATATCGTAGACTGACCATTTCACATATCATTAAGAGGGGGATCGGGCCCCTGAGTCGTGTCGTGTTTGCTAAATGTGTGTTTGTGTATTTTTAATTGTATTTTTGTTAATTATTCATAACTAGTTCAATGTGAGATGAGGCAGAAATGACTGTTCTGTCTGTAGCAATTATGTGTAAGGACAACTTGAGAACAAGACTACGGATTTAACTTAAATGCACTGTAATTGTGACTGTCAGACAAATGTTCCTTTTCTTAATAACGGTCAAAGAAACATATAAAAGACACTAAAAAAGTCACCGATTGAGTATACCCGTATTAAAGAGAGAATTACCCTAAAAGTAAATACAACCCCCCAAACAGGTACAAAATATAAAAAAAATAAAATAAATAAATAAAAAACAGAAAACACACCTGTGTTAGAATCCCTGGACATTTCTAACCCATGTTTTGGTCAGCTTGATCCGAATTCAAAATTACAATGGGATCTTAGTTGAAAAAATAGAGGCATTTTAGTTGTGAACAGATATCCTGGCAGTTTGACCGGGGAAATGGGTCGTTTTGACCAGGGCGTGACTCTGACCGATCAGAACTACATCAGGGTTACCTTTGACCTAGAAAGCGTTAGATAGGCGTACTTCTTCTGTGCGAGATTGGTTTTATAAAACGGTAGTTTGGGGTCCAAGATGTTGTTGTACGCGTAGCATTGCTACTAATCTCAAATTTCCCTACGACTGTTTGCAGATCCCGCGAAGAACTTCAGCGTTGCCACCCTTGTGTTCTCATACACTGTGCGAGAGCTCTTCCCAAGCCAAACACATAACAGCCGGTGAGTGCATACAATAATGTCTATAATGTGTTCATTGCAATTAGTCATTTTTAGATAATGGTGGTCACATTATGATGACACTGTTTGGTTTGGGTAAATTTGTCTTTGTATACCCAAAACCAGACAGTGCTCTGCTAAAGTGTCCAGCCTAATGGCTTTCCTTTTAAAAATGCAGAATGTGGATATTGCATGGGAGCAATTTGGACTCGAATTCTGGTCGGTGGCTGAGTCACGAGGGTGGGGCGATTCGAGTGCTTAACAAGGGCAAAATGCCCCACTATTGACTCTTTGAACTTACGCCACGCACGGATACGGTCTGCCTATTTTGGTCTGTCATTTTGGGAGTCAAAAATGCGCGTAATGATTATAGTGCGCGTATAACTGCACGCGCGTTGCCTTTGAGGCGCACTGCACAGTTAACACAAGAGGAATCTGACTCACAAAATTGCTCAAGCAAAATTTGTCATGTGATGACGTTGGGTGGATTTAGTCAATAGTTTGTTTTGTTGCCACCTTGTGAAGGGGTTCTTACGAGGGTTGGTGTTATTGTTTGCATAGTGATGCGCTTCGTGTGTGCCAGTTCGGATTCCGGCACTGCATAATCCTAAGGAGTTTAGAAGGGTTGCAGTGGCGAATTTGGCTAGAGGAACAGCGGCAGTGGCGTTACTTTCATAACACATGCGTAGGAACCAATTCCATAGAGCTGCTTATTAATCACATAAAGTAGCTAAGCAAAACAAAATTATGCTTAACAGATTAAGGTTACCAGCCAAAATACCATGTCACATGATAATTGTTAATTGTTAAGCAATATTTTTTTGCTTAAAGGAACATTACAGAATTGGTTTTTGCTAACAAAACGGTTGCTGGCAGTGTTAGCACTTTATGTAATCCACAATATACATAAACTGACAAACCTGTAGAAGTTTGAGATCGATCGGCCATCTGGGTCACGAGAAAATAGGGAAAACCGATTACACATTTGCATGAAATCATATAGATTCAACGAATGAGTAAAACGCTCACTGAGCGATAAACTCCAATCGGAAAATTAGTTTATTCATTTCTCATCAAATATGGCATTTCAGACAGAAATATTTCAAGGGATGTTTTCTAGTATCATCATCATTAGACCGTGTAAGTTTTATATAAATCTGTGATCAAAAAGTATATTTTACAAGTTTTTTTCTTACCAATTATGTAATGTTCCTTTAAGCAGCCCTGTGAAATTGGGCCCTGGTTTGAAAATGCCAAACAAAAAACCTGTCGATGTTTCTAACAAACAAATCCGTCTGTCGGCATAATACTAAAAAACAGAATGCTTCTGATGATGAAAGAAAAACTCTTATTGAGTTACAGTCGCAATTTATCGAGTCGCCAATTTCAAGGACCTAATCACAAACAAAAAATAATAACAGAGAGATGGATTGCAGAGGGGTTGCCATGACATTTGAAAAATGAAAAATATAACTTACGTACGGATGAGTTGATCTAATATGAAGCCTATAGGAAATATTATCCGCTAAAGGTCAAGTGGGGAAGAGAGAAACATAACCCTGAACAAAATAACAGATGAAATAAATATATTTTCTGAAAATAAAAGCTTGGTGACTTTGTTATTATTTAATTTGTTTGTATTAAATTTTTTAACCGATTCTGTACTTAATCCTTCCACAATGGGAAATATTTTCTGCTCTGCATAATTGCTTAGCAAAGAAACGTTTTGCTGAATCAAGTTACCAGGTTAATTAAACCATAATGTAATGTTTCTTTTTTGTGACTGGTTCCCTTCTGAATTTCGCTTAGCGGGACAATTTGCTTAGCACCATTTTTTTTTGCTGAATAGCTTTATAGTTAACTGTTCCGTGGCTGATACACTAACCTGTTCAACGCAAAAAACAACCCCGTGACGTCACCAATCTTTTTTATTTGTCAAGGTGAAGGTTGCATTATCTACGCGTTTTGAGTGATTTTTATCCGCTCGACTTTACACTTAGACAATGGATAAAAAAAAAAAAAAATACATATCACAAGCTTTAAAGGTGACCTCGATGACCAATTGAGCTCAAATTTTCAACTCTGTAATGTTCCTTTAACGATTTTTAATAAATATCTCCATTTTTATTCCCTTACAGGGTCCAAGTGGATTATCTTAACTTCACGTCGGTCTTTGTGTCTTGTAACATTTACCCTTACAACGCGTCGTCTTTCAAAGATTTTGTGGAGATACGAATGAAAAATGAAAACGTTCTCCCCAACTCTACCTGTTCCTACCTGAAATACAACGACACAAGCAGGTGAGAACAGGCGAATTTGTCATGATAATTCCACCTCTGATTCGGGCATAAACAACGACAACAACAACAACAACAACAACAACAACAAACAACAACAACAACAACAACAACTAGTAAGACACAGCCAAGTGTAAACAAGTCACCCAAACACAACTCCCTTCATCGAGGGACCTGTTTGGTTTGCAACGCCCCTGTGGTTCGTTGTCAGCACAAGCTCACAAGTTCGTTACATAGGGTTAAGAGGGGTTGTTTTGCATTCTTTCAACGATTGTTTTTCTTAGTGTGTTGTTTACATGTTCAGATATCCCCTAGGTTATAATAATCTAAGCTCATTTGCTTGCTAAATTTGATTAAGTTTTATAATTTGGCTTCATCTATAGCCATAATTGACATGCCGATGTCGTATTACACAAAGGATGCCGGTAGGATTTTGTCCTGCCCCCTCCTAATTGAGGCACTGACCCGTGTTTGGGTCATTGACACCCCCTCTACGGCCTGTGGCATGGTCCAGCTTAGGATATCATGGCATAACGAGCTTAAAGGTACACGTTGCCTTGAATCGGCCGAGTTGGTCTATAAAAAGCGTTTGTGAACCGTTTGTTATAAAATGCATACGGTTAGAAAGATGTGTTAAAAGTAGAATACAATAATCCACACAAATATGCCTCGAAATTGCGTGGTTTTCCTTTTACATCGTGAACTAACATGGTCGGTCATTTTATGGAGTCTCCACAAAATGGCCGACCATGTTAGTTCGTAAAGTTCAAGGAAAACCACGTAATTTCGAGGCATATTTGTGTGGATCATTGTATTCTACTTTTAAAACATCTTTCTAACCATATGCATTTTATAACAAACGGTTACAAACGCTTTTTGTAGACCAACTCGACCGATCCAAGGCAACGTGTACCTTTAAATACATTGTGAAACACAGCATGGCGTTCATCTTGGCGGCTTGACTATGCATTTTATAACAAACGGTTACAAACGCTTTTTGTAGACCAACTCGACCGATCCAAGGCAACGTGTACCTTTAAATACATTGTGAAACACAACATGGCGTTCATCTTCGCGGCTTGATTTTGTTTTAAACTTTACTCCGTTTCCCAAGATGCATTACAATATATTTTAAGATTTTTTTAGATTTTAATTGCAGTGTTATTTACTCTCTTTTTCAACAGTGTATGGTACGAGGACCTTCTGCTATGCGCAAAGCCCATTTTCAACAGTGAGGACAAGACAGTCACCTGTAAATGCAAACACCTCACTACATTCGCTGTTATTGGGAAGGTAAGACAGTTATCATTTAATAGACAACATACTGTAACAGGGAAAAGTTATTTATTATTTGTTTATTTACTTAAAGGAACATTACAGAATTGGTTTTTGCTAACAAAACAGTTGCTGGCAGTGTAAGCACTTTATGTAATCCACCATATACATAAACTGACAAACCTGTAGAAGTTTGAGATCGATCGGCCATCTGGGTCACGAGAAAATAGTGAAAAACCGATTACACATTTGCATTCTAATCATATAGATTCAACAAATGAATAAAACGCTCACTGAGCGATAAACTCCAATCGGAAAATTAGTTTATTCATTTCTCATCAAATATGGCATTTCAGACAGAAATGTTTCAAGGGATGTTTTCTACTATCATCATCATTAGACCGTGTAAGTTTTATGTAAATCTGTGATCAAAAAGTTTTTTTTTTCTTACCAATTCTGTAATGTTCCTTTAAGTTTTAATCCGGCGCAATAAAAGTATCTTGACCAGGAGTCGCTTGGGAAGTTTACAAAAAAGGGAGGGAGGGGGAGCCCAAAACAAAACAGGAAAAAGAAGAAGAAGAAAAAAGTGTCATTCATACACTAAAGTCTCTTCAACAAGCCTCTGGTCATACCATAATACAATAGTATTTACATCAGATGTTGTTTAACTTCAAACTATTTTTTGTTTGCCTTTCCTTGGCAATACCCCCCCCCCAAAAAAAAAAAAAAAAAAATGAGAAGAAATGATGAAAAGATTAAACAATGAGACAAAAGGTTAACTAGACGCACCAGTTCTCAGAAAGATTAGTGCATGAACAAGCTTTAAACGGAGTGAAAGGTTTGATAGAAAATTGCTGTTATCTTATAACGTCTAATGCTACGGCTGTTTTTTTTTTAATCTAAAAATATATTTATCACCTGTTTTGGTGGCTTTATTGTCCAATTTTACTTCCCGTGTTAAATAAATTAAAAAAGAAAACAGAAAAAGGAAACAAATACCCTGATGGTTGTACAGAGCGTCGACAGAATAAAAACAACCACCGTCTTCTGTCCTTGAACTTGTGTCTCCGTATAAGTTATTTCGTTTCCATTGACCACGTGATATGATTATTGTCTAGCGATCGTTCGGATGTTGCCATGGAAACGCTCTGAAAATGCCATACACACAACAAGCTTTTATCAAAACAAACCGATCGGCAGTGGTACGTACGTGCGTGCCGATTCCAAATGGCATTGAACGGCGAGTTTTATCGGGTCTGTATGCTAGGATTGAGAGATTAGGCTCGGGGAAAAAAAACAAAAAAAGACCAAAAACATGTTCGAAGGAAATGTCACGTTCTACCCGAGACAAATTTGCACTGACCAAAAAAGGAAAAGAAAATATTTTCACTGTAGAAAAAACGAGTTAAACAATTCTCTTTCTCCAACAATGAGCTACGCCCTTATTGGTTTTATTGTTGTTTTGGATAAGAAAAAACCACCTCCCAAAACACCAAACTGTTTTCAGGTTTCAGTGGTTTCAAATATTAGATCATTTTGGGGTTGCAGCTGAATAATGTAATTAGTATTAGCTTAACCATTAAACAAGTAGCTACATCATTATTTACGCAAAAACTCTTGTCTCCTCTCTTTCGAAGGACTCCTGCCTCTCCTCTTGCCCCCCCCATGAGATCAAGAAGGTTTTCGACAAACACCCCAAGAAATAAACAAACAAACACACCTAACAAACAAGCAAACAAACACCCCCAAACACAAACAAACAAACAAACAAACAAACACCCCAATAAACAAGCAAATATACACCCCAACAAACATTAAAAAAAAAAATACATATAGGCCTATAAGATAATAATAATATGTTTATGCAAACAGACACCCCCCCCAAAAAAAAAATACATATATCAAATAATAATAATATGTGTATGCCCCCTCCCCCACTTGCCTCCTCCAAATTGAAATTGTCTGGTTGCGCCATTGTCAAGCTTTGACAGGTTTGTCGGAGAAACGATCGTCTGAAAACTGTAAAATTATGCACAGAAAACAAACAATAGGAATCCTGCCCACTGGCTAGGCATTGAGAAGACGATAGATTTTTATCTAATTATAAGCGAGCACTACACATGTCTGTCTGCGAATCGCTGGAGAAGAATTCAACATTGGACGCCCGACCAGAGAGACAAAAAAGTTTTCTTTTTTGAGGTACGCTGTTTCTTCGACAAAGGAACAAAAATCAATGGTAATGCGTTTTAAATGCAAATTTTAGACTGGTGATAAGGACGAACGCTCGGTGAGGAGCACAATCGCTATAATAAAAAATAAAAAAGCTGTTTGGAGATTAGTTCAATTTGAATACTGAACAAGCTTGTAGATTATGGCGGAATGGAAATATGTAAAATTTGAAACTAAAGGTATACTACAAGGTTGTTTTGCAATAATACGGAACGTTTATACTTAGAGGAAAACAAAAATAGTATGTATGAATAAAAAACATGCACGATTAGCAAAAAATAATACATAATTAAAACTTAATAAAATAAATACATACAGAGATACATATAAAAAAAAACAGTCTAAGTTATGTATATCATTATGCCATATTTTCTAGTGGATATTTAAGTCTTTATTTGTAACTTTCATTGAGTTTTGATTACATTTTCTTCGGTTGGCTTATTGTATCGAAAACGGACAAAACAATGAGTGTCTCTAGACGAACTATCCACTGTATATAAATATAGAGACACACAGACACAGGGGAAATGCCAGAAAAGTTGGAGCAATTTTTCTCCGTTGTGTGGTGGGCTTGCATCGTGTATTATAGCAGGCCCGCTTTACGAAGCAGTGAGACAATTCCCACAAGAGATATATCCATGCGTACAATTTCATGCCTGATTACTAATGCACCTCACAGACTGCATGATCGTACGTTCAAATGGGAAGGCCTTTAAAGTTGAAGGATGAAACACTCTTCCTTATAAAATGTCTCTCGTGTCTTGACAATGGATGGGAATTATTTGCCCCCCCCCCCTCATGGGAAGGGGGGGGGGTCAAAGGGACAATACCAGGCCGGTAGTTGGAAGAGCAATTTCATGGTTATATAACAAACGATCCATAAAACCAACCCGTTTTATTTCAAGTTCATCAAATTTGAGGATTTTGTTTAAGTGAAAAATAACAAAATACAAAACAATAAAGATAGTGTTTCTGTTTGGTCAGGGATTTGGCACCAGTGTAATGTGTGGTGTAGCCCTACGCGTAAAATAGCATTGGTAAGGTCCGACTATTATTGTTCACCGTTATAGCCTCGGTTTGATGCTGTGGATTTGTTTGGTTTGAATCAAAGATGGCCGGCCTCGTGAACGAGAGAATGTTGGGCTTAGAAGGCCTTATAATTTTAGACGTTTAATAAATGAAATTATTTCCATTTATAGCAAACCGAATTAGGGGTTAATTTCCATGGACAACTCTGTACATAGGCCTATTAGATTATCAACTATTCATTAATTTAACCGCTCAGCAAATCTTCATGCTCACTATAGCAGTGAGTGCGCGTAAGCTAAAGTTGATCATTGTAAACCGCTCGTGGAGTTGGCAGCGCTTGTGCGCGTTCACAATGAACTCGCATTGTTGCGTCAGCTATCTGCTTACGATAACCGCTAGGAAGTTGCCGTGCTTTTTGCACAGTAAGCAGTGGTTAAACAGAAACTCTGCTTATGGCTGCTCCGTAAGCAGAAACAATCAGGGCCCAATTTCATAGCGCTGCTTAAAGGCCGATTTTGTGCTTACTGTGCGAGTTTCCATTTCATAGCGCTGCTAACCGTGAGTACACGAAAAGAAAATGATTAACGCAACAATGCAAATACATGGTGAACGCGCGGGCTGGCCAGCCAATTTTCTTGCTACCTTGTAAAACACGCCTACGCTCAAAGACACCGGACACCTTTGGTAATTGTCAAAGACCAGTCTTCTCACTTGGTGTATCTCAACATATATGGACAAAATAACAAACCTGTGAAAATTTGAACTCAATTGGTCGTCGAAGTTGCGAGATAATAATGGAAGAAAAAACACCCTTGTCACACGAAGTTGTGTGCTTTCAGATGCTTGATTTCGCTTGATTTCTCAAAAACTACGTTACTTCAGAGGGAACCGTTTCTCACAATGTTTTATACTATCAACAGCTCTCCATTGCTCGTTACCAAGTCAGTTTTTATGCTGACAATTATTTTGAGTAGTTACCAACAGCGCCTTTAAACACATTTTTTTACCGTTAATAAGCAGCGCTGTGAAATTGGCCCCTGCTGACGTGCTTTATAAAAACAAGCCTTCGATTATAATCTGTCTATATTATACCTTTAACAAATTCAACACACGGTAGTGGCATGTGCTCATTATTCCAGCCTGTGTTATGATTAATGTGCATACGGTACGGAGTCCAAGAGGTCCAACAACCAATGATTAAAGTTCGTGTCTGCAAGAAATTAATCATGCCACTGGGTTGTTTGTCTTGTCTAACCTGGCACACTGATAACACCTACAGACTGAACTAAAGGAAAAGGCTTTGCTGTTGTTGTTGTTGTTGCTGCTGCTGCTGCTGCTGCTGCTGCTGCTGCTGCTTGTTGTTGTTGTTGTTGTTGTTGTTGTTGTTGTTGTTGTTGTTGTTGTTGTTGTTGTTGTTGTTGTTGTGTTGTTTTGTTTGTTTTTGATAGTCGACCATAATGTGACCGCTATAATAAAATGGCAACACTCTTAACGGTGTTTATGGTGAACCTCCTAAACAATGTTCACAGAATTGTTTCTTTTTCCATCACAATCTAGCAAAACGCTCTGCATGGTGCACGCAAAAGAGAGAGAGAGATATATATATATCCTGTCCTTTCATGTTTCCCGCTTGGTCCAGTAATCCTCCCTTTCACTGACCATCCTTTTGTCCCCACCACATAACTCTGATTGTTTCTTAGCCAGCCCACTGTAACTTTGATTGGCTGTAATTTTCCCTCCTTTTTCTGGATACCATCCCATTGTTGTTTGCCTCTCTTTTTTGCTATAAATGGATATGTTTCTCGTTTGTGCTTGTTTTTGCCTCTGACGAAGATCCGGTTTGGATCGAAAGCTAAGGCCATCTACCCTACAAATTTTATATATTTATATAAACATATATAATAATAATAAAAAATCAAATTTATTTATTGGGTTAGTATGTTGAAATTTTTATAAATGTAACCAATTATGCCAAACCCGAGCGTGACGATTCGCGTCTTCCAAAAGCGGGTCTCAAATGTTACGGACAACATAATTTTTTTCCCAAATCTTGTTTGATAATAAACCAATTCTCACCAAACTTGTATTGTTTTCAAATTAAACTTACTTTGAAAATAAAACTGTTTAATCCAGCTATTAGTTATTCAAACGGCAGGGTATTTTCTAAGCGATAGCTGATAACAAATTGCGAAATGTTACTATAATTAGTTGTCGACGGCCGGCGTCTTGCTTATTAACACTGGATATAATCATAAAGGCAACACCTACTCAAGTGTGAAAGTGTTGTGGCATTATGGAGGAGGAGTGACAGACCACCGAACCGGCATGGAGTACTGACAGGCAATGCAATTAATCATACACAATGTTATCAGCGGTCAATATAATAACGTGTTATTGACCCCCCAGATACACAGCGCCCTCTGTTGTACGCTGCTCTGACATTGAGTAGACTGTAATATTTCGCAGGTTATAGCCTCAACGTCCGACAACAAAATTATGCTTGCCAGAAAAGAAAAGGGGACCAGCCAAAATATCATGTCACATGTACCATTTGTGACTAGATATCCTGCTCATAACATGCAATATTTCCTGCTTAAGTAGCTCTATGAAATTGGGCCCTGATGGGCCCATCTTCATGGAGCCAGCTGCGTGTTTACCGAAGAAATCTGCACTTAAACCCTATGGGTTTTAGCGCAGAACTTCGCGGTAAGCAGTGCCATTAGAGGGCCCGGTAGTATTGGGTAAACCCTGTAGCAGATAGATAGCCCAAACATCTGACGTCACACTTAGAGGCTCGTGTTTTACGCCAGAGACCGGCTTTGAGCGTTTGGAGGAATCCTGCACCTTTGACCTCGCATCCCATTGCGGTCTTGCGGATAGGGGGACCAGTTGGACAGGGGACCAGTAGCAGTGACCATGACCGGTGCCTGTCATTATCCCTGCGGATAAGGACAGCGTACCAGTCTAATATTATGACTATTGGTAATTAAAACAATGCTTTTGTCATAGAATAGTCTAACATTTTTTATATATTTTGTTTTGACTCTTTTATTTTCAGTATAACACTAGAGGAATGCTACCGAACGGCATACTGGTTTCCATGGTTTTTTATCTCGTCATCATAGCAGCGACCTTTTGCCTTGTACTCTATGCAAATAGGTAAGATATCATAGGATGCATTATTGGTTTGGAGCAATGTGCTAAATCCGGGGCAGGTAAATCGGAGTATAATCGGTACTTTGTGTGTTTGAGCTTATTGACTACAACATTTTCCTTCAGTAACAGCCGAAAAAAGAGAGCATTTGGCAGGTAGCAAACAAGGGTCGACCACCAGTGAAAATGGACAGTATTGTATTCATTGTTATTTCGAAGGCTGGATGAAGGTTCGAGGTTGAAAAGTTGAAAACTGCTGGGAGCTATTTAAAAAAAGAAAAGAATATAAGTATGCAAGCAAAAGAGGGCAATGAGGTCCCCGATTGCAGGCGTTTACACACTTGCTTCGCACGTTCGTTAGTTTTGCAATACGGGCGTTTCACAATTGTGTGTGCGCCCTCAACAGTTAACGATTAAGGATAGGCTTCACGGCTCTTTGGTTGCTTACACTTTGTGCATACACTCTTTTGTTCTGTGCACTCAAGAAGAAGAAGAAACCAGGTCTTCTTCAACAATGTAAACAACACTGTTTTGATATTCGCTACCTCATGGAGACCGATGACAAAACAGAACAGGGACAACGAAAGGTCTCCATAGGGGAAATCTGAAGACTGGGGTACTCCACAAGGAATTTTGTGTACAAAGTCCTTGGGAGGGTGAACGTACAGATACAAAGGAAATAACATAAATTTCTCCACAGGGATGTAAACAAAATAGAATGCGTGTGTGGACGTGTGTAAGTCCACAAAGTGTTTTAAGTATCTACATTATGTGGAGTTCTTTTGTTCACAGATCAACACTTCGGTCGACTAACAAGCGTGGGCTGAAAAAATGGCTCATTTAAATATGGAAAACATTGACTAATTTCTCTGATTTTGTCTTCTTTTTATCTCCCCCCCCCCCAGAAACTTTGATTCTGATCGTGCCTCAATAGTGCTGTGTTTCCTAGCAACCCTTTTTACCGGTCACCTGACGCTAGTGTCGGGAATCTACGCAATAGATAACATGGTGAGGCCAATATTCAGCGAATTCGGTGTTTTACAGTGACCAATCATATCACCAGGATATAACTCAATCTGAGATCTACAAAAAAAAACTTACTGCAACTCGTTCAAAACCATTGAGAGAGACCATCCAAAATTATTTTAATTTAATAAAAAAACTATCAATGAAAATTATAGAGTTTAAATATTTATGTTCGAAGGCGTAATTAGACAAATTTTTCGGGGTTTGGGGGGCAAAGACATAATTAGTGAGGCCTTTTAATGTAAAGAACTATTCAATCGTGCATTTGCTGACCCCATTATTATGTTGATTCGAGTGTTCGCTACCTTAAAGGCCGAATGCAACACAAAAAGGGGGAATATGTCTCCATAGGGTAATTCAAAAGACCGGGGTGCACCACCATGATTTTTGTGTACAATGATTTGAGAATGCTAAGTAAAGAGACAAAGGTAAGAAGAACAGATGTCACCACAGGGTTGAACAATGATTACGTCACTGAATATGTACAATTTTTTTACTTGTGAAACAATACCTTTTTGTGAGAATAAGACAAAGGAACGCAAAATGCAAATTGCACCCCTGGTTTAAAATTTCGGCTTTAAAACTGGCGTGAGTATAATTAAAGTATTTTCTTGTGGGTGTGTTTCTTTACCAGGATGCCTGCCGTGCCGTAGCCTTACTTCTCTATTACTTTCAGTTGTCTTACTCCTTCTGGATGTTGGCACAATCGGTGCAACTGGTTCTGAAGGTAAAATCAAGTCGTACAATTGGCACCAATTTGTTTTTACAATATTATTATTTTGTGTTTGCCTGTTTTTGCGTGTATGTTTATTTATTTATTTGTTGTTTTGTTTACTCATTTGATGTTAAAGTTGTTTCTCTTTTTGCGTGGATGGAGGGGGGGGGGCAGAGACATCACACCTACTTTTTTGTTTTTGTTTCAACATATCTTTTAAATATCAATGCTTGGTTTGTGTGGACAGGTAACCTACAAAACAGTGGAGACGGGCACAGTGGCTCAGTTCTGTGCCTTGGGATGGATCACGCCGTTGTTCGTCGTGGCAAGCATGGCCGGCCTCGACATTGAACCCTATGGCAGAGGCAACCAGTCAGTGATAGTTCCATGTTTATTATATATTTATGTTTATTCGGCAATTTTTCGAAGTACAGAGATTAAAGGTATTGTACACTTTTGGTAACAGCTCAAAATCAGTGTCCACATTTTGTGTGATTAAACATATGCATGAACAAACAAACCTGTGAAAGTTTGAGCTCAATTGGTCATCGAGGTCACGAGAAAATAGTGAAAAGAGATCTTATGTGTTTTCTGTTTTTTTTTTTTCAAATTATCGCGCGCGATAATTACTATTGTTTTACTCGTTTCTCAGAAACGATAGCATTTTAGGCAGAAATACTTTAAGGAACCCTTTCTACCATTACTTACTTTAAATCATGTAAGTTATGTGTGAATCTGTGAACATTGTGTTTTTCGATCTTACCAATAGTGTACAGGGCTTTTAAGGAAAATGTATTAGCCTTTTTAAGGTATGGTGGTCACTATTATAGGAGTGCACTGTTTGGTTTGGGTGTATACAGACAAATTTACCCAAACCCATTAGTGTATAGACCGATCCATTAAGCTCCGCCCCTTACGTGTTGACCAATCACAACCTTGGCTATACGCCACCGAAAGTCCGACAAAGTCCGACACGCTAAAATCCCATTAGAAAAGTAAACATGCGTGCGCGCGTACTTAAAGCGCGCACGTTCATGTCGCGAGTGTGGCATTGGAGAGACGCACATGTGCTGCACACGTGTGCAGTGGTGAGGCAGCCAATGCTGTGATTGGTCAATATGCTAAAGGGGTGGGGCTTAATGGATCGGTCTATTATAGTATTGTGACCAGCATTATCTCAAAATGGCTTATGGAGATCAACTACGAAAATCAAAAGAGTTAAAAGTGATGTAAAAAAAAAAGTGCTTAAAACGTATGAAAAAGCAGAATACGGAGGCAAGAAAATAAGTTCAGTTAAAATGGCTGTGATTTTGATGGAAATGGGTTCAGAATGGATTAGAGACACGGGTGGTGCATAATGAAGAAAACGAGGGCTACGCAATATATTTGTGTCGTGTTCGTTGGAAAACCTTACACTATATTTCGGACAAAGAATATCACGGAAATCAAGAAGGACCAGGTGTATGAATATTCATGATGAGATGCTACGAATGCCCTACGTACGTACAGCTCTAGCATATCATGCGCACAACCATGGCACGTTCACCTCATTAAATATGCACCAGACTAATTATGACGAATTCAATAAAATATTTATTAATTATGCATACATCACGTTGTTTTTTTCAGCTGCGCTATTCCTGTGAGTAATGGCGTCATAACTGCCCTCATCGTTCCCATAGCCTTGATAGGATGCGTAAGTATTTTCGAAACCATGTATATCTATTTCAAGTTACCTCTGCATAGACAGTTACAACTTGTGTTCCCAATAGACCCTTCCCATGAAATATGTAAATTACATTCACGCATGCGTACAGACACTATTGGTTGGCAAACGCCATAGAGTTGTACACAAGGCAGACGCACAAACGCGTGTGCGTCACGCCACCATCAGTCCCATGCAAAAAGGCGCGATGTTCACTCATTTTGCCAACCAGTAGGGAGAAAGCGCACGCGCGATGTTCAATTTGCATATTTCATGGGAAGGGTCTATTAACCAGGGTGGAAGAGCCTTACTGTTCTTTCACTAACACCCTGGGCCAAATTTTATAAAGCCGCTTAAATGAACATTAGAGAATTGGTAAAACAAAACTTGTAAATTATACGGTCTAATGATGATGATAATAGAAAACATTCCTTGAAATATTTCTGTTTGAAATGCCATATTTGATGAGAAATGAATAAACTGATTTTCCGATTGGATTTTATCGCTCAGTGGGCGTTTTATTAAATTTTTTGAATCTATTATGATTTCATGCAAAATGTGTAATCGGTTTTACACTATTTTCTCGTGACCCAGATGGCCGATCGATCTCAAACTTCTACAGGTTTGTCGGTTTATGTATAATGGTGGATTACATAAAGTGCTTACACTGCCAGCAACTGTATTGTTAGCAAAAACCAATTCTGTAATGTTCCTTTAAGCACAACATAGTGCTTAAAACTCTTCTGCTTCAGCTAAAGAGAGCAGGATACCAGTCACCCAATGTACATGTGGCATAAAGTTCTGACAGGTAACCTTATCCTGGCAAGCATACATTTTTGTTCTTAGCTACTTTTTGTGCTTTATAAGCACCTCTATGAAATTTGGCCCAGGTCTTTGAAGTTTGTAAAGTAAAGCACTTGGCACCAATGGTTCTCAGATACATTCTAAATATTCGACAGGCGAGTACCACTTTCAAAAGAATTAAAAGTTAGTTTCAATATCTTAATTTTTTTTTTTTTTTTTTACAATGATTCCTCATAAACATAGCAACAGTTTTTGATCGTGTTTTGTGTGGTCCCCCCTTTTTAAAAATAATAATAACATGTTTTCATTTTCTCCTTGTCTTGCAGACCAATTTTATATGCTTATTCTATGCCTTCTACTGTATTTACCGTATTAAGAAAACTGACAGAAAGTGCCTTGCTCAAATGAACATTATCTTGTGAGTATATTTGCATGAGAAGTTAATTTGTTTTCACTATAAATGTCAATGTCAAAAACTTAACAAATGATTTTTTTTTCCCGAAAGCTTTGTATACTTACAACAATAACAGATGCATGTTTAAAAGTATGACACATGATTATTTGAAAAAAAGTGAGTGTACGATTGTTTTAATCATAACGTTTAATTCTTGAGAAATTTACTTGACATTATCAGTTACTGTCATAAGCAATTTTCCTACATGAAATAACCTTGTGTGAAAGTTCAGGTACCAATACTTGTATTTTCATCGCGTTGGGCAGACCAAAGTTGTCCCAGGGAAGCTCACAGAAATCCTTCCCAAAGTTTACACCAACTTTTATGTTGAGAGTCACATTTTCGTACCCATTTGTATTTAGTTAAAGGTATTGTACACTTTTGGTAACAGCTCAAAATCAGTGTCCACATTTTGTGTGATTAAACATATGCATGAACAAACAAACCTGTGAAAGTTTGAGCTCAATTGGTCATCGAGGTCACGAGAAAATAGTGAAAAGAGATCTTATGTGTTTTCTGTTTTTTCACATTATCGCGCGCGATAATTACTATTGTTTTACTTGTTTCTCAGAAACGATAGCATTTTAGGCAGAAATATTTTCAGGAACCCTTTCTACCATTACTTACTTTAAATCACGTAAGTTATGTGTGAATCTGTGAACATTGTGTTTTTCGATCTTACCAATAGTGTACAGGGCCTTTAAGTAACTGAAAACCATGATCTTTTGGTTCCCCTTTCCAGACCTAACATCCGCGCATGCCTGATAGCCATACCTTTGGAGATTGTAGAGTGGGTTTTCACCACACTCTCCATCGACTTTGAGTACATCGTCTTCGACGTTCTTTGGGCACTGTCAGTTTTTATCATGGTAGGTTTTGTGTTATTCATTTTAACAGTCCGAGGTATACCTTTCTATTGCACAGCCACAAGTTTTTGCCAACCAAAGTTGGTAAACTATGGAAAGC
The DNA here is from genome assembly GCA_032158295.1 of Pycnopodia helianthoides. NCBI lineage: Eukaryota > Metazoa > Echinodermata > Asteroidea > Forcipulatida > Asteriidae > Pycnopodia > Pycnopodia helianthoides. The sequence continues at coordinate 1,833,630 of CM063262.1, forward strand.
CATTAATGCAAAGCAAAAACAGATAGCTGCAGTTTGTAACAATGTTACACATTAATCGAAAATTCTGTTGAAAGTGTCGGAAACAAAGCAACTACCAATGAGATCTATTTGTTTAAAAAAAAATTGCAGAAGTGTTGAGTGAACCACTGTACCCGATTGATTGCTCTTGCATCGTTTTATGTTTTGTGTTGTAATCTTTTCTTTTTATAACCTACAGGGCGTCTTCGTCTTTCTGTTTTATGGGATAGGCAGCTCAGAGGTAAGCTATACTAATCTTGTAAGTTTTAATTTCAGCTTATGAATCTTATTCTAAAAATACAAGAATTGAATAACAAGCAACGGCAGCCATTTTGACAACTTTGAAAATTTCTTGTTAATCTCCCTATACTTCTCCAAATGACAAATCTGCGATTGCCCTATGGCCAAATATCTTTCTCATTACATACTCTATAACTGTGTGCCAAATTCCATTCTTGTATCATCAACGGCACAATTCCCCAAAACTTTTCCCCCTATCTGCCGTGATAATTATTGTAGGAACTTGTAAGGTAGCGGGTAGTCTTTAATAACCCAGCCCTACTTTTGCTCCAACCCCATCCCTCCGTGAATCTTTAGGTTGTGGAGGAATATGAAAAACATTTCGGCCCTTGCTGCTGGCAGCACAAGAAGAGCTCGGCCGTGCACGACTCGCCGCGTCCGGGCTGGCGAGACGAGATCAGCCAGATCAGTCAGTTCCGAGAGGCGAGCTCAATCATGCGGGACATGGACAGCATCGCCACGGTGACCGGCAACGGGGCGGTGGCCGGCTGTAGCGGGGTCAACAACGGCGGTCTGGAACCGGACGACGTGCTGGCGAGAGGGAACGAACTGAACGAACCGACTGGGCTGACCAGTTCTTCGTTGACGTCTTCGTTTATGCTGAAGGTTAATTCCCGTTTATGGATTCTTGATAAGCTTTTATGATTTACAAAGTGAAACGAAAAATAATTCCAACCCGAAAACACACACACACACTATGTTTGTGAATCCCGTAAATCGAGAACTTCTCTTTGTTCTCCCGTCTACGTTTTTTTTTTTACCTCATTGACGTCCTCATTGGTTTTGTACACGAAAGCAAAGCAAGGACGTCCTCGCTGTCAAAACACTCTGATCTCTTTTGTTAAAGTCCTCGGTTTCAACGGGTATACACGCTCACGCACACCCGTAAACACCTGCAGACGGGGACCTCATAATTGTCCCTCATTTGTTGCACTCAACTTTTTGCCAACAGCTTCTATTTTTTTGTACAACAGCTTCTATTGTTTTGTCCACAGCTTCTATTGTTTTGTACAACAGCTTCTATTGTTTTGTACACACTTTCCACACTGACCTTTACCCAACCGGGGACTACCAGCACACACACACACGCAGACAATTTACGGGTCGGGTTTGTGGGGTCCTGCTATTGTTGTTCTATTATCCCCCTTTCCTAAGAATTCATCCGTGGGGTCCAAGTAAACAAACAAAAAACGGTGGGTTCCATTGTGAAAAATACCCAACAAGGACCCTTATGTAAGACCTTAGGAACCCACATTTACCAAAGCCTCAATTCGTCAACAAGTATAAACATAAATTTATGATTTTTCAAAACTGACTTGTACATTTGTATATGTAGCTTTGACATACGTATTTTGTGTCCTCTCACAGACTAAACTGAAGGTTTTTCCACTGAGGAAGAACCAGGGTGACCAGCCAGCCAAACATAATCAAGACAACCCTAGATGACGACCACCTGACGCCTCATCGCCCGCTTCCAAAGATGACGAAGCTTCGACAACACCAGAAGCACCGTCCCCAACTCCCAAAACGCTGCGTTCGGTTTCCTTGGACGTTTCACTGGATGATGCCGAATCGGCTAAACGAACGGGGCATTTTGACAAATCGGTGTCCAAATCGGTGGTTGAAGGAACGTCTGCTAAGAGAACGCCGCGTTCAGAACGCCCCTCTCGAAAGGAGCAGCAACGACCAAACAGACACGGCGTTCGAGAACCCCTATTAAATCAAATGGAGCAACATCGACTAAAGGAACGCCGAGTTCCGTCACTGCGAACCCCTCATCGAAAGGAGCAACAATTGCTAAACGATCACAGCGTTCGGGGGCTTACAATATATCGTCCAACAAAGTAACATCGGCTAATCGAACGCTGCGTTCCATGTCACTGGACCCCCCGTCATCCAACGGAGCGGTGTCCTCTAAACGAACGCCACCGCGTTCGGGGTCCTCCGACAAGTCGTCGTCATCGAAAGAAGCAACATCGGCTAATAAACGAACGGCACGAACGGTGACCTTTGACCTACAGCCCATAATACCAGAGGAAACCGTGGCGACAGAGGTGTCAGTGTTTGCACTTATCTGAAGATGGAAAAAAAAGCACCAATTATTTCTTGGCACCACTGTAGACTAATTTTTCCATTTTAGTTTACATCCGTTTTGTTTTGTTTTTGTAAAGCTACCACTATGAAAATCTTTGTCTTGAAAATGGAGTGAAAATCCACATTTCTCCTTGAAATCGTCAATTCCCCCTTTTCACCTAGTTTTCACGAAGTTCTTTTTGAACTAGCCAGAGCTTAAGTGTTTTATGTTGTTTTTACTGAGCTGTACTGCTGAAAACATGAATCACTAATTGAAGATTTCTAGGCTTGGATGGAGAGCATTCCCTGAAATCATGGTGAAACTCACGGAGGCCAGCAAATGGTCCGGAGACTTTTTTTTCAAGGTGATTTAAGGAAATTGCAATTCCATTAAAGCATGGTGAAAGAGAAATAACTCCTTGAATTTCAGCCAAATCCTGCACTTCACTGAGATTTCACGGTGGTTTCACAGCAAAGATTTTCATAGTGTACTTTGAGTGGAGTTCACATTATTTTCACCAACGAACCTGGCAATTATCCAGTGCTCGATTGGATAACAGTTTGTCCCGTGATCTTGTCACGTGGCTAAAATCTGCCAATCACATTGATTACAAAAAATATTAACTTTTGACTGGATCTGCGACGTACAATGCAAACCCTACGCATCCGAAACGTACAAGCAAACGGAATCTGTGTACATAATCGAAAGAAAGTAATTTAATAAGATAAAGTTATTTTTACAAGATTTTTAAAATTGTCTTGTTTATAATTAATGTCAGGCATACTTGCTTTCTCAATGTTTGTGTACTTCTTTTTGCAAGGCTCCTTCATCATGCTTGATTGTAAATCATCCATGATGTCTAACTCGGCACCTTTTAGGTTTTAATTCATATCCTTAGGTTTCTACTTTTTGTACTCACATCACGTGTCAGTTGAGTTGGGCCAGGCTAGCAGTGGTTCTCGATTTTGACTATCATTCCTAAAACCATTATTTATTATCAAACGTTTTTCATGCCAGGGAATGGTTTTTTGAGTTGTTGAATATGCCGCAGTTTTGCACCTTCGTTTAATCTACTTGCAAGACAAATGTTTGCATAAACAAACATTTTTTAAATGATGATCTTCCCGTGATCTAATCTCCCCCAAGTATAAAAGTATTGATATATAAATAGGATTTTAAACTTTGCATGGTGGAGAAACAATCTAGTAAAGAAGGTCTATGGTGACCCTAGTGTACATGAGTAGGACTTGAAACAAAGCATGGAGGAGATACAATCTAGTAAGGTTTGTGGTAACATCATGTGCATGAGTAGGACTTGAAAATTTGCATGGAGGAGATACAATCTAATAAGGTTTGTGGTAACACCATGTGCATGAGTAGGATTTGAAACCAAGCATGGTGGAGATACAATCCTGTAAGGTTTGTGGTAACACCATGTGCACGGGTAGGATTTGAAACTTTGCATGGTGGAGATACAATCCTGTAAGGTTTGTGTTAACACCATGTGCATGAGTAGGATTTGAAACTTGGCAAGGTGGATATACAATCTAATAAGGTTTGTGGTAACACCATGTGCATGAGTAGGATTTGAAACCAAGCATGGTGGCGATACAATCCTGTAAGGTTTGTGGTAACACCATGTGCACGGTAGGATTTGAAACTTTGCATGGTGGAGATACAATCCTGTAAGGTTTGTGTTAACACCATGTGCATGAGTAGATTGAAACTTTGCAAGGTGGAGATACAATCCAGTAAGGTTTGTGTAACACCATTACATAGCAAATGTGAACTAAGCATGGTGGAGATAATCCTGTAAGGTGTGATAAACCCTATACAAGGGCAGAATTGAAACTATGCTGGTGGAGTTTTACAAAGTATAAAAGTTTAATAAAAGAAAATAACTCTAGAATGTACAAACAGCAGTTATAAAGGCATTTGCTCCAAATATTTCTGAAACATATCTATTTAGCTTGAATCTCATACTGTCATATATACATATATACCTTTAAGAATTATAAACATTTACCGTTTCAATAGTGTGACAGTGCTCAACTGGGCAGGACGCTTAACCATAATTTGCTTCACTGCAACCAGGTGTGAGATATGAGACTTTGTGCGGACTGAGATGGCCACCCCTATGTCACTCGAGGTTGCAAGCCTCTACCTCTAGAGTTCATGCTTCGTAAGAAAGAATGCATTATTAGCAGTAGTTCCACAGTTAATGTCGCAACTCAAAGCGATCTTCACTATACACAAACCAGTAAATCTAATCCAAATTGTTCAAGCTTTGAATCACAAATTTTGCGCCCTGGAACAATCGTTCGGTTTTATTACCAAAACAAAAATAATTCGAAAGCGAAAGCACAAGCAAAAGACAGTTTGTATACAAACAATTTAAGAGTCTTATAAATGTACAGGAATATCTGGTCAAGTGCTCTAAATTATGTCATAGATTGCATCATCAAAAAGACAGGAAGACTCTTGTTTAAGATATCCCATAGTAATATTTCTACATGTTGGGCCTACATCATTATGTTGAGGAACTGTGTAAGCAAGCAACTGCTCTGATTGGTTACACGCCTATGTTCCAACAACCCTAGAGTATTAACTTTCCTAAAACCCAAACCCAAACCCTAACCCTAACCCTAACCTAGCGTGTAAGTCACGTGGGGGTTTTCGGAACATAGGTTGTCGCAATATAGAGCAGTCGCTCTCAGAACATGGTTACTGATGAAAAAAACAAAAACAACCGAGGTCCTTTGAAAACAAAAAAGTGCTTTGAAAAGAGTTTTGCTGATAAGGTGATTGCTTCCCGAAGCAAAATGGACTCCTCGCCCAAGAAGCTGACAGAAAATAAACGGTCTCTCCTAAATACACTTAGACGCGTCTCTGGGCACTTGTCAACCAACAATTGTGAGCAACAAGCTAGAACCTCCAGAAAATACCTGCTGAGATTAAGTACTTATAATAAAAACCAAAATAAATGGGAGACTATGTGACTCTAGGTGGCAGCAGACATACAGGGTAAAGGGTAAATTTCAAGTGTGTAGGTGATTCTGTGCTTGTGCATTTAACAGATCATTGTTTGTACATGGCATGTCTGCTGCCACCTAGCGTCTCAACAAGTCTCCAATAGGGCTTCTATGGTCACCTGGTTTATCATTCGCTCGGCCCGAGCGGCCTATCCAGGACCGCTGGGATGGGCTAATCAGCTTGCACAGATTCTTGTTCAGGAAGTACGTCATGCGTGCAGTGCTTTCAGTGTGAGTGTGATGCATGATGGGACTGCGCATGGGACTGAGCATTAGAGTTAACGATACGTTTGCCCATCCCAGCGCCTTTGGTTTTAAGGCAAGGTGCTGGAGACGAGCGAAGGTTTATCAATGATACGCACTAGACTTGAAAACGACTCAACTTTGTATTGATCAAGTGTTATCACACAGTTTGAGATTTTTATACTGTTTCTGTATGTAACAAAAACAAAACGAGTATGGCAAGCAATAAAATTGGAATAATATTTTAATATTTTTATCAAAAATTCCTATATATAAAATGAATACAAGTTTTTTGGGCGGGATAGCTAAGTCATTGAAATGTGTTACTCCATACGTAAAAATCTTCATTATTCATCATGTATTTAACTGTAACATTACAAATATATATGTAGTTTTAGATCAGGGAGCTTTGGCCTTGACAATGACCACGGCCGCTTCAGGCAGCCATTTCAAAACAGTGCGTTACTTTGCACTAGGCTTCAAAATGGCCAAAAAGAATATAAGCCGTAGCCAGCTTTGGCCATGATTTGGTAAAAAAAATTCTCAACAGCAATGCTGAAGAGCGATTCGGGCATCCTTAACCCAATTTCATAGAACCGTCAAGTTCACAATTATTTTGCTCTGCTGGGATAAATATAGCCCTTAAAATGCAATAATGTCATCAAGCCGCCATCTTTGAGGTAAACTGATGATGGAAACAACGGAAACTTACATCTTATTATGTGCAGCGCATACGATTGGCTCATGAACGACCTCTAGGCGAGGGCGCCTTCCTCAAATGATGTCATGTGCATACAGCCTACTGCTTAGCGGAAGTCGGTTACAGGCTCATATTATTATGTTATAACATATCGTTGCGAAATTGTTTACCATCAAATAATGATGAGCAACTTCTGAGATGCTGAAATTTCTTTGAGGTGAAATCACCTCAGCAAGCTACTGCCGCATTTTAGCTTCTTTTAACTAATTTGTCTTTGCTCAAAGCTACTTGAGATTTCGCTAACCATGAATTATATAATTAGGGCATGAGAAAAAGGAAACATTTTTAACGCATTTCAAGATAACATTTCTATCTTTCCTACTTCATCATAATTCTGGTGTACTTTCATCATCATCTTGTTGGTCCTTTAAGACTGTTCTCAAACGCAGGCAAAGAGAGGAAAGGTGCAAAAACTTTTTTTTTTAAAGACAATTCAACTGTTACCTGTTTATAGACCAGATGCACGCCATACACCATGGGCCTAAGCATACCAGAATACGGTTACCAGCTATAAAACACCACTTCACACCATGTGACTGGTATCCTGCTTATTTTTGCTTAAAAGAAAACTACTAAGCAATATTTCCCCTTTTTTAAGCGGTCGGAGCGATCAAATGAATCCGTGCACCACGCGACTTGACTAAAGACTAATGCTGGAAAATTAAAACCTTATTTTTTTGAATGAATTGGGCAAATCGGCTTGAGCATAAGTGGGTCTTGCTTTCTCGAGATGAAATATACTCTTCTTTTTTTTCCTGAAATATTTTTCTTGTTAAAATATCAAGTGCCTATTGTATTTTTTACTTTTGTTTGGTTAATGAATACATATCAGTTAATCGTACTCACAGCTCTGAAAAGTTACTTTAAACAAAAACAATAAAGTTTTGGTTAGAAGAAGAAAACAAATTTGAGTCTAATGTCATGACGAGGCATTAGATTTTACTATGTACCACAAAAATCTAAAATATTTACGAAAGGTTTGTGTATATCTGAAAAGAAATTTACTGAATTTAAAATGACTGTCATTTAATGTAGATGGCGCCATCTAAAACCAACAATGGAACAAAAATGGTGGTAAATCAATAGTAATTTTATATTTTAAACCCACTTGGTTATCCTTTTTTTAAATTGTGTTTTCCAAATGTTCTTTCATTGCATGCATTTTAAAACATTGTTTAAAATTTTCATGTCAAAAACTGTTGTAAATTTCTTTAGAAATTATGCCGCATTAAAACAATATTTGTTATACACGTAGCCCATTACCATTCTGTAATGTTCTTTGTCATTCTGCCGTATAAGAATAGTACAGAATACCAGTTACGAGCAATGTGTATCACATGGCACGTTGGCTGGTAACCATTTCTGCTGAGCAAGAGTTCCGAACGTTTAACAGTGTCAAGAACTTAGCGTTTGTTGGAAATGTTTTAAGGACATACACACAAATTATTTACAAAAATACAAAAATGGAACGATTTCTTGGTGACCAAAAGGGCCCGTAAGAACTGAATACCGTTTCAATATGGAAGCTCACGTTTCTTTTAGTTTTCGTTTGTCTTCTTGTTATGCTTTTTATGATCTGATTCAGAAATAAACCTTCTCTTCTGATTTAAAATAAAAAAAATGTCTTCATTTTCTATTGAATGGTGTGTATTGGTCAAGCGTCCAAAGCAATAGCCAACAAATCATCTACAAGCAGTCCGGAGCACCGAACTGAAGTTCTGGGCCCGATTTTATAGAGCTGCTTAAGCACAAAAAATGGCTAAGCAAAACAAAATTGTGCTTACCAGAAAAAGGTTACCAGCCAAATTACCATGTCGCACGTACAATTTACGCCTGGTATCCTGCTCACTGCTGCTAAGCAGAAAATTGCCGAGCAATATTTTCTGCTTAAGCAGCTCTATGAAATTGGGCCCTGGTGTCACCGCTGAGTGTGGGTTCAGAACCCGGTAGCTGCACTTGTGTCCTTCATTAAGAACACTTGACCAACTTTCCTTTGTCCTTCTAATGTGACAATGTACACAGTAGAAACCTAATCTCATTGCATATAGTAGGCCTGAAATTATATGGCGGCCCCGAAGGCCATGGCCTCTGTTGCCCTGTTCTTGGGCTAGGTGCCCCTTCAAAAATGTCCACCAGACTTTAAGATTTCCTAATGGAAGTGCCCTTTGCAAAATAAAAATGGAAGTGCCCTTTGCAAAATAAAAATGGAAGTGCCCTTTGCAAAATAAAAATGGAAGTGCCCTTTGCAAAATAAAAATGGAAGTGCCCTTTGCAAAATAAAAATGACAGTGCCCTCTCAAAAAATAAAATTCCAGGCCTGGCATATACTCCACTTTGGTGTGTACTCAACTTTGGTCATCGAGGTCACGGGAAAATAGTGAAAAGAGACCTTATGTGTTTTCTGTTTTTTCAAACATCAAGTTTTTATCACGCGTGATAAAAACTATTGTTTTACTAATTTCTCAGAAACGATAGCATTTTAGGCAGAAATATTGTAAGGAACCCTTTCTACCATTACTTACTTTAATTCATGTAAATTATGTGTGAATCTGTGAACATTTGTGTCTTTGGATCTTACCAATAGTGTACAGGGCCTTTAGAGATCTGTCTCGTTTGTCTACTGCCTTGAGTGACTTCTAATTTCTTACAAAATTTCAGCTGCCTCGTTGTGATACGGTACCCGACTCAAAACTGTCTTGCCCTCTTGGCTACTGATTTCCTGATACTCGGTGGCATGCTGAACAGATCTTCATCGTCCGAACTACTGTCAACGCAAATAACCTCACTTTCCTTTGTATTCCTGCATCAATCATATAAAAAAAATTAAAAAAGTAAACCAGGCTTTATACAATACAGAAAGTATTTACATACTTGGCAGGCCAGTACTCTTGTAAGACTAACTTTGTTCTTTCCGAGTGATAAGGTAAAAATAAATTCGTTGGCACCTTGGGTGGGATTCGAACCAGTGAACTCACTCAATTGCAACATTTCCCCATTAACCACCTCACGTTAGCCTTGATATCAAGGCTGTGTAGACAAGTACTCTAGCTAAAACCATAGAGCAAGGATACTAAAACCTCAGCCGCCCGAATGCGATACAACCCCAGTCCCCCGACTGACTCCCCCACGCACTCTCACCGTGCACACACACAGCGCCTGTACACAGCCCCACACACACACCGCTATTGTCCACACACCGCTATCGCCCACAATCCTAGCCCTAGAGCCGTCAGGCTCACAGCCTTGACGATCTTGTACACTTCCGGGTCTTATGTGTTTCATTGTTTTTCTTCGCAAATCCGTGGAAAATGGGGGGGTGAGTGGATGTGCAAAGAGCGCACTATTACCATAACCGCAAGACCCGGAAGTGTACAAGATCGTCAAGGCTGTGAGCCTGACGGCTCACGGGCTAGGATTGTGGGCGATAGCGGTGTGTGTGGGACTGTGGAAACGAACGTTTGTGTGCTTCCTTGGGTGAGAGCGTGGTGTGCTGTTTAAAGACAGTCGGGGGGACCTGAACAGGAGTTGCATTGCATTCGGGCATCGCATTCGTGCGGCTGTGGTTATGCACACTTTTAGCTTTGTAGTAAGCAAACACAGCCTTGCAATCAAGGCTACCTCACGTTGGTGTTTCTTTCGTGTCCATCCGTGGTACTATTTTTCTTAAATTTTAGGAGCTTCCTGAGCAATTGATTTCCTTTGATATTATCATTAATTTTAGTAATATCACACTCTAGTCTAAACTCTAAACTTATAACAAGCATACTGTTTACCTTTGGTTTGTCGTTTTCCAGGTTGACGCTGGCTTTGAACGGGAAGAGGAGCTTTCACTGTCCATTTCGTCACTCTGGAACAACAAATTATTCATCCATTAATAGACCTAGTGTTTTTAGCTAGAGACCCATCAAAAATACTCCACTGTACGGTAACTCAACACACAGATGTTTGGACTCTGATAAGATTGGTGTGCCTGGCCTCATGCTAGGAGTGGTTGATTTGGGGGTACAGTAGCAAATCAATCAAAAATACTCCACTCTATGGTAACTCAACACAAAGATGTTTGGACTCTAATGAGACTGGTGTGCCTGGCCTAATGCTAAGAGTGGATGGTTTCGGGTAAAGTACCAAATCCATCAAAATACTCCACTCTGTGATAACTCAACACACAGATGTTTGGACTCTGATAAGATTGGTGTGCCTGGCCTCTTGCTAAGAGTGGGTGGTTACCATGGTTTGGGGGTACAGTACCAAATCTATCAAAATACTCCACTCAATAGTAACTCAACACATAGATGTTTGGACTCTGATCGGATAAGATTGGCATGACTGGCCCAGTGAAACGCAATTTTTATTCGGGCCTGCCATACCACATCCTACAGAGTCAGACAATTCTGAATAGGATTTTAGAGGATTCGGGACTGCTAAGGAAGCAAAAACTTAAAGAAAACACTTACATCTTCCAAAGTGTTTCGGCTTTTCTTTTTCTTCGCTGAAAGATACCAAAAGCAAACACAATGAGTTATTAAAAGAAATTGATAATTTGGACAAAGTTGATTCAGTAAAAATAAGCACAAACGCATCTCTGATTATCAGAAATTCTTCGCACTGCCATTTAGAAGCAATGAAAAAAAAAATCCTATCTTTACTTTTAACCTCAGATGCAATCTTATTTAATATACCTTAGGCCTTCTTTGATCGAGTGCAAAATTTTATTTATTATTTATTCATCTTGTTTTAATGTTAGACTATCTCCTCAAGTAAAAATTAACATGAATAAATGTTGTTTGATTTTAATATTAGATTATCCCCTGAACAGCGATGTGTAACAAGCACTGCATACTCAGTACCTTCCCCCAGAGTCCTGTGAAAACAAAAGTCCACAGGCATATTACTCGGGTGGGATTTGAACCCACAACCTTTGCCGAGCTAGAGCAGATGTCTTAGGGGTTAAAACACAAACAATATTCTTCATCCCTGATGTAAATTGAACATCTAATAAGACATGAATAAATACAAATTAAAAAACACAGACTACAAACACGAAAGCTGAACTGTTTCAGGGGGGGGGGGACTGTCCTCCCGACCATAGCAAGCCTGAGGCTGTACGTTAAACGGAATTATTAAACTCTAACCCCGCTTGCTGTCACATCAGCATAGACTGTGCAAGTCTTGCGAGTATTCGAACATTGGGACCCGTTAAAGGTTTCCTTCACGTGTTAAAGTAATGCACGTGAGACCAAAGTAGTCCCAAAGTGTTCGAATACGCGTGAGACTTGCACGTTCTATACAATAATGACAACACCCTGCAGGCCTGCTGTGAGTCTGACAACAGTCCCCCTTAAAAAGGAAGGGAAAAAAACCGGATGAAAACAAGCAAGCATAGATATGATACAACACCAGATATGATACTAAATGAAGTTGAAGATCACATGCATGACAAGATCAATCCGGATGACGATAGGCCTTTATCATGGTGCGGCCATCTTGATTTTCTCCCATTCAAATCAATGTAACCAAAATGAGGCTGGAGGGAGAATCAGTCTGGTTCCTTTTTGCACATTGAATGTTGATTGCTTGTATTGGATATTGGGAACATGACCAAGATGGTGGCAGTATGATAAAGCTACATAGGGGCGCCAGGCAATGACAACATGTCCAACACACATTTTTCTTCATTGAACTATAACAAGGAAAACCTGTGCTGAATGTCACCACTACAGAAAGCTGGTAGTATTAGGGACTTCCCCCTTGATGAAAGGGAAAGTCCCTTATTATTGTTAAAATACAATCTTCACATTACAGCAATACAAATAATCTATGCACCAACAGATTCAATACATTGTAGTACGAAAAAACCAAGAAGAAAAAAGTTCAGTTTCAGAGGTGGGAGTAAAACCTCCAACGGGGAAAAAACATACCAGGTTTGGACTGAAAACCCAATCCAAATGCAAGACGTTGGTCTGAGGCAGGATTCGAACCTGCGCCCACAGAGGTGAAAGGTAGGGATTCGCTCTTTGCGCGGATCCGCCATGTGCGTGTAGAGCCTCGACTTCATACTTCATTTGTATTGTATTTATGTATCTGTTTGGATGAAAGTGTCATTACATTACCATGACAATACAAAGTTATATAATGCTTCTATTCACTGCTGTCCCCAAACTCGAGGCTCTACACGCAAATGGCTGACGAGTTTACCAACAAGATATTTAGCTTACCTTCAGCAAAACTACTCGTACTCCATTTCTCCTTGACAACAAAGTTCCTCAAGGGCCCTCCTCTTGACACCTGACCTTTTTTAGCAGTTGACCCATTACCCCTTGCAGATGACCCTCGACCCCTTCCATGACCTCTCCCTCTACCGCGCCCCCTGGATGTTGAGGCGATGGACGATGCGTTTGAGGATTCACTCTCGTCTTCGTCTAGGGTGCCTTGGTCGTCGTCACTGAGCCCTCCTGAATCACCGCCTTGTTGCCGCCTCTCCTTGGCTTTATTCATCACCTCAAGAATAAAACAATAATCTATTATTAATTTTTAGAACAGGTAGTGAGCCCAAGATTATAATAATAATACTTTACATTTATACCGCCCTTTATACTACGTTTCTAAGCGCTGCAGTATTTATCCTGCAAGTTATGTGGAGCTACGCTTTGAAGTATGAGACCTTTTTCCTTTACATAGCACCATGTAATGGTTTACAAGGTGCTGTGGCGCAATATGCAGCCAATCAAACCAGGAACACCGGGGCGAACCGCTTCTCTTTTTTTCGATAAGTGCACTGGGTTCTTTAACGTGCATTACACAACACACTAGGACCAACGGCTTTACGTCCCATCCGAAGGACGCAGCAATAATAGGTAAGTGTCCTGCTTAAGGACACTATTGTCTAGACCGGGACTCAAACCCACACTCTGCTGATCAGATTCCTCCTTGGCTTTATCCATCACCTCAAACATAAAACAATAGTTTATGACTTTTGTTTTAGTTCATGTAATGAGCCCATGATTCCTCATGTGTTGTGGAATCTTTTATTTGGGCATGATATTTGTTCCTTGGAAAAAATTATACAATTTTTACGGTGTATAAGGGCTGACCTATGTATGGTGTAGGCTTTAATAGACTTTTCAGGCAATTTAATCACAATATTTTTCTGATTTTTCCCAGGGCAAAAAAAAAAATTAATATACTAAATTGGAAATCAGACGAAAGTAGAAAGAATATCATACCTGTTTCTTAATTTTCAAAGGTACCGATTACGGCAAATAAATCTTTTCAATATTTAAGCATTAATCTTTTACCTTCCCCACCTCCCTGGTCATATACACTGTATGTGTTGAAAAATATTGACAACTCTATACAAAATGTTGCCACTTTTGGTTAATGGGCTCCAAAAAGAGGATCAGGTTGGCTCAGTGGCTTCTTTCCCTGCCTTTCACCTCTGTGGGACTCCGGTTCGATTCCCAACTCAGACCGGAGCCTTGCATGCGGACTGGGTTTTCAGTCCCTATCTGATTGCAGTCGCAATGGATCGGTCTGTTCTACAACAGCTCCATAATTGGAATAAACAAAATATTGCAATCATGTTACTTTCTTACCCCTTGAATTTCCTTCGTTTGATCAACATCAGACACCTTCTTTCTCTCCTGTTTAAAATGCTTCAACTGAAAAAAAGAAGGAAAACAGATTATTACAATTTAAACAATTTAGTTGTATATTATTTGATTTTACCCTTTCACCGATGTGTGTAAAGCGTTGTATACTCAGTACTTCCCCCGAGTTCTGTGAAAAAAATCCACAGGCATAATACTCGGGTGGGATTCGAACCCACGACCTTTGCCATTCTAGAGCAGATGTCGCACAAACAATTTCATAGATGTTAAATTGTAACTTATCACTCATCAATGAGGTTTCAACTCGAGCATCTCTTACCTCTTCCAGTATGAGCGTGTCCGTTGTCTTGCGAGTCTTCAGATGGCCCTGGGTTCGCTCCAGCTGGAACTTCACAAGCTCGAAGATGGCGTCCTTTTCCTCTTTGTCGACAAACTCTTGGACAGCTTGACCGAGACCTCTTTTGACAGGAGGCTGAGCTGCTTATGCTGCGGAGCGAAAGAAATGCTCGTAAGAAAAAATCAAGGGATTGGACAAGGATTAAATTTCTTAATCGGGCATGCAGTTGCAGTTAGTCAAAAAAAGAGAGGAAAAGTTACGGGCACAGAAAGTCTTGTACTGTGTTTTTCAATTTTCAATTGCACAGCTGAAACGTAGCATGTCTGTTGTATAAAGCAGTAAATGATTCTACTGATATTTGTTTTCTGCTGAGAAGAAATTTGCAGGGAACCAATGACACAGTGATTTTTGGGGTCCTTTGAAAGTCAGATAAGATGCGTCTTATACACGGGATATTACGGTATGTAGCACCTTATAAGGGTGTACGAGGTGCTGCACAACAAAGATGTACACAACCATGCATGATCAGTGAAGCCTGCAAATGGTGTCGGATGGTCCTTTTTGGGGGCTCCTTAATCTACCAGGGCCCAATTTCATAGAGCTGCTCAAGCAGAAAATATTGCTTAGCAATTGCCCGCTAAGCAGAAATGAGCAGGATACCAGTTACAGATTGCACATGTGATATGGTAGTTTGGCTGGTAACCTTATTCTGGTAAGCATAACTTTGATGTGCTTAGCTACTTTTTGTGCTTAAGCGGCTCTATGAAAATGGGCCCAGATAGTAGGAGGGCTAATGCGTTGCTCACCTCATCTGCATCAGCGAAGTATTGCTTGACAAGATCCTCTACTCTTCCAGAGTCCAGAGCTTCGGGCCTCAGATAGTTGGTCATGTGGTCATCGCTTCCTTTTCTTTCTGTGAGCGAAAAAATGAAACAAAAATTGCTCATGGGAAATCCTAGCTCCCTTGAGAGCTCTTGTAGGATCCTTCCCCACACTAATAAAATCCAAAACCATGTGGTAAACTCAAACGCCCAATCTTGTTGGACTCTGATTATGGTGGTATGCCTGATCCCATGTGATGCATGATCAGTTTACTAGTGCAGTCCTCAGTCCAACACCATTCAGTAACTCAACACCCAGACTGTTGGACTCTGATTATGGCGGTATGCCTGATCCCATGTAGAGCACGATCAGTTTACTAGTGCAGTCCTCAGTCCAACAGCATCAAACAAAACAAGCAGTTTAAAGGTATTATACAGGATTGGTAGAGCTGACAAAATAGTCGCAGACAGTGTTCATGTTTTGTGTGATTCAACATATGCATGAAAAAACAAACCTGTGAAAGTTTTAGCTCAATCGGTCATCGAGGTAACGAGAAAATATTGAAAAGAACCTTATGTGTTTTCTGTTTTTTTCAAACATCAAGTTTTTATCACGCGTGATAAAAACTATTGTTTTACTCATTTCTCAGAAACGATAGCATTTTAGGCAGAAATATTTTAAGGAACCCTTTCTACCATTACTTACTTTAAATCATGTAAGTTGTGTGTGAATCTGTGAACATTTATGTTTTTCGATCTTACCAATAGTGTACAGGGCCTTTAAGTCTAATGAGTTAGGGTGGTTAAAAAAGCTTGTATCAACAGGTATTCCAAGTAGAGTATAAACAACTCACCCCTCTTCCCTGGTTGCTGTTTCCGCTTGTGGAACAGCACAATGTCCTTGGTGTTGGCCAACCTGTTGACAAACCTCTGACCAAAGCGGTTGATGTTGAAGGTTTCAAATCCTCCGCTGTAATCCACCTGACAAAAAGCAAGAAACAACCAACGGTCAATATTTTATGTTGACTCAGCAATTATGATTTCATGTAAAATTAATTAAAGCAAAGTCTGTCCCGAGCCAATATGGCTCATCAGGCCGGTGTTTATTTCTGGTTTCATTGGCATTAAACAATTATATACTTTTAAAAAGTTGGCTTTGAAAATTGTTTGATTGTTTTACAGTACAGATTTGTCGAGTTCTCGGTCTTGGTCTTGGACTTGGACTTTGTGGTCTCAACTAGAGCACACATACTTTTGCACACACCATTGTGGGGACTTCCTATTGTTGTTCTATTGATCCCTTTTCTAAAGAATTACCTTGTGGGGGACCCAGTTTAACAAAGAAAAACGTTGTGGAGACCTTTGTTCCATTGTGTAAAAGTCCCTACAACGTGTGTATGCCTACCCACTGCACCATACACTCCCAGCAGTTGCATGGCTTCAAAAGGTTGATCAACTCGATGAAAAATGTTTCCAAGTTAGACACATAAAGTTACTCTATTTGAGTAAAGACACCCTACAAGGCTTACCCTCAATCTGATAAGGGGTAGTTTGGGTTGCTTGGGGTGTCCCGACATCTCATCTTCAGCCTTTGATATCAACAACTCAACCTGCGTCAGTAAAGAATATAATAATAATAATATTTGATTTTTATATAGCGCTTTATACACCATGTCTCAAAGCGCTTCCAACATTAGTACCCAGATCACTGGGCCATTTCATTCCTTAAACCATCTCAGCTCCCTGGGGAGTATACAGCCTGTGCTGCCAAATATGTAGCGCACTAAGCTAAATCAATCACAAGAACCATCTCTGCCCTCACAGGTACCATTTACCCCTGGGTGGAGAGAAGCAATTACAGTAAAGTGTCTTGCTCAGGGACACAGGTGTCACGACCGGGATTCGAACCCACACTCTGCTGAACAGAAACACCAGAGCTTGAGTTCGGTGCTCTTATCCACGACACCCCGATCATTCCACTTGGCCATTGCAAACATCAAGTCATGGAATAAGGTTTAATGTACACAAAGTATGTGACAATAAACTGAGAAGACTGATTTATTTTGTATTTTGTATTTTTTAAAGTTTATTTATTTTATTTTTTAAAATATATTTTATTACACATCCAACAGCACAAAAGCTAGTAACAGGATAGCGATTAGCAAACGAGAAGAAATGTTCAGTTTTAGATGTGGGAGGAAAACCCCAAATGGGAGAAAAACCCACGCAATCAGGTAGGGACTGAAAACCAATCCACATGCAAAGCTCCAGGCCCCAATTTCATAGAGCTGCTTAAGCACAACAAAGTAGCTAAGCACAACAAAATTATGCTTACCAGATTAAGGTTACCAGCCAAACTACCATATCACATGTAAAATTTGTAACTGGTACCCTGCTCATTTCTGCTTAGCAGGCAAGGCAATTGTTAAGCATTATTTTCTGCTTAAGCAGCTCTATGAAACTGGGCCCAGGTCTGAGGTGGGATTTGAACTGGGGTCCACCGGGAAGCGAAGGAGACCAACCTGATCCCCAATTGGGTCTTAAAGGCAGGATATATTTTCGGTAATCGTCAAAGACCAGTATCCTCACTTGGTGTATCCAAACATATGCATAAATTAACAAACCTGTGAAAATTTGGGCTCAATTGGTCGTCCCAAAACTGCAAGAAAATATTGAAAGAAAAAACACCCTTGTCGCATAGAGTTGTGTGCTTTCAAATGCCTGAGAAAGGCTTCATGCCTGAAGCCTTTCCCAGATTCAAACTTATTAGTGAGAAATTACCCCTTTCTCAATTACTTCAGAGGGAGTTGTTTCTCACAATGTTTCATACTACAGCAGCTCTCAAGGTGCTCCTTACCAAGTAAAGTAATGTATGTCTTGAGTGATTACCAAAAGTGTCTGTAAAGATGCAGGGCAGATCATATCATAAAGACTCTGTGAGAGGCGGTGTTATTCTGGACTCAACTCCGTGTGTGTTTATTAAGGACTCCTGACATGTCTCAGCTATACATGTTATGCAAAGGGCGCCACCTCTTGGTGGAAGTTATACATGGGAAGTACTGGGTGTGTTACAGTGTCCACTGCCTTTTAGTGTCAGAATCTGGCCCTTTACCTTTTCCGCACAGAATTCCTCGACGTGTTCTTCGGCGGAAGCGTGGTTTGGGTTTAAGTCAGTGTCTTGCAGGGTTATGTCTCTCATGTAGAATGGCCGGACCGTCTCAAGGCGTATCTTGGTGCACTTCATGGCTTTCTCTCGGATTTGCAAAAGGCAGACATGTCTGCGAGGAGAACATAATGTTTAAATTATCGGTATTATTGTATATTTCTGGTAATGAAACCAAGGGTCCCTCGAAAGTGAACTTAATCACTGTAGATCGCAAGCCTGAGGAAACCTGCAAACAAAGGTTCTTGCTATGTTAACCAGAAACACCGGGGTTAAACCCTACTCTTCCACGATAAGTGTTCTGGGTTCTTTTACGTGCACTACCAAACCTAGTGCATGAGACCTACAGCTTGATGTCCCATTCGTATGACAAAGCAATAATGGTAAAGTATCTTGCTCAAGTGCCACGACCGGGACACGAACCCATACTCTGCTAATCATAATTGCGGGTCAGGATCACTGGCCTTGGGAAGTGGGTTCCAGGGTGAATGTTTACATTACAACTACTTTTACTGATAACATCTGATAAGAGCCACAGTGAAACTGGTGAGTAGAATTCTGAGACTTTGGTTAATGGGAAAATCACGTAATGTTACGACAATTCAAAATTATTTTTAATCTTTTATACTTCTGCTCTGCTTCTCCTTGACTGAGCGATGTAGCGATGCTGCTCCCTGGCTGGGTGACATAGAAGTTTTGACGGTCGTTCCAGACAGGTTCCACCTTACACTCGTGCTCGTGTCCCCACAAAACGAGGTCGAGGAAATCTGGAAGGAACTGTTCTGGAATGTAGTTTGTCTCTCCGTGCTTTGTCCTAAAACAAAATATTAATAATAGATACGATGAGATCAAAACATTTGCACAGTACTAAGAGGTACTAATCTGCATGCGACTCCAATGACAAAACCTTTTTCTTGAAAGGAATGGTCATAGATTGTTTTTTTGTATTGTAATGCCAAGAATAATAGAGCACACATGGACGTCTGCCACAATCTGCATGTAAGGGTTGCGGGAAGGGGGTGTGCCAGGAGGGGGGGGGGATTGTTATTTGGAACCGTTACCTGTTCTGGTGCAGGGTCAACAGACTAAACCATGGGATACTTTCATCCTTGGGTTGGAAGAACCTGATTTTCCTATTGGTGAAGATACGATGCATTCTCTCATCTCGGACTGAACCTAAAGACACAATAATAATAATAATAATAATAATTAAGACATTTGTAAAGCGGCTAATGCAGAAGCCTCTAAGCGCATAAAGAGAACAATAAAATAGACAATAAGTGAAAGAAACATTACTAGTAAGCAGATTACAAATAAGCACATTCAAACAAATGAGTTTTTAACAGAGACTTAAAACAAACATTACATTCCAATCAGTCAATAAATCCATCAATCAATCAATCAATCAATCAGTCAATAAATCCATCAATCAATCAATCAATCAATCAATCAATTAACCAATCACTCCAAACCATTCTGTGCTTAATACCCTGGCTCTTCTCTTCTCCATTGTACCCACAATACTTACTGAGTGACCTACATGTATAAGGATATCATCGTAATAGTCTGGTTGTACCCTTCTGCACCTGATTCTAAACTTTGATAGCCTGGTTCTCCACTTTGTTATATCAGAACACTCAACAATTGTAGAAAAGGAAAGTCTGGTTCCCGAGATTCCATACTTTTATAGCCTGATTCTTCTCTTCTGTAACACCTTTGAATCCTTTATAAACACTGATTCCATAAGGATATAGCCTGGTTCTACCCATATTAAACCCCTTGTACTTGCCTACTCCCTAAAGAGATAGATTGGTAATTCCCCAAACACTGATTCCACACTTTGATAGCCTAGGTCTTATCGTCTCCACTTTCACTCACCGATTCCATACAGGGCTAGCCTGGTCTTTCCCTTCTGTATCAGTAATGGAATCACGTCCATCTTCTCCAGAGAGTTGCACTTGCCGAAGTAGTTGACCAACCCGGACACGCTCAGTATGTCTAGAGCACAGAGGTTGCCCAGCTAGGGGTAAAAATGGTCATGGGGAAAAATAATCAAAAAGGTTTAAGATTTTAAAATGTGTCTCATATTTCTGATCGACAAAACCAAGGATGCTACTCAATTCTAAATGGCGTGTCGTGGCCGAGCGCACTGGACTCAAGCTCTGGTGTTTCTGATCAGCTAAGTGTGGGTTCAAGTCCAGGCACGCTCAAATTGTCTAGGGCAGAGAGGTTGCCCAGCTCGGAGGAAAGAGGTAAAGGGGAGAAATAATGACCGGCTGGCCAAATGCAAAGACGACCCCAACCAGAAAAATATGTTCAAGATATTACACAGTGAGATATTGATATTCTATTGAAAAACCGAAGACCACGAACTTGTCTGCTCATAAGTTTACTGGCGCAACACTAAAACCACTGGCCTCGTGCCTGCAGTCCAGTGCAAAATTTGAGCCCTTGAACTTCTGTGAACAGTATCCTGAGTGCTAGAGAGGTAGATCAAAGAGCAGGATTTAGCTATATCTGAGCAAAAATAACAAGTACTTCTTATTTTAGAAAAACAAAAGTCTGAAATTTCTCGTTGCCGATTAAGGCGAACTTACTCCTGCTGGGTCATCGTGGTTACCATGAATAGAGAAAACAGGTGTTTCCACATTGATGTTTGGGTCCTCGTAGTTCACCACAGGAAACCTGGAGAGGGGTTCAAACATTGTAAAAAATTACAACACAATTTTAACAAGTAGGTTTCTTGCTTGAAGGCACAATCAACACGACTGGTCAGGCTGAAATTTGAATTCCACATCCTGCAAACATCAAAAGTGGAATTCTTTAGACCAGGCCCGGAATAACATGGAGGCCACAGAGGACATAGCCTCTGGTGCCCGCAGGTCTTGGCCTTGGTGATCTTTCAAAATCTTCCTCTAAGCTTCAAGTTTTACCAATAGAAAAAAATCAGAAACCGCCTTGTCCTTTCAAAGATGACATTCCAGGCCTGTTAAAGGTTGTTAGGACACTTGATCGAAATAACTTACGGACTGGCAGCAAAATTCAGGCTCTGATCACTCAGGAACTGGATTCCGACCGGACGGTCCCCCATGCAGTATTTCCGAATCAACGTCATGCAGCCGTGGAGAGATTTCCTGGATGGTTTATTCTCATGGAAGAGGTCACCGCCGAGCAAGATCATGTCGACCTGGAGAGGTCAAAGGTCAAATCAGAGGAGTTGAGAAAACTTTAAAGCTACATTTTTTACTTTAAAGTTTCTGGCATAAATAGAATGCTTTTGCAGCAACTGATGAAAGAAGACTTGAGCAGCGGCCGGGGGGGGGGGGGGGGGGGGGCTAGGGGGCACGTGCCCTCCACAAATTTCCAGTTTGCCCAGGTGCCCCCCCCCCCACTCCCCCAACGAAAAAAAATCATGACAGTGTTCACAAAAATAAAAAGACAAAGAAAAGGGGAAAATGAGTGTTGTATTATCTAATGAAGTGAACGATCGCGATCGGGATCACAACGGCGGCCACAAAATTCCAAGAATGTCAGAGGATGGTGGCCCCCTGCAGCGTCCCCTCCAAAAATAAAAGCATGACCCCCACCACTGACAAATTCATTTCTCCTGGCCCCCCCCCCCCCACTTGAAAGAATGACGCAAAGAACTTCAAAGAATGACACAGCATTTTAAATGTACCTTCTTTTTTTGGGCGTGTTGCAGGATCTCTTCAAAGGTGTTGAGGGAATCGCTGTGACGAACGCCATCTTTCTCAGCATACCGATGTGACAATCGGTTGCTACATGTACAAACGGCAAACAATGATTTTCAATATTAAAAGGGATGTGTTGTCATGATCAGGCAGGCCTGTGGCTGTAGGTGGAATTACGAACTCTCACCCAATTAATACAGCACAGGTGCGCGCTCTCCATAGATATGAATATGATATGAAGAGAGGGCGCTCGCTGCATAACTGAGTGAGAGTTCATAATTCAAGAACAGCCACAGATCTGCTCTGATCACGACCACACAGACTCTTCATTGGGACACGAAACTAGAATACGAAGACAAAAATGGGTCAGTTCAACGATATTTCTATCATGAAATCGACAGAGATTAAGAAGTAAGAGTAAAGTTGAATCTGACATTGTAAACTAGTATGTATGTAGCCAGCCTCGTGTTGACCTTTTGCCCTTCACATTAGTGACCGGGTTGTGTGATTTGTGTTGTGTGCTAATGATTGGAGGATTGACATAAAGTCAAGTGCAGGAGATCGATTTAGACGCCATCATGTGGATTTTGCTGTAGTATTTGTAGTCATCCTTTTTAATTAGAGGGCCGGCCTTTTTTTCCCCGTGCCTCTATATTTAAAATGGTGTAATTTGTCTTAAGTCAGTACAAGTGAAGTTCTTACCAACGAGCACTCTGATCGTATTCTCCTTATCATCATCATCATTACTGAAGAAAAGAAAAGTAAATTTCAGATCTTAATTTAACCTCTAAAAGACATTAACTTCTGTATAATCACCACCATACACCCAGACATGGCTTACATTGTTAACTTTTTGACTAAATTTTTGTCTTGTGAAAGTTTCTGGGGGAAAAAAAAAACGAAACAGAATTTTGTTTTTAGAAATGAAGACCCTAGTTTTAAATATGGAAACATCAAATCAGGTCATGACCTTTACTTTGACCTTTTTGGTGGGGATACATCAGATCTTGCTGCCGTCTGGGGCTGCTATAGACATTTTGGCACAAACCATTTCTGGCCGCTGTGGTCTCTATATTAAGGGTTAATTCAATAAAAATTGTATGTATAGGAAGTTTACAAAGAAATCACACATATCAAAACCCAATGCATAGTTTAGCCAGAGGGTGTCTGGATGTCTTTTAGACACTCTGTTTAAAATTTGGACACCCTGTTTTATCTGTCATTTACATGTAAATGTGTAGACTATTGTTGAAGGTGAACAATTTGGACATCCAGTTTTTAAATTTCCTGCAAATTTGGACATCGCTTTTACCAAACCCTGGATAAAACCTTGACCCCCATAAATGAAGATAGTAGCTTTGATCAATTGTTGCTCTGCTTTGAATACATCATCTTGAAAACATACCTTGGTAAGGAGTCATTTGCTTGGTCTGAAAATGAATATGACATCTTCAAGTGTTTGTCGTCTCACAGAGATCTTTATTTAGTAGGTCCAGCATTGGTTGACAGTTCCCTCACTCAGTGCTCTGTCTAGCTTTAAACAAAAGTGGTGCACAAAATATAACAGGATTGAGAAACTTGTTTCTGACAAAAGATCTGTTGGCCGCCGAATAGAAAATAGCTAGTAATTTAACTGGTCACACAAGGGAAACCGACACTTAGTGACAGGGTAAAATTAAACAATTTAGGGTTGAGCAAAATGAAATTGACGTTTACAAGTCATCATGGTCATGTAAGTTTTTGTTCCGCTAATGACGTGTAAAGTCTCCCCATATGGTCTGCTGTGCTAGTGCTACACTTGCCAGTGAGAGATTGTCTTAATTGTTGAGCCATGGCGAGCGAGACCATGGAGGTGGTGAGACTGTAACTGTGTGGGGAGAGACGGGGCCGAGACCTACACCGTAAAAACAGTCGAATTCCCCCGATCCTCAGGCCAGCATGGGTAGTAAATAGTGCAGAAGAAAATTTAATAAGGAAGACAGCTTGACATAAACAATTATCACATCAGCTGAAAGCAATAAAGCTATCACAACATGTTAACTTACCTGTCCTGACTGAGAATTTCCACATTTCCTGCTTATCACCACTCCCGCTTATCACTTGAAAAGATATTAAAAATAATATACAAAGAAGGTCATGACCCGTCGTACTGTGTACTGTTAGTGTTTCTGGGAGGCATATAACCAACACGACGTATGAAGCTACATATGTCTGTTTGGTTATATATCTCGTTTCTGGATATAAAAATTCCCCATTTCACATCATGTGTCGTCGTCGTGAGTGGCGCGCCGAAGCACGCCCTCCAGCGTCAATTGAATCCACATCAACACTAGACTTGTCCTATGTCTCTTGAATTGCGTTGTCCCTTTCCCCAACGTCTTTAATACCAGAAGTCGAGGCACTGCAGCATGTAGATCACCTGTTTCAGTAATTTATGATGTTTTTGGTGGGTTTTTTTCCCACTGCCAAAGTTGCCAGGTGGTATACATTTTTCAGGGTTTTGAGTTTTCCGCTCAAGTTAATATTTGTCTGTAAAATGTTAGACTTTTTATTACGGACTTCACCAACATAATTTTGATCCACTCTTTTGGGGGCAACATTTCAGAATGTTTAGAAGAATTAATAATTAACAATATTTTAAACGTTTAAATTTGTTTTTCATTTTTTCTCATTGTTTCTTGTACAAAACACGCACACATGTTTGTAAGCGGTGTAAACCGAGGACATCCCTTTGTTCTTCCATTGTTTAGACTTAGTTTGTTTAGCGACGTTCCCACTTGGCTTTTCACACAAGCAAAGCGAGGACTGTCCCTGGTATGTCAATTTCCCCGGCTCCCTTTTGTTTTAAAGGTCCTTGGTGTGAATGCGTAGACATGTTCTTCAAAGAAGCGCTATACAAAGGATCAACACGTTTATCAATCCGTCAATATGAGCCCGAACAGTATGGAAGCTTAAATGAGCATGTCTTGTAGGGAATAAGGCATCAATACTACCCGGGAATCAGTAGTTTTGTTGGATAAGCGTTCGTTTGGAAATACACGGCGTGAAACACTGTGCTGTTATTAAATATGGTTTTCAATTGCAAAGTATAGAAATTATATTTATGAGCCTGTCTTATAAGAACACCATAACCTGTATCTTGTGTTTTTGGCTTATACTGCTGCATTATAAAACTTCGTTACATGTAACTGGTTACATTTGAAGAGAGGCTATTAGTTTTCGACCATTAGACTGTTTGCGCATGCGTGCAGCAATTCACACTGGAGGCAGATTCTTACGCGACTAATAGGTGTGTGCGTAGTTGAACTTTACGTTCTATGTACCTTTGACAAACAATAGTGGGCGTGTTTTACTCGCAAATTATGTCTACGTAGCACGGTTTGCCGTCACACCCATGTTTGCTAAAACCCGTGCTTGGTTTGTGTGAAGTCGTCACTCGTCAGTAGCGCTTTGATCAAACTCTTCGTAATTGTCATCGATCGACTTCAAACTGCGCTTGCAAAACGATTATAGACTAACCAGCTAGGTCTTTTGGATCTATAAAGAGGAAACAAATTTTGCCGACTCGGCCAAGTTCGGCCATCTGTATTCCTTTTTGCATTGGTTGCTGCTGAGAACTCGAAAGAACACACTGCAGTCTCGGTAAAAAAAAAAACCCACATCATTGTAAGGTAAGTTTTTGTCTCGAGCAGTATGGTCTTTAAGAACATCATATAAGACCATTTAATGTATAGTAACGAGAGCTTGAAGGAACATTACAGAATTGGTAAGAAAAAAACTAGTAAAATATACTTTTTGATCACAGGTTTACATAAAACTTACACGGTCTAATGATGATGATAGTAGAAAACATCCCTTGAAATATTTCTGTCTGAAATGCCATATTTGATGAGAATTGAATAAACTAATTTTCCGATTGGAGTTTATTGCTCAGTGAGCGTTTTATTCATTTGTTGAATCTATATGATTTCATGCAAATGTTTAATTGGTTTTTCACTACTTTCTCGTGACCCAGATGGCCGATCGATCTCAAACTTCTACAGGTTTGTCAGTTTATGTATATGGTGGATTACATAAAGTGCTTACACTGCCAGCAACTATTTTGTTAGCAAAAACCAATTCTGTAATGTTCCTTTAAATTAGTCTGATGCTTTGAGTCAATCTGAACATCAGTGTTTTAAATACAACGAACACAGGGAATGTGACCAATAAAGCCACATATACAATCATTCAAATAGGTTGGTTTGAAATTGGTGGTGAAGTCATTTTTTGTAAAAAAGAAAAGAAAAAAAAAGAAGACTTTTGCAAACATTGAACATTAACGGCACATGCCTGCATGGATTGTGACTTGAAGTTCAAGGTAAGTTGTTTATAAGTCACCATACTGATCTGATTGTAAAATACACAATATTTACAGAGAGATAAGTCTATATATTTTTTTTGATCTAAAGGTGGCATTACGGATCCACTTGTCTGGCGTGGGTTCAATCGAGCCCCTCTCCCTCCCCAAAACACTTATCCCAAACTCCTTCCCCCACTCTAACGCCCCAAAACCCACAGACAAGGCAGATTTTCAAAGGTGCATGTGCTCACCTTTTGCTTTAAATTGTGCATCGTTAGGGAACCATACGTAGGTCAGAAGAATAAGCCCTTGCTGTGTTTAGAAGCGGAACCAACTGGGGAAGTGGCGGGCACCACACCCTATTCAGAACCCCTGCCCCACACTATGAAAATCTTTGTCTTGAAAATGGAGTGAAAATCCACATTTCTCCTTGAAGTCGTCAATTCCCCCTTTTCACCTAGTTTTCACGAAGTTCTTTTTGAACTAGCCGGAGCCTAAGTGTTTTATGTTGTTTTTACTGAGCTGTGCTGCTGAAAACATGAATCACCAATTGAAGAGTTCTAGGCTTGGATGGAGAGCATTCCCTGATATCATGGTGAAATTCACGGAGGCCAGCAAATGGTCTGGAGACTTTTTTTCGTTCAAGGTGATTTAAGGAAATTGCAATTCCATTCCAAAGCATGATGAAAGAGAAATAACTCCTTGAATTTCAGCCAAATCCTGCACTTCACTGAGATTTCACGGTGGTTTCACAGCAAAGATTTTCATAGTGCCACTTGCCCCTCTCAAAATAGGTTGAGAAAATGCACAAAATGAATCTGTCAAAACATCAAAAGCTCTCCCCCCCCCCCACACCCTCCCCATCGGAATTGTCTAGCCACGCCAACTTTGCTCTAGCGTACTCTATAATTCATTTTTACAAGTCCGCTCAAAATGAAGGATTCAAAATTAATCACTAAAACGTTTGCAGACGTAGTTCCACTCTTACAATCATCTATTAATTTTCACTCAGTCTCAAACGTAGGCCTACAATTATGAATTATCGTTTAACGCCTCATTAAAAAAAAATATTAGTAACAAATAAATTTAAAAAATGTCGGTTTAAAAAATATTATTATTATAATTTCTTCAAGGCGCGTGCTGCCTTGATTGGTGAACGTTGTTAAATATAACTGGCAAGGCTTGAAAAGAAAGAAGGAAAAAAAAGGTTGCCCTTGGGAAATGTGGGTCGTCTATAAATAATTATGCCACCAGTAACTGTTGCTGCGTCGGCGAAGGGTCTCTTAGCAAACGCCATGGAAAATTAACTAAGCATACCAATGATTGAATTAAGCTGTGTGTTGGGGCGATGAGAACGTGACTGCGTCTACCATAATAATAATAAAAAAATAAAAAAATAAAAAAAATTAATGACCCCCCCGACGTTTAGAGCCTATAGCAGAGTCTTTCTCGATTGCTAAATAATAATATAATAATAATATACTAACACAATAATAATAAATGGTCATGATAATTTTGTTGTTCACTGGTGATGACGTCATTGGCTGATTATCATTTTGAACTCATTGCCCATCGATAGCCGTTTTTTGGACATCTGTCTCTTTATTCAAAGCAGCAGTCAACAGCTTTCTCCTCGATTCAACCCTATGCAACACGAAGTTTTTAATTGTTTATATCTTTGTAATTGTTATCCTTTTCCCCTGTGTATATTGAGTGTCTGTACCTTTTAGAAATATTTTTATCGGCAGACTGAACCTTTAGGTTAAAGGAAAATTTACATTTTCTTCCTCAGTCTAGACTTCTCCATATCTATTTGGATCTCTTTTGTGTGTAAATTTTGATTGAACCTGTGGAGAGAAAAAAATAAATAAATAAATAACGGTTCACGTTATAAATAAATAACGGTTCACGTTATGATGGCTGACTTCGTTTAAGTAACATCATTAGTAATGTTCTTTTTTTCTGACAGACACGGCGCACAAATGTTCATTATAATTATAATAATAATTAATGTTGATATTGTTAATATTTCATTTGTTTCAGAGTGATTGAATGTATCATGTTGTGTGCGATGCTTTGGTCGATTTACGTCACCCTGTCATCAATTACGGTTATCACAATGGCAACTTCATCATTTGGTTGCAGTGATACAAACCCCGTTTATCGGCGTCACGTCAGCGCAACTTGCTTATGGGCAACTCCCATAGGTTTTACCGAGGCACCGCGCCTGGCCTGTCCCTTGCTGGGCACGCCTACCGCAACACAACGGCGCGTTCTTCTGCGTTGTGCTCAGTGTATTGCCTGCAAAGTGACGAATGCAAGTCCTTTAATTACTGCATGGACGACAAGATCTGTCAGCTCAACTCAGCTGTGTACTCTAAGAACGAGGACACGCGATGGAATCTAGTGGCTGCCTCTACTTTGATGAAAGTTTTCATGACGAAGGACTTGCTGATGGAGAGCTATTAGGTAGGTCCGTCTGCCTCTCTCTGCAGTAACCAGCTAAAAATGTTGTGGGACCATTTAAAGAAAACGTAAAAATTGGGTTTCTTCGTATGGTGTTCTAAAGACGATAAATATGCATTGCGTCATGCCGTCGCGTCATCAGTGCCGTCGCCCATCGCATCGTGTGCCGCGTCGCCCATCGCGTCACCCGACGCGACCGTGATCGTAATTCGTCCGTCGACCGTTGTGTCGTGCCGTTACCCGTCGTGTCGTGCCGTCACGTCGCCCGTCGCGCCGCTCGTCTTGACGGCATGACGCGACGGGCGATGGCACTGGTTACTCGACGGCACGATGCGACCCATTATGTCGTTCGTGTTAAAAACAACCTATCTTCGAAACGTAAAGTGGCGTGTTTTTCGTCTGCTCCAGGCAAATGTTAGCATGACATGAACCCTATCCAAATTGCATTTCCTGTACGGTCGAGGGGAAAATAGCTTTCAAAAATTAAGCTGCAAAAAACTTTCATTTTGATACTTTTTGTTCCATTTAATATCTTTTCAGCAGTTCCTTGTCAGGTGTATAAAACTAATGAAACCGTTAAACTTAGGAAAACGATGATGATTCCAGTGCATCTTGAATACGTTGCTGTCTCTATTGATGAAGCCGACGTAGATTTGTTTGCAAATGGGCGTCATTTTGAAGCCGGTGAGTATGAAGTGAAGAATGTTCAATTTGTGTGTGGCTTATACATACGTCTAAACACGCATTCATTTGTCTTGAATAATAATTGTGTTTTTTCTTAAAGGAACATTACAGAATTGGTAAGAAAAAAACTTGTAAAATATACTTTTTGATCACAGATTTACATAAAACTTACACGGTCTAATGATGATGATAGTAGAAAACATCCCTTGAAATATCATTTCCTTCTGAAATGCCATATTTGATGAGAAATGAATAAACTAATTTTCCGATTGGAGTTTATCGCTCAGTGAGCGTTTTATTCATTTGTTGAATCTATATGATTTCATGCAAATGTGTAATCGGTTTTTCATTATTTTCTCGTGACCCAGATGGCCGATCGATCTCAAACTTCTACAGGTTTGTCAGTTTATGTATATGGTGGATTACATAAAGTGCTTACACTGCAAAAAACTGTTTTGTTAGCAAAAACCAATTCTGTATAATGTTCCTTTAAGTGCCCAGAACAAAGGAATGTCCACTGTACAGAGGTATATTTATGTGTCGTCAAAACAATTGGAGAACAAAGGGTTGTCCTCGGTTTACACCATTTATAAACATGTCTGTGTGTGTGAGTGTGTCTACCCGTTGGAACCGAGGACTTTAACAAAAGGGATCCGGGTGTTTTGAAAGAGCGAGGACGTCCTCGCTTCGCTTTCGTGTACAAAACCAATGGGGATAGCCCAATGGGTGTTTTTTTTTAAGTCAATTCCCTGAACTTCTTATATTTCATACGGATATAATCCTTTGATGGATTGATGTCGGCTTAAAGTTTATAAGCGATAAGGTTTCAGATTCTATGATAAGCATTGTATTCTCAGGATATTACAGCTGACTGTATGAACAGTTGGTTCGAATCCAATAATTGCTTGTGGAGTCCTTTCCCGCGAGTCCCCAAAAGCACTGAGTATACAATGCTTTTTTTTATCAGATGTAAGGGCAGAACCAAAAACATTACTGTACGTTTTTTTTTCCAACAGAGCTCGACACCTCACGCTCGTGGATCAAAGAAAAATTTATTGATAGTTCAAATGATATTAAAGTTAGACGTAAAATAAAAATGTTGGCAACCCGAGTGGTTGTCGACCTCAACAACACGCATATCACCTTAGGTCAAAAGGGAATACCGGAGTCGCAGTTCAGCCTCGAGTACCCACCAATTACCGACACCAGCTTGACCGTCCTAATTGAAAGCCATGCTGATACAACTTGGACATTTTATAACCCATGCGATGTACGTTTTGTTTGAGAAGTGTTCCAAATTTGAGAACATAGAAGAACATTGTCAAAATGACTCTGGATGAAAAGATTTAACAAAAATGTTGGCGATGAAGAGCTAAGAAGAGTTTAGAGATTTAAAATAAATGAGTCTCGTGTTTGTTATTATTTTGTAGCCTAATTATTATTTTGATGTGTGGTTGTAGATGCCCCTTTTCAATGCCATATCTTTTCGTTGCACGGCATTTTCTCTGTGAAATAATCCTTAAAATAATACACTTGTATTTGCATAAAGTAAGACATAGCCTGAACTCGTTGTAGAATAGTTTTAAAGTGATATTTAACATCGTTTATCAGAGTGTTACGGCCACATCGGCCTCTTCTCAAACATTAATTATGATTGGCAGACTATAAACTGTGAAGAAAACAAAATGTATAATAGCCTAATTCTATTTTTTTTTTTAAATAATAACATTAGTTAAGATTTCACAGCAATATATTCTTAAATGCAGAAAAATCAACCCACTTTTTGATATTTGGGTAACAGTTGACTTAAAGGGGCTGTGTCGTCATGATTAAAGCAGTCCTGTGGCTTTAATTGTGAACTCTCAATAGCAATCATACGGAGGATGAGCGCTTGCGGTAACTGTGCGAGAGTTCATAATTTCACGTACAGCCACAGGCCTGCTTCGATCATAACGATACAGCCCCTTCATCACGCCTGACGTCGTCACACGATGAATCTTGGTGGCGCCATTTATTGGGAATCAGAATCCCGTGTTGCGCTTAGTCGGTGACGTGCGCGCGGCTAGACTCAAACTACATCTGCTCCCAAGAGGGCGGACGATGGGTAGACACAAGCCGCGTGTGACGTCAGTGCATGGTCTAACAAAAACAGTGAGTGTAAAAAGAAAACAGGTTTTATTATAAGGAACCTTTTGTAGGTCCTACGCCTAGACATTGTGAAGTTTGTAGTTAATGTTTTTATCACATGTAGTAATTTCCAATTGGTTTCGCAAGCCTTGCTCGTATTAAGGGTCTGGATTTGAATTTGAGGTCTGGTTTATAGCTTAAAGGAACATTAACGAATTATTTTTTGCTAACAAAACAGTTGCTGGCAGTGTAAGCACTTTTTGTAATCCACCACATACATAGACTGACAAACCTGTAGAAGTTTGAGATCGATCGGCCATCTGGTTCACGAGAAAGTAGTGAAAAACCGATTACACATTTGCATGAAAAACGAATAAAACGCTCACTGAGCGATAAACTCCAATCGGAAAATTGGTTTATTAATTTCTTATCAAATATGGCATTTCAGACTGAAATACTTCAAGGGATGTTCTCTACTATCATCATCACTAGACTGTGTAAGTTTTATGTAAATCTGTGATCAAGAAGTATATTTTACAAGTTGTTTTCTTACCAATTCTGTAATGTTCCTTTAATATACAGTACAGTGCCAACGTCATGGTGTTATCTAGTTTAAATCAAGGTATTCGTAATGTTGTAATTTAGGGTTACTTTAGTCTGATCCATTGCTACTTTTTTTTCAAAGAGACTAACACGCCATTTTATAGAACCAATTTTTTGAATCCACAAAAAGGAGAAAAACATAAAAGATGGCGGACCGTGTTTGTTCACAAAGTAAAGGGGAAACCACACACGCTAATTAAGGATTTGTTTTGTGTGTGGATCGCTATATTCTACATTTAAAACATCTTGCCAACCACAATTCCTTTTATAACGAACGCTTTTTATAGTTTCAAGCTTTAATTTTTTAGTAGACTCCTTGTTTGATGTGTGGTGATTGTAGATGCCCCTTTTCAAAGCCATTATTTGTTTTGTTGCAAGGCATTTTCTTCGTGAAATAATCCTTAAAATATAAAACACAAGTATGAATAAAGTAAGAATGTTTTGTAGGATCGATTTGAAGTTATCGTGTATTAGAATTTTACGGCCAAATGCTCAAACATTGATTGACAGACTATGAACTGTGAAAAAAGTTATTACTCTAAACTAAAAAAAAAAAAAAACAATTAAAATTTGACAGCGATATCTCCTTTAATTGACAAATACCAACCCACTTGACTCTTTAAGGGGCGTTGTCGTAATGTGGAATTATGAACTATCCATAGATTATACATAGTAGGCTGGGTGAGAGTTCATAACCCCATGTACCTTTCAGCCACAGGCCTGGGGTGCGTTCCACTTGCGCAAACGTTGCCAACGTCTGCGCACGTTTGCCAACAATTTCGAGTGGAACGAGTTGTGCGCTGCCAACGTTGGCGAACGTTAGCAACCGTAGGCGAACGTATTTCTGAGGTGTTGGTGGGTGGTTTGAAAACTGGCGGACAGCATAAAGATAACTGAAGACGACGGTTTTTTTTTCTTGTAACGAAAACAATTAAAATGTTTTCTTCAGTGGAGTTGAAACAACAATAAGTTGATGCCATGATGCCATGATGTATAAAAGAGGACTACTAAAGCCAACGCTACAAAAAAATACACTCCGGTGTGTCTCAATCTCCATTACAGTGCACCGCCATTATTGAAGTGCGCAACAAATCGGTCGCAAACAATAGCAAAACGTTTGCGCGAACGGTTGCGATCTGTTTGCGCAATGGGAACGCACCCCTGCTATGATCATGACTACACACAGCCTCAATTCACCTAGCAGTGGCCGCGCAATTAGCCTCAATGATGAATAGGGCCTAATTGCTGTACAAGTCCCTAAGGGAATTCCGAGAAAGCTGGTCATTGATGGATTTTTTGTGTGTGAAAAAGACCCCGGATAGTAACAAGACATTTACCATGCTATTTGGCTAGTTGTAGATGGGGAAGATGGAATTTTATTTTCAGAACAAAATATTTAAACAATGGCGGAGTACTGACTATTTAACTAAAAACTGACAGTTGACAACAGTACGATGTCATCACGCATGGCTAAGTTTGTATTCTATAGTATTACAAGCAGCTTAAACCACATTGTCCATGTTACTTTTTACTATTTTATTAAATCAATTTGCATGAATTCAACAGCTCTAAATTAAAATTGATGAAAATCAAAAATCTTGTCCATCACTATGATCGATAAGGATTAACCCTTGCAAGCAAACTTAGTTTACTATACGCTTATAACAGCATTTGAGTCAAGACCTACTTTTTGTTTTGTATATCACAATTAACTGCGCATGCTTACTTGATCAATATTCCTGATGCATTAAACAATGGGGGAACAATTCAAGTTTATAATTCATAAATCGTCTCTTCAAAAAAAAAGATAAAGCAGCTTTTTTTTGTAATAATTTGAGCCAAGGTTGCGTAATGCAGAAAATACTTAAAGGCACTGGACACTATTTTTTAATATTATAAAATAAAAAAGTTGTTAGCATAAAAACTAACCTAGTAACAAGCAATGGTGAGCTGTTAATAGTATAAAATATTGTGAGAAACGGCTCCCTCTGAAGAATGTAGTTTTTAAGAAAGAGGTAATTTCTCACTCAAATAATAAAAGACTTCAGCTGAAGCCTTTTATTATGCACCTGAAAGCACACAAATTTGTGCAACGACGGTGTTTTTTTTCTATCATTATTTTCTTGCAATTGCGACGACCAATCGAGTCCAAACTTTCACTGATTTGTTATTTGATGCATATGATGGGATACACCAAGTGATCGGTTTTGACAATTACCAAAGGTGTCCAGTGCCTTTATAATTATTTAGTTCCTTTTAATAATTTACTGTTGTGATACAAGGCTGTTGTAAGAGCTGCGTGTCATCATCCGCACAAGCAGTTGGTATAGCAACAGGTCGAGGCAATTGTCAATATTAAAAATTGTGCTATTCATATTTTAACATGTGGACAATGACCATGCGGCTAATTGAGATACTGAAGGGTCAACAAGTTTATCAATCGATAAGCCCGAACAGTCTGGAAGCTTCAATGAGCATGTCTTGTAGGGAATAAGGCATTAGTTATACTACCCGAGAATCAGTATATAGTTTTGTTGGTTAAAGGAACAGTACAGAATTGGTTTTTGCTAACCAATCCGTTGCTGGCAGTGTAAGCACTTTATGTAATCCACCATATACATAAACGACAAACCTGTAGAAGTTTGAGATCGATCGGCCATCTGGGTCACGAGAAAAAAGTGAAAGACCGATTACACATTTTTGCATGAAATCATATAGATTCAACAAATGAATAAAACGCTCACTGAGCGATAAACTCCAATCGGAAAATTAGTTTTTTTCATTTCTCATCAAATATGGCATTTCAGACAGAAATATTTCGAGGGGTGTTTTCTACTATCATCATCATTATACCGTGTAAGTTTTATGTAAATCTGTGATAAAAAAAGTATATTTTACATGTTTTTTTCTTACCAATTCTGTAATGTTTCTTTAAGCGTTCATTGGAAATACACCGGTTTTTAACTACAAAGTATACAAATTATATTGATGAGCTTGTCTTAAGATTACCATAAGCTGTATCTTGTGTTTTTGGCTTATACCGCTGCAATATAAAACTTCGTTACATGTAACTGGTAACATTTTGACGAGAGGCTATTTATTTTTTAGCTTTCGACCAGTAGACTGTTTGCGCATGCGTGCAGCAATTCACGCTGGAGGCAGATCCTTACGCGACTAAGGTGAGTGAGTAGTTAAACCTTCGTTTGTACCTTCGACAAATAACAGTGGGCGTGTTTTACTCGCAATTTATGTCTACGTAGCACGGTCACTCGTCAGTAGCGCTTTGATCAAACTCTTCGTAGTTGTCATCGATCGACTTCAACCTGCGCTTGCAAAACGATCCGACTAACCAAATTCGGCCATCGGTAGTTCTTTTTGCATTGGTTGCTGCTGAGAACTCGACAGAACACACTGCAGTGTCGTTTAAAAAAGTCCTGCCATTGTAAGGTAAGTTTTGTCTCGAGCAGTATTGTCTTTTTCGAACAATATATCAGATTATTGAATGTACGTCAGTTCAGTTGAGGCTTTGAGTAGCCTACAGCATTTGCAATGGTTTTTTTCCTAACAGACATGGCGCATTAATGTTCATTATTATGATAACAATAATTAACATTGTTGATATTTTATTTGTTTCAGAGTGATTGAATGCATCATGTTGTGTGCACTGATTTACGTCATCACCCTGTCATCGATTACGGTTATCACAATGGCAACTCCATCATTTGGTTGCAGTGATACACCGCGTTTATCGGCGTCACGTCAGCGCAAC
Organism: Pycnopodia helianthoides; assembly: GCA_032158295.1. Lineage (NCBI taxonomy): Eukaryota > Metazoa > Echinodermata > Asteroidea > Forcipulatida > Asteriidae > Pycnopodia > Pycnopodia helianthoides. The sequence goes on from CM063262.1 coordinate 1,869,668, forward strand.
TTGCTTATGGGCAACTCCCATAGGTTTTACCGAGGCACCGCGCCTGGCCTGTCCCTTGCTGGGCACGCCTACCGTAACACAACGGCGCGTTCTTCTGCGTTGTGCTCAGTGTATTGCCTGCTCGGTGACGAATGCAATTCCTTTAATTTCTGCATGGACGACAAGATCTGTCAGCTCAACTCGGCTGTGTACTCTGAGAACGAGGACACGCTGGTGGAATCTAGTGGCTGCCTCTACTTTGACGTAAATGTTCCCGAAGGTAAGGATTTATTCATTGAGGGGCTATCAGGTAAGACCGCCAGCTTTAACCTGTCGTTTCGTGCCGTCACGTCACGACGTGACTGCACGACGCGACCCATATTTGTTGTCTTGAGAACACCCTATGCCTTTGGATCTTAAAGTGACATATTTATCGTCAGCTCCGGGAAGATATTTGCATGATAGTACCCTACCGTGAACGGTCGTGGAGAAAATAGTTCTGAAAATTTTAACTGCAAAAATTCGACTGCAACAACTTTCATGTTGATCCTTTTTGATCCGTTTAATATCTTTTCAGCAGTTCCTTGTCAGGTGTATGAAACTACTGCAACCGTTGACTTTAGGAAAACGATGATGATTCCAGTGCATCTTGAATTCGTTGCTGTCTCTATTGATGCAGTCGACGTAGATTTTTGGCCAAACGGGCGTGATTTTGAAGTTGGTGAGTTTGCAGTGAAGAATGTTTAATTTGTGCGTGTAGGCAAGCATTAGTCACCAAGTGTGGACCTGAAAACGAAATAGGTCTACGCACTGCAGGGTTTTGAAATACTATGTGAACTTACAGACGTCTACACACGCATTCTTCTGTCTTGATTATTATGTTCTTTTTGTTAAAGGAACATCACAGAATTGGTTTTTGCTAAAAAAAAGTTGCTGGCAGTGTAAGCACTTTATGTAATCCACCATATACATAACTGACAAACCTGTAGAAGTTTGAGATCGATCGGCTATCTGGGTTACGAGAAAATAGCGAAAAACCGATTACACATTTGAATGAAATCATATTAAGATTAAAAAAATGAATAAAACGCTCACTTTTCATCAAATAATGGCACTTCAGACAGAAATATATTGAAAGGGATGTTTTCTACTATCATCATCATTAGACCGTGTAAGTTTTATGTAAATCTGTGATCGAAAAGTACATTGTACAAGTTTTTTTCTTACCAATTCTATAATGTTCCTTTAAGTGCGAAGAACAAAGGAATGTCCACTGTACAGAGGAACACAGATGCGTGTGTATTTCTGTGTCGTCCAAACAGTTGTAGGACAAAGGGGTGTCCTCGGTTTACACCATTTATAAACATGTCTCTACATTTACAAACATGTGTGTGAGCGTGTCTACCCGTTGAAAGCGAGGACATTAACAAAAGGGTTCCGGGTGTTTTGACTAAAGCGAGGACGTCCTCGCTTCGTTTTTGTGTACAAAAACCGACGGGGATCGCCCTATGGACGGTGTTCAAAGTCCTTCGATGGATTTATATCGGTAGTATAAAGTGGATAAGCAATGAGGTTTCAGATTCTAGGATAAGCATTGTATTCTCAGGGTATTACAGCTGCCTACGTGAACAGTTGGTTCGAATCCAATAAGAATCCTTTCCCTCGAGTCTCCAAAAGCACTACGTATATGCAATGCTTGATTTATATAAGGTGTAAGGGTAGAACCAAACCAATGTTACTGAACGTTTTGTTTTTGTGTTTCAACAGAGCTCGAACCCTCACGCTCGTTGATCAAAGAAGACTTCGATGACGGATTACGGAAAAGAGCTAAAAGTGAGATAAAATTGTTGGCAACTCGAGTGGTTATCGACCTCAACAACACGCATATCACCGCAGGTCAAAAGGGAATACCGGAGTCTCAGTTCAGCCTCGAGTACCCACCAATTACCGCCACCAGCTTGACCGTCGAATTGAAAGCAATGCCAATGCAACTTGGGAATTTTATAATCCATGCGAGATACGTTTTATTTGAGAATTGACAAGTGTTGTAAATTTTGAGAACATAGAAAAAAAACAATGTTAAAATGACTGGGGATGAAAAGATATTAAAGCAATTTTTTTGCGGTGAGGACCTAAGGGTTTTAAATTTAAAGATTTATTTGTAGACTAATTATTTGATGTGTGGTTGTAGATGCCCGTTTTCAATGCCATATTTTTTTGTGGCACGGTATCTTCTTCGTGAAAAAAGGGGCCCACTAACAATTATGCAAACAGGTGGGTATAATTGATGGCGAGATTGTTTTGGTAAAAAGTTGTGCTCGGTTTTGAAATTTGTTTTTCATTAATTAGGCTTACATGTATCAATACTAATTTTTAGACCGGGTGTAATTAATAGATCTAAGTAAATAGTCTTATAAGTCATCGTGTAACTGATATGATCGTAAAATACACAAATTAATATTATTTAGTTGAGATATTGTCTTATGTCTTATATTGTCTCAATTATCTTAAAGTTGAATCTATAATTGCGTACCTTGTGTTGTTTTAAGGGCGTGTAGTTTGATGCGTGTTTTTTAATTGCTTGGGCTATAAGCCCGTATCAGAATTGACTGCTACGGACGGCTGTGGCAGTTGTTAACGGTTGTTGCTAAGGACGTACAATGCTTCAAGGAATGACGCCCGATCAAGACGTAGCCGTAGCCGTAGCCGCCAATTTGGGCCCCGCTTAAAGGCACTGGACACTATTGGTAATTACTCAAAATAATTGTTAGCATAAAAACTTACTTGGTAACGAGCAATGGAGAGCTGTTGATAGTATAAAACATTGAGAGAAACGGCTCCCTCTGAAGTAACGTAGTTTTTGAGAAAGAAGTAATTTCTCAGTAAAATATTGAATTGATTTTGAGACCTCATGCGTGAGGTCTCGAAATCGAGCATCTGAAAGCACACAACTTCGACGACCAATTGAGTTCAAATTTTCACAGGTTTGTTATTTTGTGCATATGCTGAGATACACTAAGTGAGAAGACTGGTCTTTGACAATTGCCAAAGGTGTCCAGTGTCTTTAAGCCAGATGCTGCACGCAAAAACGTCACACACAGTTGCGAACTTTATCATTTCGTGCGTGCACAGTGCCCGGATGCAATTTTGTTTTTGGTACCAAACGTTTGCTACGGGGTTAACGGTCAAAGGACTCGGGAGAAGTACCTGATGCGTGTATGCGCTAGCCAGCGTGTAGTACGAAAAAGAAAAAAGCTGCCCGGATGGCTTTTTAGCGCTAAAGCCTGGCACAAATCCATCTCTTGGTGGCAGAAACGTTGCGAGCACCGCGGTATCAACAGACTGAAATTATTCTTCGTACTGTGTATGACCCCTGCAGATTCTTTCATGGCAGAACGATGATGCTTGATATAGACTGTGCAAGTCTCGCGCGTATTCGAACATTGCGACCGTTAAAGGGCGTGAGTTTGTTTCCTTCACGAGTTAAATCAATATGTACGTAGGACCAAAGTAGTCCCCTAAATGTTTGAATGCGCGTGATACTTGCACGCACGGTCTATCATCCATACAATTGAAACGAATGTGGCAACGTATCATATTATAAATTGTTTTTTGTATTGCATGTTTTTACTAATTATTTACCCCAGGGGTAGGAGCGTTTCGTACAAATAGACACCCAGAGCACTTAACATCGCGAAACTAAAAAAAAAAAAAAAAACTTGGCCGTGTACCTTACAGAAAATGTAAATAACTTGGCTCTTTTATCATGTGACCTCTTTTCATTTCTAACTCGACGCCTATTTTTTTCTCATAACTCTTCTGGTTCCACACAGTATTTACATGCAATTACTCTTAACCGTGCTCGGAATTTCAATAATAGACACCAATAACAAGACATTGAAAGGAGATGGTAGTTTTCCTCTTTGGCACGAGCTGTTGGCATGGAAACGGAAGAGCTGGTTTGGCGTCCTTCAAGGGCGGTAGTTTATATTACGAGGCGAGCGGTTTAAAGTGGCCTAGTCGTGTATGGTTTTATTTGATATTGCCCCACTTAAAGTTGCAAGTCATTTCGCCAAAATGTCATTTTGGGGAGGAGTACGAATTTGGGCAGACGATGCTGTTTCAAAACATAAACATGTACAAAAACGTTTGCTTATGACGGACAAAGTGCACAAAACACATAATAACAAGAAACATTGGAGGTGATTTTAATGTTGGGAACCTGACAATGATTACATTTTGGGGTTTATCTAACCACTTATCGTTGGCGATTTGTTTTTCTTGCAATACCTTAAATGGAAGCTTATACAACCTTCTAAAATCTCCCCCGCCAAAATAGCAGTTAATTTTTTGGAACTAACTTTGCGGTCAAACCGGCCCAAAACACACTCAAATAACGGATCTTTAACTGCTTAATTTCCTTTACAAGTCGTTTGCATTGTTTGACTGAAACACTGTTTCTTATTTTGAGGTCGACCAAAATGCGTGCATTATATGAGTGGTGCTTATTCGACTTGTGTGAACCACTGGTTAATTAAACCTTACAGCGAATTTATTTTTACGTTAATATCAGAAGTAACTATAAATTAAAAAAAACATGTATTAGATCTCTTTTGTGGGAGTGTTGGCTCTGAAAAGAGCCAGTGTAGTCTCGACGTTTCGAACAGTATACTCTGCTCATCTTCAGGAGAAAGAGCCAACACTCCCAGAAAAGAGATCTAATACATGGTTGTACCCGTAAGTTTACCATTTATTTATTTATAGTTACTTTATATTGTCCACATCATGCAAAGCTTCAAACACCACTTACATTAATATCAGATTAAAACACACCAAAATTGTTACAACCCGGTATAGATATATAAATTTTAAAATAAGGCATCACTCGGATATACTTGACTCCGAAACAAGGATCCGTCTTGCTCAGTATTCCAACAACTTGGCAACCTTTAGTTTGAACAAGCATTGACGAAGAACATCGAAATGTTTGGGCGTCCGTAAAGATAATTTCTTTAAAAAAAGAATATATATATGTATATATTTTTTTATTTAAACTAATTGCACTGACGTCACACGCGGTTCTGTCTGCCTATGATTTGCCATAATAATAAAAATTCATTACATGCAACTGGCTACGTTTGACGAGAGGCTATTTATTTTTTAGGTTTTCGACCATTAGACTGTTTGCGCATGCGTGCAGCATTTCACGCTAGAGGCATACTATTCTTACGCGACTAAGGTGTGCGCGTACTTAAACTATACGTTGTACCCTTGACAAATAATGGTGGGCGTGTTTTACTCGCAAATTATGTCTACGTAGCACGGTTTGCCGTCACACCCATGTTTGATAAAACCCGTGCTTGGTTTGTATGAAGTCGTCACTCGTCAGTAGCGCTTTGATCAAACTCTTCGTAGCTGTCATCGAACGACTTCAACCTGCGCTTGCAAAACGATTCGAATAACCAGCTAGGTCTTTTGGATCTTTATGCCTAAATAGCAAACAATTTTTGCAGACTCAGCCAAATTCGGCCATCGGTATTCCTTTTTGCATTGGTTGCATGCTGCTGAGAACTCGAAAGAACACACTGCAGTATCGGTCAAAAAAGTCCTGCCATTTCAAGGTAAGTTTTCGTCTCAAGCAGTATGGTCTTTTAGAACAATATCTAAGAATGTAAAGTAACGAGAGGTTAAATTAGTCTGATGCCTTGGGTAATTCTGAACATTAGTTTTTTAAATACAACGAAGACAGGGAATGTGACCAATGAAGCTACATACACGATTCATTCAAATAGGTTGATTTAAAAATGGTGGTGGAGTCATTTTTGTAAAAAGGAAATGTACAAATTACAAAAATAGACTTTTGCAAACCTTCAACATTAAAACCCTCGGAGAAGCGGGCCCTTTTGTATAACGCATGTTCTCCAGGTGGAGGATTTTATCACCACTCAGTTTTGTAGGTCAATGACCCCCTCCTGCAAGCCCAAAGCAATTTTAATCCCCACAGGGCTTTTGTCTGGGCCAGCAGTGTGTGTTATTTACGACCTGTTTTAGCTCTGGGCGGCACAGGGTTGACACAAAGAGACAATGGCACAAGGAGTTGGCTCAGTAAAATATCAAGTTACAATTCCCAAGGGCACTGCTGTCCCTTGGGACTGTTGTCATACTCCTTACTCGGCAGTGGTTATAGCCTGGCCAATGGGAGTCTACAGGCTTGTGGTGTATACAAGGGGTGAGGATTACAGAAAATCGTGGCTTTTTTGGCCCATTGAAAAATTATGACCATATTTGGAATATGTGCAGAATTTTTTCACCACGTTGCTTCCCTGAGGGTTAACGGCACATGCCTGCATGGATTGTAATTTATAGTTCTAGAGTTGTTTATAAGTCACCATACTGATCTGATTGTAAAATACACAATATTTACAGAGCGATAAGTCTATACCTTTTTTCCAAAGGTGGAAATACCAGTACCAACCCACTTGTCCGTCGTGCCAGTGGGTTCATTATTTTTACACAGTCTCAAACGTAGGCCGATGATAATAAGTTATCGTCTAATGCATTCATTTGTTTTTAAAAATAAATAAAAATAAGAACACAAAATGTCGTTTAAAATGTTATTATAATATTTTTTTAAGGCGCATGCTGCCTTGATTGGGTAACATGATTTAATATAATGGGCAAGGTTGGAAAAAATATATATATAATAATTCTTGGTCGTAGTCGTCTGGAAAAAGTGGGTCGTCTAAATGCCACCAGTAACTGTTGCTGCGTCGGCGAAACTCTGTCAGCAAACACCAAGGACAAATAAGCTGAGCGTAAAAATAATTGAATTAAAGGGACACGTTGCCTTGGATATAAGGCTGTTTGGGCTATAAAAAGCGTTTGTTACGAAATGAATAAGGTTGGAAAGATGTTCGTAAAGTAAGACCTCAATAACATTATTGATTTCATACTTTTTCAAAGCTAATAACCTTTACAGACGATGTAGTGATAGTTTGGCAAAAAATGTAAAACAAAAATATGTTTTTAATTTATAATATTATTTTGTTTTTACACTGTGAAACCGCGATTTTTGTTGCAATAAAAAGTGTTTAATAACTGGGGGTTTGGAGTGCATGGGTCATACTGCCCTAAGGGTCATAGGCCACGTCAATCAGGCCTGTCTGAGGATAGAACCTAAAGGGTTTCACCGTCTGTTTTTGCTAAAAACTGAACGAGTAATTAACTAAAATGTGTTTTCGGTCTACTTGCTGCAGACCGGTATAGGCCATCGGAGGGTTTTAATTAAGCTGCGCATTAATTGGGCGATGAGAACGTGACTGCATCTACGATAACAATAACAATATAAAAAACAGTCAAAGGCCTGACTTTTTTAGCCTAAAGCAGAGTCTTTCTCGAAGGCTAAATGATCATAATAATTTTCGCTGGTGATGACGTCATTGGCTAAAGGTTCACGTTATGATGGCTGACTTTGTCCATATTTCGTTTAAGTAACATCATTAGCAATATTCTTTTTTTCTGACAGACGTGGCGCACTAATGTTCATTATGATTATATTAATAATTAATATTGTTAATATTTAATTTGTTTCAGATTGATTGAATAATCCAAGTGTGTGTGATGATTTGGTCGATTTACGTCACCTTGTCATCAATTACGGTTATCACATTGGCAACTTCATCATTTGGTTGCAGTGATAAACCACGTTTATCGGCGTCACGTCAGCGCAACTTGCTTATGGGCAACTCCCATAGGTTTTACCGAGGCACCGCGCCTGGCCTGTCCCTTGCTGGGCGGCACGCCTACCGCAACACAACGGCGCGTTCTTCTGCGTTGTGCTCAGTGTATTGCCTGCTCAGTGACGAATGCAAGTCCTTTAACTACTGCATGGACAACAAGATCTGTCAGCTCAACTCAGCTGTGTACTCTGAGAACGAGGAAACGCTGGTGGAATCTAATGGCTGCCTCTACTTTGACGAAAATGTTCCTGAAGGTAAGGATTTGTTTATGGAGGGCTATCAGGTAGGACCGTCAGCTTTAACCTACATTAGCCAACTAACAATATTGTCGGCCATTGAAAGAAGATGTTTAAAAAATGGGTTACTTCGTATGGTGTTCTAAAGACGACAATTATGCATTGCGTCGTGCCGTCGCGTCATCAGTGCCGTCGCCCATCGCATCGTGTGTCGCGTCGCGTCGTTGTGCCGTCGCGTCGTTGTGTCGTCACGTCGCCTGTCGCGACGGCATGACGCGACGGGCGACGGCACAGGTGACTCGACGGCACGACGCCACCCATATTTGTTGTCTTAAGAACACCCTTTACCTTTGGATCTTAAAGTGACGTATTTATCGTCAGCTCCGGGCAGATGACACTATGAAAAACTTTGCTGTGAAACCACCGTGAAAAGTGCAGGATTTGGCTGAAATTCAAATAATAATTTATTTTTCACCATGCTTTAAAGGAATTGCAATTCCCTTTAAAACTTGAAAAATTAGTCTCCAGACCATTTACTGGCCTCCGTGATTTTCACCATGACGTCAGGGAATGCTCTCCATCCAAGCCTAGAACTCTTTAATTTGTGAATAACGTTTTCAGCAGTGCGGCACAGTAAAAACAACTTGGGCCATGTCAAAAGAACTCCGTGAAAACAAGGTGAAAAGGGGGAATTTACTATTTCAAGGAGAAAAGTGGATTTTCACTCCATTTTCAAGACAACGGTTGAGGGGAAAGTAGTTTTGAAAAATTCAGCTGCAAAAACTTTAATCTTGACCTTTTTTTATCCATTTAATATCTTTTCAGCAGTTCCTTGTCAGGTGTATAAAACTACTGCAAGCGTTGTCTTTACGAACGAGATAGCAATACCTGTGCATCTTGAATTCGTTGCTGTCTCAGATATAAAACTCGTCGTTGGTTTCATGGCAAGCGGGCGTGATTTTGAAGTTGGTGAGTATGAAGTGAAGAATGCTTTATTTGTGTGTGTAAGCAAGCCTTACATACCAAGTGTGGACCTGATGACAAAATAGGTCCACGCACACTGCATGGTTTTGAAACACTATGTGGACTTACACACGTCTACACACTGTGTTTTCATTTGTGTTGAAGACTAATTGAATTTGGTCTTAGAACAAAGGAATGTCCACTATACAGAGGAAAACAGATGCGTGTGTATTGTTGTGTCCGAACAATTGGAGAACAAAGGGGTGTCCTCGGTTTACACCATTTATAAACATGTCTGTGTGTGTGAGCGTGTCTACCCGTTGAAACCGAGGACTCTGATGTCTTGACAGAGCGAGGACGTCCTCGCTTCGCTTTCGTGTACAAAACCCAATGGGGATAGCCCTATGGACGGTTTTCAAAGTCCATTTCCTCAGCTTTGAATATTTCATACGGATATATTCCTTTGATGGCCTGATATCGGTATAAGTTTGACAACCGATGAGGTTCCAGATTATATGATAAGCTCTGTAAACTCAGGATAATACAGCTGACTGCGTGAACAGTTGGTTCGAATCCCATAACTGCTTGTGGAGTCATTTCTCTCAAGTCTCCAAAAGCACTGAGTGTACAATGCTTAGTTTATACTAGGTGTAAGGGCAGATCCAAACTAATTTTACTGAACTTTTTTTTGTGTTTCAACAGAGCTCAAACCCTCAAGCTCATCGATTGAAGAAATAAAAATGGGATCATCTATTCTTCGTGCTGAAAGTGGGATAGAAATGTTGGCAACTCAAGTGGTTATCGACGTCAACAACACGCACATCACCGTAGGTCAAAAGGAAATACCGGAGTCTCAGTTCAGCCTCGAGTACCCACCCACTACCGACCCTGGCTTTAAAGTCCTCATTAAAAGCGATGCTGATGCAACTTGGGCATTTTATAATCCATGCAATGCACTGTTTGTTTGAGAAATGAGGAAGAGTTGTAAATTTGGGAACATAGAAGAAAATGGGTAAAATGACTGGGGATGAAAAGATATTAAAGCGAAACAAGTTGTTTGCGGTGAAGGAGCTAGGAGTTTTAAATTTAGAGATTTAAAAGAATGGAGTCTCAAGCTTTCAATTGTTAGTCAACTATTTATTTGATGTGTGGTTGTAGATACCCTCTTTTCATTGCCATATTGTTTTTGTTGCGCGGCATTTTCTTCGTGAAATAATCCTTAAAATATAACACTTGTATTTGCATAAAGTAAGTCATAGCCTGAACACCGTAAAATAGTTAAAAAGTGGTATTTAATATAGTTTATTAGAATGTTGCGGCCACATTAGCCTCTTCTAAAACATTTGAATGGCTGACTATAAACTGTGAAAAAAAGTAAGAGACTGATAAAAAAAGTAATAATAATTGTAAAAATTAAGATTAACAGCAAAATATTATTAAATGCAGAAAAATCAACCCACTTGTTAATACTTGGGTAACAGTTGACTTAAAGGGGATGTGTCGTCATGATTAAAGCAGTCCTGTGGCTTGCATTATGAACTCTCCATAGCTATTACACGGAGAGAGGATGCACGCTTGCAGTAACTGTGCGAGAGTTCATAATTTGATGTTCACCCACAGGCCGCTTTCTATTATAACGATAAAACTCCTTTTATTCGTGAAATAATCCTTAAAATATAACACTTATATTTGAATAAAGTAAGACATAGCCTGACTAATTTGTAGAATGTATTTAAAGTAACAATTTCGTTTTATTAGAACGGTACGGCCACATCAGCCTCCTGTCAAACATTGATTAGCAAACTATAAAGTGTGAACAAAAGTCTAAATATAAAAAAAAATATTTAAATTTGCAGCGATATCTCCTTTGAATGACAAAAATCAACCCACTTTTTATTTGGGTCGAAACAATCAACTTTTAAAGGGGCTCTGTCGTCACGTGTAATGATGACCTATCCATAGATTATACGAGGTAGGCTGGGTGATTCCGTGTACCCTACAGCCACATGCCTGCTTTGATTATGACGACACAGCGCCTTTAACACGCCTGACGTCATCACACGATTAAACTTGGTGGCGCCAGTAAGGGAATCAATTTCCCCCGTGTGTTGCTGTGCAGTTAGGGAATCCTGACAAACGCACCTTTGACCTCGCATCCCAATGCGGTCTTGCAGATAGGGGGACCAGTTGGACAGGGGATTAGTAGCAGGGACCATCTCTTTGATTAATAGACCGGTGCCTGTCCTATCCTTGCGTATAAGGACAGCGTACCAGTCTACTGTGCAGTATGCATAGTACGCGCGGCTACACGCAAGCTATTTGTACTCACAAGAGGGCGGACGATGGGTAGACAAAAGCTGCGTGTGACGTCAGTGAAATGGCATAAAAACAAACAAACAACAGTGTGAAAAGAAAAGGTCTTTTTTTAATGTGAAGTTTTTAGTTAATGCTTTGATTAATAATGTAGTCAAGATGGTTTTATAAGCCTTGCGCGTATTTGAATTTAGAGTCCGGTATTATCTTTAGAACTATTCACAAAATGTGTGGTTTTCCTTTTATTTCGTTAAAGGTATTGTACACTTTAGGTAACAGCTCAAAATCAGTGTCCACATTTTGTGTGATTCAACGCATGCATGAACAAACAAACCTGTGAAAGTTTGAGCTCAATTGGTCATCGAGGTCACGAGAAAATAGTGAAAAGAGACCTCATGTGTTTTCTGTTTTTTCAAACATCGAGTTTTTATCACGCGTGATATAAACTATTGTTTTACTCATTTCCCAGAAACGATAGCATTTCGGGCAGAAATATTTTTAGGAACCCTTTCTACCATTACATTATTTGTGTTTTTCAATCTTAACAATAGTAAACAGGGCCTTGAACTAACACGGTCTGCCATTTTGTGGCTTCAAACATTTGGTTCTACAAAATGGCAACTGTGTTAGATCACGAAGTAAAACGAAAACAAAAACATTTCCAGGTATCATTATTCTAATTAAAAAAAAATATTTCCAACCATATTCATTTCACAACGAACGCTTTGTAGCCCAAAGTGCCCAATCCTGTAAGGCACTGTGTCACAACCCAACCTCGTTCCCAGGGTGTGTCGAGCAGTACGAGGTTGACCGCTCTCTCACCCTGGTATTGGATCATTTGCATATCCAAAATTGTTTGATACGTATGCAAATTAGAAATGTCTGGCTGCTTTTCGAAATTCACATCTTCGCCATAGTCTCGTGGTCCGGTTCAAGATTTAATAAGTGTACGGTGTAATTCTTCTAGACACAATGAATATGGAACATATGCTAATATTGTAAAGTCGTTGTCCAATCAGGGTCCAAGTGAGGAGTTTCCCTCCCAGTGTTTACTATTGTAAACATGGTTGGAAATAAAGTAAACCATGGGGACGAGGTTGGTCCCAACCATATTAAATGTCATAAAAAACGCCCAATCCAAAGGCAACTTGTCCCACTAACAATATGCAAATATGTTGGTATAAATGATGGCGTGATTGTTTTGATAAAAGTTGTACTCGGTTTTGAAAAATAGATTATTCATTATTTAGGCCTACGTGTATTAATACTAATTCGTAGACTGGCTGTAATTAATAGCTCTAAGTAATTAATCTTATAAGTCATCATGTAACTTATATGATCGTAAAACACACAAAATAATATAGATGAGATATTGTCCGATGTCTTATTTTACTTTTGGTCTCAATTGTCGTATTTTTTTCTTGAATCTATAATTGCATACCTTGTGTGGTTTTAAGGGCGTGTAGTTTAATGCGTGTTTTTGATTGCATTGCTACAAGCCTGTATCCGAATTGACGGCTACGGACAGCTGCGGCTGCTGTTAACGGCTGTTGCTAAGGACGTACAATGCTTCATCGCTTGATGACGAAGCGATCCAGACGTAGCCATAGCCAAAGCCGCCAATTTTGGCACGGCTTAAGCTAGATGCTGTGCGCAAAACGCCACACAGAGTTGCAAACTGTATCATTTCGGGTGTGCACAGTGTGCCCGAAAGCAATTTTTGTTGGTACCACACACTTACTACGGGGTCAACAGTTAAGGGATCCGAGGAGGCGCCCTTACCTTATGTGTGTATGCATTAGCCAGGGTGTGGTATGAAAAAAATTGCTGCCCGGAAGGCTTTTTAGCGCTTGCCTGGCACAAATCCATCTCTTGGTGGCTGAAACGTTGTCAGCACGCGATTTTTTTTTCTGCAGCATACTTCGTCAATACAGTCAAAAGTCAAGAGATAGGCTGTTCTTCCCTATCCCTTAACTGTTGACTCCATAGATGACGTGTGCTGCAGAAAATAAATTTGCTGTCAGCACCGCGGTAGCATAATCTTTCATGGTAGAACGTTATTGACGCTCGATTTAGGCTGTGCAAGTCTCGTTCGTATTCGAACTTCGCATTAATAGAAACGAATGTGGCAGCGTATCACAAAAAACGATTTTTTTTGTTGTTGCACGTTTTTACTCATTATTCTCCCAAAGCACTTTACATCGCGAGGTTAAGGAGTGTGGTCGTGTACCTTACAGTAAAAGTTATTAACTTAGCTCTTTTGGCGTAATCCAGACCTTTTTGTTTCTAACTCGATGTCTATTTTTTTCCCATTATAGCTCTTCTGTTTCCACACAGTATTTACATGCAATTACTCTTAACCGTGCTCGGAATTTCAATACTAGACACCAATAACAAGACATTAAAAGGAGATGGTAGTTTTCCTCTTTGGCACGAGCTGTTGGCATGGAAACGGAAGAGCTGGTTTGGCGTCCTTATTGGACAATAGTTTAATATGAGGCGAGTGGTTTAAAGTGGCCGAGTGGTGTATGGTTTTACTTGATAATGCTCCACTTAAAGTAAGAAATTGTAAGTAATCTGAAGTTTAGTTGTCCGGAAATATATTTGATTGATTTTCAATAGGCTGAGAGACTTTAAAGTATTTTTGAGTATTTTTGAATATTTTGCATTTAGCATTGGTTGATAATGGGAGTTTATTTAGTGCCGGGAAGCAGATTCCTTTATGGCGCCACCAAGAGTTATTGCGGGTGACAACATCCGGTGAATGATGACACAGTTCGCAAATTAGACAAAAAACGCACCTTACATGGATTATGAAATACACATTTTGCATGTTACAATAAAATTAAAAAAAATCATTTATCACAGTCCCGTTTTTTTTAATTGAGGTTTATTTTATTATTTTTCCATCTAAACTTATATAATGAACACATAAAAGTAAGTAATAAAGTAATATTGAAATCAACAATAGTTAAGAGGATTATGTTAGAAGTCCTAGGTACTTTTGAAACACTCCTTCTCCCCAGTTAGCAACTATGTGACGTCTGCGGCTACGGCTACGGCTGGATCTCCGCGTCATCATGCGATGAAGCATTGTACGTCCTTAGCAACAGCCGTTAACAACAGCCGCAGCCGTCCGTAGCCATCAATTCGGATACGGGCTTACACTATGAAAATCTTGCTGTGAAACCACCGTGAAATCTCAGTGAAGTGCAGGATTTGGTTGAAATTCAAGGAGTAATTTCTCTTTCACCATGCTTTAATGGGATTGCAATTTCCTTTAAATCACTTGAAAAAAAAAGTCTCCAGACCATTTGCTGGCCTCCGTGAATTTCACCATGATATCAGGAATGCTCTCCATCCAAGCCTAGAAATCTTCAATTGGTGAATCACATTTTAAGCAGTGCAGCTAGTAAAAACAACACAAAACACTAAGGCTCTGGCTAGTTCACTCCATTTTCAAGACAAAGATTTTCATAGTGTTAAAGCCACATTCAATTACACATTTAAAAAGTACACATTTTAAACTATCACCGCCTTTAAGTTAAAGCCACACATCACTTTGCAATAATTATTTAGATTAAACTTTAAAGATAATATTTAGCAGATATAAGACATCTGTATTACTTTGTGTATTTTACGATCATATCAGTATACATGATGATTTAAAAGACTTACAACTATTAATACAACCAGTCTACGAATCAGTAATAACACATGTAGGCCTATCCAATGAATAACCTCTCCAACGAGTACAACTTTTACAAAACGATCCCGCCATCATTTAAAACCAACCTATTTTCATGATTGTTAAAAACGTTTTTTTATGAAATGAACTTGGCTGGAAAGATGTTTTAAAAGTAGAATATTCAGATCCACACCAAATACATGTCAACATTATTTGGTTTTTCTTTTATTACGGTCCGCCATTTTCTAGAACAAAGTTTTTGAATCCACAAAATGGCGGACCGTGTTAGTTCACGAAGTAAAATCGTACAATTTTGAGGGATTACTGTGTGAGTCATTATAATTATTCTACTTTTAAAACATTTTTTTCAACCATATTCCTTTTGTAACAAACGCTTTTATAGCTCGAAGCGACCAATCCGAAGGCAGTTACGCGTCTTTTTTCAAAAAAGTAGCAAGGAAACAGTCTAATGTAACCTTCACGAAGAACATTAAGAATACCCTGATTTATACTAGATAACACCAATACGTTGGTACCGTACTCTTACATTTATCTATAAGCCGGACATTAAATTCAAATACGCGCAAGGTTTCTGAAATCAGCTTAACTACATGTGATTAAATCATTAACTAAAAACTTTGTAATTTTTGGGCGTAGGGCCTACAAAAATGTTCCTTAAAAAAAAAACTATTTTCTTTGGACGTTTAAAAAAGACTATGCACTGACGTCACACATGGCTTCTGTGTACCCATCGTCCCCGTATAGATAGGTTGCAGTGTGACGTAAATCGGCCATCTTTACGGGCAGTTTAGAACAAACAGTCGTGCGTTTTGTGTAAGAACGGCGTGCAACACGCGCGCATTTCACGAAACTCATTGCAGGATTGGTCAGTGAACAACGCGGCTGCGTTAATAAGTTGAGCGTTTGACGCACCTGCAAGCCAAAATGCACTTTACCCGTAAAGATGGCGTCTACTGAGCACTATCTATTGGGAGTTTGCGTCTATCCGCACGCACGTCACCGACTATGCGCACTGCATGGCAACACGTGGGGGAATCTGATTCCCTATCGTGATTGGCGCCACCAAGTACTGTCGTGTGATGACGTCAGGTGTGTTAAAGGGACTGTATCGTCATGATCAAAGCAGGCCTGTGGCTGTACATGAAATTATGAACTCTCACCCAGTTACTGCAGGCGAGCGCCCTCCTCATCTATGAATAGTTCATAATTCCATGTACAGCCACAGGCCTGATCATGACGACACAGCCCGTATAAGTCAATTGTTACCCAAATAAATTGTGGATTTAATTTTGTGTATGCAATAAAGGCGATATCGCTGTCAAATTTTAATTGTTGCTTTTTAAATATATTTTCACTGTGTTTGGTTTGCCTATCAATGTTTGAGAAGAGGCTGAGACCGTAACATTCAAACGAACGATAATGTCACTTTAAATATATTCTACAACATGTTCAGGCTATGTCTTACTTTATGCAAATACAAATGTTATATTTTAGGGTTTATTTCACGAAGAAAATGCCGTGCAACAAAAACATATAGCAATAAAAAAGGGGCATCTACAACCAAACATCAAATAATTATTTTACTAATAGTTTAAAGCTTAATACACTTTTTTAAAAACTCTTAGCTCTCCACCGAAAACAACTTTGTTATCTCTTCATCCACAGTCATTTTATCACTTTTCTTCAATGTTCTTAAATTTACAATTCTTTTACTTTCTGAACAAAACGTACATCGCATGTATTATACAATGTCCAAGTTGCATCAGCATGGCTTTCAATTTGGACTTCCAAGCCAGTGTCGTTAATTGGTGGGTACTCGAGGCTAAACTGGGACTCCGGTATTCCCTTTTGACCTACGGTGATATGTGTGTTGTTGACGTCGATAACCACTCGAGTTGCCAACATTTTTATATCGCTTTCAGCTTCAGTATCCTCTAAACTATCACTAAATTTTTCTTTGATCGACGAACTTGAGGTGTCGAGCTCTGTTGAAACACACACAAAAAAAACGTTTAGCAATGTTTTTGTGGGTTCTGCCGTTACATCTGATGTAAAACAAGCATTGCATACACTTAGTGCTTTTGGAGACTCGAGGGAAAGGATTCTTAATGGATTCGAACCAACTGTTCACGCAGTCAGCTGTAATACCCTGAGAATATAATGCTAATCATAGAATCTGAAACCTCATTGCTAATCAAATCTAACCGATATCAATCCATCAAAGGAATATTTCCGTCTGAAATTTTCGAAGTTGAGGAAATGGACTTTGAAAAACATCCCCTCCAAAATGAGCACACACATGATTTCCAACAGATCGTATTAAATACACATTATTTGCTAAACGAGATAAACTAGTTAACGTTTGTTTTCCCTTTTTTTCCTTCGAGTTATTTACTTTTGAAAGCTGGGAAATGAAAATGAGTTAAAATCTTAGAAACAAAACACCCACACACAGAGACGATGCAGTAAACCAAGGATACCCCTTTGTTCTCCTATTGTTTGGAAACAAACACACCCA
Organism: Pycnopodia helianthoides; assembly: GCA_032158295.1. Taxonomy (NCBI): domain Eukaryota; kingdom Metazoa; phylum Echinodermata; class Asteroidea; order Forcipulatida; family Asteriidae; genus Pycnopodia; species Pycnopodia helianthoides. The sequence continues at coordinate 1,887,125 of CM063262.1, forward strand.
CCCAGGTGTGTAATGACCTCCAATCGTGGACCCTCCTGTGTTCAACTTTTTGTCCTGACAAACGTGGACCCCCATTGTTTTCCTTTGTGATAGCAAACGTGGACCTATTGTCCCCTTTGTTGCAAGTCCTCGGTTTGAATGTCACTACAAACTCGTGTAAACACCTGCAATCGGGGACCTCCTATAGACTGTGCAAGTCTCGCGCATTATTTCAACTTCCGGGACCATGGTGGTCTCAACCATACGGAGTTTTACGTGGGTGAGATTTTGTTTCGTCAATTATTTTGGTTTAGCTTAGTTTATGACCATGGGAATTATATATGTTGTTGGGAATGTAATACTAAGTGATAAACAATATGGAAGTAAAAACAATTCAACAGTATAACGAAGAAAACCCGAGAATTAAAATTGACCCCAGCTTCCGGTAACTTGCAAAAAATTACAAATTTGTGCCCACCTCCAATCACGAAACTAATGTAAACACTTGTTTTGGTCGCACGGGATGAGAAGCCCTTTCATTGGTCGTTGAAGCGTCATACGTCCTCTTTAGACTGCACGCGTTAATTTAACGCATATAAACAAGTTTTTAGTAGTGTCAAATTATTCGGGCGTAGTTTTACAAAAGGGGTTTCTAAAACGCCAAGATCAAGTAAACATCCTTGTCCCAGAGTTTTTATTTTGTTTCAATAATAATTAACAAATTATTTGTGTATTCAATATAAAAGTTAAAATAACTTTTATAAAAATTGTAAAGAGTAATGCTAATGTTCACATTTCCTCATAGATATAATTTAAAACAAACAAATTGATCTCAGAAAAAGCATGTTTTTCGTGTAGCGTGTTTTCTCGTTCCGGTACGCGCGAGACTTGCACAGTCTATTGTCCCTTTTTTGATTGTACTCTTTTTGGCAACAGCTCCCTTTGGGTTTTTACACACTTTCCAACTGAGGACCTTTACCCAACCGGGGACTCTATTGTCCTTTTTTGTTATAGGTCCCCGGTTTGGATGTGTATACCTAGTCCTACCCATATGTGTTATTTACATATCCTCTGTACTGTGCACTTGAGAAAAAAAAAACATTATTATTCTTCTACACAGATGAAAACACTTTGTGGACAAGTGTTAGTCCACTTATTGTTTCAAAACCTTGTATTGTGTGGACCTCTTTTGGTCTCAGGTCCACATTCGGTATGTAATGCTTGCCTATACACACACACATTGAACATTCTTCACTTCATACTTACCGACTTCAAAATGACGCCCGTTTACCCAAAAATCTACGTCGACTTCATCAATAGAGACAGCAAAGTATTCAAGATGTAATGGGATCATCATCGTTTTCCTAAATTCAACAGTTGCAGTCGTTTCATACACCTGGCAAGGAACTGCTGAAATGATATTAAATGGATCAAAAAGGATCAAAATGAAAGTTTTTGCAGTTGAATTTTTCAAAGATATTTCCCCCTCCACCGTACAGGGAACGACATTTTAAAAGAGAACAGTATCATGCCAATATCTGCCAGGAGCTGACGATTAATACATCACTTTAAAGATCCGAAGGTGTGGTGTTCTTAAGACGTGTCATGTCGAGCGTCGCGTCGTGTCATGGCCCGTCGCGTCGCCTTTTTCTTCAATTGGTTTTCATATTGGTTTGACGCGCCGCCCATCGCCTCATCCAGAAGAGTAAAGTCATTCATGTAGCCGTGTGCAAGCAAGTCATGAGATGACATTGTGAGTGTGACCATGAAAAACATGTTGATGGTATTTGGTCAAGCAAAGTAAAACTATAAGGACCGGAGCGCAGTAAATATGTTCAAAAAGCTTTTAAAATGTTGTCAGTTCGATACAAAGCTTCTCCCTGCATCGAGTGAGAAACAAGTTATAACAAGAGAAGAACTGATTAGAAAATGGGCGACGCGACAGGCGACGCGACAGGTGACGCAACGGGCGACGGCATGATGCGACGGACTACGGGCGCAATACGGACGACGCGACAGACGAAGCATCAGACGACGCGAAGGTCGACGCAAAGGATGACGCGACGTCACAATGCGAAGTTCGATGGCAAGACGCAACGGAGGACGCAGGCCAAAATTATGAAAATCAAACAGGCAATGCGATTGGGCGACGGCACGACGAGACGCGTGACGACACGACGCGGTGGCACGACGCAACGGCACAACGCAACGCACATCTGTCGTCTTTGATTTAGAACACCATACGAAGTAACCTTTTTTTTGCAAACGTCATCTTTCAAGGGTCCAACAATATTTAAGTTTGTTGATGTAGGTTAAAGCTGACGGTCCTGCCTGATTGCCCTTTATAAACAAATCCTTACCTTCACGAAAACTTTCGTCAAAGTAGAGGCAGCCACTAGATTCCATCAGCGTGCCCTTGTTGTCAGAGTACACAGCTGAGTTGAGCTGACAGATCTTGTCGTCCATGCAGTAGTTAAAGGACATGCATTCGTCACTGAGCAGGCATAACACTGAGCACAACGCAGAAGAACGCGCCGTTGTGTTGCGGTAGGCGTGCCCAGCAAGGGAAAGGCCAGGCGCGGTGCCTCGGTAAAACCTATGGGAGTTGCTCATAAGCAAGTTGCGCTGACGTGACGCCGATATACGTGGTTTATCACTGCAACCAAATGATGAAGTTGCCATTGTGATAACCGCAATTGATGACAGGGTGATGGCGTAAATCGACCAACTCATTGCGCACACTCGGATTATTCAATCAATCTGAAACGAATGAAACATTAATCCCTCAATATTAATGCTACGTAAAGTGTAAAAAAAATACTTAGTTGCAAAATGCTGTGGGTGAGGCTGGGTTCAGGGTCCTCCTTACGATGCTTGCGTACTCGAGCAAAACGCAAAACATTAAAATATTATCTTCTCTTGGGAAAATGCTCCGATACCGAAGTGGATTATATTTCAATCCAGAGTGGCCAAGGTTTGATTTAGGAATACTCACAGATTATCGGTGCTTGGATAAGCTCAGATTTTTTACGCATTTACTGATGTACTTACGTTTTGGTCGTGGAATCATGGAATCGTGGAAACCTATCGGGTTTGCGCCTTCATTGAACACGAAGCAGCAGGTACATAACCTTTGATGGAATGGTCAGTTTTCGTTTGATGAAAACAGTGGCAGTTTTGGACAATGGTTGAAATACTAGACTCGATCAAGCGTGCCGCCAACGTTGCAAATGGTTACAGTCCTTGGTTGGTTTTGAATATAAATACAGCTAAACCTCGAAACTAGATACCTCCAAACCACGGCAAAACAAATTAACACATAAACAATTATTTCTGAAGGTGTAGGAGATTTTTTGTGTAGATCACGGAATTATTTTAACCATTACACACTTACCTGATAATACAATTAGTATGGTGGGGTCTTGTTGTCAAACAGACACACGTCAGCATCAATGGTCGCCGACTGAAATGATCTGCACGAACCGGTATCTCGGTATATTGGGATCTCGGTTCTGCCGTTGCCATCAACAATTTACGTGGCAGCAATTAGGTAATTCGTCTTATGAAAAACCCTAAAGCAGCTTTCTTTATAATTCTAACGAAGGTCGCATTATCTATAAAAAAAAATTAAAAGCTGATTTTAATTAGTTTTTGCTGCAAGTTTTCACTAATAAACCAGTACTGATGCGCACGAGAACAAGTACCATGTCTTATAACGCAGGCATTTGGACGACATCAAAATAAAAAACAGTGTTTCTGTCAAACAAGGAGAGCAAATACACGCAACTTGTAAAGGAAATTAAACAAGTAAAGATCCATTTATACAACTTTAAGTAGAGCAATATCAAGTAAAACCGTACACGACTCGCCCTATTTAAACCACTCGCCTCATAAACCATTGTCCCTTGAATGACGCAAATCCGGCTCTTCCGTTGCCATGCCAACACCTCGTGTCGAGGAGATAAGCTACCATCTCCTTTTAATGCTATTAGTGTCTATTATTGCAACAATGCAAGTTTCGAGCGTAATTTATTTTTTCATATTTATTTATTTATTTATTTATTTATTTTATTTATTTATTTATTTATTAATTTTTTTTTGGGGGGGGACCACACACCCCTTTGGTCTCTCACGTACATATGCTTTAACGCTTGAAAGAAAGCTCGTGCACTTTAACGGTTGCAATGTTCGAATACGCGCGAGACTTGCACAGCCTATACAAAGTGTAAATTACGTTTCTGTCAATATGGGATTCCACATGGGTAATACACAGTAACTTCAAACTATACCGCGATGCTGGCGAAGTGTGTTTCTGCCACCAAGTGACGAACATGTGCCAGGCTAGCCATGCAAAGCAATCCGGGCACTATGTAGACTAGTCCCCTGTCTTTATCATGCAGCAGACGATCGAACGAATGTGTGCAAGCTGACAAATTACATCACCTCGGACCAGTCATAGCACAAAATAATGGAAAGCTTACGTCACTGTACGTTTATCCAATGAAATCATTGCATCCAATGAAACCATTGGGCCTGTAATACCAGTGACTGTCTTTATCAGTGCGGATAAAGACAGGGGACCAGTCTAGGCACTCTGTGCCACCATATGAAATGCAGTTAGAAACTATGCGACGGTTGTGCACGCATCACCTGGCTTACGCTATGTCCAAATTGGCCGCTACAGCTACGGCTACGGCTGGATCGCTGCGTCATCGTGCGTTGAAGCATTGGACGTCCTTGGAAAAAGCCGCAGCCGCACCGTAGCCGTCAATTTTGAATCGGGCCCCAAAACCACACAGCACTGCAACACTAAGATTCATCTTAAAGCCAATATCAGACAATAGACAATATAAGAAACAAGCCAATATCTCATCTACCTGAATTGCTATATTTTACGATCATCTCAGTTCAGGGTGACTTAATTAATAGACAAATTACTTAGAACTATTAATTACAACCAGTCTACAAATTAGTATTAATACATGGAGACCTATCCAATTAATGATCTTTTTATTTTACGAGTACAAGTTTTACCGAAACGATCCCGCCATCATTTAATGACTACTTATGTTCAAGATTGTTAAAAAGACACGTTGGATTGGGCGCTTTGGGCTATAAAAAGCGTTTGTTATGAAATGAATATGGTTGGAAAAAAATGTTTTATAAGTAGAATATAACATCCACTAAAAAAAATTCTTTAACTAATATGTGTGGTTTCCCCTTTACTTCGTGAACAAACGAGGTCAGCCATTCTGTTTTTTCTCTTTTTTGTGGATTCAAAAATGTGTTTTTTCAAAATGGCGGATCGTGTTAGTGTCTCTTTAAAAAAAGTTGCAAGTGATCAGAATAATGTAACCTTAAATTACAACATTAAGAAAACCTTGATTTAAACAAGATAACACTAAGACGTTGGCACTGTACTATATACAGCTTTAAACCAGACTCTAAATTCAAATACAAGCAAGGCTTGAGAAACCAATTGAAATTGACTACATGTGATAACAACATTAACTAAAAACTTCACAATGTCTGGGCGTAGGACCTACAAAATGTTCCTTATATTAAAACCTGTTTTCTTTTTACACTGTTCTTTTTAGACCATGAACTGACGTCACACGCGGCATAGACTACTTCGCAAATACTCAGTGCGCGTGCGTTAGCCGTGGAATGAGGTGCATGCTGGTCTAGCTAGTGACAAATTTTGTCGTTACCTAGACCAGCATGCACCTCATTCCACGGCTAACGCACGCGTACCGAGTGTTTACCCATCGACCGCCCTGTTGGGAGTAGATATAGTTTGCGTCTAGTCGCGCGTACGTCACCGACTAAGTGCACTGCACAGCAGTACACGGGAATCTGATTCCCTAATAAATGGCGCCACCAAGAAATAGCGTGTGATGACGTCAGGCGTGTTAAAGGGACTGTATCGTTATGGTCAAAGCAGACCTTTGGCTGTACATGAACTCTCGCACAATTGATGTAAGCGCGCATCCTCCCTCCGTATAACAGCTATGGAGAGTTCACAATTCAAGCCACAGGACTGCTTTGATCATGACGACACAGCCCCTTTAAGTCCACTATTACCCAAGTATTAAAAAGCGGGTTGATGTCTCTGCATTTAAGAATATATTGCTGTGAAATCTTAATTATTATTATTTTTTTCTAATTAGGCTCTAACATTTTTTTCTTAGTTTGTATATAGTCTGCCAATCGAGTGTTTGAGAAGAGGCTGATGTGGCCGTATCATTCTAATAAACGATATTAAATACCACTTTAAAACCATTCTACAAAGTGTTCAGGCTATGTCTAACTTTATGCAAATACAAGTGTTATATTTTAAGGATTACTTCACGAAGAAAATGCCGTGCAACAACAAAAATAGGGCAATGCAAAGGGGCATCTACAACCAAACGTGAAATTATTTAGTCTACTAATAATTAAAAGCTTGAGACTCAATTATTTGAATCTCTAAATTTAAAACCCTTAGCTCCTCACGGCAAACAATTGTGTTTTATTATTTTTTCATCCACTGTCATTTTAACACTTTTCTTTATGTTCTCAAAATTACAACACTTCTCAGTTCTTAACAAAACGTACATCGCATGGAATATAAAATTCCCAAGTTGCATAAGCATTGCTTTCAATTCGGACGGTCAAGCTGGTGTCAGTAAATCGTGGGTACTCGAGGCTGAACTGCGACTCCGGTATTCCCTTTTGACCTACGGTGATGTGCGTGTTGTTGACGTCAATAACCACTCGAGTTGCCAACAAAGGTTTCTCACGTTCAGCTTCAGTATTTTGTGATCTATCCTCAAATTCTTCTTTGATCCACGAGCGTGAGGTTCCGAGCTCTGTTGAAACACAAAAAAAAGTTCAGTAACATTGGTTTGGTTCTAGCCTTACACCTTATATAAAACAAACATTGTTCACTCAGTGCTTTTGGAGACTCGAGGGAAAGGATTCTTATTGGATTCGAACCAACTGTTCACGCAGTCAGCTGTAATATCCTGAGTATACAATGCTTATCATAGAATCTGAAACTTCATCGATTATCAATTTTATGCCGACATAAATCCATCAGAGGAATAAAAAAATATATATACTTCCGTCTGAAATATTCGAAGTTGAAAAATGGACTTTGAAAACCATCCATAGGGCTAACCCATTGATTTATATCGATTTTCCGAAATCGGAATAAAATGATCGCATACAAAATTACCAACAGATCATAAATACACATTTTTGCTTGCCGGGATAAACTAGTGATTTTTTTATTTTTTTTTTCCTTCGAGTTATGTTCTTTTAAAAGCTTGGAGATGAAATAAATTTAAACTTTAGAAATAAAACACCCACCCACCCACCCCTTTGCTATCCCATTGTTTGGACAAAACAATACACAAGCATCTGTGTTACATACCCTTTGTACAGTGGACATTCCATTGTTCTGGGCGCTTAAGAAAAAACATAATATTCTTCAACACAGTTGAAAACGCTATGTGGACGTGTGTAAGTCCACTTAGTGTTTCAAAAATTTGCAGTGTTTGGACTTCTTTTGTTCGCAGGTCCACATTTGGTATTTAATGCTTGGCCAAACAAACATATTAAACATTAGAAACTTCATACTAACCGACTTCAAACTCACGCCCGTTTGCCAAAAAATCTACGTCGAGTTCATCAAGAGAGTCAGCAACGAATTCAAGATGCACTGGAATCATCATCGTTTTACTAAAGTCAACGGATGCAGTCGTTTCATACACCTGACAAGGAACTGCTGAAAAGATATTAAATGGAACAAAAAGGATCAAAATTAAAGTTTTTGCATTTGAACTTTTCAAAACTATTTTCCCCTCGACCGTTCAGGAAACGAAATTTGGACAGGGTACAACATATCATGCCAATATCTGCAAGGAGCTGACGATGAATACGTCACTTTAGAATCAGAAGGTATGGTGTTCTAAAGCAACAAATATGGGTGGCGTCGGACCGCCTGGTCAACTGTGCCGTCGCCCGTCACGTCGGGCGTCGCGTCGTGCCATGACCCGTCGCGTCGCCTTTTCTTCAAATGATTTTCATATTGGCTTTGGGTGCTGACGTCCGACGCATCGCCCGTCGCGTCGTCCAGAAGAGTATAAAATCAAACATGTAGCCGTGTGCAAGCAAGTCTGACCACGAAAAACATTTTGATGGTATTTACTAGGGCCTAAGATGTTTTTTGAAGGTCAAGCAAAGGAAAAATAATACGACCGGAACGCACTCAAGATGTTCAAAAAGTTCTACATTTTTTTGTCAAAGCTTCTCCCTGTATCGAGTGAGAAACAAGTATTAAAAAGAAAAGAACTGATTAGAATATTGGCAACGCGACAGGTGACGAAACGAGCGACGGCATGATACAACGGACGACTGACGCATTACAGACGACGCTACGAGCGACGCGACGAGACGTATGATGCGACGCGACGGCACGACGCAACGGCACAACGAAACGCATATTTGTCGTCTTTAGAACACCATACAAAGGAAGCTGGTTTTTTAAACGTCTTCTGTCAATGGTCCCACATTATTTCAGCTGGTTAATGTAGGTTGAATCTGACGGTTCTACCTGATAGCCCTCCATAAACAAATCCTTACCTTCATGAAAACTTTCATCAAAGTAGAGGCAGCCACTAGATTCCATCAGCGTGTCCTCGTTCTCAGAGTACACAGCTGAGTTGAGCTGACAGATCTTGTCGTCCATGCAGTAGTTAAAGGACATGCATTCGTCACTGAGCAGGCAATACACTGAGCACGACGCAGAAGAACGCGCCGTTGTGTTGCGGTAGGCGTGCCCAGCAAGGGACAGGCCAGGCGCGGCGCCTCGGTAAAACCTATGGGAGTTGCCCATAAGCAAGTTGCGCTGACGTGACGCCGATAAACGTGGTTTATCACTGCAACCAAATGATGAAGTTGCCATTGTGATAACCGTAATTGATGAAAAGGTGACGTAAATCGACCAAATCATTGCACACAACATGATGCATTCAATCAATCTGAAACAAATGAAATAGTAAAAGTATTGTTATAATCATAATGAACATTAGTGCGCCATCTCTGTCAGAAAAAGAACATTGCTAAATGATGTAATACTTAAAGACTATGAACTGAACTGAAATAATAAAATAATAATACACAGTTCTTTTATAGCGCATAACACATTACAGGATAGCATGTCCCTATGCGCTTTACATAGAAAGGAAAAAATTACAAGAAAAAGTAATGCAGATAAGAAAATCCACTTAGAAGCAAAAAAGTACATGTAGTGTTGGACACTGAGTTCATGGGTGAACACTTTTAACAAATCTTGTAAATGAACTCATGTCCAACCTAATTGAGGAGAGACTTGGAGCAGCTGTGACGCGCCCCAACTCACTCACTCACTACATACTACCAGAACAAACCGATTAAAATCAAATACCTGCACGGTACGAGAAATCTCTTGACTACTTGTGATAAAATCATTGACTAATAACTTCGCAATGTCTGAGCGTATAGATAGGTTGCAGTATGACGTAAATCGGCCATCTTTACGGGCAGTTTAGAACAAACAGTCGTGCGTTTCGTGAGAGAACGGCGTGCAACACGCGCGCATTTCACGAAACTCATTGCAGGATTGGTCAGTGAACAACGCGGCTGTGTTAATAAGTTGAGCGTTTGACGCACCTGCAAGCCAAAATGCAATTTGCCCGTAACGATGGCGTCTACTGGGAACTATCTATAGACATTTTCAAAAACGAAAAATACAAACAAATGTTGTACTTTGACGTTCGATGTGCACTGACCATCACACGCGGCTTCTGATTGCCAAGAGACCCCGTGCATATGACGTCACGAGCCCAAAACAGTCCCCCCCCCCACTGAGTTCAATGAAGAGCTATCATTGACTGAGATTCGGACGCAACGCGCATACGCGTACTCGTTTCCATTGTTTGGTTAAACGAAACGAAATGTGGGCCAAGCCAGCCATCATAACGTGAACCATCAGCCAATGACGTCATCACCAGTGAACACTAAAATTGCTATGATCATTTAGCCTTCAAGAAAGACTCTGCTACAGGCTCGAAACGTCAAGCCAATATTAAACTGTTTTTTTTGCAATATTATCATGCTAGATGCAGTCCCGTTTTCATCGCCCAAATGCACAGCTTAAATCAACCATTGTTACGCTCTGTTTATCTTTCCTTGGAGAGTTCCGCCGACGCAGCAACAGTTACTGCTGGCATATTATTTATAGGCGACCCACTTTTTTCCAAGGACCAATAATTGATTTTCTTTCTTTTCCAGCCTTACCCTTAATATTAACTAAAGTTCCTCACTCAAGGCAGTATGCGCCTTAAAAAATAAAACAAAAAAACTATATTTTAGCCGACATTTTATGTCTTTATTTATAGTATATTGGTAAATAAGGAATCAGACCATAATTTGAGACTGAAGGCCCACACTGTTAACTAATGTTTTTTTAACACAGGTTTTTTGTTCGGTGTTTGATTTTTAAATTGTTTTAATTATTTGTTGATGTATATAAACCACTTTCTGTAAACAATTATTTTTTTTGCAAAAATGTTTGTTTCTTACTTTCTTTTACAATATTCTGTTTTTGTTTGGATGTCGGAAGTATAGGATTTTACATATTTTGTCAAGTTTACCCATACTTCTGTTACTAATCATAACATTTGTAAAAACCGAGATTTTGTGTTTTTAATTGTTTTTACATTTGGTTTTAGTGTTGATACATCTATCTGTAAATATTTTTGTGTTTTTTTACGTATTTTGCTGATTTTAATAAACTGTTTGCCATTGAACATAGAATTTGTAAAATTACAGTCAAACTGTGTAATATTCATGTTTTTGACACCTGCCTGTTATTTGCTTTTAGATTTTTGTTTTTGTTTTATCGAAATAAACCTCCTTTTGTACTAAAGTATGTATGTCTACATAGTTTATTGGATTTTACACATCCCTTCTGTTGTTAAACATATTTTTTTTTTGTAAAATTACAATCAAATCATTGAAAATTCATGTATTTTTACACATTCTTTGTGTTTGTTGTGTTTTGATGAAAATTTACTTCTGTCTGTCAATATTATTGTATTTTAACATATTTGGTTAATTTTTACGTATGCAGTTGTTCTGAAACAGAATTTGTAAAAATACACTCGAATTGCGGTAAAGTTTGTTTTTGACATATATTTTTGCTTAAACTTATGACACACATGTCGACAGACGACATCAATGTCAGTCTGGTTCACAGAAAACCTAACGCGAGATTGGAAAACGTAAAGTGAGATTGAAAAGTTAAGGCGAGATTGAAAAACGTAAGACGAGATTGAAAACCTAAGGCGAGATTGAAAACCTAACGCGAGATTCAAAAAACGTAACGCAAGATTGAAAACCTAAGGCGAGATTGAAAAACGTAAAGCGAGATTGAAAACCTATTGCGAGATTAAAAAGTGTAAGGCTAGACTGAAAACCTAACGCGAGATTATAAGCATAAAGCGAGATTGAAAAACATAAAGCGAGATTGAAAACCTAACGCGAGATCCGGTAACACGAGATGCGAGATTGAAAACCTAACGCAAGATTCGATAACGTGAGATGCGAGATGCGAGATGGCAGATATGGGACACCACAGTTTTCACAAAAAATGTATGTTATTTTACGGATTTGACTTATTTCAATTTAAGTGAAAATTCTGAAAACAAATAAACAAATTAAAATAAAATAAAAATTTAAAAGTGTGTAAAATACACAAACATGTAATTTTACGCATTCTACTTCACTGATTTTAACTAAAATTCAGTAAAACGATTTTACGAATAAAACATATAAAAAAAACAAAGTGTCTAAAACACAAGAAAACAGTAACATTGCAGATTGAATGTATTTCATTTTGACAGAAAATTCAATAAAAACGAGTAAACAAATTAAATGTTTTTAAAAAAAATGTGCAAATATACAAAACAAATATTTTACAGACTCTGTTTTTTTATATTTGCAGAAATCTGTAATAGCAAAAAAGAAATACCAGATGAAATAACTAACATTTCTGTAAATTTTAATAATCGGTGAAGGTTGTAAACGCAAACCACAGAAGTTCTGCCCAAACCATGTGGTCTGTTGATAATGATTACAACTTTTTTTCTTTTTTTAATAAAGACAAACAGGTCCGTGAATTAATTTCTTTTACAAAACGGAAGGTAAAATGAAAGAACAGAATGTGCTGAAAACTCCGTTGGCAGCACTTTTTCTGTAAATTGACATATACTTTTTTGGCAGCGACGTTTGAGACTGAGTGAAAAGTAACAGGTGGTTGTAAGAGTGGAACTACGTCTGCAAACGCTTTAGTGTTTATAGTATCAACATTTTGTATCCTTCATTATTTGGAACGAACTTATAAAAATAGAGTACGCTAGAGCAAAGTTGGTTACTAACAGTGGCGTGGCTAGACGATTTCATTTGGGGGGAGGGCAAAGACATAATTGAGAGGAACTTTTGATGTTTTGACAAATTCATATTGTGCATTTTCTCATCATATTTTAATAGGGGCAAGTGGGCGGGGGTTCTGAGCGGCGTGTGGTTCCCGCCACTGAACACAGTGAGGGCTTATTCTTCTAAACCTCCCTGTTTGTGGGTTTCGGGGAGGGGGGGTTGCGGTCTAGGGGGGGCTAAATGTCTAGCACGCCCCCCCCCCCAAAAAAAAATAATAATAAATAAAATAAAATAAATAATAATAAAATAAAGAAATAAAGAAATAAAATAAATAAATAAAATAATAATAATAAAGTAAATAAAATAAATAATAAATAAAAAAAATAAATAAATAAATAAATTACATAAATAAATAAATAAATAAATAAAAAAAATAAAAAAAATAAAAAAAAATAATAAAAAATAAATAAAAATAAATAAAAAATAAATAAATAAATAAATAAATAAATAAATAAATAAATAAATAAATAAATAAATAAATAAATAAATAAATAAATAAATAAATAAAAAAATGCAAAGAAAAAAAGAAGAAGAAGATACATGCTGAAAAATACTGGATCTTCATTAAAAAGTAAAAAGAATAGATTTACATGTACGGTTAAATGTTCACGTCGGACAAGCGCGGTGCTTAGAATTTGCGGTTTCCGCTGCGCGCGCTTCCGCCTCGTTTTGTTTTGTATTACATGAACATAAATCTCAGTTTGGAAATGAAGACGATGCGGTGATAAAACACAAGTGGCTCAACATATTATCACCGGAAAAATAAGTTCTAACTTAATAAGTACTAACCTCTTTTCCTCCCCCCCCCCTCCCCTCCCTTTCTAAAAACCTTCCTTTTTCTATTATAAGGAGGCTTAAAAAAATAGTTTCCATTTTTCCGCACTCCAATTAACACATTACTAATTAGCTGCAGACTGGTTATACAGTCTCCACTCTCTCTCTCTCTCTCACCACCCTACCTCCCTCCATTCTGTCCGGCCCACGGGGGTCCGGGGTTTTTTGCCATTCCTTGCCCCCCCCCCCCGTTTTTTTTATTATAAAGAACTATACTTGACGCCTCAAATGTTTTTAAAAGCTTGTCTTATGATTGTCACTCGTCACGGAGAGAATCTTTATATCTGACAAATTTGTATGCTTTTTGAACATTATAATTGCGTTCCGGTCCTATTATTTTTCTTTGCTTGTCCATTAATAAAACCTCTCTATATGATTCTTATATCGAATACCATCAAAATGTTTTTCGTGACCACATGATCTCATCTTTGACTTGATTTCACACGGCTACATATATGATTTCACTCTTCTCTCTTTAAACATCCCATAATATTCTCAACCAAAGTCGTTACACCACTGCAAGCTTTTGTTCTGTCCACCGTTTTGGAGACAAAATAATTTGCACGCAACTGCTTCATGTGTTTTATGATTATTGCATCTTTCTACTTATTATGCACCAAATACATGAAAAATGCGCGCTGTATATGTGTTGCTTTTCGACTCCCAAAATGAAATAGCAGTAGCGAAAGTTAGAGGGTGACGTTACGTGCAAAAGGTCTAGCCCCCCGAAAATTGTGGCTCTAGAACCGCGCCTTGTTTCGGGGGCTTAGGGCAGGGCGGGGGAAGGGGTTTGGGATAAGGGGAAGGGGGAACTAGGGGCTCGGATGAACCCACGTCAGACAAGTTGGCTTTTAATGCCACCTTTAGAAAAAAAGGTATAGTCTTATCTCTCTGTAAATATTGTGTATTTCACAATCACATCAGCATACGGTGACTTATAAACAACTTGCCTAGAACTATAAATTACAATCCATGCAGGCTTGTGCTGTTAATGTTCAATGTTTGCAAAAGTCTATCTATTATTTATTTTTATATTTTTATTACAAAAGTGACCCCACCACCATTTTCAAACCAACCTATTTAAATGATTGTATACCTTCATTGGTCACATTCCCTGTCTTCGTTGTATTTAAAACACTGATGTTCAGAATTACCCAAGGCATCAGACTAATTTAACCTCTCGTTACTTTACATTAAATGGTCTTAGATATTGTTCGAAAGAGACAATACTGCTCGAGACAAAACTTACCTTACAATGGCGGGATTTTTGTTGACCGATACTGCAGTGTGTTCTTTCGAGTTCTCAACAGCAACCAATACAATAAGGAATACCGATGGCCGAATTTGGCCGAGTCTGCAAAAATTGTTTCCTCTTTTAGACCCAAAAGACTAGCTGGTTAATCGAATCGTTTTGCAAGTGCAGGTTGAAGTCGTTCGATGACAACTATGAAGAGTTTGATCAAAGCGCTACTGACGAGAGGCAGCTTAATACAAACCAAGCACGGGTTTTATCAAACATGGGTGTGACGGCAAACCGTGCTACGTAGATGTAATTTGCGAGTAAAACACGCCCACCATTATTTGTCAAAGGTACAACGTATAGTTTAAGTACGCGCACACCTTCGTCGCGTAAGAATCTGCCACCAGCGTGAATTGCTGCACGCATGCGCAAACAGTCTAATGGTCGAAAACTAAAAGTAGCCTCTCATCCATAGAGCTATATATATTGACTAGAGCGCTAACTTGCTCTGAGTTTAGAAGCCACCCTGGGCGCAGACATGTTTGATGTGTTGCGTGACTATGGAACGATTTTAATTTTAAGAGAGCACACAATATGGCCGCGAAAATTTTGCATTCGGCGTGCGCGCTTACGTACGCGCCATATTTAATCTAACGATCATTGCTCTTGTAAACAGGTGATTCTAGTGATGTCTTAAAAAAATATGTAGTAGGTGATTATATGATGTTGTTACTTACTTCTTAGGAAAAATGCTGAGTCGAACTAAAGCCTTGTTTGTGAGGATTCAATGCTTCAAGATGTCAAGGGGAAAAAAAACGAAATCTGCTTCAAGGATACACAATATGCCGGCAAGAATGACGAACTCAAAAAAAAGAACGTATACGCGCAAACACATGTTAAACATGACGCACATGACGCTCGCAGTTTGTACGCTCATTAGTAGATTGTGCGTTCTCATTTGCTGCATATTTGGTTCGATGACGCATAGAAAAGAACAACCGCTTTACCATGCAAATAGCCGTACAATTGCCGTACAAAATTTCAAGCTTTTGTATTGGTTTGTACATAAACATGGATGCGCCCACACGGCTTCAAAACCTTAGTGCGTGTATAACGGGGTGTTAGCGCTCTAGTCAATATATATAGCTCTATGCTCTCATCACATGTAATAAGTAATACATGTAAAGCGAAATTTGGCAATGCAGCGGTATTAGCCAGAAACACAAGATACAGCTTATGGTAATCTTTAGACAAGCTCAATGTTAGTTTTTGCAATTAAAAACCCTAATTAACAGCACACTATTTACACGTATAATTAATGTCTTATTCCCTACAAAACATGCTCATGAAGCTTCCAGCCTGTTCGGGCTTATCGATTGATAAACGTGTTGATCCTTCGTACGGCGCTCCTTTGAGCCAGCCTCGGTATCGCAAGCCGCGTGTTCGCTATTGTCCACATGTTAATATTAATAACATAGGCATACTGACAATTGACTCATCCGTTGCTATACCAACTGCTGGTGCCGATGCGTCCAAAATCAACTCCCCTTTGTAAGTACGACACGAATTTCTTATTATACAGCGTTGTATCACACCAGGAAATTCTGAAAAGGAATTTAATGTCCTTTAAGAGTTTTCTGCATTTCGCGAGCCTGGCTCAAACTATCGAAAAAAACTGCTTTAGTTTTTTTGTTTTTTTTAAGAGACGAATTATGAATTATAAACTTGAATTGTTTCCCCATTGCTTCTTGCATCAGGAATATTGACCATATAATTATGCAGTTAACTGTGATAGAAAAAAAATCAAGAGTAGGTCTTGACTCAAATGCTGTTATGAGCGTGAAGTAAATAATTTTTTTAATAAAATAAATAAAATTATTAACGTTTGCTTATTCGGCCTACAAAGATAAATCTCTCTCGATTATAGCGACGGACAAAGTCTTTGATTTTAATTAATCTTAATTTAGAGTTGTTGAATTGTTGGAATTGATTTAATCAAGTGACATGGACAATGTGGCTTAAGCTGCTGGTGATAATAGAAACCATTTTTGGGGCAGATCAGCCATTTGGAATTTTTGCGCTAATTTCCCCAGAAAAAACACCCTCGAAAGAGTGCTTTTTCCCAAACCGACTTGCTGCCAGTTTTCATAAAAGCCCCTAACCAATTCCAAAGCCAAAAAGGACAAACTTTAAAGCCTGAATCTATCAAATCTCCTCAAAAGTTGAAGCACAGAACCCCCTATTGTAATGCACTACTGTGTTGCTGTGCAGTGAGCATGGTCGGTGATGTACGCGCGGCTAGACGCGAACTATTATTATCTACTCCCCAAAATGGCAAACCATAGGCAGACAAAAGCCGCGTGTGACGTCAGCGCAAATGGTTCTAACACCAAAGTACCCTTTTTTAAGGAAATATATTTACGGACGCCGGGGAGGGGGGGGGGGGGACTCGGATGAACCCACGACAGACAAGTGGATTCGTAATGCCACCTTTAGAAAAAAGATTTAGACTTATAATATTGTGTATTTTCAATCAGATCAATGGTGACTTAGAAACAACTTACTTTGAACTATAAATTACAATCCATGCAGGCCTATGCAAACCATAGGCAGAAAGAAGCCGCGTGTGACATCAGCGCAAATGGTTCAAATATCAAAGTAGCCTTTTTTTAAGAAAATATATTTACGGACGCCCAGTCTTTGCCCTTAGTCAATGCTGGTGACTTGCAACTTTAAGAGGAGCAACATCAAGTAAAGCCATACACGGCTCGGCCAATTTAAACCACTCGCCTCATATAAACTATTGTCCCTTGAAGGACGAAAAACCAGCTCTTCTGTTTCCATGCCAACAGCTCTTGTCAGGAGGAAAAACTACCATCTCCTTTCAATGTCTTGTTATTGGTGTCTATTATTGAAATTCCGAGCACGGTTAAGAGTAATTGCATGTAAATACTGTGTGGTAACAGAAGAGTTATGAGAAAAATAGACGTCGAGTTAGAAATGAAAAGGTCACATGAGTACGCCAAAAGAGCTAAGTTATTTACATTTTCTGTAAGGATCACGGCCATTTTATTTTTTGGTTTCGCGATGTAAAGTGCTTTGAGTGTCTGTTTGTACCCCTGGGGTAAGTAATTAGTAAAAACATGCATTAAAAAGTACGTTTATATTATGATACGTTGCCACATTCGTTTCTATTACAAAGCTTGTTTTACATCAAATGTAACGGTAGAACTCAAAGAAACATTGCTGAACATTTTTTTATTTATTTTTTATTTGTATTTCAACAGAGCTCGATACCTCAAGCTCTTCGATCAAAGAAAAAGGTTATTGAAAATAGTTCAGAGAATACTACAGCTGAATGAGACATAACATTTTTAGGTGACTACTTTGGTCCCAAGTACATATCGCTTCAACCTCGTTCCCAGGGGTGATCGATCTCGCCGCGCCAATTTGTCCAGCATGCCTTGCTCGCTCATAACGAGAGGTATCGATACCAGAGGTATCGATACGGCGCGCTGCCAATGTTAGCAAGGCTGATATTGCTTTAACTCTTGAAGGAAACAAACTCGCGCCCGTTAACGGTCGCAATGTTCGAATACGCGCGAGACTTTCACAGTCTATATATCAAGCGTCAATTACGTTATGCCGTGAAGGATTCTGCATGGGTTATACACAGTGAGAAGAATAATTTCCAACTATTGATACCGCGGTGCTGGCAACGTTTCTGCCACCAAGAGATGGATTTGTGCCAGGCTTTAGCGCTAAAAAGCGAAATTTGGCAATGCAGCGGTATTAGCCAGAAACACAAGATACAGCTTATGGTAATCTTTAGACAAGCTCAATGTTAGTTTTTGCAATTAAAAACCCTAATTAACAGCACACTATTTACACGTATAATTAATGTCTTATTCCCTACAAAACATGCTCATGAAGCTTCCAGCCTGTTCGGGCTTATCGATTGATAAACGTGTTGATCCTTCGTACGGCGCTCCTTTGAGCCAGCCTCGGTATCGCAAGCCGCGTGTTCGCTATTGTCCACATGTTAATATTAATAACATAGGCATACTGACAATTGACTCATCCGTTGCTATACCAACTGCTGGTGCCGATGCGTCCAAAATCAACTCCCCTTTGTAAGTACGACACGAATTTCTTATTATACAGCGTTGTATCACACCAGGAAATTCTGAAAAGGAATTTAATGTCCTTTAAGAGTTTTCTGCATTTCGCGAGCCTGGCTCAAACTATCGAAAAAAACTGCTTTAGTTTTTTTGTTTTTTTTAAGAGACGAATTATGAATTATAAACTTGAATTGTTTCCCCATTGCTTCTTGCATCAGGAATATTGACCATATAATTATGCAGTTAACTGTGATAGAAAAAAAATCAAGAGTAGGTCTTGACTCAAATGCTGTTATGAGCGTGAAGTAAATAATTTTTTTAATAAAATAAATAAAATTATTAACGTTTGCTTATTCGGCCTACAAAGATAAATCTCTCTCGATTATAGCGACGGACAAAGTCTTTGATTTTAATTAATCTTAATTTAGAGTTGTTGAATTGTTGGAATTGATTTAATCAAGTGACATGGACAATGTGGCTTAAGCTGCTGGTGATAATAGAAACCATTTTTGGGGCAGATCAGCCATTTGGAATTTTTGCGCTAATTTCCCCAGAAAAAACACCCTCGAAAGAGTGCTTTTTCCCAAACCGACTTGCTGCCAGTTTTCATAAAAGCCCCTAACCAATTCCAAAGCCAAAAAGGACAAACTTTAAAGCCTGAATCTATCAAATCTCCTCAAAAGTTGAAGCACAGAACCCCCTATTGTAATGCACTACTGTGTTGCTGTGCAGTGAGCATGGTCGGTGATGTACGCGCGGCTAGACGCGAACTATTATTATCTACTCCCCAAAATGGCAAACCATAGGCAGACAAAAGCCGCGTGTGACGTCAGCGCAAATGGTTCTAACACCAAAGTACCCTTTTTTAAGGAAATATATTTACGGACGCCGGGGAGGGGGGGGGGGGGACTCGGATGAACCCACGACAGACAAGTGGATTCGTAATGCCACCTTTAGAAAAAAGATTTAGACTTATAATATTGTGTATTTTCAATCAGATCAATGGTGACTTAGAAACAACTTACTTTGAACTATAAATTACAATCCATGCAGGCCTATGCAAACCATAGGCAGAAAGAAGCCGCGTGTGACATCAGCGCAAATGGTTCAAATATCAAAGTAGCCTTTTTTTAAGAAAATATATTTACGGACGCCCAGTCTTTGCCCTTAGTCAATGCTGGTGACTTGCAACTTTAAGAGGAGCAACATCAAGTAAAGCCATACACGGCTCGGCCAATTTAAACCACTCGCCTCATATAAACTATTGTCCCTTGAAGGACGAAAAACCAGCTCTTCTGTTTCCATGCCAACAGCTCTTGTCAGGAGGAAAAACTACCATCTCCTTTCAATGTCTTGTTATTGGTGTCTATTATTGAAATTCCGAGCACGGTTAAGAGTAATTGCATGTAAATACTGTGTGGTAACAGAAGAGTTATGAGAAAAATAGACGTCGAGTTAGAAATGAAAAGGTCACATGAGTACGCCAAAAGAGCTAAGTTATTTACATTTTCTGTAAGGATCACGGCCATTTTATTTTTTGGTTTCGCGATGTAAAGTGCTTTGAGTGTCTGTTTGTACCCCTGGGGTAAGTAATTAGTAAAAACATGCATTAAAAAGTACGTTTATATTATGATACGTTGCCACATTCGTTTCTATTACAAAGCTTGTTTTACATCAAATGTAACGGTAGAACTCAAAGAAACATTGCTGAACATTTTTTTATTTATTTTTTATTTGTATTTCAACAGAGCTCGATACCTCAAGCTCTTCGATCAAAGAAAAAGGTTATTGAAAATAGTTCAGAGAATACTACAGCTGAATGAGACATAACATTTTTAGGTGACTACTTTGGTCCCAAGTACATATCGCTTCAACCTCGTTCCCAGGGGTGATCGATCTCGCCGCGCCAATTTGTCCAGCATGCCTTGCTCGCTCATAACGAGAGGTATCGATACCAGAGGTATCGATACGGCGCGCTGCCAATGTTAGCAAGGCTGATATTGCTTTAACTCTTGAAGGAAACAAACTCGCGCCCGTTAACGGTCGCAATGTTCGAATACGCGCGAGACTTTCACAGTCTATATATCAAGCGTCAATTACGTTATGCCGTGAAGGATTCTGCATGGGTTATACACAGTGAGAAGAATAATTTCCAACTATTGATACCGCGGTGCTGGCAACGTTTCTGCCACCAAGAGATGGATTTGTGCCAGGCTTTAGCGCTAAAAAGCCATCCGGGCAGCTATGTTCTTTTTCGTACCACACGCTGGCTAGCGCGTATACGCATAAGGTGCTTTCCCGAATCCCTTCACTTTTAACCCCGTAGCAAGCGTGTTGTACAAAAACAAAATTGCATCCGGGCACTGTGCACGCACGAAATAATACAGTTCGCAACTGTGACTGACGTTGTGCGCGCAGCATCTGGCTTAAGCGGTGCCCAAATTGGCGGCTACGGGTACGGCTACGTCTTGATCGGGCGTCATTCCTTGAAGTATTGGACGTCCCTAGCGATGCCGTTAGCAACATCCGTTAACAACAGCCGCAGCCGTCCGTAGCCGTCAATTCGGACACGGGCTTATAGCCCATGAATTAAAAAAAAAACACGCATTAAACTACACGCCCTTAAAACCACACAAGGTATGCAATTATATATTCAACTTTAATAAAACAAATACGACAATTGAGACAATATAAGACATAAGACAATTACTCATCTTTATTAATTTGTTTATTTTACGATCATATCAGTATGCATGATGACTTAAAAGATTATTTACTTAGATCTATTAGTTACAGCCAGTCTACCAATCAGTATTGATACATATAGGCCTAATTAATGAAAAATATTTTTTTTTCAAAACCAAGTACAACTTTTTACCAAAACAATCCCGCTATCATTTATACCAACCTATTTGCATAATTGTTACTGGGATATGTTGTCATTGGATTGGGCGCTTTGGGCTATAAAAAGTTTTTTTTTATTAAATGAATACTTTGGTTGGAAAGATGTTTTAAAATTGGAATAATGATCCACACATTACGTCGAAAGTGTGTGGTTTTCCTTTTACTTCGTGAGCTAACACGGTCGCCATTTTGTAGAACATTTTGAGGGATATTGAGTGAATCCTTCTCAAATACGCTTACAAAATCATCTTGACTACATTATTGATAAAAGCATTACAGGAAATGCAATTTGGATAGGGTTCATGTCATGCTAACATTTGCCTGGAGCAGACGAAAAACACGCCACTTTACGTTTCGAAGATAGGTTGTTTTTAAGACGAACGACATAATGGGTCGCATCGTGCCGTCGAGTAACCAGTGCCGTCGCCCGTCGCGTCACGCCGTCGCGACGAGCGACGCGACGGGCGACGTGACGGCACGACACGACGGGATAACGGCACGACGCAACGGTCGACGGACGAATTACGATCACGGTCGCGTCGGGTGACGCGATGGGCGACGCGGCACACGATGCGATGGGCGACGGCACTGATGACGCGACGGCATGACGCAATGCATATTTATCGTCTTTAGAACACCATACGAAGAACCCCCAATTTTTACGTTTTCTTTAAATGGTCCCACAATATTTTTAGCTGGTTACTGCAAAGAGAGGCAGACGGACCTACCTAATAGCCCTCCATCAGCAAGTCCTTCGTCATGAAAACTTTCATCAAAGTAGAGGCAGCCACTAGATTCCATCAGCGTGTCCTCGTTCTCAGAGTACACAGCTGAGTTGAGCTGACAGATCTTGTCGTCCATGCAGTAATTAAAGGACTTGCATTTGTCACCATGCAGACAATACACTGAGCACAACGCAGAAGAACGCGCCGTTGTGTTGCGGTAGGCGTGCCCAGCAAGGGACAGGCCAGGCGCGGTGCCTCGATAAAACCTATGGGAGTTGCCCATAAGCAAGTTGCGCTGACGTGACGCCGATAAACGTGGTTTATCACTGCAACCAAATGATGAAGTTGCCATTGTGATAACCGTAATTGATGACAGGGTGACGTAAATCGACCAAAGCATCGCACACAACATGATACATTCAATCAATCTGAAACAAATGAAATATTAACAATATTAACATTAATTATTATAATAATTATAATGAACATATTTTGTGCGCCGTGTCTGTCAGAAAAAAAAGAACATTACTAATGATGTTACTTAAACGAAGTCAGCCATCATAACGTGAACCGTTATTTATTTATAACGTGAACCGTTATTTGTTTATTTTTTATTTTGTTCTTCTCTCCACAGATTCAATCAAAATTTACACACAAAAGAGATCCAAATATATATGGAGAAGGCTAGACTGAAAAGGAAAATGTAAATTTTCCTATAACCTAGAGGTTAAGTCTGCCGATAAAAATATTTCTAAAGGGTACAGACACTCAATATACACAGTGAAAAAGGATAACAATTAAAAAGATATAAACAATTAAAAACTTTGAGTTGCATAGGTTGAATCGAGGGGAAAGCTGTTGACTGCTGCTTTGAATAAAGAGACAGATGTCCAAAAAACGGCTATCGATGGGCAATGAGTTCAAAATGATAATCAGCCAATGACGTCATCACCAGTGAACAACAAAATTATTATGATCATTTAGCAATCGAGAAAGACTCTGCTATAGGCTCTAAACGTTGGGCCATTAACTATTTTTTGGCAACTATTATTATGGTAGATATCACGTTCTCATCGCCCCAATGCACAGCTTAATTCAATCATTGGTACGCTTAGTTAATTTGCCATGGCGTTTGCTAAGAGACTTTCGCCGACGCAGCAACAGTTACTGTTGGCATAATTATTTATAGACGACCCACGGGCAACTTTTTGTCCTTCTTTCCTTTCAAGCCTCGCCAGTTATATTTAACAACGTTCACCATCAAGGCAGCACGCGCCTTAAAAAAAGGGTACTTTGATATTAGACCCATTTGCGCTGACGTCACACGCGGCTTTTGTCTGCCTATGGTTTGCCATTTTTGGGAGTAGATAATAATAGTTCGCGTCTAGCCGCGCGCACATCACCGACCATGCTCACTGCACAGCAACACAGTAGTGCATTACACTAGGGGGTTCTGTGCTTCAACTTTTGAGGAGATTTGATAGATTTAGGCTTTAAAGTTTGTCCTTTTTGGCTTTGGAATTGGTTAGGGGCTTTTATAAAAACTGGCAGCAAGTCGGTTTGGGAAAAAGCACACTTTCGAGGGTGTTTTTTTCTGAAATTAGCGCAAAAATTTCAAACGGCTGATCTGCCCCCAAAATGGTTTACATGTATTACATATTACATGTGATGAGAGGCTATTTTTAGTTTTCGACCATTAGACTGTTTGCGCATGCGTGCAGCAATTCACGCTGGCGGCAGATTCTTACTCGACTAAGGTGTGCGCGTACTTAAACTTGACAAACATAGGTGATGGGCGTGTTTTACTCGCAAATTACATCTACGTAGCACGGTTTGCCGTCACACCCATGTTTGATAAAACCCGTGCTTGGTTTGTATTAAGCTGCCACTCGTCAGTAGCGCTTTGATCAAACTCTTCGTAGTTGTCATCGAACGACTTCAACCTGCACTTGCAAAACGATTCGATTAACCAGCTAGTCTTTTGGGTCTAAAAGAGGAAACAATTTTTGCAGACTCGGCCAAATTCGGCCATCGGTATTCCTTATTGTATTGGTTGCTGTTGAGAGCTCGAAAGAACACACTGCAGTATCGGTCAAAAAAATCCCGCCATTGTAAGGTAAGTTTTGTCTCGAGCAGTATTGTCTCTTTCGAACAATATCTAAGACCATTTAATGTAAAGTAACGAGAGGTTAAATTAGTCTGATGCCTTGGATAATTCTGAACATCAGTGTTTTTAAATACAACGAAGACAGGGAATGTGACCAATGAAGGTATACAATCATTTAAATAGGTTGGTTTGAAAATGGTGGTGGGGTCACTTTTGTAATAAAAATATATAAATAAATAATAGATAGACTTTTGCAAACATTGAACATTAACAGCACAAGCCTGCATGGATTGTAATTTATAGTTCTAGGCAAGTTGTTTATAAGTCACCGTATGCTGATGTGATTGTAAAATACACAATATTTACAGAGAGATAAGACTATACCTTTTTTTCTAAAGGTGGCATTAAAAGCCAACTTGTCTGACGTGGGTTCATCCGGGCCCCTAGTTCCCCCTTCCCCTTATCCCAAACCCCTTCCCCCGCCCTGCCCTAAGCCCCCGAAACAAGGCGCGGTTCTAGAGCCACAATTTTCGGGGGGCTAGACCTTTTGCACGTAACGTCACCCTGTAACTTTCGCTACTGCTATTTCATTTTGGGAGTCGAAAAGCAACACATATACAGCGCGCATTTTTCATGTATTTGGTGCATAATAAGTAGAAAGATGCAATAATCATAAAACACATGAAGCAGTTGCGTGCAAATTATTTTGTCTCCAAAACGGTGGACAGAACAAAAGCTTGCAGTGGTTTAACGACTTTGATTGAGAATATTATGGGATGTTTAAAGAGGGAAGAGTGAAATCATTATGTAGCCGTGTGCAATCAAGTCAAAGATGAGATCATGTGGTCACGAAAAACATTTTGATGGTATTCGATATAAGAATCATATAGAGAGGTTTTATTAATGGACAAGCAAAGAAAAATAATAGGACCGGAACGCAATTATAATGTTCAAAAAGCATACAAATTTGTCAGATATAAAGATTCTCTCCGTGACGAGTGACAATCATAAGACAAGCTTTAAAAAACAATTGAGGCGTCAAGTATAGTTCTTTATAATAATTAAAAAAAACGGGGGGGGCAAGGAATGGCAAAAACCGCAAGAAGCCCGTGGGCCGGACGGAATGGAGGGAGGTAGGGTGGTGAGAGAGAGAGAGTGGAGACTGTGTTAATTGGAGTGCGGAAAAATGGAAACTATTATCTCCGGAGGTAGCCATCGAGAGATAAATAGGCAGAGAAACGTTGTGAAATTAATGTCCCATGGCTCTGGTGTGGTCTCGTAATAAACCATACTATGACTGTTTGTTGATTGTTTTAGTAAGAGACAAAGGTCTCTGTCTTTTCAAAAGTCAATAGGCGATGTTTAAAACAGACCTTTTCTTGGATGTTTTCAAGCCTCCTTATAATAGAAAAAGGAAGGTTTTTAGAAAGGGAGGGAGGGGGGGGGGAGGAAAAGAGGTTAGAACTTACTAAGTTAGAACTTATTTTTCCGGTGATAATATGTTGAGCCACTTGTGTTTTATCACCGCATCGTCTTCATTTCCAAACTGAGGCGGAAGCGCGCGCAGCGGAAACTGCAAATTCTAAGCACCGCGCTTGTCCGACGTGAAACATTTAACCGTACATGTAGTCTGGGCCAAGACTTTAGTATGTGAAAAGACCTTGCAAATCTATTCTTTTTAATTTTTAATGAAGATCCAGTATTTTTCCAGCATGTATCTTCTTCTTCTTCTTTTTTCTTTGCATTTTTTTATTTATTTATTTATTTATTTATTTATTTATTTTTATTTTTATTACTATTATTATTATTATTATTATTATTATTATTATTATTATTATTATTATTATTTTTTTATTTATTTATTTTTTTTTTTTTGGGGGGGGGGGGGGGGGCTAGACATTTAGCCCCCCCCCCCTAGCCCCGCAAACCCCCCCCCCCCCGTAGAACCGCGCAGCCCGAAACCCACAAACAGGGAGGTTTAGAAGAATAAGCCCTCACTGTGTTTAGTGGCGGGAACCACACTCCGCTCAGAACCCCCGCCCACTTGCCCCTCTTAAAATATGATGAAAAAATGCACAAAATGAATTTGTCAAAACATCAAAAGTTCCTCTCAATTATGTCTTTGCCCCCCCCCCATGAAATTTTCTAGCCACGCCACTGTTAGTAACCAACTTTGCTCTAGCGTACTCTATTTTTATAAGTTCGTTCCAAATAATGAAGGATACAAAATGTTGATACTATAAACACTAAAGCGTTTGCAGACGTAGTTCCACTTTTACAACCACCTGTTACTTTTCACTCAGTATCAAACGTCGCTGCCAAATAAGTATATGTCAATTTACAGAAAAAGTGCTGCCAACGGAGTTTTTAGCACATTCTGTTCTTTCATTTTACCTTCCGTTTTGTAAAAGAAATGAAATCACGGACCTGTTTGTTTTTATTAAAAAAAGAAAAAAAATTGTAATCATTATCAACAGAACACATGGTTTGGCAAAACTTATGTGGTTTGCGTTTACAACCTTCACCGATTATTAAAATTTACAGAAATGTTAGTTATTTCATCTGGTATTTCTTTTTTGCTATTACAGATTTCTGCAAATATAAAATAATACAAAAATCTGTAAAATATTTGTTTTGTATATTTGCACATTTTTTTTTTAACATTTAATTTGTTTACTTGTTTTATATTGAATTTTCTGTGAAATTGAAATACATTCAATCTGCAATGTTACTGTTTTCTTGTGTTTTCACACATTTTGTTTTTCTATATGTTTTATTCGTAAAATCGTTTTACTGAATTTTAGTTAAATTCAGTTAAGTTGAATGCGTAAAATTACATGTTTGTGTATTTTACACACTTTTAATTTTTTTTTAAATTTTAATTTGTTTTTTTACTTGTTTTCAGAATTTTCACTTAAATTGAAATAAGTCAAATCCGTAAAATAACATACTTTTTGGGTGAAAACTGTGGTGTCCCATATCTGCCATCTCGCATCTCGCATCTCACGTTATCGAATCTTGCGTTGGGTTTTCAATCTCGCATCTCGTGTTACCGGATCTCGCGTTAGGTTTTCAATCTCGCTTTACGTTTTTCAATCTCGCTTTATGCTTATAATCTCGCGTTAGGTTTTCAGTCTAGCCTTACACTTTTTAATCTCGCAATAGGTTTTCAATCTCGCCTTAGGTTTTCAATCTCGTCTAACGTTTTTCCATCTCGCCTTAACTTTTCAATCTCACTTTACGTTTTCCAATCTCGCGTTAGGTTTTCTGTGAACCAGACTGACATCGATGTCGTCTGTCGACATGTGTGACATAAGTTTAAGCAAAAATATACGTAATTCGAGTGTATTTTTACAAATTCTATTTTTAAAACAACTGTATACGTAAAAATTAACCAAATATGGTAAAATACAATAATATTGACAGACAGAAGTAAATGTTCATCAAAACACAACAAACAAAAATTATGTGTAAAAATACATGAATTTTCAACGATTTGATTGTAATGTTATAACAAAATGATTAGCAACAAAAGGGATGTGTAAAATTCAATAAAATATGTAGACATACTTGATTACAAAAGGAGGTATATTTCGATAAAACAAAAACATAAAAAAGTAAAAGCAAATAACAGGCAGGTGTTAAAACGTGAATTATACACAGCTTGACTGTAATGTTACAAATTCTATGTTCAACGACAAACAGTTTATCAATATCAGCAAAATTCGTAAACAAAATATTTACAGATAGATGTATCAACACTAAAACAAATTGTAAAAGCAAATAAAAACACAAAATCTTGGTAGAAAGACAAACTGTTTTAAAAATTAGATTAGTTTTTTTTTTACAAATGTTATGGTTAGTCACAAAAGCATGGGTAAACTTGACAAAATATGTAAAATCCTAATCTTCCGAC
Source organism: Pycnopodia helianthoides (assembly GCA_032158295.1). Lineage (NCBI taxonomy): Eukaryota > Metazoa > Echinodermata > Asteroidea > Forcipulatida > Asteriidae > Pycnopodia > Pycnopodia helianthoides. The sequence goes on from CM063262.1 coordinate 1,915,473, forward strand.
ATCCAAACAAAAACAAAATATTGTAAAAGAAAGTAAGAAACAAAGATATTTGCAAAATTAGTTGTTTACAGAAAGTGGTTTATTTACATCCACAAATAATTAAAACAATTTAAAATCAAACACCGAACAAAAAACCTGTGTTAAAAAACAAAAACATTTAAAACAGTGAAGGCCTTTAGTTTTAAATTATGGTCTGATTCCTTATTTACCATAAAATAAATAAAGCCATAAAATGTCGGCTAAAATATAGTTAATTTTTAAATTTTTTTAAGGCCTATACTGCCTTGAGTGAGTTAATATTAAGGTAAGGCTGGAAAAAAAGGTGGGTCGTCTATAAATAATATGCCATCGGTAACTGTTGCTGCGTCGGCGGAACTCTGTCAGCAAACGCCAAGGACAAATAAACTGAGCGTAACAATGATTGAATTAAGCTTTGTATTTTGGCGATGAAACCGTGACTGCATCTACCATAATAATATTGCAAAAGATACTTTAATATTGGCTTGTCGTTTCGAGCCTATAGCAGAGTCTTTCTCGAAGGCTAAATGATCATAGCGATTTTAGTGTTCACTGGTGATGACGTCATTGGCTGATGGTTCACGTTTATATGATGGCTGACTTTGCCCACATTTCGTTTCGTTTAATCAAACAATGGAAACGAGTACGCGTATGCGCGTTGCGTACGAATCTCAGTCAATGATAGCTCTTCATTGAACTCAGTGGGGGGGATTGTCTTGGGCTCGTGACGTCATATGCACGGGGTCTCTTGGCAATCAGAAGCCGCGTGTGATGCTCAGTGCACATCGAACGTCAAAGTACAACATTTGTTTGTATTTTTCGTTTTTGAAAATGTCTATAGATAGTTGCCAGTAGACGCCATCTTTACGGGCAAATTGCATTTTGGCTTGCAGGTGCGTCAAACGCTCAACTTATTAACACAGCCGCGTTGTTCACTGACCAATCCTGCAATGAGTTTCGTGAAATGCGCGCGTGTTGCACGCCGTTCTCACGCGAAACGCACGACTGTTTGTTCTAAACTGCCCGTAAAGATGGCCCATTTACGTCATACTGCAACCTATCTATACGCTCAGACATTGCGAAGTTATTAGTCTATGATTTTATCACAAGTAGTCAAGAGATTTCTTGTACCTTGCAGGTATTTGATTTTAATCGGTTTGTTCTGGTAGTATGTAGTGAGTGAATGAGTTGGGGCGCGTCACAGCTGCTCCAAGTCTCTCCTCAATTAGGTTGGACCTGAGTTCATTTACAAGATTTGTTAAAAGTGTTCACCCATGAACTCAGTGTCCAACACTACATGTACTTTTTTGCTTCTAAGTGGATTTTCTTATCTGCATTACTTTTTCTTGTAAGTTTTTCCTTTCTATGTAAAGCGAATAGTGACATGCTATCCTGTAATGTGTTATGCGCTATAAAAGAACTGTGTAGTTATTATTTTATTATTTCAGTTCAGTTTACAGTCTTTAAGTATTACATCATTTAGCAATGTTCTTTTTCTGACAGAGATGGCGCACTAATGTTCATTTGATTTTAACAATACTTCATACTGTTAATATTTCATTTGTTTCAGATTGATTGAATGCATCATGTTGTGTGCAATGATTTGGTCGATTTGCGTCACCCTGTCATCAATTGCGGTTATCACAATGGCAACTTCATCATTTGGTTGCAGTGATAAACCACGTTTATCGGCGTCACGTCAGCGCAACTTGCTTATGGGCAACTCCCATAGGTTTTACCGAGGCGCCGCGCCTGGCCTGTCCCTTGCTGGGCACGCCTACCGCAACACAATGGCGCGTTCTTCTGCGTCGTGCTCAGTGTATTGCCTGCTCAGTGACGAATGCATGTCTTTTAACTACTGCATGGACGACAAGATCTGTCAGCTCAACTCAGCTGTGTCCTCTGAGAACGAGGACACGCTGATGGAATCTAGTGGCTGCCTCTACTTTGATGAAAGTTTTCATGAAGGTAAGGTAAGGATTTGTTTATGGAGGGCTATCAGGTAGAACCGTCAGATTCAACCTACATTAACCAGCTAAAATAATGTGGGACCATTGACAGAAGACGTTAAAAAAACTAGTTTCCTTTGTATGGTGTTCTTAAAAAAAACTAGCTTCCTTTGTATGGTGTTCTAAAGACGACAAATATGCGTTGCGTTGTGCCGTTGCGTCGTGCCGTCGCGTCGCATCATACGTCTCGTCGCGTCGCTCGTAGCGTCGTCTGTAATGCGTCAGTCGTCCGTTGTATCATGCCGTCGCTCGTTGCGTCACCTGTCGCGTTGCCAATATTCTAGTCAGTTCTTCTCTTTTTAATACTTGTTTCTCACTCGATACAGGGAGAAGCTTTGACAAAAAAATGTAGAGCTTTTTGAACATCTTGAGTGCGTTCCGGTCGTATTATTTTTTCTTTCTGATCTTCAAAAAACATCTTAGGCCCTAGTAAATACCATCAAAATGTTTTTCGTAGTCAGACTTTGGTGTCATCTCATAACTTGCTTGCACACGGCTACATGTTTGATTTTATACTCTTCTGGACGATGCGACGGGGGATGCGTCGGACGACAGCACCCAAAGCCAAAATGAAAAGCACTTGAAGAAAAGGCGACGCGACGGGTCATGGCACGACGCGACGCCCGACGTGACGGGCGACGGGACAGTTGACCAGGCGGCCCGACGCCACCCATATTTGTTGCTTTAGAACACCATACCTTCTGATTCTAAAGTGACGTATTTATCGTCAGCTCCTTGCAGATATTGGCATGATATGTTGTACCCTGTCAAAATTTCGTTCCCTGAACGGTCGAGGGGAAAATAGTTTTGAAAAGTTCAATTGCAAAAACTTTAATTTTGATCCTTTTTGTTCCATTTAATATCTTTTCAGCAGTTCCTTGTCAGGTGTATAAAACTAATGCAGCAGTTCACTTTATGAAAGAGATGACAATGCCTGTGCATCTTGAATTCGTTGTTGTCTCTCATGGTGAACTCGACGTAGATTTTTTGGCAAGCGGGCGTGATTTTGAAGTCGGTTAGTATGAAGTTTTTAATGTTTAATATGTTTGTTTGGCCAAGCATTAAAATTAATACCAAATGTGGACCTGCGAACAAAAGAAGTCCAAACACTGCAAAGTTTTGAAACACTAAGTGGACTTACACACGTCCACATAGTGTTTTCAACTGTGTTGAAGAATGTTATGTTTTTTCTTAAGCGCCCAGAACAATGGAATGTCCACTGTACAGAGGGTATGTAACACAGATGCGTGTGTGTTGTTTTGTCCAAACAATGGGAGAACAAAGGGGTGTCCTCGGTTTACACCTTTATAAACATGTCTGTATGGGTGGGTGGGTGGTTGTTTTATTTCTAAAGTTTAAATTTATTTCATCTCCTAGCTTTTAAAAGAACATAACTCGAAGGAAAAAAAATAAAATGAATTCACTAGTTTATCCCGGCAAGCAAAAATGTGTATTTTGATCTGTTGGTAATTTTGTATGCGATCATTTTATTCCGATTTCGGAAAATCTATATAAATCAATGGGTTAGCCCTATGGATGGTTTTCAAAGTCCATTTTTCAACTTCAAATATTTCAGACGGAAATATTTTTTTTGTTTATTGCTCTGATGGATTTATGTCGGTATAAAATTGATAATCGATGAAGTTTCAGATTCTATGATAAGCATTGTATACTGAGGATATTACAGCTGACTGCGTGAACAGTTGGTTCGAATCCAATAAGAATCCTTTCCCTCGAGTCTCCAAAAGCACTGAGTGGACAATGTTTGTTTTATATAAGGTGTAAGGCTAGAACCAAACCAATGTTACTGAACGTTTTTGTGTGTTTCAACAGAGCTCGGAACCTCACGCTCGTGGATCAAAGAAGAATTTGAGGATAGATCACAAAATACTGAAGCTGAACGTGCGGAAACATTGCTGGCAACTCGAGTGGTTATCGACGTCAACAACACGCATATCACCGTAGGTCAAAAGGGAATACCGGAGTCTCAGTTCAGCCTCGAGTACCCACCAATTACCAACACCAGCTTGACCGTCCGAATTGAAAGCCATGCTGATGCAACTTGGGAATTTTATAATCCATGTGATGTTCGTTTTGTTTAAAAAATGAAAGTGTTGTAAATTTGAGAACATAGAAGAAAATGATTACAATGACATAATTAAACAAAAATGTTTGCGGCGGAGAGCTATGGGTTTATAGATTTAAACAAAATTGAGTATTAAGCTTTTAATTGAAAGTAGACTAATTACTTGATGTGCGGTTGTAGATTCCCCTTTTCAATGCCATATTTTGCACAGCATTTTCTTTGTGAAATAATCCTTAAAATATAACACTTGTATTTGCATAAAGTAAGACATAGCCTGAACGCTTTGTAGAATAGTTATAAAGTGGTATTTAATATCGTTTATTAGAATGATACGGCAACATCAGCCTCTTCTCAAACATTTGATTGGCAGACTATAAACTGTGAACAGAGCCTAATTCTAAAGAAAAATCAATAATTAAATTTTCATAGCAATATCTTCTTTTATGCAGAAAAATCAACCCACTTTTAAATACTTGGATAACAGTTTACTCAATTAAAGGAGCTGTGTCGTCATGATCGAAGCAGTTATGTGGATTTAATTATGAACTCTCTTTAGACATTATACGGAGGGAGAGCGCGCGCTTGCAGTAACTGTGCAAGAGTTCATAATTTCATGTACAGCCACAAGCCTGCTTCGATCATAACGATACAGCCCCTTTAACACGCCTGACGTCATCACACGATCAATCTTGGTGGCGCCATTTAGGGGGAATCAGATTCCCGTTTACTGCCGTGCAGTGCACTTAGTCGGTGACGTACGCGCATCTAGACGCAAACTATATCTACTCCCAAGAGGGCGGACGATGGGTAAACACATGCCGCGTGTGACGTCAATGCATGGTTTAAGGAACATTCTGTAGGCTCTACGCCCAGACATTGTGAAGTTTTTAGTTTTATTGTTTTTATCACGTAGTCATTTTCAATTGGTTTCGCAAGCCTTGCGTGTATTTGAACTTAAGGTCTGGTTTATAGCTGAATACAGTGCCAATGTCTTGGTGTTATCTAGTTTAAAGCAAGGCATTCTTATTGTTGTAAGTTAAGAATACATTAGTCTGATCCCATGCTACTTTTTTCCAAAGAGACACTAACACGATCCGCCATTTTAAAGAACCAAATTTTTGAGTGCACAAAAACGAGAAAAAAGAATGGCGGAACGCGTTAGAACACGAAGTAAAGGGGAAACAACAGAAACTAATTAAGGATTTTTTTGTGTGGATCGTTATAATTATTCTACTTTTAAATAATTTTTTCCAACCCTATTCATTTTATAACAAACGCTTTTTAAAGTCTCAAGCTTTTTAATATTAGGAGACTAATTATTTGATGTGTGGTTGTGGATGCCCCTTTTCGATTCCATACTTTTTTGTTGCTCGGCATTTTCTTCATGAAATAATTATATAAGTATTAACACTTATGTTTTAATGAAGGAAGACATAGACTTAATGTTTTGTAGAATGGATTTAAAGTAGCATTATCGTGTATTAGAATGATTTGGCCACATCAGGCTGTTTTCAAACATTGATTGGCAGACTGTAAACTGTGAACAAAAAACAATTTTTTTTTTTAACTTGACAGCGATATCTCCTTTGATTGACAAAAAATAAAACCACTTTTTGTTTGGGTAGAAACAATTGACTTTCAAAGGGGCTGTGTCGTCACGTGTAATTATGAACTAACCATAGATTTTAAGGAGTAGGCTGGGTGATTCCGCGTACCCTACAGCCACAGGCCTGCTTTAATCATGACGACACAGCCCCTTTAACACGCCTGACGTCACCACACGATAACGCTTGGTGGCGCCATTTAGGGAATCAATTTCCCCGTGTGTTGCTGTGCAGTACGCACAGTATGCGCGGCTAGACGCAAGCTGTATTTACTCACAAGAGGGCGGATGATGGGTAGACAAAAGCTGCGTGTGACGTCGGTGCAGATGGCCTAAAAACAAACAAGGAACAGTGTCAAGAGAAATGGTTTTCTTTTATGTGAAGCTTTTAGTTAATGCTTTGATTAATAATAATTAATCAAGGTGATTTTGCCAGCCTTGCGCGTATTTGAATTAAGAGTCCGGTATTATCTTTAGAATTATTCACTTAAATATCCCTCCAAATGTGTGGTTTTCCTTTTATTTCGTTAAAGGTATTGTACACTTTAGGTAACAGCTCAAAATCAGTGTCCACATTTTGTGTGATTCAACGCATGCATGAACAAACAAACCTGTGAAAGTTTGAGCTCAATTGGTCATCGAGGTCACGAGAAAATAGTGAAAAGAGACCTCATGTGTTTTCTGTTTTTTTCAAACATCGAGTTTTTATCACGCGTGATATAAACTATTGTTTTACTCATTTCCCAGAAACGATAGCATTTCGGGCAGAAATATTTTAGGAACCCTTTCTACCATTACATTATTTGTGTTTTTCAATCTTAACAATAGTAAACAGGGCCTTGAACTAACACGGTCTGCCATTTTGTGGCTTCAAACATTTGGTTCTACAAAATGGCAACTGTGTTAGATCACGAAGTAAAACGAAAACAAAAACATTTCCAGGTATCATTATTCTAATTAAAAAAAAATATTTCCAACCATATTCATTTCACAACGAACGCTTTGTAGCCCAAAGTGCCCAATCCTGTAAGGCACTGTGTCACAACCCAACCTCGTTCCCAGGGTGTGTCGAGCAGTACGAGGTTGACCGCTCTCTCACCCTGGTATTGGATCATTTGCATATCCAAAATTGTTTGATACGTATGCAAATTAGAAATGTCTGGCTGCTTTTCGAAATTCACATCTTCGCCATAGTCTCGTGGTCCGGTTCAAGATTTAATAAGTGTACGGTGTAATTCTTCTAGACACAATGAATATGGAACATATGCTAATATTGTAAAGTCGTTGTCCAATCAGGGTCCAAGTGAGGAGTTTCCCTCCCAGTGTTTACTATTGTAAACATGGTTGGAAATAAAGTAAACCATGGGGACGAGGTTGGTCCCAACCATATTAAATGTCATAAAAAACGCCCAATCCAAAGGCAACTTGTCCCACTAACAATATGCAAATATGTTGGTATAAATGATGGCGTGATTGTTTTGATAAAAGTTGTACTCGGTTTTGAAAAATAGATTATTCATTATTTAGGCCTACGTGTATTAATACTAATTCGTAGACTGGCTGTAATTAATAGCTCTAAGTAATTAATCTTATAAGTCATCATGTAACTTATATGATCGTAAAACACACAAAATAATATAGATGAGATATTGTCCGATGTCTTATTTTACTTTTGGTCTCAATTGTCGTATTTTTTTTCTTGAATCTATAATTGCATACCTTGTGTGGTTTTAAGGGCGTGTAGTTTAATGCGTGTTTTTTGATTGCATTGCTACAAGCCTGTATCCGAATTGACGGCTACGGACAGCTGCGGCTGCTGTTAACGGCTGTTGCTAAGGACGTACAATGCTTCATCGCTTGATGACGAAGCGATCCAGACGTAGCCATAGCCAAAGCCGCCAATTTTGGCACGGCTTAAGCTAGATGCTGTGCGCAAAACGCCACACAGAGTTGCAAACTGTATCATTTCGGGTGTGCACAGTGTGCCCGAAAGCAATTTTTGTTGGTACCACACACTTACTACGGGGTCAACAGTTAAGGGATCCGAGGAGGCGCCCTTACCTTATGTGTGTATGCATTAGCCAGGGTGTGGTATGAAAAAAATTGCTGCCCGGAAGGCTTTTTAGCGCTTGCCTGGCACAAATCCATCTCTTGGTGGCTGAAACGTTGTCAGCACGCGATTTTTTTTTCTGCAGCATACTTCGTCAATACAGTCAACAGTTAAGAGATAGGCTGTTCTTCCCTATCCCTTAACTGTTGACTCCATAGCTGACGTGTGCTGCAGAAAATAAATTTGCTGTCAGCACCGCGGTAGCATAATATTTCATGGCAGAACGTTATTGACGCTCGATATAGGCTGTGCAAGTCTCGTTCGTATTCGAACTTCGCATACATTAAATAGAAACGAATGTAGCAGCGTATCATAATATAAACGTGTTTTTTTTGTTGCACGTTTTTACTAAAAAAATGATTCTCCCCAAGCACTTTACATCGGCGAAGTTAAGGAGTGCATGTGGTCGTGTACCTTACAGTAAAAGTTATAAACTTAGCTCTTTTGGCGTAATCCAGACCTTTTTGTTTCTAACTCGACGTCTATTTTGTCCCCCTTTTATAACTTTTCTATTTCCGCACAGTATTTACATGCAATTACTCTTAACCATGTTCTGAATTTCAATAATAGACACCAATAACAAGACATTGAAAGGAGATGGTAGTTTTTCCTCCTTGACACAAGCTGTTGGCATGGAAATGGAAGAGCTGGTTTTGCGTCCTTATGGGACAATAGTTTATATGAGGCGAGTGGTTTAAAGTGGCCGAGTGGTGTATGGTTTTACTTGATAATGCTCCACTTTAAGTTGCAAGACACATGCTTCTGTCTGTCTATGGTCTGTTATTTTGGGAGTAGATATAAATGGTTCGCGTTTTGACCATGCGCGCTGCACAGCAAAAAAAATCCAAATGGCTGATCTGCCATAAATTGTAAGAAATCTTAAGTTTAGTGTCCGAAATATATTTGATTGATTTTCAATAGGCTAGAGTATTTTTGAGTATTTTTTAATATTTAGCATTTAACATTGGTTGATAATGGGAGTTTATTTAGTGCGGTGCAACCACCACACGGGAAGCAGATTCCTTTATGGCGCCACCAAGAGTTATTGCGGGTGACAACATCCGGTGAATGATGATACAGTTCGCAAATTAGACAAAAAACGCACCTTACATGGATTATGAAATACATATTTTGCATGTTACAAAAAAAAAAAAAAAAAATCATTTATCACAGTCACAGTTGAGGTTTATTTTATTATTTTTCCATCTAAACTTATATAATGAACACATAAAAGTAAGTAATAAAGTAATATTGAAATCAACAATAGTTAAGAGGATTATGTTAGAAGTCTAGGTACTTTTGAAACACTCCTTCTCCCCAGTTAGCAACTATGTGACGTCTGCGGCTACGGCTACGGCTGGATCTCCGCGTCATCATGCGATGAAGCATTGTACGTCCTTAGCAGCAGCCGTTAACAACAGCCGCAGCCGTCCGTAGCCATCAATTCGGATACGGGCTTACACTATAAAATCTTTGCTGTGAAACCACCGTGAAATCTCAGTGAAGTGCAGGATTGGTTGAAATTCAAGGAGTAAATTCTCTTTCACATGCTTTAATGGGATTGCAATTTCCTTTAAATCACCTTGAAAAAAAAGTCTCCAGACCATTTGCTGGCCTCCGTGAATTTCACCATGATTTCAGGGAATGCTCTCCATCCAAGCCTAGAAATCTTCAATGGTGAATCACATTTTAAGCAGTGCAGCTAAGTAAAAACAACACAAAACACTAAGGCTCTGGCTAGTTCACTCCATTTTCAAGACAAAGATTTCATAGTGTTATAGCCACATTCAATTACACATTTTAAAAAGTACACATTTTAAACTATCACCGCCTTTAAGTTAAAGCCACACATCACTTTGCAATAATTATTTAGATTAAACTTAAAGATAATATACGATATCTAAGACATCTGTATTAATTTGTGTATTTTACGATCATATCAGTATCATGATGACTTATAAGACTTCCAACTATTAATTACAACCAGTCTACGAATCAGTAATAATACATGTAGGCCTATCCAATGAATAACCTCTCCAACGAGTACAACTTTTACAAAAACGATCCCGCCATCATTTAAAACCAACCTATTTTCATGATTGTTAAAAACGTTTTTTTTATGAAATGAACTTGGCTGGAAAGATGTTTTAAAAGTAGAATATTCAGATCCACACCAAATACATGTCAACATTATTTGGTTTTTCTTTTATTACGGTCCGCCATTTTCTAGAACAAGTTTTTGAATCCACAAAATGGCGGACCGTGTTAGTTCACGAAGTAAAATCGTACAATTTTGAGGGATTACTGTGTGAGTCATTATAATTATTCTACTTTTAAAACATTTTTTTCAATCATATTCCTTTTGTAACAAACGCTTTTATAGCTCGAAGCGACCAATCCGAAGGCATTTTACGCGTCTTTTGTTCAAAAAAGTAGCAAGGAATAAGTCTAATGTAACCTTCATGAAGAACATTAAGAATACCCTGATTTATACTAGATAACACCAATACTTTGGTACCGTACTCTTACATTTATCTGTAAGCCGGACATTAAATTCAAATAGGCGCAAGGCTTCTGAAATCAGCTTAACTACATGTGATTAAATCATTAACTAAAAACTTTGTAATTTTTGGGCGTAGGGCCTACAAAAATGTTCCTTAAAAAAAAAACTATTTTCTTTGGACGTTTAAAAAAGACTATGCACTGACGTCACACGTGGCTTCTGTGTACCCATCGTCCCCGTATAGATAGGTTGCAGTGTGACGTAAATCGGCCATCTTTACGGGCAGTTTAGAACAAACAGTCGTGCGTTTTGTGTAAGAACGGCGTGCAACACGCGCGCATTTCACGAAACTCATTGCAGGATTGGTCAGTGAACAACGCGGCTGCGTTAATAAGTTGAGCGTTTGACGCACCTGCAAGCCAAAATGCACTTTACCCGTAAAGATGGCGTCTACTGAGCACTATCTATTGGGAGTTTGCGTCTATCCGCACGCACGTCACCGACTATGCGCACTGCATGGCAACACGTGGGGGAATCTGATTCCCTATCGTGATTGGCGCCACCAAGTACTGTCGTGTGATGACGTCAGGTGTGTTAAAGGGACTGTATCGTCATGATCAAAGCAGGCCTGTGGCTGTACATGAAATTATGAACTCTCACCCAGTTACTGCAGGCGAGCGCCCTCCTCATCTATGAATAGTTCATAATTCCATGTACAGCCACAGGCCTGATCATGACGACACAGCCCGTATAAGTCAATTGTTACCCAAATAAATTGTGGATTTAATTTTGTGTATGCAATAAAGGCGATATCGCTGTCAAATTTTAATTGTTGCTTTTTAAATATCTTTTCACTGTGTTTGGTTTGCCTATCAATGTTTGAGAAGAGGCTGAGACCGTAACATTCAAACGAACGATAATGTCACTTTAAATCTATTCTACAACATGTTCAGGCTATGTTTTACTTTATGCAAATACAAATGTTATATTTTAGGGTTTATTTCACGAAGAAAATGCCGTGCAACAAAAACATATAGCAATAAAAAAGGGGCATCTACAACCAAACATCAAATAATTATTTTACTAATAGTTTAAAGCTTAATACACTTTTTTAAAAACTCTTAGCTCTCCACCGAAAACAACTTTGTTATCTCTTCATCCACAGTCATTTTATCACTTTTCTTCAATGTTCTTAAATTTACAATTCTTTTACTTTCTGAACAAAACGTACATCGCATGTATTATACAATGTCCAAGTTGCATCAGCATGGCTTTCAATTTGGACTTCCAAGCCAGTGTCGTTAATTGGTGGGTACTCGAGGCTAAACTGGGACTCCGGTATTCCCTTTTGACCTACGGTGATATGTGTGTTGTTGACGTCGATAACCACTCGAGTTGCCAACATTTTTATATCGCTTTCAGCTTCAGTATCCTCTAAACTATCACTAAATTTTTCTTTGATCGACGAACTTGAGGTGTCGAGCTCTGTTGAAACACACAAAAAAAAACGTTTAGCAATGTTTTTGTGGGTTCTGCCGTTACATCTGATGTAAAACAAGCATTGCATACACTTAGTGCTTTTGGAGACTCGAGGGAAAGGATTCTTAATTGGATTCGAACCAACTGTTCACGCAGTCAGCTGTAATACCCTGAGAATATAATGCTAATCATAGAATCTGAAACCTCATTGCTAATCAAATCTAACCGATATCAATCCATCAAAGGAATATTTCCGTCTGAAATTTTCGAAGTTGAGGAAATGGACTTTGAAAAACATCCCCTCCAAAATGAGCACACACATGATTTCCAACAGATCATATTAAATACACATTATTTGCTAAACGAGATAAACTAGTTAACGTTTGTTTTCCTTTTTTTCCTTCGAGTTATTTACTTTTGAAAGCTGGGAAATGAAAATGATTAAAATCTTAGAAACAAAACACCCACACACAGAGACGATGCAGTAAACCAAGGATACCCCTTTGTTCTCCTATTGTTTGGAAACAAACACACCCACCCAGGTGTGTAATGACCTCCAATCGTGGACCCTCCTGTGTTCAACTTTTTGTCCTGACAAACGTGGACCCCCTTGTTTTCCTTTGTGATAGCAAACGTGGACCTATTGTCCCCTTTGTTGCAAGTCCTCGGTTTGAATGTCACTACAAACTCGTGTAAACACCTGCAATCGGGGACCTCCTATAGACTGTGCAAGTCTCGCGCATTATTTCAACTTCCGGGACCATGGTGGTCTCAACCATACGGAGTTTTACGTGGGTGAGATTTTGTTTCGTCAATTATTTTGGTTTAGCTTAGTTTATGACCATGGGAATTATATATGTTGTTGGGAATGTAATACTAAGTGATAAACAATATGGAAGTAAAATCAATTCAACAGTATAACGAAGAAAACCCGAGAATTAAAATTGACCCCAGCTTCCGGTAACTTGCAAAAAATTACAAATTTGTGCCCACCTCCGATCACGAAACTAATGTAAACGCTTGTTTTGGTCGCACGGGATGAAAAGCCCTTTCATTGGTCGTTGAAGCGTCATACGTCCTCTTTAGACTGCACGCGTTAATTTAACGCATATAAACAAGTTTAGTAAGTTCAAATTATTCGGGCGTAGTTTTACAAAAGGGGTTTCTAAAACGCCAAGATCAAGTAAACATCCTTGTCCCAGAGTTTTTATTTTGTTTCAATAATAATTAACAAATTATTTGTGTATTCAATATAAAAGTTAAAATAACTTTTATAAAAATTGTAAAGAGTAATGCTAATGTTCACATTTCCTCATAGATATAATTTAAAACAAACAAATTGATCTCAGAAAAAGCATGTTTTTCGTGTAGCGTGTTTTCTCGTTCCGGTACGCGCGAGACTTGCACAGTCTATTGTCCCTTTTTTGATTGTACTCTTTTTGGCAACAGCTCCCTTTGGGTTTTTACACACTTTCCAACTGAGGACCTTTACCCAACCGGGGACTCTATTGTCCTTTTTTGTTATAGGTCCCCGGTTTGGATGTGTATACCTAGTCCTACCCATATGTGTTATTTACATATCCTCTGTACTGTGCACTTGAGAAAAAAAAAACATTATTATTCTTCTACACAGATGAAAACACTTTGTGGACAAGTGTTAGTCCACTTATTGTTTCAAAACCTTGTATTGTGTGGACCTCTTTTGGTCTCAGGTCCACATTCGGTATGTAATGCTTGCCTATACACACACACATTGAACATTCTTCACTTCATACTTACCGACTTCAAAATGACGCCCGTTTACCCAAAATCTACGTCGCTTCATCAATAGAGACAGCAACGTATTCAAGATGTAATGGGATCATCATCGTTTTCCTAAATTCAACGGTTGCAGTCGTTTCATACACCTGGCAAGGAACTGCTGAAATGATATTAAATGGATCAAAAAGGATCAAAATGAAAGTTTTTGCAGTTGAATTTTTCAAAGATATTTCCCCCTCCACCGTACAGGGAACGACATTTTAAAAGAGAACAGTATCATGCCAATATCTGCCAGGAGCTGACGATTAATACGTCACTTTAAAGATCCGAAGGTGTGGTGTTCTTAAGACGTGTCATGTCGAGCGTCGCGTCGTGTCATGGCCCGTCGCGTCGCCTTTTTCTTCAATTGATTTTCATATTGGTTTGACGCGCCGCCCATCGCCTCATCCAGAAGAGTAAAGTCATTCATGTAGCCGTGTGCAAGCAAGTCATGAGATGACATTGTGAGTGTGACCATGAAAAACATGTTGATGGTATTTGGTCAAGCAAAGTAAAACTATAAGGACCGGAGCGCAGTAAATATGTTCAAAAAGCTTTTAAAATGTTGTCAGTTCGATACAAAGCTTCTCCCTGCATCGAGTGAGAAACAAGTTATAACAAGAGAAGAACTGATTAGAAAATGGGCGACGCGACAGGCGACGCGACAGGTGACGCAACGGGCGACGGCATGATGCGACGGACTACGGGCGCAATACGGACGACGCGACAGACGAAGCATCAGACGACGCGAAGGTCGACGCAAAGGATGACGCGACGTCACAATGCGAAGTTCGATGGCAAGACGCAACGGAGGACGCAGGCCAAAATTATGAAAATCAAACAGGCAATGCGATTGGGCGACGGCACGACGAGACGCGTGACGACACGACGCGGTGGCACGACGCAACGGCACAACGCAACGCACATCTGTCGTCTTTGATTTAGAACACCATACGAAGGAACCTTTTTTTTGCAAACGTCATCTTTCAAGGGTCCAACAATATTTAAGTTTGTTGATGTAGGTTAAAGCTGACGGTCCTGCCTGATTGCCCTTTATAAACAAATCCTTACCTTCACGAAAACTTTCGTCAAAGTAGAGGCAGCCACTAGATTCCATCAGCGTGCCCTTGTTGTCAGAGTACACAGCTGAGTTGAGCTGACAGATCTTGTCGTCCATGCAGTAGTTAAAGGACATGCATTCGTCACTGAGCAGGCATAACACTGAGCACAACGCAGAAGAACGCGCCGTTGTGTTGCGGTAGGCGTGCCCAGCAAGGGAAAGGCCAGGCGCGGTGCCTCGGTAAAACCTATGGGAGTTGCTCATAAGCAAGTTGCGCTGACGTGACGCCGATATACGTGGTTTATCACTGCAACCAAATGATGAAGTTGCCATTGTGATAACCGCAATTGATGACAGGGTGATGGCGTAAATCGACCAACTCATTGCGCACACTCGGATTATTCAATCAATCTGAAACGAATGAAACATTAATCCCTCAATATTAATGCTACGTAAAGTGTAAAAAAAATACTTAGTTGCAAAATGCTGTGGGTGAGGCTGGGTTCAGGGTCCTCCTTACGATGCTTGCGTACTCGAGCAAAACGCAAAACATTAAAATATTATCTTCTCTTGGGAAAATGCTCCGATACCGAAGTGGATTATATTTCAATCCAGAGTGGCCAAGGTTTGATTTAGGAATACTCACAGATTATCGGTGCTTGGATAAGCTCAGATTTTTTACGCATTTACTGATGTACTTACGTTTTGGTCGTGGAATCATGGAATCGTGGAAACCTATCGGGTTTGCGCCTTCATTGAACACGAAGCAGCAGGTACATAACCTTTGATGGAATGGTCAGTTTTCGTTTGATGAAAACAGTGGCAGTTTTGGACAATGGTTGAAATACTAGACTCGATCAAGCGTGCCGTCAACGTTGCAAATGGTTACAGTCCTTGGTTGGTTTTGAATATAAATACAGCTAAACCTCGAAACTAGATACCTCCAAACCACGGCAAAACAAATTAACACATAAACAATTATTTCTGAAGGTGTAGGAGATTTTTTGTGTAGATCACGGAATTATTTTAACCATTACACACTTACCTGATAATACAATTAGTATGGTGGGGTCTTGTTGTCAAACAGACACACGTCAGCATCAATGGTCGCCGACTGAAATGATCTGCACGAACCGGTATCTCGGTATATTGGGATCTCGGTTCTGCCGTTGCCATCAACAATTTACGTGGCAGCAATTAGGTAATTCGTCTTATGAAAAACCCTAAAGCAGCTTTCTTTATAATTCTAACGAAGGTCGCATTATCTATAAAAAAATTTAAAAGCTGATTTTAATTAGTTTTTGCTGCAAGTTTTCACTAATAAACCAGTACTGATGCGCACGAGAACAAGTACCATGTCTTATAACGCAGGCATTTGGACGACATCAAAATAAAAAACAGTGTTTCTGTCAAACAAGGAGAGCAAATACACGCAACTTGTAAAGGAAATTAAACAAGTAAAGATCCATTTATACAACTTTAAGTAGAGCAATATCAAGTAAAACCGTACACGACTCGCCCTATTTAAACCACTCGCCTCATAAACCATTGTCCCTTGAATGACGCAAATCCGGCTCTTCCGTTGCCATGCCAACACCTCGTGTCGAGGAGATAAGCTACCATCTCCTTTTAATGCTATTAGTGTCTATTATTGCAACAATGCAAGTTTCGAGCGTAATTTATTTTTTCATATTTATTTATTTATTTATTTATTTATTTTATTTATTTATTTATTTTTTTTTTTGGGGGGGGGGGACCACACACCCCTTTGGTCTCTCACGTACATATGCTTTAACGCTTGAAAGAAAGCTCGTGCACTTTAACGGTTGCAATGTTCGAATACGCGCGAGACTTGCACAGCCTATACAAAGTGTAAATTACGTTTCTGTCAATATGGGATTCCACATGGGTAATACACAGTAACTTCAAACTATACCGCGATGCTGGCGAAGTGTGTTTCTGCCACCAAGTGACGAACATGTGCCAGGCTAGCCATGCAAAGCAATCCGGGCACTATGTAGACTAGTCCCCTGTCTTTATCATGCAGCAGACGATCGAACGAATGTGTGCAAGCTGACAAATTACATCACCTCGGACCAGTCATAGCACAAAATAATGGAAAGCTTACGTCACTGTACGTTTATCCAATGAAATCATTGCATCCAATGAAACCATTGGGCCTGTAATACCAGTGACTGTCTTTATCAGTGCGGATAAAGACAGGGGACCAGTCTAGGCACTCTGTGCCACCATATGAAATGCAGTTAGAAACTATGCGACGGTTGTGCACGCATCACCTGGCTTACGCTATGTCCAAATTGGCCGCTACAGCTACGGCTACGGCTGGATCGCTGCGTCATCGTGCGTTGAAGCATTGGACGTCCTTGGAAAAAGCCGCAGCCGCACCGTAGCCGTCAATTTTGAATCGGGCCCCAAAACCACACAGCACTGCAACACTAAGATTCAACTTAAAGCCAATATCAGACAATAGACAATATAAGAAACAAGCCAATATCTCATCTACCTGAATTGCTATATTTTACGATCATCTCAGTTCAGGGTGACTTAATTAATAGACAAATTACTTAGAACTATTAATTACAACCAGTCTACAAATTAGTATTAATACATGGAGACCTATCCAATTAATGATCTTTTTATTTTACGAGTACAAGTTTTACCGAAACGATCCCGCCATCATTTAATGACTACTTATGTTCAAGATTGTTAAAAAGACACGTTGGATTGGGCGCTTTGGGCTATAAAAAGCGTTTGTTATGAAAGTAGAATATAACATCCACTGAAAAAAATACTTTAACTAATATGTGTGGTTTCCCCTTTACTTCGTGAACAAACGAGGTCAGCCATTCTGTTTTTTCTCTTTTTTGTGGATTCAAAAATGTGTTTTTTTCAAAATGGCGGATCGTGTTAGTGTCTCTTTAAAAAAAGTTGCAAGTGATCAGAATAATGTAGCCTTAAATTACAACATTAAGAATACCTTGATTTAAACAAGATAACACTAAGACGTTGGCACTGTACTATATTCAGCTTTAAACCAGACTCTAAATTCAAATACGCGCAAGGCTTGAGAAACCAATTGAAATTGACTACATGTGATAACAACATTAACTAAAAACTTCACAATGTCTGGGCGTAGGACCTACAAAATGTTCCTTATATTAAAACCTGTTTTCTTTTTACACTGTTCTTTTTAGACCATGAACTGACGTCACACGCGGCATAGACTACTTCGCAAATACTCAGTGCGCGTGCGTTAGCCGTGGAATGAGGTGCATGCTGGTCTAGCTAGTGACAAATTTTGTCGTTACCTAGACCAGCATGCACCTCATTCCACGGCTAACGCACGCGTACCGAGTGTTTTACCCATCGACCGCCCTGTTGGAGTAGATATAGTTTGCGTCTAGTCGCGCGTACGTCACCGACTAAGTGCACTGCACAGCAGTAACACGGGAATCTGATTCCCTAATAAATGGCGCCACCAAGAAATAGCGTGTGATGACGTCAGGCGTGTTAAAGGACTGTATCGTTATGGTCAAAGCAGGCCTTTGGCTGTACATGAACTCTCGCACAATTGATGTAAGCGCGCATCCTCCCTCCGTATAACAGCTATGGAGAGTTAACAATTCAAGCCACAGGACTGCTTTGATCATGACGACACAGCCCCTTTAAGTCCACTATTACCCAAGTATTAAAAAGCGGGTTGATGTCTCTGCATTTAGAATATATTGCTGTGAAATCTTAATTATTATTATTTTTTTCTAATTAGGCTCTAACATTTTTTTCTTAGTTTGTATATAGTCTGCCAATCGAGTGTTTGAGAAGAGGCTGATGTGGCCGTATCATTCTAATAAACGATATTAAATACCACTTTAAAACCATTCTACAAAGTGTTCAGGCTATGTCTAACTTTATGCAAATACAAGTGTTATATTTTAAGGATTACTTCACGAAGAAAATGCCGTGCAACAACAAAAATAGGCAATGCAAAGGGGCATCTACAACCAAACGTGAAATTATTTAGTCTACTAATAATTAAAAGCTTGAGACTCAATTATTTGAATCTCTAAATTTAAAACCCTTAGCTCCTCACGGCAAACAATTGTGTTTTATTATTTTTTCATCCACTGTCATTTTAACACTTTTCTTTATGTTCACAAAATTACAACACTTCTCAGTTCTTAACAAAACGTACATCGCATGGAATATAAAATTCCCAAGTTGCATAAGCATTGCTTTCAATTCGGACGGTCAAGCTGGTGTCAGTAAATCGTGGGTACTCGAGGCTGAACTGCGACTCCGGTATTCCCTTTTGACCTACGGTGATGTGCGTGTTGTTGACGTCAATAACCACTCGAGTTGCCACAAAGGTTTCTCACGTTCAGCTTCAGTATTTTGTGATCTATCCTCAAATTCTTCTTTGATCCACGAGCGTGAGGTTCCGAGCTCTGTTGAAACACAAAAAAAAGTTCAGTAACATTGGTTTGGTTCTAGCCTTACACCTTATATAAAACAAACATTGTTCACTCAGTGCTTTTGGAGACTCGAGGGAAAGGATTCTTATTGGATTCGAACCAACTGTTCACGCAGTCAGCTGTAATATCCTGAGTATACTATGCTTATCATAGAATCTGAAACCTCATCGATTATCAATTTTATACCGACATAAATCCATCAGAGAATAAAAAAATATATATTTCCGTCTGAACTATTCGAAGTTGAAAAAATGGAATTTGAAAACCATCCATAGGGCTAACCCATTGATTTAAATCGATTTTTCGAAATCGGAATAAAATGATCGCATACAAATTACCTAAATTTATCATAAATACACATTTTTGCTTGCCGGGATAAACTAGTGAATTTTTTTTTTCCTTCGAGTTATGTTCTTTTGAAAAGCTAGGAATGAAATAAATTTAAACTTTAAAAATTAAAACATCACCAACCCAACCATACAGACATGTTTATAAATGGTGTAAACCGAGGACACCCCTTGTTCTCCCATTGTTTGGACACAAAAAATATACACGCACCCGTGTTACATACACTCTGTACAGTAGACATCCTTTGTTCTGGGGACTTGAGAAAAAAAACCATACTATTCTTCAACACTGTTGAAAACACTATGTAGACGTGTGTAAAGTCCACTATGTTTCAAAACCCTGCAGTGTTTGGACTTATTTTGTTCGCAGGTCCACGTTTGGTATTTAATGCTTGGCCAAACAAACATATTAACAAAAGAAACTTCATACTAACCGACTTCAAACACACGCCCGTTTGCCATGAAATCTACGTCGAGTTCATCACGAGAGTCAGCAACGAATTCAAGATGTATTGGAATCATCATCGTTTTACTAAAGTCAACGGATGCAGTCGTTTCATACACCTGACAAGGAACTGCCGAAATGAAATTAAAAGGAACAAAAATGAACAAAAAGGATCAAAATGAACGTTTTTGCAGTTGCAGTTTTCAAAACTTTCTCCTCCACCGTACAGGGAACGACATTTTTACAGGATACATATCATGCCAATATCTTCGGAGTTGACGATAAATACGTCACTTTAGAATCAGAAGGTATGGTGTTCTAAAGCAACAAAAATATGGGTGTCGTCGAGCCGCCGAGTTACCTGTGCCGTCGCCCGTCACGTCGGGCGTCGCGTCGTGCCAGTGCACCGCCTTCGCGTCGCCTTTTCTTCAACTGATGTTCATATTGGCTTTGGTGCTGTCGTCCGACGCGTTGCCCGTCGCGTCGTCTAGAAGAGTATAAAATCTAACATGTAGCCGTGTGCATTGAAATCATTAGATGACACCAAAGTCTGACCACGAAAAACAGTTTGATGGTATTGGGGGCCTAAGATATTTTTTTAAAGGTCAAAAAAGTTTAAAAGTTTGTCAAAGCTTCTCCGTGTATCGAGTGAGACACAGGTTTAAAAAAAAAAAATGATTAGGAAATGGGCGACGCGACAGGCGATGCGGCAGGTGACGCCAATGGCGACAGCATGATACGACAGACGACGGACGCATTACGGACGACGGACGCATTACGGACGACGCTACGGGCGACGCGACGAGCGACGCGACGAATGATGCGGCGGGTGACGCAACGGAGACGCGATGGACGATCCGTTGAAAGTTGCGACGGCACGGTGACACAACGCAACGCAACGCATATTCGTCGTCTTTAGAACACCATAGAAAGGAACCTATTTTGTTAACGTCTTCTTCCAATGGTCCCACAATATGGCAGTCGGTTAGCATAGGGTGAAGCAGACGGTCCTACTTGATGGCCCTAAATAAACAATACCTTACCTTCAGGAATATCTTCGTCAAAGTAGAGGCAGCCACTTGATTCCATCAGCGTGTCCTCGTTCTCAGAGTACACAGCTGAGTTGAGCTGACAGATCTTGTCGTCCATGCAGTAGTTAAGGACTGGCATTCGTCACTGAGCAGGCAAAAACACTGAGCACGAACGCAGAAGAACGCGCCGTTGTGTTGCGGTAGGCGTGCCCAGCAAGGGACAGGCCAGGCGCGGCGCCTCGGTAAAACCTATGGGAGTTGCCCATAAGCAAGTTGCGCTGACGTGACGCCGATAAACGTGGTTTATCACTGCAACCAAATGATGAAGTTGCCATTGTGATAACTGTAAATGATGACAGGATGACGTAAATCGACCAAATCATCGCACACATTGGCGCATTCAATCAATCTGAAACAAATGAAATATCAATCCCTCAATATTGTTGCTTCGTAAAGTGTACCGGACACAAATACTGGTTGCCGTAGTGTGGCTGGGTTCCAACCCCCCACGATGCTTGCGTCCTGGAGCAACACTCTAAGCTATGTTATCTTCTCTTGGGAAAATGTTCCGATACCGAAAAGGATCACATACAATCCAGAGTGGCCAAGGTTTGATTTAGAACCATTTACCGATAATCAGACTCTTTTTTAACGATACGGATGGCACTGACGGTCATCGAATCAAGGGTATGCACAACTATTGAGCTCGGGGCAGAAACCCCCACACCCCGGCACAAACTCCCCCAAGAATCTACTCTCAAAAGTTGGAGCGGAGAACACTAAAAAAAAACATCAGATGTCGACAAAATATTGCTGGACAGACAAAACACGACTTTCTTTGCCGACATGATCTTTCTCTGACAGCACGGGCTTTTAGTCCTAGGGCTAATACTCCCCAGGGAGCTGAGATAGTTTTAGGAACAAAATAAATTGCAAAATGACTGGGTACTAATGGGACGGAAGCGTTACAATTGGCGGATAGGCCGACACCGCCAGTGTAAACAAATATTTAGCTTAGTCTATTATTGTAAATTATTTTATTCTCTTCAACACGACAACTCGCGTACAAATTGCTTTTGAGTGACAAGCAAAACAATATAAATGAATAAACAATTATATCAGAAGATGTAGGAGATTAATTTTTAAATCACTGAACTATTTTACTTTAACACACTTACCAGATAATACAATTAGTATTCAAACAGTGTGCGGAGCAGTTTTTCCGAAATCAAATCTAACTCGCTCGAGGTAATGGCGGAGCGAAGTCAAACAGACACACGTCAGCATCAATGGTCGCCGACTGTAATGATCAGCACATATTGGTATCTCGGTATATTGGTATCTTGGTTCTGCCGTTGCCAGCAACAACTTGCGTGGGAGCAATAATGTAATTCGTCTTTTGAAAAACCCAAAAGCAGCTTTCTTGATAATTCGAACCAAGGTTGCGTGAAGTTATTTTTGTCTTAGTTGTGATTTTTTTTTTAAACCAGTACTGACGCACACAGTTACAGCAAGGAGAAAAAAAATGCAAGCAACCATTTGCAAAGGAAATTTTAGCAATTAAAGATCCATTTATTTCGGGCAGTTGAACCGAATGTTAGTTAACATTAAATTGCAGTAGTTACAGATTGGAATGGTCGTAAGCTTTAGTGTATGGTATTGCAAGCAACCATTTGCAAGAATTTTAGCAATTAAGATCCATTTATTTCGGTCAGTTTGAACCGAAGTTAGTTTAACATTAAATTGCAGTAGTTACACATTGGAGATGGTCGTAAGCTTTAGTGTATGGTATTGCAAGCAACCATTTGCAAAGGAAATTTTAGCAATTAAAGATCCATTTATTTCGATCAGTTTGAACCGAAAGTTAGTTTTAACATTTAAATTGCAGTAGTTACAGATTGGAGATGGTCGTAAGCTTTAGTGTATGGTATTGCACGAACAAATTCGCTAGAATAGTAAGCTGTGGTTAATTTTAAACCCTCAAACTTAACCATAATCCCGACATTGAAATCACGATTATTAGCTTTGTACAATCAATACTTTTTTCTTTCTGTGGATTTTGTATGGCATAAGCAATCAAAGGTTTTTGTAACTTTTTTCGTTCTGAAACAGCATATTCTGTCCAAATTCATTCAGGCAAAAGATGATTTTAGTAAAATGAGTAACATGCAACTCTCAAGGCAGTGGATACTTTAGGTAATTACTCAAGAAATACATTAATACCATACACACTTACTTGGTAAGGAGCGCACCTGAGAGCTGCTGACAGTATAAAACATTGTGAGAAACGACGCCCTCTGAAGTCATGAAGTTTTTGAGAAAGAGGTAATTTCTCACTAAAATATTTGAATCTGAGAAAGGCTTCAGGCATTCTTTCTCAGAATTTCTCAGGCATTATAAAGCACACCATTTTTTGCAACAAAGGTGTTTTTTCTTTTATTATTTTCTTGCATCTTTGATTACCAATTGAGTCGAAATATTTACATGTTTGTTATTTTATGCATTATTATGATGGAATACACCAAGTGAGGGTACTGGTCTTTGCTAATTACCAAAAGTATATCCAGGTGACTTTAAGGAGCGCAGAATAAGTAAAAAAAAAAAAATAATACTCGGCCAATTTAAATCCCTCCCAATAAACTGTTATCCCTTGAAGGACAACAATCCCGCTCTTCCGTTGCCATGCCAACGGCTCGTGCGGAGGAGGTAAAGCTACAATCTGCTTCCATTGTCTCGTTATCGTCGTCTATTTTTTGACGGAGGTAAGCTTAAATCTCCTCTTTTTTGCAGTTCAGTTTCTATTGTTGAAGACCGAAGCAAGTCTGTTGCATAAGTACTCTGGGTTTCAGTATGCCAGCTTAAGGAGAAGTGACTGACGGCCCCGATAGGTATGCCACGCGTCGTAAATAACTTTTTGCGATTGATTTATTATGCGATGGCGCAAATAATTTTTGGGCAAATGTCGTTGTAAATGCTTGGATGGTATCAGATATTTCCTTTGAATCACTGGCAAAAATCTTTGCAAATAATGTGCAAATGTCGCAAAATTATTGTCGCATCTTTCATAAAGAGTTGCTTTATTTGATTATGACATTCCTCGTGTTTGCTGCAATTATTAAAGACACTATATTCATAATTCTTCAAGAGATCAAACTTATGTAACCTTCAATTACAATTTTTTAAATACATTGATTTAAACTAGGTAACACCAAGACGATTACTGTACTATTATATTTATCTTTAAGCCGGACATCAAATTCGAATACGCGCAAGGCTTCTGAAATCCTCTTGACTACATATGACACAAGCATTAACTAAACGTCACCGACTAAGCGCACTGCACAGCGATGCAAGGGGAATCTGATTCCTTAATAAATGGCGCCACCAAGAGTTGTCGTGTGATGACGTCAGGCTGTATCGTTATGATCGAAGTAGGCCTGTGGCTGTACATGAGACTATGAACTCTTGCACGGTTACTGCAAGCGCGCGCCCTCCCTCCGTATAATAGCTATGGAGAGTTCATAATTAAAGCCACAGGACTGCTTTGACGACACAGCCCCTTTAAGTCAACTGCTACCCAATTATTAAAAAGTGGGTTGATTTTTTCTGCATAATATACTGCTGTGAAATCTTAATTATTATCATCGTTATTTTGTTCTTTCTTTCGCAGTTTATAGTCTGCCAATCAAATGTTTGAGAAGAGGCTGATGTGGCCGCAACATTCTAATAAACGATATTAAATATCACTTTAAAACTATTCTACAACGAGTTCAGGCTATGTCTTACTTTGTGCAAATACAAGTGTTATATTTCAAGGATTATTTCACAGAAGAAAATGCCGTGCAAATAATGGCAATGAAAAGGGGTATCTACAACCACACATCAAATAATTAGTCTACTTAAAATTAAAAAAAGCTTCAGACTCTATTATTTTAAATCTCTAAATTATTAAGCCTCAGCTCCTCACTTACAATTTTTGTTTTATTATTTTTTCATCCACAGTCATTTTAACCTTTTTCTTCTTTGTCCTCAAAATTACAAGACTTTTTATATCTGAACAAAACGTACATCGCATGGGTTATAAAATCCCCAAGTTGCTCGATTGTCGCTTCTAATTCGGACGGTCGAGCTGTCGGCGTTAACGGGTGGGTACTCGAGGCTGAACTGAGACTCCGGTATACCCTTTTGACCTACGGTGATTTGCGTGTCGTTGAAGTCAATAACCACTCGAGTTGCCAACAGTGTTATCTCAGTTTCAGCTTTAATATTTCTTGATGCCCTAACGTCTTCTGCGATCGTTGAGCTTGAGGGTTCGAGCTCTGTTGAGAACACAAAAACGTTCAGTAAGATTAGTTTGGTTCTACTCTATTTATAACCAATAATTTTTAAACTGTCTGACACAGTAAATTTGACGCTGAGGTCCTATATAGCTTGTGTGTGTTTTAATTACAGTCAGATCAACTTTATAACTTGTTGAGTTTGCGTCAATACCAAACCACTTCTCTAATTTGTTCTTAGTTAGCTCTTATCATAAATATTGTTTGAAGCTTTGCATGGTGCGGACAAATAGGAAAACTATAAATAAATAATAGTAAACTTGCGGGTACAACCATGTGTAAATCTCTTTTGTTTGAGTGTTGGCTCTGAGAAGAGCCGGTTTGGTCTCGACGTTTCGAACAGTATACTCTGCTCGTCTTCAGGAGAATGAAGGGGAGCAGAGTATACTGTTCGAAACGTCCAGAGCCAACACTCAAACAAAAGAGAATTACACATGGCTGTACCCGCAAGTTTACTATTATTTATTTATAGTTTTCCTAAGCATCGCATACTTGGTGCTTTTGGAGACTCGAGGGAAATGACTCGACAAGCCGTTACGGGATTCGAACCAACTGTCCGCGCAGTCTGGTGTAGAACCCTGAGAATGCAATGCTTATAATGAACTCTGAAACATCAATGCTTATCAAACGTATACCGATACCAACCGATCAAAGGAATATTTCCGTCTGAAATATTCGAAGCTGACGAAATAGATTTTGAGTACCACTCCCATTGCTTTGTATCGATGGCCAGATTAGAAACATATTGAACGAACATAAAATTGCCATCAGAGAATAAACATGTTTCGTTAAAAAAGACAAGTAACTAACGTTTTTAATTTACCTTTCCTCCGAGTTATGCACTTTTGAAAAGACTGGAAGACTCAAGTGAATTAGAAGTTAAAAAAAAAAACACACACACCCACGTCCACACACACGTGGTAAACACCTGCAATCGGGGACCTCCAATTGTCCCTCTTTTGTTACACTCTTTTTTGGCAACAGCTCTCATTGGTTTTGTACACGTTTTCCAACTGGGGACCTTTCCCCAAACGGGGACCCTATTGTTCTCTTTTGTTATCGGTCCCCGGTTTGAATGTGTATACCTACCCACCCACACATTTGTGAATCCCGTGAATCGAGATTTCTCTTTGTTCTCCCATTGTTTCGACATGGTTATTTTTAGCGACGGCCAGTACACGAAAGCGAAGTGAGGACGCCCTCGCTCTGTCAAAACACCCAGAACCCTTTTGCCAAAGTCTTCGGTTTTAACATGTAGACCCCCCCCCCACCACACACACACATTAAGAATAACGCACTTCGTACTTACTGACGTTAAAATCACGTTTGTTTGCTTCAAATTCGACTTCGACTTTATCATCAGAGACAACAACGAATTCAAGATGCACAGGCATCAACATTGTTTCCTCGAGCCCATCGCCTGAAGTAGTTGCGTACTCTTGACAAGGGGAATCTGAAAAGATATAAGACGAATCAAGTTTTCAAGGACACAAATCAAAGTTTTGACAGTTAATTTTCTTATTATAAAATAACTCCCCCCCCCCCCTAAAAAAAAAAAAAAAAAAAAAAACCGAGTCTTTCGGAAAACTATTTTCGAAATGTTGATAGGGTACCATAAAGACACGCAAATATCAAGTTTTCAAGGGTACAAACGAAAGTTTTTACAGTTATTATTTTTTTTCTCAATAAAAGATAAAAAAATTAAACAAGTCTTAGGGGAAAACTATTTTCACCTCCACCGTACAGGGAACACAATTTTGACAGGGTATGTCACGCCAATCTGCATTTAAAACCGTCGTTAAAGAGCTACTTGAACGAGAGTAAAGCAAACGTACTGTTTGCTGAAATTCATTTACAAGCGCTCAGTTAATACAGACATACAGTTCACATCGTATAAAAATGTTTCATAACAACAAAAATAAAATCTCTTTGACCACGACTCAACCTTTGCTTTTCGTATAGTTTCTTCGTCATTCTCTGGTAAATCGGTGTGACGTCATGTGGGGGAGTGGTGTTTTTATACCACTGTGCAGTATGTACGCGTTGCAATGGAAAGAGCACAGTTCTTAGGCAACGTCGAAAAGAAAAGCCTCAAAAATGTTAGATAGCAGCGGGGCTCGAGAGTGATTTATTATTTTAGAAGAGGAAGGAGGTATACTCTCCAAGCACTGCTGGTGATATTGATATCGAAGAGGGGAGCTTCCTCGAGGAGAAAAGGGACAGAGAGTGATGACAACCGTGGGGAGTTCGTCTTGCAGAACCACCGGTGTACTGGATTAAACAATAACAAATGTACATGTGAATTGCTAGTACTTGTTTGCTATGTGCATGTACCCCGTGTCTTTTGCACATGAACTATGTATTTTTCCTCGACTGTAGCTAGTGTGTGTGCATGTACATGTACAGTATATTTTATGTACCTAAAACAGTGCAACTTGAAACTGTACATGACAATCTCTTGGTGTTGGTGAAGTTGTCTTTATAATGTAAAGTCATGTGCGATATATAAAAAGTATGAGTGTTCTATATCTGCCATCTCGCATCTCGTGTAACCGAATCTCGCGTTAGGTTTTCAATCTCGCCTTACGTTTTTGAATCTCGCCATAGGTTTTCAATCTCGCCTTACGTTTTTGAATCTCGCGTTAGGTTTTCAATCTCGCCTTATTTTAAAAATCCCCAAATATTTCAGTTGGTTGTGTTAGGTGAGGCAAACGGACCTATACCTGACGGCCCTCCAAAAACAAGTCCTTACCTTCAGAAACATCTTCGTCAAAGTAGAGGCAGCCACTAGATTCCATCAGCGTGTCTTCGTTCTCAGAGTACACAGCTGAGTTGAGCTGACAGATCTTGTCGTCCATGCAGTAGTTGAAGGACATGCATTCGTCACTGAGCAGGCAAAACACTGAGCACAACGCAGAAGAACGCGCCGTTGTGTTGCGGTAGGCGTGCCCAGCAAGGGACAGGCCAGGCTCGGTGCGTCGGTAAAACCTATGGGGGTTGCCCTTAAGCAAGTTGCGCTGACGTGACACCGATAAACGTGGTTTATCACTGCAACCAAATGATGAAGTTGCCATTGTGATAACCGTAATTGATGACAGGGTGACGTAAATCGACCAAAGCATTGCACACAACATGATACATTCAATCAATCTGAAACAAATGAAATATTAACAATGTTAATTATTGTTATAATCATAATGAACATTAGTGCGCCATCTCTGTCAGAAAAAAAGAACATTGCTAACGATGTTACTTAAAGCCTAAACTGAACTGAACAAGTATGTTTTCAATTTAGTTTTAAAGCTGGAGAGAGTTTCTTCTAGTCTGAGGTTATCCTGACTACTCTTGTTTCTTGTTTTCCTTTTTTAACAAACATATTTGATCGATCGCAATAAGTAGCTTCATTTTTAACATTCCCTGTGGTTGTTGTATTAAAAACACCGTTTTTCATAATTTCCCAAAGGCACCAGACTATTTCAACCTTCCATTACTACATTAAGTGTACCTTGATTTAAACTAGGTAACACCAAGACGTGGAAACTATATGGTATTTATTAATAAACCGGAACCTTAAATTCAAATACGCGCAAGGTAAGCGAAATCATCTTGATGACTTTACTTGTGATAAAAGCATTGACTAATAACTTTGCTTAAAAAAATACAAGTTTTGACATTCAATGTGCACTGACCATCACACGCGGCTTCTGATTGCCAATAGACCCCTTGCGTATGACGTCACGAGCCCAAAACAGTTCCCCCACTGAGTTCAATGAAGAGCTTTCATTGACTGAGATTCGTACGCAACGCGCATACGCGTACACGTTTCCGTTGTTTAATGTGTGGGCAGAGAGTCAGCCATCATAACGTGAACCGTTAGCCAATGACTTCGTCACCAGTGAACACTAAAAATTATTATGATCATTTTAGCCTTCGAGAAAGACTCTGCTATAGGCTCAAAACGTCAGGCCTTTAACCCAAAAATGTTTTGCAATATCATTATGGTAGATGCAGTCACGTTTTCATATCGAAATGAGAAGCTTAATTCAATCATTGTTACGCTCTGCTTATTTCTCATTGGCGTTTGTTGTTTGCCGACGCAGCAACAGTTACTGATGCCATGTTATTTATAGGCAACCCACTTTTTCCCAAGGACCAAGAAATCATTCTTTTTTTTCCTTTCCAACCTTGCCCTTAATATTAACTCAAGTTCCCCACTCAAGGTAGAAAAAAAAATTACATGTAAACCGACGTTTTATGGCTTTATTTATTTATTGATTTTTAAATAAGCCATCATTTATAACTGTATTCCTACGTTTGATACTGGGCCTAGGTGATTGTAGAAGTGGAACTACGTCTGCAAACGGTTTATTGATTCATTCGTATTAACATTTGTTATCCTTTATTTGGAAAGGAGTTATATAAATAAATCCTCAAGTACGCTGGAGCAAAGTTGGTTTCTAACAGTAGCGTGGCTAGTCAATATCGTTTGGGGAGGGGGGGGGGAGTCATAATTGAGGGAACTTTTGATGTTTTGACAGACTCATCTTGTGCCTTTCCTCATCCTATTTTGAGAGAGGCAAGTGGGCAGGGGTTCTGAGCGGGGTGGGGTGCCCGCCACTTCCCCAGTCTGTTCCAACACTGAACACAGCAAGGGTTTATTCTTCTGACCTGCGTATGGTGCCCTAACGATGCGCAATATGTATAGCAAACGGTGAGCACACGCACTTTTGAAAATCTGCCTGGTTTGTGGGTTTCGGAGGCTTAGAGCTGGGGAAGGGGTTTGGTATAAGTGTTTGGGGGGAGGGGGGGGGGCTCGAATGACTTATAAGCGATTTACTTCGAACTATAAATTAGAATCCATGCAGGCCTGTGCTGTTAATGTTCAATGTTTGCAAAAGGCTATTTTGTAATATTTTTTTTAACAAAAAATAGACCCTACCACTTTGTTTAGTCTTTAAGTAACATCACACCATTTTCAAACCAACCTATTTGATTGATAGTATATGTAGCTTCATTGGTCACATTCTCTGTGTTCTTTGTATTTAAAAACTTGATGTTTAGAATTACCCAAGGCATCAGATTATTGTAACCTCGCTTTACTATACTTTAAATGGTCCAGATGTTGTTCTAAAAAGACCATACTACTGTACTTCTAAAAAGACAAAACTTACCTTACAATGGCACGGCTTTTTTGACCGATTCTGCAGTGTGTTCTTCTGAGTTCGCAGCAGCAACCAATGCAATAAGGAATACCGATGGCCGAATTTGGCCGAGTCTGCAAAAAATATTTCTCTTTATAGATCCAAAAGACCTAGCTGGTTTATCTAATCGTTTTGCATGCGCAGGTTGAAGTCGATCGATGACAGCTACGAAGAGTTTGATCAAAGCGCTACTGACGAGTGACGACTTCATACAAACCAGGCACGGGTTCGATCAAACATGGGTGTGACGGCAAACCGTGCTACGTAGACATAATTTGCGAGTAAAACACGCCCACCATTATTTGGTCAAAGGTACAACGTATAGTTTAACTACGCACACACCTTCGTCGCGTAAGAATCTGCTCCAGTGTGAATTACTGCACGCATGCGCAAATTAATAGTCTAACGGTCGAAAACTAAAAATAGCCTCTCATCAAATGTAACCACTTACATGTAACGAAGATTTATAATCCAGCGGCATAAGCCAAAAACACAGGATACAGCTTACGGTAATCTTATAAGACATGCTCATAAATATAATTTGTGTACTTTGCAATTGAAAACCATAATGCAGCCGGTATTTCCAACGAACGCTTATCCAACAAAACTACTGATTCCCGGGTAGTATTGATGCCTTATTCCCTACAAGACATGCTCATTGAAGCTTCCATACTGTTCGGGCTTATCGATTGATAATATAATTTATCCTTCGTATGGCGCTTCTTTGAGCTTGCCTTGGTATCGCAAGCCGCGTGTCCACTATAATTGTCCACATTATTACTACGAATAACATACATTGCCCATTGCCTCACCACGTTGCTATACCAAGTGCTGGTCTAGATCAGATGCGTCCAAAATCAATTCCCCTTTGTAAGTATATGACATGCAGTTCTTAATACAGCGTTGCATCACACCAGTCATCTTCAAGCACTCAACATTATTACAACAGATATTTTATAGGTTATCCTAATCAATTTTATTTAATATTATTTGATTATTTTTTTTAAATAAGGCATCAGAGGGTATTTGCTGTTGACACAAGGATAGATATCTGTCTTGCTCAGTATTCCAAAAACTTGGCAACCCTTGGTTTAAAACGAGCATTGACTAAGTACATCGCACTGCTTGGGTAAAAAGATATTTTCTTTAATATAAAAATGTTGTTTTTATATTTTAAACCAGTTTCACTGACGTCACACGCGGCTTCGGTCTGCCCATGGTTTATGATGGGCTGACGCAATGGCCCTTGGCCCTTGTGAGTAGGATGGGAAATAGCCCGAACATCTGACGTCACACTTCGAGGCTCGTGAATAACGCCAGAGACCCGGCTTCGAGCGTTTGGAGTGATCCTGACAAACGCACCTTTGACCTCGCATCCCACTGCGGTCTTGCGGATAAGGGCAGGGGACCAGTCTAGCAGTGACCATCATTTTGATTATTAATAGACCGGTGCCTGTCCTTACCCTTGCAGTCTTGCGGATAAGGACAGGGGACCAGTCTAGGTGGGAGATGTCTTTAATACATCGAGGGATCACCGAGAGATCATCATCTGTGAGGCAGTATGTAATAACAACTAATGAGAAATGTTATCGAACACAATGGAATCAACGTTTTCCAGATGACACAAAGCTTCAGTGAAATCGTTTTCGTTTCAAGTACGACTATGCAAGACTCTAGCCAGTTGCTATGCAGAGTGTCAACAGAGGGCGCACCAAATGCAGCACGAAACTAAACTATGAATGGACACCCGCGTCGAAACTTTATTCAGGACCACGGACCGACCTGGTTGTTCAGTGATGCCCTGAATCCATGGTGATTGTTCGAAACGTATAGACTACCCCTTTGACTGCAGCTGCTGCAGTCGGGTTATTAACATCATGTGCGATGGCGTCGTCTAACTGCAAAGCGTATATCTGGGCACTTTACTTGGCATGGTTGCTGGCAGGTTAGTGAAATGTCTTACAGCGTGTATGTTGAATAAAAATGCGAGACAGGAAGAGTGTTCTTTGATATTTTGAGTTGAAGTGTCACTCTGGCTATTGTATAATATTCGAAGAGAATGGTACACATTTGCTGTTGCAAACCAATGCTGTTTATTACTTGCATCACGGGGGCTGCCATCTTGTTATACGTTGTTATCAAAGCGAGGCTGGAAAGAAACATTAACTAGTTTCTCATCATCTTGTACGAGAATGGTAACCATAACATGTAAAGAGAATCCATGTACTACGGTAAAGAGGTCTTCCCAACTAGTATGTTTAAAACCGGTTCAACACACTTTGATTCCCATTGGTTATGTTTACTTGCTTCCACCCTGTGTTTATGTCGCACGTTTAAACATGACCACGTGATCCCCTCTCGACCCCAGAATGGTTAAAATGCCCGCAGGTTCTTATGAATGTTAATTTATTTCGGTTGCAGATTTTATTTTAAAAAATCCCACTGTTAATTCCATTGTCTGTTTCAGTTGCCGCAGCTCAAGTCACTGTTTCGGGTGGTTCGTGGGGAGATATCGGCGCGGATACAACCCTCACATGTATGCCTAATTATACCGTATTATTAATCAGATGGATGAACAGTAGTTTTTCCGAGAGTGACGTCATTGAGGCTGACCCGATCGTAAAGTTTGTGCTCCCTGACACACTTCATAACAGAGATGAGGTTCGTTATGTATTCGACGAGGACAACCCCGCGGCGTACCCTCTGACTATCAAGAGACTTACACTTGAGGATGAAATGAGGTACTGGTGTGAGGTGCTCATCCCTGAGATTGCTGGATACGATGACGATTCCCTCACATTAAGGATAAGAGGTACCAAGTTGAAATACTTATTATGTAGTTTCCAACTGACTGTTCAGACAATTTGTAACCCTATTTAAAGCAATGCAAGCCCACTGTGACAGTTCACAACAGCCACATGTCCATGGCAACTAGTGAGATGTGTACGAATTTTAATTTACAAGTCACTTCTTTGTCTGCATCCTAAATTCAAAGAAAAGAAGCCCCACAAAAATAATATGATAAAGCTGGACATTTTATGCCACTGCACGAGGCTCAGACGATGTGCTGCACACCGGCCCTGTTCTTGCCGAGAATTTCGTTAATTTACTCTCTGACCTTTCGGTCTGGTGTCAAACCAAACCATATTTGCTGCACTGTTTGAATGCGCGCACCAGCTAGCTTTGAGAAGGCTGTACTGCGCGTGCGTTTGTGTGAGGGCGGTGTAGGCTCATACAATGAAACCGTTGAATTTGGAGACAAAAATACAATAATTCAAAGTATCCTTAAATAGATACACTGCACCAAACAACTCAGCATCAAATTACACATAATAGTTTTCAAAAAGGCACCCTCATCCTTAAGAAGGGAAGGGGGGTTGAGAAAAGAACATCACTTTATCTCAAGATCAAGATTAAGCCTACTTATGTTTCAATACTTGAAGGTCAAACTGGTCTCGCTATAGTGACCATTTATAAAACTGTTGCGAAATGTATGTGTCCAAGGTGAACATTTTGCCAAACATGCACTGTCCTGGGAACATTGACTGTAAAAACAGATGGAACTTCCTAGAGCCTCAATTGTCTACTTGTTAACCTTCCACTCAGGAAAGAGACCTGAACGTCAGAAGTAACAAAACAAACAGGTGTTTTTCCTACATTTGTGTCTCATGAGCAGGGCCCAATTTCATAGAGCTGCTAAAGCCGACAACTTTGCTTAAAATGGTTGTGCTTAGCCAACAAAAATGTTATTTTATTGTAATCGTCTGAAGTCCAACCCAGACATATGAGCCATAATTAATGGGTTCATCAATCTTGAGGTTTTTATAATCTTAGTCCCTAAAATGCTCTCTTGCTGTTTTTTTTTTTTTGTTTTTTTGTTTTTTCGGTTTTTTCGTGGGGGGGGGAACTTCTTCTTTTTCTTCTTCTTTTCTTCTTCTGTTTCTTTTTACCGGTGTTCGGTCTTATAGAACGTGGGTTAATGTATGTGCCATTATCGTTTCTTTCTTTTCATCTGTGTTGACTTTAAAAAGTAATTATTATAAATTCATAAATCACTTAATTTCGTTTTACCCGTACACCGATGTGTGTAAAGAACTGTATACTCAGTACTTTACCGAGATCAGTGACTAGTCCAATAAGACCCATCACTGGGTGTTTAGTTGTTGCATACAAATTGTTCATAACGGGCATACATCCGGGCCCTTTGCCTTGTTAGGGGACCTTAAAGGTAGGGTCATATATTGGATTTTGTCAATTGAATCCTTATCTATAAAGGCAAAAGATACAAGTAAAAGTCACATATGAAAGTTTAAGCTGAATACAGTGTCTACCTGCTGCAAAGCAGCAAACAAATGGTATGGTATTTTCTTAGGAAAGTTGAATCCATCCACGTTAGAGAATGTGACAGCGGGTACCAACCGCATCTGTTGCCGCAGCATTCGCAAATGGACACCGACCCTCATAAATCTGAGAAAAGATTGATTCATGAATCGTTTATCAGATTTACATGTTTTGGGGTGAAAACTTGAATCTACGTTTTCCAGATGATACAAAGCTTCAATAAAATTGTTTTCGTTGCAAATACAACCAAGCAAGACTCAAGCCCATTCAAGGTGTCAAGAGAGGGCGTAACAAATGCAACGCGAAATCTAAAATAGCTGTATGAATGGACACCCGCGTCGAAACTTTATTCAGGACCACGTACCAACCTGGTTGTTCAGTGAGTCGTTACTTGTTGAACCAGGAAGTGAACTGATGCCCCGAATCCATGGTGATTGTTCGAAACGTCTACCTTTGACTAAACTGCAGTCGGGTTAACGTCGTGTGCTATGGCGTCGTCTAACTGCAAAGTATATATCTGGGCACTCTACTTGGCATGGTTGCTGGCAGGTTAGTGAAATGTTTTACAGCGTTTATGTTGAATAAAAATGCGAGAATTGAAAAGAGTTCTCCTGATGTTTGAGTTGAAGTGTCACTCTGGCTATTGTGGAAAGAAACATTAACTAGTTTCTCATCATCTTGGTACGAGAATTGTAAACATAACATGTATTAATAAGAGAATCAATGTACGGTTAAGAGGTCTTACACAAATAATATGTTTAAAACCGGTTGAACAGACTTTGATTCCCATTGGTCATGTTTACTTGCTTCCACCCTGTGTTTATGTCGCACGTTTAAACATGACCACGTGATCCCCTCTCGACCAGTCAGAATGGATATTAAACTGCCCCAGGTTTTTATGAATGTTCATTACTTTTGTTTGCAATTTTTATTATCATCCTACTATTAATTCCACTGTTTGTTTCAGTTGCCGCAGCCCAAGTCACAGTGTCAGGTGGTTCGTGGGGAGATATCGGCGCAGATACGACCCTCACATGTATGCCTGAGTATGCCGTAGTTTTAATCAGATGGAAGAACAGTAGTTTTTCCGAGAATGACGTCATTGAGACTGACCCGATCGTAAATTTTGTGCTCCCTGACACACTTCATAACAGAGATGAGGTTCGTTATGTATTTGACGAGGGCAACCCCGCATACCCTCTGACTATCAAGAGACTTACACTTGAGGATGAAATGAGGTACTGGTGTGAGGTGCTCATCATTGAGACTGGCGCGTACAGACATGCTTCGCTACTTTTAAGGATAAGAGGTACCATGTTTATTTGCAGTTTCCAACTGACTTTTTAAAATAAATTGTAACATTGGTTTGGGAAACAAACCCAATGAGTTTTCAAAACAGCCGCGTGTGTGTGTTCATTGTAGCTGAAGATGTAGGCCTATGTGACTTCATCAATTTACAAGTCACTTCTTTTGTGCATCCTCATTTTCAAGAGATTACAGATGTCAGATAGATTACTAGGCTAGACATTAACGCCACCGCACGAGGCTCAGACGATTTGCTGCATACCGGCTTTTCATTTTCTGAGAATGTTGTTGATTTAAATTACTCTCTGACCTTTCAGTTGGTGCCAAACTAAACCATTTTAGTACTGTTTGATTGCGCGTACCAGCTAGCTTTAAAATGGCTGTACTGGGCGTGCGTTTGTGTGGGGGCGGTGTAGGCTCACCCAATAGAGCCATTGAGTTGGATGACCGAAGCCCATCTCCATTAATGATGGGGAAGGGAGAGGAGATTGGGAAAGAAATAAAATTAAAAAAAACAGACTGGGAGACAGGGCTCGAGTTTGACATTTAGATTGGTATTAAATCTAATGCTAAGGTACGTAATTGTTAATTTACAACTCATATAATTATGAGTTGTGTGAGATAAAACACTGTCCATTACTTTTAGAATTGTAAAGTTGTTATTAACATTTTATTCACAGCAAACGCCAAATGATAAAAACATTAAAATTACAATGTGCAAAGGCTGAGAAGGAGGATGATCTTACCATAATGTTTAGTTTCCTTGTAAAAGTACTTAGTACTCTGATGTGGTAAAGTAATGGATCTAAGAACCTCATTCTGTTTAAGTAGGGAACAAGATTTCTGTGCTAAACGGTCTCAAAATAATAACATTCGTATTAATACTATCTTTTTACATTTGTAGTGTGCCCTCTCCTCTCGTGGATTTTCAAAGGTGCTAGGCCTATTTACAACAAAAAACTCCACGTAAATTAAAAAAAAACATTACATGCAAAATACAATAGTTAAATGAATCCTAAAATACATGCACTGCACCAAACAGCTCAGCATCACATTACACATAATTGTTTTCAAAAAAAGTCACCCTCATCCTTGAAAAGGGAGGGAGGACCGACGCAAACAAACACTCAAAAGTATAATTGAGAAAAGAACATCACTTTATCCCAAGATCAAGAATAAGCCTAGTTATGTTTCAATACTTGAAGGTCAAACTGGTCTCGCTATGGTGACCGTTTATAAAACGGTTGCTAGGTCATGTGTCCAAGGTGAACAATTTTGACAAACATGCACTGTCCTGGGAACATTGACTGTAAAAACAGATGGAACTTCCTACAGCCTCAATCGTTTCCTTGTTAACCTTTCACTCAGGAAAGGGACCTGAACGTCAGTAGTATCAAAACAAACAGGTGTTTTTTTTCTCATGAGCAGGGCCAAATTTCAAAGAGCTGCTAAAGCCGACAGTTTTGCTTTAAATTGTTGTGCTTATCAAACAAAAATGTTTTATTGTAATCGTCTGAATTCAAACAGCAAACATATCAGCCATAACTAATGGGTTCATTAGTATATTAGTCTAGAGGTTTTTATAATCATAGTCCCTCAGATGCTCTCTTGCTGTCTGCGTTTTGTTTTTGTTTTTTTTGTTTTTTTGTTTTTTGGAGGGGTGAGCTTCTTCTTCTTCTTCTTCTTTTTCTGTTCACCGGTGTTCGGTCTTATAGAACGTGGGTTAATGTATGTACACTTATTGTTTCCCTTTTTTCATCTGTGTTGACTTAAAAAATACAAAAAATAAAAAAAGAAAATCACTTAATTTCGTTGGTTTCTTCTTCGAAATTTGTGTCTCATGAGCAGGGCCAAATTTCAAAG
Source organism: Pycnopodia helianthoides (assembly GCA_032158295.1). Classification (NCBI taxonomy): domain Eukaryota; kingdom Metazoa; phylum Echinodermata; class Asteroidea; order Forcipulatida; family Asteriidae; genus Pycnopodia; species Pycnopodia helianthoides. Next base: position 1,953,504 of record CM063262.1, read on the forward strand.
AGCTGCTAAAGCCGACAATTTTGCTTTAAACTGTTGTGCTTATCAAAAAAATTGTTTTATTGTAATCGTCTGAATTCAAACAGCAAACATATCAGCCATACCATCGCTTGAGCCCATCGCTATTCAAGCTATCAACACGAAACCTTAAATTGCTGTATGAATGGACACCCGCGTCGAAACTTTATGCAGGACTACGTACCAACCCGACCGACCTGGTTGTTCAGTGAGTCGTTACTTGTTGAACCAGGAAGTGAACTGATGCCCTGAATCCATGGTGATTGTTCGAAACGTATAGACTACCCCTTTGACTGCAGCTGCTGCAGTCGGGTTATTAACATCACGTGCGATGGCGTCGTCTAACTGCAAAGCGTATATCTGGGCACTCTACTTGGCATGGTTGCTGGCAGGTTAGTGAAATATCTTACAGTCTGTATGTTGAATAAAAATGCGAGACAGGAAGAGTGTTCTTTGATATTTGAGTTGAAGTGTCACTCTGGCTATTGTATAATATTCGAAAAGAATGGTACACATTTGCTGTTGCAAACCAATGCTGCTCATTACATGCATTATGGGGGCGGCCATCTTGTTTTACGATGTTATAAAAACGAGGCTGGGAGGGAACATTAACTAGTTTCTCGTAATCATGGTACAAGAATGGTCACCATAATAATTATTGATGTTTATTTTTTTATTTTTTGCAAGTTTTATTACAATCCCACTATTAACGCCATTGTTTATTTCAGTTGCCGCAGCCCAAGTACCAGTTTCAGGTGGTCCGTGGGGAGATATCGGTGCGGATACAACCCTCACATGTATGCCTGAGAATCCCATCTTACTTATGAGATGGAAGAACAGTAGTTTCTCCGAGACTAACATCGATTACGCTGTCTTAATCGTACGATTTGAGCTCCCTTATGACAAAGTGGTTAACAGAGATGAGCTTCGTTACGTCTTTGACAAGGACAACCCCGCGTACCCTCTGACTATCAAGAGACTTACACTTGAGGATGAAATGAGGTACTGGTGTGAGGTGTTCTTCACTGCTGTCGGGCACAAACATGCTTCGCTACTATTAAGGATAAGAGGTACCATGTTTTTGTATCTTTACATGTTGTTTCCAACTGAGTTGTTGATAATATTTGTAACATTGGTTTGGGAAACAAACCCAATGAGTTTTCAGAACAGTCGCATGTGTGTGTTCGTTGCAGCTGAAGATGTATGCCTATGCGACTTCATTAATTTACAAGTCACTTCTTTTTTGTGCATCCTAATTTCCAAGAGAATAAAAATGGGAGATAGATTTATAGACTGGATAATTTCGCCACCGCACGAGGCACAGAAGAAGTGCAGCATACCGCTGTCATAGGGAAATCTGACCCTGAAAATTCTGTCCCCAATAGGAGCTTGATTCGAAAGAGGGCGCTATCAGAAGAAATTTGTACACAGTTTGCCATATGGGGGGGGGGGGACACACAGAATCTCCTGCCAAACCGGCTTTTTATTTGTTGAGAACGGACCTCATACACATTACGTCATTTGATTAGGGCGCCCTTAGCTAGAGGTCAAAAGAGACTTGCTCATTGGCTCATCGACTGGCTCATTGGCTCACGATGGCGGCGTGATGACGTCAATGCATAAGGTCAATTTTGTGAGTTTACTCTCTGACCTTTTCGGTTGGTGTCGAACCAAACCATTGCAGCACTGTTCGAACGCGCGCGCGTGCCAGCTAGCTTTGAAAATGCTGTTCTGCACGTGCGTTTGTGTGAGGGCGGTGTAGGTCGATCCAGTGAAGTCATTGAATTAATTGGATGACCCATTCATTTTTGTCGAGGACAAGGGAAGGCGAAAGAGGGAGAGAGAGGGGTTGGGGAGAGGGGAGATGAGAAAGAACAAGGGGCATGGAATGAGGTTGACATTTAGATGTGTATAAACAATCTGTAAAATAAAATAAAATTTGAAATAAAAATTATTTATACTTTTATCTCAAGATCAAGAATAAGCCTACTTAGGTTTCAATACTTGCAAGTCATTTAGGTGTCGCTGGTGACCTTAGAGAAAACTGTGGCAATGTTCTGTGTCCAAGGTGAACAGTTTGCCAAACATGCATTGTCCTGGGTAACCTTGATTGTAAAAACACATGGAACTTCCTAAAACCTCATAATTATTTTAAAACTTGGTAACCTTCCTTTCAGGAAACGGATCTGCAAGTCATTGATACCTTAAGTTTAGTATTACAAAAAGGACTTTGACATTCGTGTCTTATGCACATTGCGCAATGTCATAGAATTTCACCATGGTTTTCAGTTTGTTTTGTGTGTAGTTAATGAGGTGAGATTCGCATAAATGTAGAAGATGACGTGGAAACTGATTTTATTTCTTACAATCACCTGAAGTCCGACAAGGAAAAATAGGACTCGATCTATGTCTTAATTAAACAGTCGAAATGTTCATTAATTGTAGTACCTGAGATGCTCTCTGTTTGCTTGTTTTTTTTATTCATTTTTTTTTTTTTTTTTTGTAGATTATATAAGAAGCAAAATAAAATGTTTTATCGCCTTAGAATCGTAAAGGTCTTTTTCCCGTTTTGTTCCTTTCTCACTTTTTCTCTGTCTTTCCCGTACGGCGCGGTTTTTGCACACCATTTCACGAATACGCGTTGTTTTATTGCCAACATGGCGGCAGGAGGGACTGCACTCATTGCCTTTTTTGTGCTGGCTTAACCTATAGTTGTGTAACATTTGTTGTATTATTATATAATGTTAATATATTATCATTTATATAAAAAAGCTAAAAAATCATGTTTTCCTACCATGTTTTGATTAGTTTGGTTTCACCAATCAGTGTATGTATGTATGTATGTATGTATGTATGTATGTACAAACAAACAAACAAACACATTTTTCACAATGTTTTATAACTAAAGATTTTACCTTTTTTTTTCATTTATCTTTTTTTTTTTTTCTTTTTTTTTTAAAGTTATTTTAAAGTTTAGGAGCATGTTGTAAGATGTAATAAATTTGTTTAGTGTATGATTATTATTGTTTCAAATTTTGTTGTGCCGATTTTGATCCAAATTCTCGTTTGGCTGATTTTGTTTAATAACAAACCTAATCACAGAATTAATCACTAAAAAAACCTTTCCCATTACCATGCTTGGACCACGATTACCCCCTCTACCCACTGACTATCAAGTCAGTGGGGCCCGGACGGTGAGGCGAAATACTGGTGTAGGGTTTTTGATCAGGTCAGGAGAGCGCTGGCGCGCTCGGAGTCAAAATAAGAGGTAGTGAAAACATTTCAATACAAGATTAAATTGTTTTAATTTGTGGATTAACGTATGTAGTTTTATTTAACTTACTTGAAACTATTACGTCAAAAATCCTCCACCCCAAAAAAAAATAAAATAAAAAAAATTATGAGTGATTGTATGGAGCTTTAATAAAGAAACAAAGGTGTAAAAAGAAAATCGGTAAAAAGCCTTCGTTCGAGCGAAAATAATCTTCGAATGGAACGAAAATAAATTCAATCGCTCGAGAGAAAAAAATCTTAGTTCGAGCGAAGATTTGTTTTTCATCAATTTTGTTTTCACCTATGTCCCTTTAGAAGTTCCGTAATGAACGCTATTGGAAAGGAAGGTAAAACCCTCGCATTGTTGTCAACGGCACTGTTGTAACCTATTCATGCCAGAAGTTATATGTTATCATACATAAAACCATAGAAGTACCATATACTGTCAACGACGTGCACGTGTAGAGTTCGTGCCAAGGGTAAACCAACCCGGAAGTGCAGGTTGGTCCTTCATTATTTCACCATGGCGTCTCGGACCCATTTTACGTGTGTACTTGTGCTCGGCATTTTAGGCATCGGTAAGTACAACAATGGCCATAAACGAGTTGAGTTTAAACATGTTGAAATGTGAAGTTGAACATTCAGCAAATGTGTCTTTTTGGTTGTCGGGTGACAATCATTTTTTGCCGACCTTACACGTTTATGCAGAAGTTCGACTGTTTGCATGCAATTGGGATTATTATTTTATTTTTGTTTCTTCTTCATATTTTCAAATTAAGTTTGTCTATAAGAATTTGTGTTACAACTTGAAATTCCACCGAATGGATTTGCTCATACACACCTTCTGCCTGATTTTGTATCTAAAACATTTGTTTTATTCGTTCATGTTCGAATTCCCTTGTGGTTTTTGTTATTGACCGTGTCCCCCCCCCCTCCCAATAATATATGTAATATATTGTAGGTTTTGCTTACAACAGTTTTTTTTATAAATGAATGTAGATATACTGTGTGTGGACGCTTATAGCCGTCTTAATTTCCATATACGCTCAAATCTAGCGTTTTATGTACTATTTTTTTTTCAGTGGTGGCTGTTGGTGAACTAATTGTCACCGGTGATCCGTGGGTTGGCATCCACCAAAATACAACCGTGACCTGCTCCGTAGTCACGGCACGAGCTCTAGATTTGAATTGGAGGAAGGGCCCGCTGGGCGCTCCAAACAGCGCCTCTCAACCCATACTCCTGTACGATACCACGCGGCCCACTAATCTCGTAACTTGGTCTGAGACCGTGGACCGAACCCACTTTACATTCGATGAAACAAAATCTGACTTCCCATTATCAATACTATCGGTTACACTGGAGGACGAAGGCAGATATTGGTGCCAAGTCACAGATGACGTGACTTTTTCATTGTCATATAAGCAAACAGAAATACGCATAAGAGGTGAGAATGTAGTTTGTAAATTTGTCGAAATCTCGGGGGGGGGGAGGCTGTAAACGTTTTTATCAATTAATTAATTTGATTCGTGCGGCAACAATAATTGATTAACTTGGTTTTTGTTTCTCTAAAGTTCGAACTGTTTGAGTTTTCTCAGGTTTGAGTGGAATTTGAAGACACAGAAATTACATGTATACACGTTCATTGACTAACAACAATAATTATTAATCGGTTCGAATACGAAAACGGTGAGCGCAGAGACAAATCGCTGAACTGGAACGAAAGTGTAAAATTGAATGCACTGTTGAGACGTGCTGTTTGAACGAAACAGCCCATATAGCGGAAGTACGAGTTCGGATCCTACTGCAGCACAAGTTTTAGTTTCTACATTATGGCGTCGAACGGTGTTGTGTGTCTGCTTACTCTCTGCTGTTTGTTCACAGAAGGTAGGTTCAAAAAGTTCAACTGGTTTTTTGTGTGTTAAAGATCGTTGTAAACACATACAAAATAACTGAGTCTATAGTATGTTCTAATTTGCTGGGAACTTAATCTGTAGGTGTTATGTGTAAACGTGATATGTGGAACTGCAAAATTGTGTGTTTTGGTTTGTTTCAAGGAAACAAAACGCTAATAAACTTTCTTATAAAGCAGGCCTAGATTGTGTTTGATCGCCAAAATAGTCAACTTTGGTATCTTAGTTATTCCAAGTCTGGTTCCTTCGTTTTCGTTTCACTCATTTGCTTGTTTCTACTTTTTTTGCTGATATTTCTCACTTGAATTTGTAAAAAAAACACGTTTTTGATAACCTTTTGTGAATTTAGATGTAGATTAGATGGCGGATTACCAATGTAGAGAAGAGATCAAGGCATTAAAAAAATACGATTATAGGAACCAATATACATTTTAGATGTACAGATTTTAAGCTGCGGTTTTAACTCTCACTGCGGGGAGTCGGGTAGGGAGGGAAAAGGACCCATCCACGGGCGAGCTTTTTGTTTAACGCGGGTCAGGTTATTGGTCAAATCGACGTGGAATATGAATTTAATTGAATTCTTTGCATTTTGGTTGAGGCCATTTTGTTTTCACCGTGGGTGTGACGTCAGTAGGAATCACGTCAGTTATGAGCTTAGGGTTACCGGTCGAAGAAATAGAGGAATAACGTGACAATTGATTGGTTCAGACTTGCTATATATAAGGATTAATATCCACTTATCTCAGAGTATTATTATTTATATTTTTTTTTCTCAAATCATGCAGTCTTGCCGCTGGTAACTGTTTCCAATGCACCCTGGGTGGACATCGGCTCTGACACCACACTCAACTGCATCACAACAAACACGGGTACCATTCGAGAAGCCCAGTGGAGGAGGGGCGACTTCACTGATAGTTTTAACGATGCCGTTGCGATCCTTCGATTCGTTATTGGCCCACCGATCGCATTATATTGGGGCGCGGTAAACGAGTCGCATTTTACGTTTGACGAGACCGCACCCGGTGTACCGCTCACCGTCAGGTCGGTGACTCTCGGGGACGAGGGGAGATATCGGTGCCAGCTAAACATCCGAGGGATTGGGTATGAGGATGGTTTATCCGACCTTCGGATCAGAGGTGGGTGTGGTCGATCCGTACGGATTCAGATGTCACATAACATGATCATTAAACCCTTGCACTGACAAACCATGCACCTAGCAGACAAACTGTTTTTGTTTTTCAATCTGGGGAACAGTTTGTATGTCATTATTAACATAGGCCTAAAGCTGACAGTCCACGCTACAAACATATCACTTCAACAAATTTTCATGAAAACAATCCCAATAAGATATAAATCGTTCCTACTTATTATTTTTTTAAAGGAACATTACATAATTGGTTTTTGCTAACAAAACAGTTGCTGGCAGTGTAGGCACTTTATGTAATCCACCATATACATAAACTGACAAACCTGTAGAAGTTTGAGATCGATCGGCCATCTTGGGTCACGAGAAAATAGTGAAAAACCGATTACACATTTGCATGAAATCATAAAGCTTAAACAAATGAATAAAACGCCCACCGAGCGATAAACTCCAATCGGCAAATTAGTTTATTTATTTCTCATCAAATATGGCATTTCAGACAGAAATATTTCAAGGGATGTTTTCTACTATCATCATCATTAGACCTGTAAGTTTTATGTAAATCTGTGATAAAAAAAGTATATTTTACAAGTTTTTTCTTACCAATTCTGTAATGTCCCTTTAAATGCATAGCTCTCAACGAACCCACTTGAAGTGTTAATCGTTCACTACAGACGTGTGCATCAAAATACGTCTATATCAACCCTAGTTTTAGTGCCAGACCCAACTGAAAGTATTAAGTAACCCGTGGTCTGATATTATTCGATGGAGCCCATTTTATGGTCGATAAAACATAATAGTATTGTTACCACACTGTGTAGATAATATCACTTTGCATAATATAGTCGAGTGGACAGAAATACCCATTTGTAGTCAGAATAGACTTTACTAAGTCGTCAAGTTTTCAGAAGGAACTGTGAGACTTGAGAATTTTAACGGATACGCTATGAAGTAATTTCTTAGATTCTTTCAGCGTTATTAAATAGTTTGGCTTTTGCTTCCAGTAGGTTAAAGTAATTGGTTTTCATTGAATAATGTTTTGATTGAATTAAGCAAACAGGTTCCCCGTCCATTCGTTGTGACTAAAGACAACAATTACAACAACAAACACAGTACAAATGACAATATCATTTAGGTAAACAAGATTCGATGGAGATATTTCATGTTAAGTCTCAACTAATAGTGACATGCTCTTTCCTGCATTAGAGATGAACACTCTTATCCAATGTCTGAAACATAATTGAACTTTTCAAAACTATGTTGTTTACTATCATTCATTCATGTACGATTCGAATACAAAAACGGTGAGCACAAACACAAATCACTAGGCTGGAACGAAAAGATTAAGATAAGTTCACGTATTTTCGTTCGAGACGCGCTGTTTAAACGAAACAACCCATAGCGGAAGTACAAGGTCGTATGCTGTACTACTAGTCACATTATGCCAGCTATGAATTTCAGTTCCGCATCATGGCGTTGACTGATGTGTGTGTACTGACGCTCTGCTGTTTGCTGACAGAAGGTATGTTCTAAATATTTAACCATTGGTTTGAGTAAATTTGTTTGTAATCCATTATGAAATAAGTGTGTTTATAAATTACTACTTCTTACTGCTGAGATTCTGTATAGACATAAGTGTACAGTGTTGTTTGTGGCATGTATAGAGCTCGTGGGCAATTCGGAAAAATAATTGGATACAGGGCAATTGGAAATGCAATGCACACAAATATGCGTGTAGGATTTTTCATACTATAAAGTTAAGACGCTCTGTAAAGTGTTTTTTTTTTCCTTGCCAATTGTGGTAGGTCTACAAATTGTTGTCTTTTGTGTTCATTTTGTATTTATATTATTTGTATTTTTTGTTCCAGCAGTATTTGCCTTAATCACTATTTCCAATGCACCTTGGGTGGACATCGGCTCAGATACCACACTCCACTGCACGACTTCAACCACGGGGACAGTTCGGGAAGTCTGGTGGGCGAGGGGTGAAGTGACGGATACGATTAATGAAGTTTCGGCTATCGTGAGCTTCGTCATAGGGGAGTCGATTATGTGGGGCGATTCGGTAAACATGACGCACTTCGCTTTCGACGAGACCGCACCCGGCGTACCACTTGCCATCAAATCGGTGACGTTTGGGGACGAGGGGAGGTATTGGTGCCTGATAAACGTCGTGGGGGAAGAGGTTGGCATATCTGATCTTCAGATCAGAGGTGGGTGTGGTCGATTCAGGCTGCTTCTTTTACTCCTCCCCGTTACTCGAGTAACAAGGACTGGTACCTCAGATAGAGCCCACTCTATGTTCGATAACGAATACAGGTACCAACCTGAGGATAATTTCATTTTGCATATTCAGTTGTGTAAACAGAAATGCGCATCAGCAGTAATTAGAGACTTGATTAACTCGTCAAGTTTTCAGAAGAAATTGTTTGAACAAGCAAGTTTTCAAAACACTTCTGAGACTCGTTCAGCAAAATTAAACAAGTTGGCGTTTCAGTATAGTGCCTTTAAGGTCCAACGACTGGTTTGCATCGACTGATGTTTGTTAGAATTTAGCTTAGTTTCTCCAGGCAGTACACACAATCGGCGACCGGAGACACACCAATATTGAGTGTTTATTTATTGTGATAAAGTTCAACAAAGGAAAAAATTCTTTGTCATGCATTGAGAAGAGACTACGGTCCATGAGTTAAACATAGTGGACATCAATGATGTTATTCAATTATGTACGCTTGGGGAAAAACATAACAACAACAACAAACTCGCAAACACAAACACACGCACACAACGGCGAGCCCTGACAGCAGTCGCTAGACTGGAACGAGGTGAACGAGTTCATGTATTTTATGTGGAGTTGCTGTTTGAACGTAACAGCCCATAGCGGAACTTCGGAAGTACATAAGGTCGGACGCTGATGTACTAGTCGCATACGGGCAGCTCTATTTATAGTTTTAGTTCTACATTATGGCGTTGAACGGTGTTGTGTGTCTGCTGACGCTCTGCTGTTTGTCAACCGAAGGTAGGTTCACAAAGTTTTTACTGTTGGTTTGAATATCGTTGTGAAATAACCAAATATCATAATAGAGGGCGCAAGATGATTAACTGGAGCTCTGGCGCATGGGCGCCATTTCAGCAAGCGAACATTTTGATATATCTCATTGATAGCAATGGTCAGTGTCTGCACTGATCTAATTGCTGCTTCAAAAGAGTTGCTTACTGAAATGGCGTCCAGTGCACAATTTTTCAGCCCGAGTCAGCCATCTTGCGCTTTTAGCGCTGTACTACTTTTTTTGTTTTACTATAATACTGGATTAAAATGTAGGCCTACACATTTTTCACTGTTGATTGTTGCAGACAGAGTGCTCGGGGGTCATTCGGGAAATCACAGGGTTCAAGACACGTGGAAACGTAAAACATAAAATGACTTTTGTTCTTTGAAACAAAGTTAGAATGCTTTGAAGATTTACGATGCTTTGTGACGACTTGTTATTTCGCCCCAAACTGTACTAGGCGATTGTTTCTTTATCGTTGGTGTAAATTATTCACTTGTTGTTTTGATTAATATAAAAACCTTCTTGCCCAGATTTCAAAACAAATTATCACGTTTACTGTTTTATATAAGTAAAACTTTAAGAATCTATATATAAATGCATTAATCTCTAATGTTGTGATTTACCGCGATTCGAGTCGAGGGGCTATAGGTGGGCAGCTCTACCTATGTGGTGCTCGATATGTGACATGGTGTACCCAGGGACTGTACCCCCTTCCTTTTTGTGTCTTCATTGTGCTCTGGAAATCTCAGAAATTCTTTACGTGATTTTAGAAGGGGTGGGGCAGGTCCGTATGGAGAGGAAAAGGGTGGGTTAAAGTATGGGAACAATTTGGTGAAAACCCCATGCCACATAATATATCGGGCGTGGTACAGTGCCACCTGTGGGCGGGCTTTGTCACATTCAGGTTAGACCACGGGTCAAATTAAAGTGGAATTCGGGTAAAAAAATAAGTTTTTATTGTAACTGTATGACCTTCTGATCTAGATTAAGAGCTGGTCTTAAATTAAAATATGAGCTCGGGTTATCTTTACGAGATCATTCAGAAGAAATTGATACTTTTTAGGCCTACGCTCGTTAGTTTAAACTCCCGTTTCTCTCAGAATGGTAAAACATTTTGTCTGATATTTGTATGTTTTGTTTGTTCCAGCAGTAATGGCCTTGATAACAGTTTCCAATGCACCCTGGGCGGACTTCGGCTCAGATGCCACACTCCACTGCACGTCTTCATCCGCGGGAACGATTCGAGACATTCGGTGGGCGAGGGGCGAAGCGACGGATACGATTAATGAGATTTCGACGATCGTGCTTTTAATGATCGGTCGGCCGATAGAGTGGAACCCTGCTGTGAACGCGTCGCATTTTGCGTTTGACGAGACCGTACCCGGCGTACCGCTCACCATCAAGTCGGTTGCGATTGGGGACGAGGGGAGGTACTGGTGTCTGATGAACACCGTGGAGGCCGGAGACACGTACGGCACGTCTGATCTTCAGGTCAGAGGTGGGTGCGGTCCAGTAAACAGACCGGAGTGTGAATCGTTGGGGAGCACTTTTGTATGCCATTTCTTCATTCAGAAAGTCGAGTTGGTAGTACAAATTAAATCACTTGAACCATTTTCACGGATACAATTCTACTGAAGATCAATTTTGCTAAAAGATTTCCCTACCCAGTTTTAAATCTAAAAAAAATAATTTTGAATTCCCCCAAACAAAACGCTTCCACGACGTTAACAAATCAAACAAGTTACATTTCTATACAAGAAAGGTACTTCCTAGCCTTTTCAAAATGGAAAAAAGGCGCCATTTTCCCTCTGAGACTCTGTTTCGAATTATCATGTAAATTACATTTTAATCCATTCTGTTTTTAAATTGTACCAATAATAAGTGAACTTGTGCCTAAAGAAAATGACAAGGAATAAAATTTTAAAAAATAATAAAGAGGGACTCTGCAGAGACAGAGAAAGATGTTGACAGCAAAGTGTTCTCTTGTCTGAGGAGGAAACGAAACATGTTTTACCTAAAAGGAAAGAGCCGCACTTCTGCCACGCAAAGTTCTGTTTCATCCATTAGGCTTTTATTTCCGGCTCATGTACTTGCCATCCAAATAAAAACTAACAAAAAACATGCAATGTTTACATGTTCTATTGAGGAACTTCCTTGGACACCGGAAAGTGTAAGGTTTTTTTTCTGGTTGTTCAATTATTTAGCGACCACTTTAGATCATAACAAAGAGGCTCATGTAACAGGAGCTCGACAAAGATTATGGATTTTAAAGTTCAAGGGTGCTTTAGTTTGGTGCCGTTAGTGTTTGTCGACTGCGAACCGAAAGTGCACGGGGCATCCACTTCAATCATCGAGAGGTTTAAGTTTTGTTTCAATCCAGGTAAAAGGACCCTGTACCCTTCCCCCCCGGAATGCCTTTTGTTTTACTGAAATAAATATGTAGCTGCAGACTTATCAATACCAGTTTCCATTGCTAATATGTATAAGTGAGAATGATAACCTGTCTTATTTATTTATTTGAACTGTACTGTACTGCACTTCATCGAGAAGTTTCAGTTTTGTTTCAATCCAGGTGAAAGAACCATGGCACTTGTCCCCAAATTGCCCTTTGTTTTACTGAAATGAATATGTAGCTGTAGACTGATCAATACCAGCTTCCAAAAGTGAGACTGATAACTTGTCTTATTTGTTTGTTTGAACTGTACTGTACTGCACTTCATCGATAATTTTAAGTTTTGTTTCAATCCAGGTGGAAGGACCCTGGAAATTTTCTTTCCCCAAATTGCCTTTTGTTTTACTGACATGAATATGTAGCTGTAGACTTATCAATACCAGTTTCCATTGCTAATAATGTATAAGTGAGAATGATAACTTGTCTTATTTATTGATTGATTGATTGATTGATTGATTGTGATTGATTGATTGATTGATTGATTGATTGATTGATTGATTGATTGATTGATTGATTGATTGATTGATTGATTGATTGATTGATTGATTGATTGATTGATTGATTGATTGATTGATTGATTGATTGATTGATTGATTGAATTTATTTTATTTATTTATTTATTTTTATTTATTTATTTTTTATTTATTTATTTATTTATTTATTTATTTATTTATTTATTTATTTGAACTGTACTGTCATCCCTGCCATAAAAGTTAAAGAACTCGATGCGCCCCTTACGTGTAATTCAGCGAAAAATCATTGACATTTTAAACCAAGGTGTAACTAGACTGGTCCTATGTCCTTATCCGCAAGGATAATGACAGGCACCGGTCTATTAATCAAAATGATGGTCACTGCTAGACTGGTCCCCTGTCCTTATCCGCAAGACCGCAATGGGATGCGAGGTCAAAGGTGCGTTTGTCAGGATCCCTCCAAACGCTCAAAGCCGGTCTCTGGCGTTATTCGCGAGCCTCGAAGTGTGACGTCAGATGTTCGGGCTAAGGTAAACCTGCTAAAATAGTCCGGTTACATTTTACCGGAGTCATAGACCAATAGAGTACCCTGACTCTCTGTCACATCTAATACATACCAAATGAAGTTGTATATTCAAATTCATGAGACATGTTCAACATAAACTTGGCCCTTATTCCGTCCAGTTAAACCGTCTATGACGGCGTGTTGACCCTCTCTGCCACAGCTCTCTGCGTGAACTGTATGTTTTAGGCCTGGAAAGTTGAAGCAACCAACCTCCTTAATTACGACAGTTTACCCATTCCCCAACATTACGGGTAGTTTCCATATAACATTTTTAATTTAGGTGTACGATGCCACCCCCCCCCCCCCCCCGTTTTTCCCCCTTTTTATTTTCATATATATTTTGTTTTATCTTGGGATGCTTTCGAGGGCCATTAAGGAGATTGTAAAGGAATGTATAATTCTATTAATGTTGTTCTCGCTCGGGTTTGGTACAGTTGTGAATTTCCCGAGAGAGAGAGGAAAAACACATAGAATTGACTTTTCAACTTAAATGTGAGTAAAACAACAAAAAAGGGTCGACTGTTCTTAATTCTCTCGTGTTTAATATAGTTGCTACTTTCCAGAAAGATAGAGATCGAAAGTCGAGTTGACTGGATCATCTTGGCCCCATTCCGTTCGCAAATAATTATGCAGAGTACTTTAAATATAGGACATTTAATTCTAATAATGGGAGGGGGAAATACAGAATCTGTCGTAATCTTTCACACGTTTGAATGGTCAGCATCTAATCACTGCATCTGTTTTATGTCATCTCACTTCAGTACCACCGACCACCATGACCGTCACCTATGGGGGAAGCAGCTACGGCAACGGGGACTCTATCTCGCTGGTAGCAGGAGATGATCATCAGTTCACCTGCAACGTTCCCGGTGTCAAACCCGCAGCGAACTTCACATGGACCCTTGGGGGTGCGACACTCGAGCAGACGGGGCTCCAGGAAGACACCGTAAATCAGGGCGACTCCAGACTCGTGGACAGCGCCGTCACTGAACAAGCGGTGAACATCGCCGAGTCACCCGGTACGCAGATGCTGTCTTGTGGCGCGACCAACCGCCAGGATGGACTTACCGACGCCGAGGTGGCTGTCACTGTGACGGTCCAAGTGAAAGGTGGGTTGGCCAGTCTTTCAGGATCAATAACAGACTTATGTGCTGTTGAATTGTGCCGTCTTTTCTACCAATCGCAGACTTTTGAATGCTAGGTGGAAGCAGACACACCAGGTAGAATTATATTGTTTACGTAGTTCTAAGCATACGCACATTGCTGAGGACAATAGATTTACCTGGTAAGTCTGCTGCCACCTTGCGTCCCAATTAATGTCCCCCATTAAATCACATGTTGTTGCCACTTTGGTCTTTTCTTCGATATGCATCGCAGAAGAAACCGAACTGCATTGCGTGTTAAACACTTTACGTTAGCATAAATTTTATTTTGTTTTTATATTTGTGTACAGTGTCTTAATATTGCCCCCGAAAATTAGATTTGTGAAAATTACTTGTGGTTATAATTATAGTCTCTACTTTGACCAAATGTCGTGTTTTTGTAAGGTATCTAAATAGTTTTAACCGTCTGGGTTTTTCAAATTTTAACTCCATGGCGAGAATCCTGAAAAGTTATTTTTAAGTTGCAACAAGCTTTAAGTTGGCAGGTTTTGTTCATTTTCAACACTGTAGTTCCTCCTAGCGCGTCATCAATGACACTTTGAATTCCAATGACGTGGCCTTAACTCCGGATGCAGCAGTCCCCGTTGACCAGAGTGTTGAGTACACCTTTATGTGTGCGGTACGGGGTACCAGACCTTCGGTTCTCATCACGTGGTTACTTCAAGAAAGGGTGCAATCATCCGGCGGCTCAGGAACTCCGGTAAGGGACGAGTTGTTTGATACTTTGTCCGAGTGGTCCTTCATACCTAGACGGGACGACCACGGCAGTACGGTGAAGTGTTCGGCTGAGACGGCTGAGACCATGAGTCCGGCCCCGTTCGTGTCTGTCACCTTGCAAGTTATAGGTAAGGACAGGGTTGTCAGTCGATCATCACAAAATAGTGTGTTAAAGACACTGGACACTTTGGTAATTGTCAAAGACCAGTCTTCTCACTTGGTGTATCTCAACATATGCACAAAATAACAAACCTGTGAAAATTTGAACTCAATATTGGTCGTCGAAGTTGCGAGATAATAATGGAAGAAAAAACGCCCTTGTCCATGTTGTCACACGAAGTTGTGTGCTTTCAGATGCTTGATTTCGATTTCGAGACCTCACGCGTGAGGTCTCAAAATCAATTCAAATATTTTACTGAGAAATTACTTCTTTCTCAAAAACTACGTTACTTCAGAGGGAGCCGTTTCTCACAATGTTCTGTACTATCAACAGCTCTCCATTGCTCGTTACCAAGTACGTTTTTATGCTAACAATTATTTTGAGTAATTACCAATAGTGTCCAGTGCCTTTAAGAGTTATATGCAAATATTACATATACCAGATGCTTTTAATACCAAGAATCGAGAGAACCTTGCAATACAACCGGGCCCTGGTTGTCCGCAGTGTTTAAGCCTCACACACGAAGTGCGGACTTGAGAACAAAAGTAGTCCACGTAAAGTAGGCACTTGAAACTCTATGTGGACTTGCACACGTCCACATAGTATTTTTTACAGTGTTGAAGTATATGTTTTTTCTTAAAGGCCCTGTACACTATTGGTAAGATCGAAAAACACAATGTTCACAGATTCACACATAACTTACATGATTTAAAGTCAGCAATGGTAGAAAGGGTTCCTTAAAATATTTCTGCCTAAAATGCTATCGTTTCTGAGAAACGAGTAAAACAATAGTAATTATCGCGCGCGATAATTTGAAAAAACAGAAAACACATAAGATCTCTTTTCACTATTTTCTCGTGACCTCGATGACCAATTGAGCTTAAACTTTCACAGGTTTGTTTGTTCATGCATATGTTGAATCACACAAAATGTGGACACTGATTTTGAGCTGTTACCGAAAGTGTACAATACCTTTAAGTGCACAGAACAAAGGAATGTCCATGATGTTGCTTACATCTCTAAATCCTGCATTGTTAGATAGACAAGTTTTTTGTTCTGAGGTCCTCTAGTAGTGAAGAACACTCGCGTGTAATTATTATGGTAGACAGAAAGATTATACATCGTCACATCTTGAAGTAGGCACTTCACAAATCCGAAGAGCTTCCTTGTGCACGGAAAATGATGTTTTGGTTTCGGTTACAGGGACCCCTGATGCACCCACCATAGGACCGGTGACGTCATAAAAGTCAAAAGCGCCCTCTAGTGACAAATTAAAAAACAGCTCAGAATACACTTTTACTAGATGTTAGTGGGAAAAGTGTTTGATAATCGTGTCATAATTGGTATACTTAATAACCTTCATGCAGGCAACATTGATGACTCGATGACGTCATCATGTGTCACGCGGTATTGCCTTAAACTTAAAGGTGCATTTTTTTTTTGGTTTCGGTTACAGGGCCCCCTGATGCACCCACCATTGCGGGGGTTACCCTGATGACGGAGAATGACCCCGTTGATTTGACATGCACTGCTGGGAATGGGTATCCAGATGACTGGGTTCTGGCCTGGCTCATCGACGACACACCCCTTGATACCAACACAACCACCACGCCCAGCTCCTTGGGGACTCGTTTCAGTTTCTCCAGTGCGTTGACGTTCACACCGGTAGACGGGACAACGGACAAAGCATCGTTTGCAGGGCAGTAAGAGGAGTGGATACTTCTGCAGATGGGACGTCTGGTCCGCTCAATGTACAATGTAGGTTTGTAAAAAGATTTTGAAACTGAGGAGCACTAGTGCGTGCCTGATCGGTGGTCGTGACTTCTCAGTGCCACTCTACCATCTTCAACTTTACGGCTGAACTAAAGTTGGCGCTTCATACTCAGCCATATCTTTCAACTCTTTTTACACTTTGCGCCAATCTGGCAAGATGAGACAGAATTCTGCAAAACCAATGAAAACCAGCTTTTCCAAACTTTTTCCAATAGGCCTTTTTCAACATTTGTAACATAAAAATAAAACAATCAATCAATCAATCAATCAGTCGATAAAAAATATATCTCGGTTCAAACCCACGTTGATTTCAAGTACACACTTGCAAACTATTATTTTTCTTTCTTCATGTTTCAGATGAGGTGTTTTTTATAAATACGGATGACTTGACCGTTGGAGCCAAAGAGGGCGCTACCGCTCTTCTAAGATGTACAGCCATGGGCAATCCACTCCCTCAAACGGAGTGGATCAGTGACACTGGAGAAAGAATTACCAATCAGACGGAACCGGGCAAACTCAACGTGGCCCATACCACTAGCGGTGATGACATGGAGGGATACAGCGTGGCTAGCACGTTAGAGATCACGAGAGTGGTTGCGACCAGTGACTACGGAGTGTACACGTGTCAAAGCGGGAATGGCATCGGCATGGCCGTCTCATTGGACATTGAGCTCAATGACCAAGGTAAAGAGTTCACACTTCAAAACACTTCAAAACACTTCACAGCGTTGCTCAAACTTGAGGCGTGTTGTGGCCAAGGGGTTGAGGGCACATTCTGCTGATCAGAAACACCAGAGCTTGAGTCCAGTGCACTTGACCGATCGGCCACGACACGCCGTATTAAACCATAATAAACCACGCTCCTCCACTTCTGTTTTATGATTTACAAACGAAAGTCGGGGATTTCCCCTTTCACATTTATTTCTGGCATGGTTCCACAAAGAAAAATAACGTCAAATTCGTTCATGTCAAAGTGTCGCATTCAAGCCGATATAATATGGATCAAGTTTGTGTTAAATTAAAATATTGTTGGATTAATGGTATACCTTTCTGACAAAGAAACCAATGGACCCTCAAAAGTACCTAGCACTGTAACCCTAAAGGACTGAAGATAACTGTGAAGAAATGTTCAGTTTGAGATGTAGGAGGAAAGCACCAAAAATAGAGGAAACCCATGCAATCAGGTTGTAACTGAAAACTCCATCCACATGCAAGAATCCGGTCTCAGGATTCGAACCGGGGTCCATTGAGGTGATAGGAAAGGGAAGAAATTACTCAGCCAATCTGAATGCCCCAAAAAACATTGGAAGCAAGATTCGAGCGTAAGACGACTGAAAATGCCCAAAACACATTGGAAGCAAGATTTGAGCACCGATGGGTGCGCGATGACACCATTTTGACCAATGAACATGAACTGTTGACCATTTTAGATTTGTTGTCACAACATATGAATACATTACACTTTGACTTTGGCAGTTAAGCCACAACCTCCAACCAGCGTTACAATCGACCGGGGTCAAATCACAGCTACATCTGTGCAAGTCGTATGGACCCCTGGGAACGACGGCGGCGAGACTCAGTGGTTTTACGTCAATCGCCGCCAAGTTACAACGAGCGTGGGTTTCGACCCCGCTACACGCAGCAAGCGGATCGACGATGTTACTGAGTACCTGCTGGAGCGACTCAGTCCGTTCAGCTTATATGAGATTGCAGTGTACGCCGGAATGCAAACGGCCTCAGCAAACCTGTCAAGAGGAATGCGACAACTCTACGTAAGTTCCTTTGGTTTGTTCGGGAAGTTTTGTTTTAATTACCGTGAAAGTTTCACTGTGTTGATCATTCAGGAAAAGTTAAACGACGAAAGTTTATTTGTTTGAATTTTGAAGAAAGGTTTTTTGAGCCTTTGACAGAGCTTTTATAAAATATCACTCAAGTTTAAAGAAATTAAATAAAAAGTTTAATGTTCTTCTCTTTTTTTCAGCGTCGAACCCTGAAAATTTGGGTAAGCATACAAATTCTGTTTTCGTGTTCGAAAGAGCTCTTACTGCCAAATGAATGTAGCTTATGCAGGAAGATTTTTTATATCTCTTCCCATTTTTTTGAGCCTGACGTGAATTGTATGTCTGTGTTACGTCTTCGTAAATTAACTTGTCAGGTATTGACGTGACTCTAAGCCGGGCAACAGGCACAATCTCCTTGGAGAATATTCCACAAAATGGCGACGGCTGTTTGCAGCTAGAATTTCGTCTGAACGAGCAGAGTAAACTGGTACAACTACGGTGGCTGCCAAGGGACAAACACCGAGTTGATGCTGGAGGAGATACGGTCTCGGTTCTGTCAGGACGGTCTGTGCAGCGAACCCAGTCAAGCAGGTAAAGAGTCGAGATCCTTAAAAGTCATAATCTCGCCAGGCTCGAGACTTCAGTTAAGTTCACTTTTGAAAAAAAAAACAACACAACCTTTTGTGTCAAAATGAAAATCCCGCGTCTTCAGAAACTAGCAGTTTGTTTCACAGTTGGAAAGTGCTTTGTTTCTCCTTCTTCAGCTAAAGGAACAACATTGAGGTGAAGGGTACCCTTCAAGAATATGTTAATAGAGGAGTAATATAAAGGAGATGTAAACATAGACTGGTCCCCTGTCCTTATCCTTGCGGATAAGGACAGGCACATGTCTATTCATTAAAATGATGGTCACTGCTAGACTGGTCCCCTGTCCGACTGGTCCCCTATCCGCAACACCGCAGTGGGATGCGAGGTCAAAGGTGCGTTTGTCAGGATTCCTCCAAGCGCTCGAAGCCGGTCTCTGGCGTAAAACACGAGCCTCGAAGTGTGACGTCAGATGTTCGGGCTAATGTAAACCATCCTCATCGTGTCTTTGTATTTTGATTGTTTCAGATGTAGACGCGTCACGAGGTGACGTAGGACTAATCGTTGGCATTGTTCTACTCATTGTGATTCTTCTGGTCGTCGTTCTGGCGTTTCTGGTCTTTATCTTCCACCGAAGACGAGTCTACAGATGAGTAAGTCATGCAGGTTCCTTGCGTTGTCTCAAAAACAATTGGCGCCTCTTGTTATCCAAATAAATGTAAACTGGCCATTTAACACCGGCTGGTACGTGATGGGATTGTGCCTTTGGTGTTATACAAGCATGAATTTTGGCACACATGAGTATGTCATGAGAAAGTGGTTTGGCTATGAAGCCATCTCAGATGGAAAACAAATATTGGAACAATTTTGAACAATTTGAATTTTGTTCGTTATTCTACGGATATTCTTTTCAAAAATTGAAGTTTCACTGGCCCTGTTAGCCAAATATCTTTCTCATGAAATGGTCTGGTT
Source organism: Pycnopodia helianthoides (assembly GCA_032158295.1). Lineage (NCBI taxonomy): Eukaryota > Metazoa > Echinodermata > Asteroidea > Forcipulatida > Asteriidae > Pycnopodia > Pycnopodia helianthoides. The sequence continues at coordinate 1,973,541 of CM063262.1, forward strand.
GTTTGCCAAAATCCATTTTTTATCAAAGACACCCCCCCCCCCCCAATTATTTCCCCTATCTGCCCCAAAATATTGGTAATCATTGTCAACAAACGATGCAATGCGATCAAATTAAAGGAGAGTAACTCAATGTTTATATTTTTTTCTTTCAGGTAAACAAGCTCTTGTTTCAAAGCAGTAAGTTAGCCTATATTCTCAAATATATTTTAAATATCTGATCACGAATGCCTGCAAGAATTTACACCTGAAATCGGTATATTTTGTTTCACTTTGAAAAAATTCACTGAATCTGGCAGAGCAAAGGAGATTTTTTTAAATTTTGCTTAATATTTAAGTTTAACCGGATTTAAAGACAAAAATGTCGTCTTTGACTTCCCCCAAAAAAAGTAGCTAAAGTGAAGAATTGTTTTCTTACTTGTTGTTTTAGTTGGAAACGTTTTTTTACAATTTCAGTATTTTTACTTTTAAATATACTCTGTATTCAATTTGTCAACAGGAAGAAAAAACCCGAAATGGAATATCAAGAATTGGGTAAGAAATTTACAAAAAACTGCGTCACTATTGCTTGTCTATTAATTTTTTTTTTTTTTTTTTGCAGGCCCCCTATGTTTTTTTGCTTAACATAAAAATACATCAAACAAACAAAACAAATAAATCATTACCATTTTTATAAAAAAAATTGCAAAGATCACAATGTAAGATTTTCAGCTTGTTTTGGTTTTGGACAGGGCAAAGGAACTGAGCTATGTGCATTATTTGATCTCTTTTGGGAGAAGTGATGGTTCTTCGAAGAACCAGGTTTGCGATCTTGTAGATTTTCTACGTTTTGAACTGTGTGCTCTGCATTCTCCCGAAGGCGGGCAAGTTGTGGTTATTCGGATAACGATTTGGTTTGTGCACGAGTCTATGAGAATATCGCCCTATAAGAGCCCGTTACAATGATTATCATTATTTTCATCAACCATACATCAATACATGGTAGTTTGTGCCGAATTCTCTTACAGATATACCGATGCAAATAGTTTCCGGTCCTCCAGCGGCCAAACGTATAGAGCCGGAACCAGCCTATGACGATGTCCCTGAAATCGACATCATTACGGCTGTGCCAAGAGACAGGGTGGAAATCACGAAACCTCTCGGCGAGGGCGCTTTTGGTCGGGTCTTACTCGGTAAAGCTCGGAGTATCGTCCGAAGAGGAGTAGTGACCGATGTGGCCATCAAAACTTTGAAAGGTGAGCTTAAGTCTGCGGGTCAGTCCTTAAGGCACATCCAACAGTTGGTAATTTTCAAAGACTAGTATCCGCACTTTATGTGACCCAACATGTACATGAAATAACAAACCTGTGAAATGTTAAGCACAATCGGTCATCGGAGTCACGAGAAAACAGTGAAAAAACCTTATAATGTTTTCAATGTTTTCAAACACCAGGTTTTGGACACGCGCGATAAAGACTAATTGTTTTACTCATTTCCTAAAAACTATAACAATTCAAGCAAAACTATTTCAAGGGAAGTTTACCACCATGACCATCTTTATACCATGTTAGTTATGAACAAATCTGTGAATATTTATATTTTCAATCTTACCAATGTTGTACACACCCTTTAAACACACGGCAGTTTGGCATCTAAGCGAAGCTCGAGATCCAGCAATTTAGTTCGCTCTAAATGTATCTCTAGTTAACAAACAGCCTGGATTGAATTTAAGAACAGGGTTCATGTCACATTAGGTCATGGCTCCCTCTATGTTCATGCATGGTTAGAGGCTATATAGGACAGAGCTATATTACGTTTTTGGGGCTACATTATTAAGTTCCGCCTAGAGGGTCACATATTATTAACCGGTCTTTATTGGCAGTTTTAGACCGAGTCACCAGTCTGGTCCTTATTCTCTGATTGATTGTGTTTTCTAGACGGGGCAGGGCCTACACAGAAGGACGATCTGCTGCGGGAACTAGACCTCATGAAGAGCCTTCCAACGCACAACAACGTGGTCAAGCTGCTTGGATTCTGTATTGAGAAAGGTAAAACCTGTCTTCATTTTTTAGAACCATTAACAGTTTCGCTTCTCAGTACAATCAACATCATTTTTTGCCGCCATCTTAGAGATAAACCGATGAGGAAACAATGGAAACGCACAGATTTGTACGCGCGGCGCACATCATTGGCCAATGAACAACTTCATTTTGACCTCTATTGGAGAGGGCGCCCTACTGAAATGACGTCATGTGCATCAGGTCTATTTTGTCGACATTTATTTCATTTAATTTTCACAGATCCCATTTCCATCATCGTGGTGCTCCTCTCTAAAGGGAACCTGAAGGACCTTTTGACCTCTATGGGAGAGGGCGCCCTACTCAAATGACGTCATTTGCATAACGTCTATGTTGTCGACATTTATTTCATTTAATTTGCACAGATCCCATTTACATCATCGTGGAGCTCCTCCCTAAGGGAAACCTGAAGGACCTTTTGACCGAGAGCAGGGGCAAAGGAAAAGCCAAGCTACAGGTGTACGGCAACTTACACGGTACCAGCAAGAACCTTACCTCCCGCGACCTCATCGCCATGGGACGGGATGTTGCCGACGGTATGGCTTCCTATCGGACCAGGAGGTAAAGAGAATAATCAAAAACAGAGGATATTGGAGTAGAATTTGAAACCTTTGACTTTGTCTCCTGAAGACGATCAGAGCATACTGGTCGAAACGCCGAGTTGTTTCAGAACCACCACAACTCATGGATAGAGTTTTATGTATAATATGGTGTCTTTGCAAATCTATCTAGGAGATTCAATTCAAATCAATTCAATTTAAGCTCACACTTATTTCCATACTTCATGAAAATTTCCAAACAGTACATACCCCAAAAAGCATTATTTACAAGGCAGAATATAAGATAAGTATGGAGGCATGTCCTTTAATATTCCTGAGAAGGATTTGTTGACATCTGTTGAAGATAGCCTTAGAACCAGTTGTCAGCTAATTACCTACAGTAAGTTAACATGGACCAGATGCATTGTAAATTATTTCCATAATACTGACAACTGCAATGATGTAAGACTATATAGTTTAGTTGTTTCCTTTTGTCTTTCTTAACTGAAATGTGATCACCGAATGACTTTGTTTTGTACAGTGTATACACAGGGATTTGGCTGCCCGTAATATTCTCGTGAATAAGGACATGGTTTGCAAAGTGGCTGATTTTGGACTTGCTCGGGACGTGAAAGATGAACGAGTTTATCATCGTAAATCCGACGTAAGATTTCTCTTATATATCGTCACTGTTTTTACAAAGAGCCGACGTATCTTAAAATGACAAATATTGATTGATACAGGAAGAACTCTTTATCTCTAGCTCTGTAACTGTATTTTGCGTTTTCACGACGAGCATTTGAAAGCACACAGATTTATGCAACACGCTGGCAACAAGGGTGTTTTTTTTCTTTAAGTTTCTTCTTGCAACTTAAAGTCTCTAGCAGTATCCTGTTGAAGTCGAAAACCCACAAAAGATAAAGCGATTTATAAAATGCTTTATTTTAGTTAAAGTTGTGTTTTTATTCTCCCAACCCCAGACCCCCCTCCCAATACGCTGGATGGCGCCAGAGTCAATTTTCGATGACGTGTACACAACAAAAACTGACATATGGTCTTTCGGTGTACTCCTGTGGGAGATCGTAACTCTTGGTAAGTTTAGTAAAGGCGTCTGGAATTCAAGTTTAACTGAGTGGTGTTTTTTTTTTTTTTTTTTTTAATCATCAAAATGTTTTATATTTTTATGAGTTGGTACAAGTTGCAAGGGTACCCCAGCCAGCTCCTTCAAATTCCTCAATCTAATTATATCTATAGTATGAAAAAAAAATAGAATTATCTGTTTATATTATACGACATTTTCCCTAGAGTAGAGTAACAAAGCTACTGGAAGATGGAGACATAGTCTTAGTTTATGCTTAACGATGAACTCATTAAGCAGTTGTGCCTGAAGCAGTTGTTCCCCCTTCTTGTTTCCCCCTTGCGTTCTCGAATGGCGAAGATCACACAAAACGAGATTTTGCGAGTTTACAAAAACGAGGCTTTGACATTGTCCCGCCCTGTAGCTAAAACAAAACTGAAACAAAGCCATAATACAAAACTATTCTTAACATCACGAAACCCTTGCTCTGGTCTTTCCTTGTTTTTCTTTAGTGGGCGGGAAGTAGCAGTGTTGAAAGATCCCCCAACTTCAACAAACAAAACAACAACAACAACAACAAAAACTTGACCTGCATTTCGAGTCCGCATGCTTAGTTCTTGTTTTTTTGTTTCTCTCCTTCAGGCATCTGATCAATATTGTTTTAAAATGCAGCCACCATGGTTTAAATAATTTAAAAGCCATGTTTGTGGTTTGTTTCGTTTCCCTTTGTTTTGTTGTTTTCGTTTCAATGTTTGTTAGATGTTGAGAAAGTAATTTTGTTTGTTTGTTTGTTTGTTTGTTTACGTTTTGGTAGGTGCACGGCCTTATCCGTCCATGAGTGTGAAAGCTGTGACCACCGAAATCCGCAATGGATACAGAATGCCAAGACCAGAACACTGCCAGGATGACTTGTGAGTTTAACCTCAAGTTGAGAAAGTTATTTAAAAAAAAAAAAAAAGCAAAGCGTCAACCTGAACACAAAAGATGTACAAACTATGAGAATCTCCAGACTTAATGTGGGCACTCGTTCAAAATGCATAACATACCACGTGCGGACCTGTGCTCATATTCTGTAGGAAGCAAAAATCAAAACCAATAAAGGGAAAATACAAGGTATCCAAATGGAAATTGTAAAAACTGGGATGCTCCACAAGGAATGTTAAGTGCAAAGCCTATGAGAACATGTTAAGTACAGGGACAGAGGAAAGAACAATAGAAGTTTCCAAACGGATGCATTTTGTTTAAGCATTACATTTGAAGTCTGGTCCTGAGAATAGAATAAGTCCACATAATGTAGGGACTTGAAACACTATGTGGACTTACACACGTCCACACAGTGTTTTTTATTTATTTATTTATTTTTTTTTTTACTGTGTGGAAGAATGCATTCTTTCTTAAGAGCACAGCACAAAGGAATGTCCACAGAGTGTCCATGCAACGCTGTGTGGTTATGCACCAGTGTGGATCTCTGTTCACGTCCAATATGTACATAAGTCCAGAATGCATCAAATAAAGAGTATTTTTGTGTAACATCCAGGTACCAGATGATGTTGAAGTGTTGGTCTGACGATCCGGAGGACAGACCATCCTTCCAGAAACTCGATACTAAATTAGGAATGCTTCTGGAAACAGCAAGTGTAAGTACACATTGTGAATTGCTTGTACACGTATTCGCACGTTGGACTCAGATAAAAAAATCCGAATTTGGGTCACAAGGGACCAGGAGTTTCAAGTAAACTCAAAAATCAATATATATATATATATATAAATATATGTATATATTATTTAATAAAATAAATAATAATAATAATAAATGAGATAAAATAAATAACTAAATAAATAAATGAATGAATGAGTAAATAATCAAGAAAGCAATAACAAAAATTAAAAAATTTGAGTAAAACAAACTAAAAACAATTAGAATTTAAACAACTATTAATAAAATTTAAAAAATAAATAAAAAATTAAATATTTGTCTGTCTAGCCTATATCCGAAGCACGTACAAACACTTGGGACCTTGTTGATACCGACAACACCTTCTGACATTACTAAGAAATGCTTCCAAAGTGTCTTTTACAAGCCGCATGTAAAATTTACGAAAATTGGAGCTTCACAAAATCTTCCATTCAGGTCGCTACTCATTAGTATTATCATTTGTGGTGGACAGTAACATTACATAATTGTTTTACTTTAGCCTGCATACAATGCTTAACTTTCACATTTCCCCCGTCTTCTTCCAGGATTACATTAGCTTGACTGATTACCAGGAAAGTCTGTACGAGGTGACGATGCCAAGCACTTCAGATGAGAAAGTTTAATCCCCCACCGGGTTTCACTTCATTACAAGTAACAACTCCCTTAGCCCGAACATCTGACGTCACACCTTGATGCTCGTGAATAACGCCAGAGACCGGCTTCGAGCGTTTGGAGGCATCCTGACAAACGCGCCTTTGACCTCGCATCCCATTGCGGTCTTGCAGATAGGGGACCAGTTGGACAGGGGACCAGTAGCAGTGACCATCTCTTTGACTAATAGACCGGTGCCTGTCCTTATCCGTGCGGATAAGGACAGCGTACCAGTCTATTAAACCAGTCTACAACGCCCTCGGCTCACGGGAATGGACGATAGGTGGCGCACTAGGAAGAATATCGAGGGGAGACGGGGGTAGGGGTTTGGGTTAGGGTTGCGGGGCGGCTTGCGGGGGGAAGTGGTTGGGGTGGGGGGGGGGGTCGGCTTAGAGAAACACTCCTATAATTAAAAGAAGAGCGTACAAAACATTAAATACACCACAAATCAAAAACATCAATAGGTTTTCGAGTGTGGAACACTCTTTTGTTTGCTTTGTTTTTTTTTTATTTTCTCAATAAGTGATCAACATATTTTAAAAGAAAACAAAGCATTCTTTGTATATGTTTGTAACGTTTGTATATTCTTGTGTTTGTTGCTGATTGGTCAACGCCACTTGGCCTCTCAGCTGTCACGTTCTGAAATAAGTATCGTTGATGTATATTTCTGTGTATTTGTTTTATAATGTATATATAAAGAATCATTAAAGATGTGACAAACTCACGAACAAAGATTACATTTGTTCGACATTATTTTCCCCGAAAGAAGGAAAATAAATATTACCCCAACTAGCAAAAATACTCCCTTGGAAGAATCAGTTTAACACCCAGTTTTTGCAGTTCATGTCAGCCTCTACAGTTGACAACTGGAAATAATTGAAGCCTTAAAATTATATTTCAATCAATATTACTAAATTTCGCTTCGATGTGGAAAAAATGTAAATGAAGTAACCAACCAAAAATATCAATGGTGATACAATACGGGACAATAAAAAACTAACCTGTTTAAAACTGTAAAGGTATTTCATTAAACGAGGTCTCTTAATCTATATTTATATTTCATTGTATTGCATTTACGATCAAAATGTGTTGTATGCTATTGCACACAATTTAGGGGTGCACCCCCCTTACATTTGGGGAGGGGTACGTGGGGTCTGCTTCATGCAAAGTATGTCCAGATGCGTTGGGCTGGGGAAGGGGTGAGCGGTCCGACCGCTCTGTTGGTTCGCAGGCTTTCAGTGGATTGGCCAGTTCTCCTCAATTTTTGTTTTGAATTAGTTTGGTTTGGAATAAAAAACAGTTTTAAGCTGTGGCAAACAAATGTCAATTGATTTGCAGTTGTTTTTCATTGTGCATTGTCCAAGTAGAAAAAAGTGTTTATCTTACTTTATATTTATAGTATATACATTATTGTTGATTGTTTCGCCAGTCCTCGTAATTATAATAACAACACTGGAGCCCCGTATAGCACCCGTATCTACCAATAATGTGCTCAAGTCGCTTGAACAAAGACAAACATTTAAGAGACATTTTTGAGATTTTTGAATAATGAGACCGATTTTTGTAGCACAAGGGTTTACAGGGTGCTGTGGCGCTTTCAGCACCCACTGCAAGAAGCACCGGGGCGAACCCCTTCTCTTATAGCTAGAAGTATAACTGGGTTATTGCACGTGCTTATCACACAAACACGGGACAAATGGCTTTACATCCAATCCGAAGGACGAGGTAGTACAAGCCCGGAGTTCGAACCTACACCCTGCTGATCAGCAGAAACACCATAGCTTGAGTCCGGTGTGCTGACCGCTCGGCCACGGGTAAATCTTTGATGCACTTTACTCTCCTTGAGGGTCTTGGCTTATTAAAAATGTGACGGTGGTGCTGGGTGCACACTGTCACGATGTACGTCTGCATACGCAATGACTGTACTGTGTGTTACCTGGGGAAGTGTACACAAAAGTAGTCATAATTGGACACTTTCAGACGCCAGGTGGCAGCAGACTTGCAAAATAGTTGTAATGCTCCCTTCAACAGTTGATAAGTAAACAGAAAGCACATGAATAACAAAACTATTTGGTTGAGAAGAATACAAATTTAGAATCCCGGGACTAACAAAAAACTACAGGTTCTTCTGCATTACCGCTGCTGCAAAAGGGTCTGGGAGTCGAACAAAACCCTGCACAGAGTTTGGTGTTAAAGGCCCTGTACACTATTGGTAAGATCGAAAAACACATTGTTCACAGATTCACCCATAACTTACATGATTTATAGTAAGTAATGGTAGAAAGGGTTCCTTAAAATATTTCTGCCTAAAATGCTATCGTTTCTGAGAAACGAGTAAAACAATAGTAACTATCGCGCGCGATAATTTGAAAAAACAGAAAACACATAAGATCTCTTTTCACTATTTTCTCGTGACCTCGATGACCAATTGAGCTCAAACTTTCACAGGTTTGTTTGTTCATGCATATGTTTAATCACACAAAATGTGGACACTGATTTTGAGCTGTTACCAAAAGTGTACAATACCTTTAAACTATAGTCTCAGTGTGGGAAGTAGTTTCATTTCATTTTTAATTTCATGTCTTAGTTCTGGTTGTGAAGCCAATGACTCTCCGAAAAGTAAACTTAATCACTATACTAGCCAAGAATCCCTTGGAAAGAAGTCAGAAAAGGAAGTTTCAGGTTTGGATGTGGGACGAAAACCCCAGAGAATCTATTCCAGGAAAATCCACACGCCATCAGGTAGGGACTGAAAAAAAACAATCCACACAGTGCGCTCTGCAGGATTCGATCGGTGGCTCTGGGGGTGGAAGGCGACGCAAGATACCACTACGTCAACCCGACCGCCCTCGAAAAAGTAAGAGAGTACCGACTTGATTTCAAGTCTATAAAGAGTTTATTCAAGGAATACACCTACACCTCCGAGTAGCCTCGTGCTCGAGGCGCCAATAACACAATGACGAGTGTATTAATGTATGATCACCGATATTTATTAATTGTGATTTTCATCACGATCACCTACCGCAGTTTGTTTGTGACTGGCATCCTGCTCATCAATGCCTTCGGTTGGTGTGAGGTTTAACTCTTGGTAAACAGCGGACGTGCCCAACAAGTTGGCAACTGTAAAATGCAACAAAAACAATTAACATCATATAAACACAGTCCGAAATAATGGAGTTCTCAACTGGAGACGTTTGGGACGCTAGGTGGCAGCAGACTTACAAGTTAAAAACTCATTGTTACTGAAATAGTGAGCATGCTAAAGATTTGTACGGTTAAGTATGACTGCTGTCACCTGTTTTTGAAACAATTATTTATAATATCACCACAATGGCAAAGTCCTGAGCTATTGCATTTAATATTTCCTCCCCAATCCAATATCTCCCCCACCTGCCACTCAAAACCCTTAACGCATCCTTACCCCCCCCCCGAAAACTCTACCAACACATCGGCAACTCTGGGTTCGAGCATGAAATCGGATAAATACGAGTTTCAAAATCTTACCGGCGTTTTCCGATGATGTTGACGCACTTTCGTCCTTTCTGCCTCGCATGAAGCGTACACTAAACCTGCATTTTAATAAATTCCGTAAACATTTGGAAAAGGTTGAATGCAAAAGAAAATCCAATGAAAAACAGAGCCCAAAGCAAAGTATGAAAATATATTCATGGCCCAAAATAAAGCTTACTCAGCAATTTTTGTTTTACTAGAATGGAATTTTCGAGAACCACGTGTGAAAGCTAAAATAATCGTGTCGCGAACAAACTTTGTTCATATCGGGCCCTACCAAGCGGTCGTGAAGGGCGAACAAATGTATTTAATTAATAATGTACTTACTCTTCCACAATGGCTGGTGGCTGATCTGCAGAAAGAGAAACAAAACTAATTGAAATACCGCAACAAAGAAACCAGTGCATTGCAAAATATTTTAAGGTAATAAAACTCTCTTTTCAGCCGAAAGTGAGAGGCACTTTTTTAATGGAAGCGAAAGCCATCAGTCAAACCATGGAGCTACAAACAGAGAGCTAGTATTAATGTGATGTTTGTCATTTTATGAGTGAGTCATAGTACATGCAAGGAAACCAATTAATTTGTCCAGCTTATTTCCTCTAAGCTTACGTCAAACATTTCCAGATTTGACAAACTCATCTGACATTGATCAGCCGTAGAGAACTGCAGCACGTAATGGCAAGAGTCATCAAGAGCGTAATTCTATTCCCTAAGATTGCTCTGGACATGTACCCCCCATTAAGGAAAAAGGGGGAAAAACAAAACAAACTAACACACACTTAAAACCCACGATCGAAATTGATCCAGATTCCATATTCCGGATTCTGGGGGTCTGACCCTGTTCTGGGCCAGGCTGACACGGAAACTGGTCAAAATGGGAGGTATTTGACTAGGATTCTGTACCTGAGTAAAGCAGTTATGACTAACAACATAACACTCAATTTAAAAGTAGGGTGTCCTTTTACTTTCAATAAAAACATTATACAGTTAATTGAACGTAAAACGAGCGAAAGAAAATAACTGAAACAATAAAAAAATATTTTACCTTTCGTCAAGGAATCGAAATAGTGTCAGGAACAATTTTTATTGTAGCTCTTGAGTGTCAAGTCTGAACAAAAAACTCCTGGGCCAGTTTGATCCATATCCTGGTCCCCACGGGACCCAGATTTGGGTCAATTCTGACCCAGGAGTTTTTGTTCAGACTTGACACTCAGCGCTACAATAAAAAATTGTTCCTGACACTATTTCGATTCCTTGACAAAATGTAAAATATTTCTAACTTGTTTTATTGTTTCAGTTATTTTCGTTCCTTTTTTTTTTGTTAGTTTGACTGTATAATTTGTTTATTGAAAGTAAAAGAACACCCTAAACATTTAAATTGAGGGTTATGTTGTTAGTCATAACTGCTTTACGCAGGTACAGCTACCAGTATTGAAAGCCTTCTCATAACATTATTCCTCACAGTTTAGTTTGCTTTTTGAAAACCATGTATTTTAGAAGCCTTCGTGTAACTCTGTGCATTGGTCACTGTGTCATCTTATTACTACGGAGCTCTGGAAGTGCCATCCGACATGTTGAGATCCTGAGATCATTTACTGCAGCGTGATAAACGTAAGATGTCGACATCTGAAGTCAGATGTTGTCTTCCCGTTATACTTTATCTAAAAGGGTGTCGACATCAAGAATGTAAGATGTCGACTTCCCGAGATAAACCATCATGGGACGATAAGATCCTGAAAACTGTCGAGAATCCAAGATAAACTACATTGGGCAGACAACATCATACCTTCAGGATGAATTGTCATCCCAAGACAAAATGCGTCTGGAAGACGACATTCTACTTTCAAGATTTCGTCATCCCGAGATAAATTGTCTCAGGATCTATACAAGTTGAATGGCATTTCCAGAGCTCCGTATATTACCTTCCTAACCCCTTGAGGGCGTTTAGTTTTATGTAACTATTCATTTAATATTTATTTCCAGGCAGCACACAAACAATGCATACAAAGAACTAAAAATATAGAATGACTAATAAAGAGAGCAAGACTTATATAACTGTAGAGTTACGGGAAGGAGGCCGGTCCTTTATTCAAAAAGGACAAGGATTCACCAAAATACAATAACGCAAGTTAACAAATTCCATAAGTTGACATCAAAAATATAAAGTGATCTCCTGTACTGACAGTAAGAACCGATTAAGGCACAAAAAGGTACAAGAACATCATACCAATATGGAAAATTACACATACAATATACTGCAGTATGCAGCTCCAGTTGCCAGATTAACACTCATATATATATACCATGGCAAATACTTATCCAAGCAAACCCAGGAAAGAAAAATGCTTACCTTTTCGACGTTTCATCACTCCTATCATCAGGACGCCGACAACGACGAGTGCGCAGAGACCGACGCTTACGGCTGATGAACCCAAAATATGGTTGAAAATAACATTGGTACCAACCCCCGATTTTGGACCTGAAACGAAAGATGTCCAGTTGTGTAATACAGAGTAGAATCAAAGAAAATTGAGGGAACCATGCGCTGAGGATAGTGGTGCTGCCTATACCTTTCCTATTCACCCTTTCCCGCGCTGCAAAAAGGCATTCATGTATAATGTTTGCCTAGACAGTTAAGTTTTATAGCTTGGTTTCATCAACCACAGGTTTTGTACACAAAGGATGATGGTAGAGTTTTGTCCAGTGCCCCCTCCTAACCAAATCACGGACCCCTGTTGATTGAAACTCCCTCTATAGGACGTATGGCATGGTCCATGTAAGGATATTATGGCATTATGAACTGACAGGTGTGTACGATGTGGTTAAGACAATGGACATTGTCTGTCAGCTAGTGCACCGACAGCGGCCCTCGCTGCACTGCGGGGATTTATTAACTTACTTGGTGCTGCGTGTTCAACTACATTGCCCGTGCTTGCTGTGTTTGCTGGCTGATGAAAAGCTGTGCCAACAAATGAAAAAAGAAAAGAAAGAAAAGAAAAAAGCAGACACTCTATTCTAAGGTCTAAGTAACACTTTAATGAACTCACTACACTGCCTACATTTAAAATAACACATCCTTCCCACAAGTTCTCCTTACATCGAATGAACAGTTCTTTCTCACGCCGTATTCAAGTTATCACTTTCAAGATTGTAACCCTTTTTCCTGATTAAATGTTCTGGATTAATTAGTCAATATAAAACATTTTATACATATGCTTATAAAACACCATACCTCCATGATGGGATCACAAGGCACTGTACAAATCAAACGAGCACCAGACAAAAGGACGTAACAATCAAAGAGCATTAACAGATGACATTAAAAGAATACATGTACATTGACAAATATGACATCAATTATTAATAAACAAGAAACTGGACCAGCCAATAATTTAAACTAAAAACCGCATAAAGAAAATATAAAGATGATAATAAAAGGTGACATTAATATATATGAAACATTAAAGGTATTGTACACTTTTGGTGACAGCTCAAAATCAGTGTCCACATTTTGTGTGATTAAACATATGCATGAACAAACAAACAAACCTGTGAAAGTTTGAGCTCAATTGGTCATCGAGGTCATGAGAAAATAGTGAAAAGAGATCTTATGTGTTTTCTGTTTTTTTCAAATTATCGCGCGCGATAATTACTTTTGTTTTACTCGTTTCTCAGAAACGATAGCATTTTAGGCAGAAATATTTTAAGGAACCCTTTCTATCATTACTTACTTTAAATCATGTAAGTTATGTGTGAATCTGTGAACATTGTGTTTTTCGATCTTACCAATAGTGTACAGGGCCGTTAACACCACAGCAAAAATAACAATCTCGGTTGTTTCGCAAAAATGAAAGGACACACTTTGATCATAAATGTTGGAAGTATTATACTCTAAAAACTGCAGTGTCAAAGTTGACACAGATCCGGGTACTGTGGGGCCTGACCCATTTTCCGGTTACTATATGATCCGGAATATGTGTCAGAATGACCCAGAAATGGTCAAACTGACTCGGGATCGAAGTCAAAATCCCACTTTTTAACCACTTTCCGGGTCAGACTAAGCCAGAAAGAGGTCATGCCCCCCGGGACTCGGCATCCGGGTCAATTCTGACCTGGGTGATAAGTTTTCGGCAATGCTGAGCCGCTGTTTATTGGGAACCTTATACTAGCGAAGCAACACACACTTACCTGGCAGTACTTTAAGTTCCGTCACACTGTGTATGTATCCGCGTGTGGTGTTCACTCTGCAAGTCAGCTGACCAGCGTGCCCGAGCCGTACGCCCGGTATCGTGAGGGTACCAGTTTGGTTCTCAAATCTGAATTCTCCGTTGCTGTTGGGGTGGGAGTGTCTCATGTAAATCCCAGTGCATGTTATCACCATCTCCGAGTCTTTCACGAGCCACGCGAGTTGTACGCTGCAGGGCGAGAGTGCCGCGCCCTTTCCGCCCGTAACATGACACTCCAGAACGGCATCTTCGCCTTCAACAACTTCCAACATCGCCATGGTCGAAACTTGAACATACCCTGAAACAAACACAAAATAGTTTATTTTCAATTTCAGTTGTATGACGTTTTGTACTTTTGTAAAAGGTCGGAACTTGAACACCTCCTGAAACAAACACAAAATAGTTTATCCTCAATTTCAGTTGTATGACGTTTTGTACTTTTGTAAAAGGTCGGAACTTGAACACCTCCTGAAACAAACACAAAATAGTTTATCTTCAATTTCAGTTGTATGACGTTTTGTAATTTTGTAAAAGGTCGAAACTTGAACACCTCCTGAAACAAGCACAAAATAGTTTATCTTCAATTTCAGTTGTATGACGTTTTGTACTTTTGTAAAAGGTCGGAACTTGAACACCTCCTGAAACAAACACAAAATAGTTAATCTTCAATTTCAGTTGTATGACGTTTTGTAATTTCAAAAGGTCACCTTATGCGCCCCCAAATACAGCCCGGATCCGAATGTACCCTGGGCCTAAAGTCGGGCTACATTTACACTCAAATCACTTCTGGGTTAGCACTGACCTAGATCCGGGTCCCGTGGTGCCAGACCCATTTCAAGGTCAGTGTGACCCAGAATCTGTGTCCAATTTACGCAGAATCTGATTTTAAATCCAACGCAAAAAACAACAACAACAACAACAACAATTTCCGGGTCATTGACCCGGAAATGGCTCAGGCTCTCTGGGATTTGGAATAATTATGGGTAAAATTCTGACTCAGGATAGTTTTAAGTGTTGGTAAAGGGCGTGGGCTGCAGCTAGGGGCAAACACGGGGTACTGGGTGGGGAAGTAGGATGGAGGTAAAGGAATTCGAGAGTAAACATGAGAATCACCTGTTTCTCTCGGAAAAGTTGAAGTAGGGGGTGTAAACAAAATACGATGCAAGCTGGTTGTGTGGACAAAGCTATAAATTGCACAGCCAGTGATTTTGACATTGAGCTTTTGGGGTCATTTTTAGGCCGGCGTGATTCTGCACTGTTCATTAGGGAAGTTCAACAACTGGAATTTGTAGCTGACAAAATAGAAACAAATTTGTTCAAAAAATGATAACAACAAAACCAGCAATAGTTTGTTTCTTTAAACTGTGAAAATTTAAGCATGACAAAAATTACAATTTTTCACATAACAGTGAGCGTCACTGAGTGACGGATATGAGTGCTACATAAGAAGCCAATATTATTAATATTATATAATACAATGTAAAAACTCTCAATTGAAAACTGTTTTTACAAAATATAATATGCACTACAGGTTATAAACAAATAACGTGTTTTTGAAATGGGCCCTATTTTTTATCATATTACTCCCAATATATAATCTCCTTCTAGGATTGTGTTTTCTTTAACCTTTCTGTGTACCATAATTGCCTTAAAACAGATTATAATGAAAGGCTCTATACAAGTCTATTACATGAACAAAGATTTTTAGAAACTAAAATATTGAACTAGCAAACAAAATAATAAACAGCAGACTAAAATATATATTTTGTCATGATAACAAACAGACCCATGCAGACTGTTACCTTGTGACACAACGAGTTCAACTGCACCCTCCTCATAGCCTTCTCAAAAACGAAAGCGTTTCCAGAAAGAAAACGTTCCCATCTAACTCACCGTAACTCACCGTAACTCACCGTAACTCACCGTAACTCACCGTAGCGCCGCCTATCTGGTCGAGGCAGATAGGCGGCTTGAGGGGCTGGTGAGCCAAGCTGGCTCTTTAGCCCCTTTGAAAACATCATACAGTCTCTTGAACATAGAGACTGTTTTGGCCTGTACTACATGGGCTGGGAGGGTGTTCCAGTGGGTGATAGTTCTATTTGTGAAAAAGTTTTTTCTGATATTTAGATTGCAGTGTTTCTTCCTGATTTTCAATTGGTGACCTCTAGGTTTGGAATTTGTTACCAACTCGAAAAAGACATTTGCTTGTATGTCTTCGTTCCCAGTCAATATTTTGTACACTTCAATGAGGTCCCCTCTAAGGCGTCCATCTTCAAGGGTGGTTAGGCCGAAGGTCAACAATCTTTCCTCGTAATCAGTGTTCTTTAAAGCAGGAACTAGTTTAGTTGCTCTTCGTTGCACACCTTCAATAAGCTTAATATCCTTGACGAGTTGGGGAGACCACGCTTGCACCGCAAATTCCAAGTGGGGTCTTACCAAGGCTAGATAAAGGCACTTTACAACGTCAACTGATCTATGTGAAAAACTTCTCTTGACCATGCCCAGGATTCTATTTGCCCTGTTGACAACTGCTGCACACTGTTTACTGGGTTTGAGAGAGGCATGGATAATTACTCCATTATCTAAGACCCTAACATCGAAGAAATGTTAGACTACCGGTCTCTGAGTGCTCTGGCGTAATGCTCAAGACATCTTGGTGAGCACTTTACGCTCTAATTAGCTCACCGAAGATTAAAGAACCACTCGGGTTCTACATCGTCACTGCATGATGGAAGTGTATTCGTGCCGTCGCTGCGGGTCACATTGCACGTCAGCACGGCGTCATCTCCCTCAATAACTACCAGCTTACCGATGGTCGACACGTCAATTCAAGTTACGGAAATGTTTTTCTCCTTAAAATATGTTAACAGCTCTCACGTTTCGATCTTAACAGAGTCTCTTCTCAACAAATGCAGACAAATGTGTGGGTTTTTTTTTCGTAGAAGACGCAGTCATGTGGAAAAGAAATGCAAGCACACAGTGAAGACACAATAGGGGGTAGGTAGCCTCTGTCCGATATCGAGCACCAATTGAAGGAAGGGAGCAAAATGCAGTCAGGTGTGGCCGGAAGAGTCGGATGAATCGAGAAATGAACAAAGAGTTGTAATCAGACGGGAGTGGGAGGAATGGGCTTGTGTTACCACAAAGACGTGTGTGCGTGTTTGGATGTTAGTTGAACCCCGCTTTGGCTAAGACGTCAGGCAATTACGGGTTTTGTTTTTTGGTCATTTTTTGTCCCTCGATGTCATAAAGCACACTGATCAAAATGTCAACACCGGTCCTTCTCAGAACCAGCCCCGGGGTGAACATAAAACTGTCCATGAGTTGGGTCAACCCATAGAGAAATGTCTATGGGCCAACTCAAATAGATAGGTTGCAGTATGACGTAAATCGGCCAGCTTTACGGGCAGTTTAGAACAAACACTTGTGCGTTTCGTGTGAGAACGGCGTGCAACACGCGCGCATTTCATGAAACTCATTGCAGGATTGGTCAGTGAACAACGCGGCTGCGTTAATAAGTTGAGCGTTTGACGCACCTGCAAGCCAAAATGCAATTTGCCCGTAAAGATGGCGTCTTCTGGGAACTATCTATAGAGCTTCATGTGCTTGGTATCTCCGCAAACCTCACTAGATGAGGTGATGTTTGTTGGTGAACAGTCTGTAACACACAATTTCAATTTTAATGTTAAAAACACAAGATACTTGGTACGACAAGAACGTGCACAAAAATCCCCGACAAAAGAACGCTATCAATTTTATTAATAGGGTTGGCCCTGCAAGGCTTAATGCCAAGAGTTACCGTGCAAAAACCTTCCAACTGAATAAAAAAAACTACTTGGAAAAACACAATAATAATGATAAATGGTGAACTGATAACTTAAAGAAAAAGAACTGATCTTGAACTAATATGATTTATAGTAGTATTTTTTTATGTTAATATGAGGAGTATCTAGTGACTCTTTTCTGAACTCGCCAACAGACTGGACTAGTCTCATACGTATTTTCAATGTTTTGTTCCAACGTTAACTTAAAGCACTAGGAATCAAACAGGCTACAATGTTCCAATACATGTTAGACTTGGGAAGTCGGTCCCAAGTCCAAGCTATAACTCACCTCTTTGTACTATCAGTTCAGTCAAGTTATATTTATATCCAACAATGAAGTCATGCACTTCACAAAAAAACACTGCAGCATCAGTGGTCTGTATATTATATATTGTTAAGCTACCAGTTTCTGGATCAAACTTTAGCTTTCTTGAATAGTTTTCAAGACTTCCTGCTAAGCAAGATGCTATGGTTGAGCCATCCACGAGCCATTCGAGTTCAACATCGCCGCTGCACGGTGGAAGTACCGTGCCGTTGCTGTGGGTCGCATTGCACGTCAGCACGGTGTCATCTCCCTCAATAACTTCCAGCTTAGCGATGGTCGATACGTCAATTCCTGCGACGGAAATATTTTTACGTGATTTTATTTTTATATTTGCCCTTCTCTCTTGATCCTTTTAGTGTTAGGAACAAAGATGAATTCTTAGTAGGATGAGCACGTGCACAAAATACCCAAACTGCTTAGTATCCTTGCCCTAAAATTAGCTGCTTTTGTTCCCACAATGTGTTATTGAAGATTAAATAATGCAATTGCATTTACTGTATCTTCTAATGAAGGTATTGAGATATTTACCTTGACAGCAATTCTTCACCATACATGCCTCGAGTAAAAGACAAATCACGAGAAGATAGTTCATTGTGATTAACTCGATCACATGAAAAAAAATGACTCTATCGCTGTGATGCTCAAAGTCCAAGAACTGTCGCATGTACAAGAACAGTCCATTCAACTAAAACAAAGAAACACTAGTTTGAAGAATACTCTATGCAAGATTTTGCAGGTATGTATTTCCTCAAAACTGTGGAAGTCTTGTTCTTCTTAGCTCGTTCAGAAAATATGGATGGCATTGCGTCTTTGGCCATGCTTTACAACAATTAAAGTGGTAAACCAGACAGTCGTGTTTCCACTTTGAGGTAGTATTTCAAGGTCTTGTTCGGATGCCTTCATCACAGCAGGTATCTGCTCTGTAATAACTAAGACACTGGAAAACTGCAAATAGTAATTTGCTTCTACATGTAGAATGTTTCCCATTCCGTGTCAGTGCAACAAATCGAAAGAAAATTTACTTGTGTTGGTTGGCCTTTAATATTTCGCAGTTTCGATTTTGGAGTGAACTTTTCTTAAGTAAACGCTGAAGTGAAACTGAAGATTACATTCCAATTTCATCAAAATAAAGTCCAAGCTATAACTTAGCTCTTTTTTATTTTAAGTTCAGTCGAATAGCATTCAGGTCCATGGTGGTAAATTACTCCGCAATCAAACATTGCCGCTTAAGTGGTCCGTAGTTTACGGATTGTTAAGTTACCGGTTTCTGGATCAAACTTGAGCTTTCTTGAATAATTTCCAAGACTTCCCGTTGAGTTGGATGCTATGGTTTAGCCTAGAACGTGTCATTCGAGTTAATATAGTGCTACCACAGGCACATTAAAAGCTAAACCACTTTAAACAATTTTTTTAACCACAGCTTTTTGTCCAAATATAATGCAAAACTCCTTACAGGAGATCTAGTTTTACTTTATTACCTTATAAAGTAATACTGTTGGCTTTAAGAGGAGATTTCTTTAATATGGGGAATATCCAATCTTTCTTTTTTAAACTCGTCAGCAGACTGCACATGTCTAGTGCGCATTTGCACATAAGGACACATTACAATGTTTCGTTCCAACGTGAAAGCAATGTACTTGGAAGCAATCGGGCTTACAATGATTCAATACATGTTAGACTTGGGCAGTCGGTCCCAAGCTATAACTCACCTCTTTGTACTATAAGTTCAGTCGAACTATATTCATATCCACCGGTGGGGTCAAGCACTGCACAATAAAACACCGCCGCGTCAGTGACCCGTATATTATATATTGTTAAGCTACCAGTTTCTGGATCAAACTTGAGCTCTCTTGGATAATTTCCAAGACGTCTCGCTGAGCAGGAAACTATGGTTGTGTCATTCATGATCCATTCGATTTCAACATCGCCACTGCACGGTGGAACTAACTCGCCGTCACTGCAGGTCAAATTGCACGTCAGCACGACGCCATCCCCCTCAATAACTTCCAGCTTACCGATGGTCGACACGTCCATTCCTGCGACGGAAACAGTTTACATGTTCTTGTCTAGTTTTTCAGCTCTTCTTTAAAATTTAAAAAACAAAGATGAATTCTTGGTAGGATAAAAAAGTGCACCAAACACCCAAAACTGCTGAGCATCCTTGCTCTATATACAAATAACTTGCTTTTAATATTCACAATCACTCAGAGTGCTTTGAGGCCCTGTGTGCCTCTTAATAGGGCCTATCTAAATAACTGTCAATAAATATGTTTACTTTGTCCATTTTTGTGTACGTTTTGTCAAAGCCACAATACTATTGATTAAAGTGTATCATTAGGAGATTAAACTCATAATTGTTAAAGTTGCATAGACTGATTTTCGCCGAAGGACTGTATTTATTTATTTATTTACTTATGATTTCATTTATTCTTTCTGTGAATGGTTTTTCTCAGATGTTGCTGTTTCGAATCGACAAACATACAACATTTTCACTTATGCCACGGACAATGCACAAAATGCAAGTTAAATGCAAAATCTTTTGTCCATTAAACTGTTGGTCTGTATACGTTTTCCTTATTGGTTTTTTATCATTGTATATTATGTCTTTTAGTGCATTTTTGTTCGCAAGTCCTGTGTAACTAATAGGCCTAAGTGAAATGAAACAAAGAAAAACTAAAAAAGGGTTAAAACAATACTTTATTAAAAATTCCCTGTATTATAGCTTTCACTCATACAGAACCAGCTGCAGAGTGATATTCCTAAAAGGTGATATTGAAGACTAGATGATGCAATTAAAGTTACTTGCAATAGGCCTACACTTATGGATATTTTCTAATGAATATTATTGAGATATTTACCTTGACTGCAAATCTTCACCATAAACACCTCGAGTAAAACACAAATCACGAAAAGATAGTTCATCGTGATTACCCCTTGATGTTTCTAAGTCCAAGAACTGCCGCATGTACAAGAACAATCCAAACACATAGACAAAGAAAACACTAGTTTCACGAATACTCTAGGCAAGTTTTTGCAAGTATGCATTCCTCAAAACTGTGGAAATCTGGTTCATCTTAGCTCGTTCAGAAAATATGGATGGAATTGCGTCCTGAGCCATGCATTCCAACAATTAAAGTGGCAAACCAGACAGTCGTGTTTCCACTTTGAGGTACTATCTCAGGGTCTTGTTTGGATGCCCTCATCACAGACAGATATCTGCTCTGTAATAACTAAGAAGCGGGAAAACTGCGAGTAGAAATTTACTTCTGGGTGTACAATGTTGCCCATCACTTCGTGTAAATGCTCCAAATCGAAAGAAGATTTGATTGTGCTGGATGGCTTTAATATTTCGCAGTTTCGATTTTGAGTAAACTTTTTTATCATAAAGTAAAGAATGAAGTGAAACTGAAGATCACATTTCATTTTCACAAAAAAAGTCTAAGCTATAATTCAAATCTCTTTTACTTTAACCCTCGGGGAAGCAACGTGGTGAAAAAATTCTCCACATATTCCAAATATGGTCATATTTTTTTTTTCAATGGGCCAAAAAAGCCACGATTTTTTGTATTCGACACCCCTTGTATACACCACAAGCCTGTAGACTCCCATTGGCCAGGCTATAACCACTGCCGAGTAAGAATTATTTAATGACAGCAGTCCCAAGGGACAGGTATGCCCTTGGGAATTGTAACTTGATATCTTAGTGAGCCAACTCCTTGTGCCATTATCTCTTTGTGTCAACCCTGTGCCGCCCAGAGCTTAAACAGGTCGTAAATAACACACACTGCTGGCCCAGACAAAAGCCCTGTGGAGATTAAAATTGCTTTGGGCTTGCAGGAGGGGGTCATTGACCTAAAAAACTGGGCGGTGAAAAAATCCTCCACCTGGATCCACCGCGTTTTACAGAAGGGCCCGCTGCTCCGAGGGTTAAGTTTAGTGGAATATTATTCAAGTCCATAGTTGTAAATGACCCCACAATTAAACATTTCCGCGTACGTGGTCCGTAGTTTACGGATTGTTAAGCTACCGGTTTCTGGATCAAACTTGATCTCTCTTGAATAATTTTCGAGACTTATAAAATAACACTTAAATTGGCTTTATAGTGGGAGACTTCGTTAATATTGGGAACATCCAATCTTTCTTTTGTAAACTCGTCAATAGACTGTACAAGTCTAGTGCGTATTTGCACATACTGACACATTACAATGTTTCGTTCCAACGTTAAAGCAAGGTACTTGGAATCAATCAGGCTTACAATGTTCCAATACATGTTAGACTTGGGGGAAGTCGGTCCAAAGTCCAAGCTATAACTCACCTCTTACTATCAGTTCAGTCGAACTATATTCATATCCACCGATGTGGGCTTGCACTCCACAATAAAACACTGCCGCGTCAGTGACCCGTATATTATATATTGTTAAGCTACCAGTTTCTGGATCAAACTTTAGCTCTCTTGAATCATTTTTAAGACCTCTCGCTGAACAGGATGCGATGGATGTTTTATTCATGATCCATTCGATTTCAACATCGCCACTGCACGGTGGAACTAACTCGCCGTCACTGCGGGTCACATTGCACGTCAGCACGGCGTCATCTCCCTCAATAACTTCCACCTTACCGATGGTCGACACGTCAATTCCTGCGACGGAAATATTTTACGCGTTTTTGTTTATTTTTATGTTTTTCTGCTCTTCTTATGTTAAAAACAAAGATGAATTCTTGATAGGGTAAAGAACTTGTACCAAACACCCAAACTGCTGAGCATCCTTACCCTACAAATAATCTGCTTTTAATATTCACAATCAATTTATATAGGCCCTATATCTCTTAATAGGGCCTATCTTTTTAAAAAAAAAGTGAATGAGTAATTCAGGAAAATGTGTTTTCGGTCTGTAGGTTTCAGACATGTAGGCCGTCAGATAATCAACCACCACTTATCATCGACGGATTACTTCTTGCAATGCAAAATTACTCTTTTTGTTTCGTTTCAATAATATTATCTAAAACACAACCAATTCCCGTCAACGACGGTCAAGCATGTCAAACAGTGCTGGTGGGTAATGAAAAAGCAAAATTTCAAAATTGAAATCCAATTAAAAAATGTGTGCGTCAAATCAGACCTAGCATCTTTAAATTTCCTTTTCATTTTTTTTTTTCTTCTTCTTTATTCACCTCAATACTTTATATGGGTATTAACCCCTTTTAAACTGTTAGTCTGTATACGTTTTCTTTATTGGTTTCATCATTGTATATTATGTCTTTTAGTGCATTTTTGTTCGCAAGTCCTGTGTAACTAATAGGCCTTAGTTAAGTGAAACGAACAAACTAAAAAGGGTTAAAACAATATTTTATTGTAAATCCTCCTGTATTAGCTTTCACTCATACAGAACCAGCTGCAGAGTGAAATTCCTAAAAGGCGTAATTGAAGACTAGTTTATGTAATTGAAGTTACTTGCGATAGGCCTACACTTATGGACTATTTCTAATGAATATTATTGAGATATTTACCTTGACAGCAATTCTTCACCATAAACACCTCGAGTAAAACACAAATCACGAGAATATAGATCATAGCGATTACCTCGATCACATAAAAAACAAAGACTCTGTCGCTGTGATGCTCGAAGTCCAAGAACTGCCGCATGTACAAGAACAAACCATTCAACTAAACAAAGAAACACTAGTTTGACCAACAAACTAGGCAAGATTTTGCAAGTATGTATTTCCTCAAAACTGTGGAAGTCTTTTTCATCTTTGGTCGTACAGAACAACTGGATGGCATTGCGTCCTGAGCCATGCTTTCCAAAATTAAAGTGGTAAACCAGACAGTCGTGTTTCCACTCTGAGGTAGTATCTCATGGTCTTATTCGGATGCCTTCATCACAGACAAATATCTGCTCTGTAATAACTAAGACCCGGGAAAACTGCCAGTAGAAATTTGCTTCTGAGTGTAGAATGTTGCCCATCACTTCGTGTAAATGCTCGAAATCGAAAGAAGATTTGATTGTGTTGGCTGGCTTTTAATATTTCGCAGTTTCGATTTTGAGTAAACTTTTCTATCTTAAAGTAAAGGATGAAGTGAAACTGAAGATTACATTTCATTTTCTCAACAACAAAAAAGTCCTAGCTATATTTCAAATCTTTTTTACTTTAAGTTCAGTGGAATATTATTCAAGGCCATAGTTGTAAATGACTCCACAAGTAAACATTTCCGCGTACGTAATCCGTAGTTTACGGATTGTTAAGCTACCGGTTTGTGGATCAAACTTGAATAATTTTCGAGACTTCCCGCTGAGGTGGATGCTATGGTGAGCCATTCAACGTGCCCTTGGATTTCATAAAGTGCTATCGCGAGCACAGTAAAAGCTAACACACTTTAAACGAAATGGTTAACCCTTTTCCTTTTTGTCCAATCAAATATAATGCAAAACTCCTCCTGTAAAGAAGATCTCATTTTACTTTATTACATTATAAAATAACACTTATATTGGCTTTAAAATGGGAGACTTCTTTAGTATTTGGGAATATCCAATCTTTCTTTTGTAAACTCGTCAACAGACTGTACAAGTCTAGTGAGTATTTGCACATACTGACACATTACAATGTTTCTTTCCAACGTTAAAGCAAGGTACTTGGAATCAATCAGGCTTACAATGTTCCAATACATGTTAGACTTGGGGAAGTCGGTCCAAAGTCCAAGCTATAACTCACCTCTTACTATCAGTTCAGTCGAACTATATTCATATCCACCGATGTGGGCTTGCACTCCACAATAAAACACTGCCGCGTCAGTGACCCGTATTTTATATATTGTTAAGCTACCAGTTTCTGGATCAAACTTTAGCTCTCTTGAATAATTTGCAAGACCTCTCGCTGAACAGCAATCGGGCTTACAATGATTCAATACATGTTAGACTTGTGCGGTCGGTCCCGAGTGTAACTCACCTCTTTGTACTATAAGCTCAGTCGAACTATAGTCATATCCATAGCGGCTCACCACTAAACAATCAAACACTGCCGCGTCAGCGACCCGTATATCATGTATTGTTAAGCTACCAGTTTCTGGATCAAACTTGAGCTCTCTTGAATCATTTTTAAGACGTCCGATCCTGGAGCAGGATGCTATGGGTGGGCCATCATCTACGAACCATCTGAAGTCAACATCGCCACTGCACGGTGGAAGTAACTCGCCGTCACTGCGGGACACATTGCACGTCAGCACGGCGTCATCTCCCTCAATAAATTCCAGCTTAGCGATGGTCGACACGTCAATTCCTGCGGCGGAAATATTGAACGTGTTTTTGTTTACTTTTATATTGTTCTACTCTCCTTTAAATGTTAAAAACAAAGATGAATTCTCGGTAAGATAAGAACGTGCACCAAACCAAACCACCAAACTGCTGGGCATTTCTTGTCCTACAAATAGCCTGCTTTTATTATTCACAATAACTCACAGTGCTTTAAGTATAGGCCCTATATCTCTTAATAGGGCCTATCTAAATAACTGTCTATATAATGTTAACTCTGTACAATATTGTGTATGTTTTGTCAAAGCCACAATACAATTTATTAAAGTGTAGCATTAGGAGATTAAACTGATTAAACTTAAATTTTCTATTTTTTAAACTCGTCAACAGACTGTACAAATCTAGTACGTATTTGCGCATAAGGACACATTACAATGTTTCCTTCCAACGTTAAAGCAATGTACTTGGAATCAATAAGCCTTTCAATGTTCAAATACATGTTAGACTTGTGCGGTCGGTCCCAAGTCGAAGCTGTAACTTACCTCTTTGTACTACAAGTTCAGTCGAACTATAGTAACTTCCAAAGCGGCTCAGCACTTCACAATAAAACACTGCCGCGTTATTGACCCGTATGTTATATATTGTTAAGCTCCCAGTTTCTGGATCAAACTTGAGCTCTCTTGAATCATTTGCAAGACCTCTCGCTGAGCAGGATGCTATGGTTGTGACATTCATGATCCATTCAATTTTAACATCCTCACTGCACGGCGGAAGTACCGTGCCGTCGCTGCGGGTCACTTTGCACGTCAGCACGGCGTCATCTCCCTCAATAAATTCCAGCTTAGCGATGGTCGACACGTCAATTGATCCTGCGACGGAAATATTGAACGTGTTTTTGTTTACTTTTATATTGTTCTACTCTACTTTAAATGTTAAAAACAAAGATGAATTCTCGGTAAGATAAGAACGTGCACCAAACAAAACCACCAAACTGCTGGGCATTTCTTGTCCTACAAATAGCCTGCTTTTATTATTCACAATAACTCACAGTGCTTTAAGTATAGGCCCTATATCTCTTAATATGGCCTATCTAAAGAACTGCCTATATATATATATATATATATATATTTACTCTGTACAATCTTGTGTTGGTTTAGTCAAAGTCACAATACTATTTATTAAAGTGTAGCATTAGGGAATTAAACTGATTAAACTTAAATTTCTCTTTTTTAAACTTGTCAACAGACTGTACAAATCTAGTACGTATTTGCACATAAGGACACATTACAATGTTTCGTTCCAACGTGAAAGCAATGTACTTGGAAGCAATCGGGCTTACAATGATTCAATACATGTTAGACTTGTGCGGTCGGTCCCGAGTGTAACTCACCTCTTTGTACTATAAGCTCAGTCGAACTATAGTCATATCCATAGCGGCTCACCACTAAACAATCAAACACTGCCGCGTCAGCGACCTGTATATCATGTATTGTTAAGCTACCAGTTTCTGGATCAAACTTGAGCTCTCTTGGATCATTTCCAAGAGGTCTCGCTGAGCAGGATGCTATGGTTGAGCCATCCACAAACCATTCGAGTTCAACATCGCCGCTGCACGGTGGAAGTACCGTGCCGTTACTGTGGGTCACTTTGCACATCAGCACGGCGTCATCTCCCTCAATAACTTCCAGCTTTGCGATGGTCGACACGTCAATTCCTGCGACGGAAATAATTATACACTCCTTAGTCTAAAAAACAAAGATGAATTCTTGGTAAGATATTAAAGAACGTGCACCAAACACCAAAACTGCTGAGCATCCTTGCCCTACAAATAACTTGCTTTTATTATTCACAATAACTCACAGTGCTTTAAGTATAGGCCCTATATCTCTTAATAGGGCCTATCTAAAGAACTGCCTATATATATATATATATTTACTCTGTACAATCTTGTGTTGGTTTAGTCAAAGTCACAATACTATTTATTAAAGTGTAGCATTAGGGAATTAAACTGATTAAACTTAAATTTCTCTTTTTTAAACTTGTCAACAGACTGTACAAGTCTAGTGCGTATTTGCACATAAGGACACATTACAATGTTTCGTTCCAACGTGAAAGCAATGTACTTGGAAGCAATCGGGCTTACAATGATTCAATACATGTTAGACTTGTGCGGTCGGTCCCGAGTGTAACTCACCTCTTTGTACTATAAGCTCAGTCGAACTATAGTCATATCCATAGCGGCTCACCACTAAACAATCAAACACTGCCGCGTCAGCGACCCGTATATCATGTATTGTTAAGCTACCAGTTTCTGGATCAAACTTGAGCTCTCTTGGATCATTTCCAAGAGGTCTCGCTGAGCAGGATGCTATGGTTGAGCCATCCACAAACCATTCGAGTTCAACATCGCCGCTGCACGGTGGAAGTACCGTGCCGTTACTGTGGGTCACATTGCACGTCAGCACGGCGTCATCTCCCTCAATAACTTCCAGCTTTGCGATGGTCGACACGTCAATTCCTGCGACGGAAATATACACTCCTTAGTCTAAAAAACAAAGATGAATTCTTGGTAAGATATTAAAGAACGTGCACCAAACACCAAAACTGCTGAGCATCCTTGCCCTACAAATAACTTGCTTTTATTATTCACAATAACTCAAAGTGCTTTAAGTATAGGCCCTATATCTCTTAATAGGGCCTATCTAAATAACTGTCTATATAATGTTTACTTTGTACAATTTTGTGTACGGTTTGTCAAAGCCACACACTGTTTCTTTAAAGTTTAGCATTAGGAGATTAAACTGATTTTTGATGAAGTTGCTTTGACTGATTTTCGCCGAAAGATTGCATTTATTTATTTATTTATGTTTTTCGAATCGACAAACAAACAACACTTTCACTTATGCCACTGACGATGCACAAAATGCCAGTTTCATGCAGAATCTTTTTTCCATGGTTGGTGGTTATGGGAAAATGTCGAAATCCTGACAACAATTCAGTTTTAGTTTTTAAAACCCTGCGATGCCGTAGCCCTAGGGTAACAGCAGCGTGCTGTTCGCTGGGAAAAAGTGTATACCTCCTTTACAATTGTTGATTTATACTTTTTTAAGCCAATAACTTTTCCAGACATTGTAGGGAAAGTTTTGAAAAAGGAAGCAAAAAATGATAATAATATTTTAGTCTGTTTTTACAATGCGAAACCGCAACGAAAGAAAGTGTTTTTTAATAGAAAGTGTTTTTTTAACTGGGGGTTCAGAGTCCATGAAAGGTCATAGGCCATGTCAATCGGGCCTGTGATTCAAACTTAAAGGGTTTCACCTGTTTTTGCATTTGACAAAAAGTGAACGAGAAATTCAGGAAAATGTGTTTTCTGTCTGTGTGTTGCAGACCTGTAGGCCGTCGGAGGGTTTTAATCAACCACCACTTATCATCGACTGATTATTTCGTGCAATGCTTGAAATAAGTTACTCCTTTTGTTCCGTTTTAATATTATTATCTAAAACACAACCAATTCCCGTCAACTACGGTCAAGCATGTCAAATAGTGCTGGTGGGCAATGAAAAAACAAAATTTAAAATTGAAATCCAATTAAAAAATGTGTGCGTAAAGTCAGACCTAGCATCTTTAAATTTCCTTTCTTTTCTTTTTGTTAAATCTTTTTTCCCCTCAATACGTTATGGGTGTTAACCCCTATGAAATTGTTGGTCTGTATACGTTTTCTTTATTGTTTCATCATTGTATATGTATGTCTTTCAGTGCATGTATTTTTTTCACAGGTCCTGTGTAACTAATAGGCCTTAGTGAAATGAAACGAAAAAACTTTAAAAAGTGAAAACAATATTTTAATATAAATCCCCCTGTAATATAGAGAACCAGCTGCAGGGTGAAATTCCTAAAAGGTGTAATTGAAGACGAGATGATTCAATTAAAGTTACTTGCGATAGGCCTACACTTTGTAATGAATATTTTATCATTGAGATACTTACCATAACAGCAAATCTTCACCATAAATGCCTCGAGTAAAACACAAATCACGAGAAGATGGTTCATAGTGATCACCTCGATCGCATAAAATAAAGACTCTATCGCTGTGATGCTCTAAGTCCAAGGACTGCCGCATGTACAAGAACAGTCCATTCAACTAAACAAAGAAACACTAGTTTGTCAAATACTCTATGCAAGTTTTTGCAAGTATGTATTTCCTAAAAACTGTGGAAGTCTTGTTCATCTTATCTGGATGGCATTGCGTCCTGGGCCATGCTTTCCAACAAAGTGGCAAACTAGACAGTCGTGTTTCCACTTTGAGGTAGTATATCAGGGTCTTATTCGGATGCCTTCATCACAGACAGGTATTTGCTCTGTAATAACTAAGACACTGGGAAAACAGCCAGTAGAAATTTACTTCTGCGTGTAGAATGCTGCCCACTTCGTGTTAGTGATCCAAATCAAAAGAAGATATGGTCTTCAATATTTCGCAATTTCTATTTTAAAGTTAATTCTGAAGTGAAACCGGAGGTTACTTTCAATTTTCATTTTTAAAGAAGGTCCAAGCTATAACTCACCTCTTTTTACTTTATTGAAAGCACCCAATCCGAAGGCATGTTATCCCTTTAACTTTAATTATAATACAAAGGTGGTTATATACTGTTTAGAAAAACAATTGCTCTCATGTACGAAACTCTAAAAGTTGTCGACTTGTGGAAATCCCGTCTTGAGTTAATGACATCATAGCAGGAAATGAATCCATCACTAAGATAAATCATGTTGGAATAACAACACATTGCAAGTCGAATATCAACTTACTGAGATACGTTATGGAAGTCGACCACTTGAAAGTCGATTATTATTAACTCCGACATATTTAACTTGGTATCTCAGCGAGTCGAATGACACTTCTCTAGCTGCGTGTACTACACTGAGGTTGTCTCACTGCATACAAAGCATGTTGGCGTTTTCATCTTGGGCTCCAAGGTCAAATTCATTTTTGTGATGCACTCATTTTCCAATAGATGGAGTCCTCATGAAAGTTTGGGAAAACAACTACAAGTCTCTAACCTCACGTTAGAATAATGTAAAATGCCCCTGTGTTGGAAACTGTTTCAGAGTGAATTTTGAAACAGGACGTCATCGGAAATCCCAAACAAATGGGTCTGTACATTTCCAAGATGAATTGCTGTGCCGGTCAAAGGGTCAAATTCAATGCCGTTTAGCTTGAACATCATTTTAAAAAAATCTTCAAAGAATTCTGTCCAAAAGTGTACAGACCATTATATTTAAAATGGATGATGTCGTAGAACGCTTTTGGATTTTGACACAAATTGCACTTGGAGGCACAGTGGCAATTTACACCATGTTAATGTGAGGTTAGAGACTTATAATGTTTCCCCATTTTCATAAGGATAAATCGATTGGAAAATGAGTAGATCACCGTAGAACTGAATTTTACCTTTGAGCCCTTCTTTTAGGTGCCACCTTGTGTGAGCAGGCTTAAGGAACACACCAGTTATCAATGTCAATACTAACCTCTTGTTACTGTGAGTTCCGTCGAGTTGAATCCAGTGCCGATTGAACTGTGAGCATAACAAGTGAAAACGCCCCCGTCCGAGAGCAATGCATCCGGTATTGTCAGGCTGCCGGTTTCTGCATCAAACCTGAACACTCTGAGATGATATCCAAGATTGCCACCCTGGCAGGATGCTACCAAGGTACTGTTGTTATCCCTCTCAATGTACCAGCCGATCTTGCTGTTGGCCCTTCCACCGCAGACGGGCGAGAACATCAACCCGTTGAGGTCCGTGACACGGCACTCCAGCACGGCATCGTCCCCTTCGACGACTTCAAGTTTTTGAATGGTCGACACACTGTACCCTGCCGAGAATGTTTTAAATCGTACTTTGTGAGTTATTCATTTGTCCGGATGGAGCAATACTTAATGTATTCTAATTAAACAAAGGAATCTTTGAAAACTAAATTCTGACGCTTGTATAGGACGGGAAACCAGTCATCTCGCCCCCGGCAAAGTCGCCCCCCACAAAGTCGCCCCCTGCAAAGTCGCCCCCGGCAAGCTCGCCCCCTCCAGGTACAAACTCGCCCCTCACAATGTCGCCCCCTACAAAGTCGCCCCCCGCCAAAGTCGCCCCCGACACAGTCGCCCCCCTTGGTATTTGCGTGAAAGTTTTGGAGAACACTCTGGATCGAGGACGTGTCTTTGCAGAGAGGGTAGTCATCTGTACGCTTTTGTTTGTCTATTTAGCGGTTTTAAATAACGGTGGTGTCTGTATTTACCCTTTAATAATTCTTTTACTTGCCACCTTTTGTTTTAATTGTCACTTCAATTTTAGATTGCTTTGTATTATATTATATCAACGTTTATTCTTTTAACGAGCAGGGTCTGGGACTCTTTTTGACTACTTTTTTTGTTTACTTTTGTCTTTTTCTGGACGGACTCTGCTCGTAATATTGTATTGTCCTAAGATTTATTAATAATAAATTAATGATAAATAAAACAATCTTTCTTTAACCACTAGACATTCAACCAATTATTAAAATGGTCACTTTTGTCAACAGGAAACAGGACACCACTAATTTCTATAATGTTTAGCCCTTTTCACACGACCGCAATTTAGCAGGGGTCCCTTGATTAATTTGAGCATGGTTGTGACATTTTACTATAGTTGCACCTCGTGTGAAAGGACAATTACAATGATTGGACTGTCCAACGTCCGTAGTAAAATCTAGGGACCAGTAATATTATTATGTTAATCATCCAGCACAGTCCAATGTGATATTTCTCTATTTGAATCCAATTATCTCACTGCTTTACTAGGAGAGAGACCCTGAGAAGGGCTTTCCAATGGTGTAAAGTGTTTTTTTTTAAAGAACACACACACACACACAGCATTCACGTGAGGGTGATTTGACCGTGCATACTTTGTGTTTCAGCTCTGTATACAAAAATCCCGTTGAACGTGCTTTTCCGAGGCCTTCGCGGAGTAGCCCCGCTCGGCGGTGGTTTCCGGTCTGAAGATGGCAAAAAAGTGACTATAAAAGTTAAATTTTCGGATGCAGGACTATGCAAGGCAGATTCAGTGCGAACATTTGTCTCTCTATAGCATGCTTAGTTCATGAGTTATGGTCAATCTTAACTTGAATTTATTTCTGGCCATTATTCGGCATGACAAGTCTTGCCGGTTTGAGGAGGCAGCACTTTTTGCTCTTTGCCTTAGCGGGAGCCCCACTACTCTCTCAGCCACTCGCGTCGCTTCCAAAATCATCACAGCCACGGAACTGTACACATGTTCTCAGTTCCAACGTGGTGCTAACATTTTTCATCTAAAAAATGTACAACCTGATTTTCTCAACTTCCTGTTCCGAATCCTTTTTTGCGTTTTACAAATGCAACTGCATTAATTCCGATTTTGTTTCAGTCATACCACTTTTAGAAAGTAATACACAGTTCATCTATTTCCCTTTTGTGTTTTGCTTAAAAAGCAATTCGTAAATACCTCGGAGAGTTTATCCATTCTGATTGGTGGGGAGCGTGTCACGTGGGGGTGTTTAAACAGATGATAATGCACGGCTAGAACATAGATATAGAATATAATACCTAGATCGGCCGCGCGTACATACGCGGGTTCTGGCATGTGCGCAGCCATTTGTACCAAGCGGTCACGTGCTGGTGGTCAAAACATTGAACGCGCACTAGACGTGACGAACGCGTTTACGTTGAAAGCGGTGTTATAGTATAGCAAAAATCATTTTGGTTTAATTTCGTGACTTACCTCCAGCCGAATTATTCGTAGAATTTAATGTAATTAGGCCTTTTAAGGCTAAAGGATGGTTGCAAATTGCTCTGCAGCCATATGTCTCAGCAGAGAAAAGAGAAAGGGGCCCGGAGTCCTTCGTAAGCTGACATATCATAGGTAAGAAGGCCTACATGTTTATTTAATTTAAACAAATTTAGCAATTAGCTAATTACCATTGATGTGTATGAACTCCAATTTGGTTATTTATCAGGTTTACTCTTTTCTTTCCTCCATCGTATGCTGTAATAATGATATTCATTTGGGACTTTGGGTCTAATACTACTCTAGGCTATAGAGTGTTTATTGCACGGTAATGAATGGGTTTATACGGTGCGGTATTATTTGGTAGTGGTTGTGATTTTAGTCGTTGTTAATTAAACTTCTCTCAAGTGATACGTACATTGTTTTGTTTAATGCTTGTAAAGAAAAACTTAGTTTAAATTTTTAATAATTGTTATTTCACTCCAGATTCCCCCATGAAGACTCAAAACTGATGCGCAAGTGGGTTCATTGGATAAAAAGGATGCTCCCGAACGGTAGAAAATGGAGTCCCACTGCACAGACCGGCTTTGCAGCGACCATTTTGCTGAAGAATGCCTGGAAGTGCGGTGGGGCAAAACCTGCCTTCGGGATAATCATAGAGAAAGTGCAGTGCCATCAATCTTCGACGACTATCCCAGTCATTTAAGACCTGTATGTTATATTTATTGTTTCACTTTTATTTTAAACTGTGTGTTATTCTATGCGCTTATGAATAAATTATTAGATTAAATTAGATTAGATTATAATTATTTATTCAGCCAACGTTAAAAAGTTAAAAACCAAAAACATCGGAAATTGTAATGCAACTCGAGCTCTCTAGATTTTACATTATAACTGTAATGGACTGTTTTATGGGTTACCCAACTCTCTTCTTGTTAAGGTTCAACGGTTTCAAAACTCTGCTGCAAGACTTGTTACTTATACTCGTTCACATGAACCCATTTCTAGAGCAACGTTTAACGCAGGCCTAATTACGCTCCAAACTGATATAATAATACGTAATTGCTTTGTTTTCTTTAATTGTATATTATTCAAATTATGCACGGTCTACGTGCACACTGCAGTGTTTTTATGCTACTACCGGTAAGAAATAAATGACTAGCCCGTGTTATACTTACACATTTGTG
The DNA here is from genome assembly GCA_032158295.1 of Pycnopodia helianthoides. Classification (NCBI taxonomy): domain Eukaryota; kingdom Metazoa; phylum Echinodermata; class Asteroidea; order Forcipulatida; family Asteriidae; genus Pycnopodia; species Pycnopodia helianthoides. Next base: position 2,007,665 of record CM063262.1, read on the forward strand.
CTTATGTTGAGTTTATGAATCTTGCTTTTTGTCATTTATCCAAGAAATGGGTCTTTAAATTGTGCCACAAACCTGTCAAATAGTATAGCCCACCGTGTGTTTAAGGACTATTCTCCATGTTCATCTTCAGTGCGTTACCACCAGCACGTGACTTTTTAGCGCGTCCATGAAGAACCAGGAATTTTTGTGTACGGCTTATGGCGCGTATGTACGCGCGGCCGATCTAGGTATTATACTCTATATCTATGATTGGTATTCAATCTAAAAAACATGTTAGTGTTATGACGCGCGCGTACGCACAACTGTTGAGCGTGGCATGTATATCCTTCGCGAAACAGGGCTCGAGGACGTGACAGGATATGAAAGTTAACAGAAAAGTTCAGATTTTTCCAACAATATAACGCTTTTTAACAAAAAGGGCATTTATGAATGGGAATAAAAGAGTAGTGACTTGGTCTTAACCGGCCGTTTGAAGCCTTGCAGGGCCGTGGCCGTGTGATAAAGGACCGAGCCGAAGGCGAGGTCCTTTATCACACGGCCACGACCCTGCCGGTTTTAAACGGCCGGTTAAGACCGCGTCACTACCCTTTTATTCCCTTATTAAACCTTCCCAACAGAACAATACCATTACCAAAATCTATAGGCCTACACAGATTTGTCTTGTTTGCTTTTGTTATGTTAAATTTTCCCTACCTTTATCGCAGCATATCTCGTTAACAAACACCACAGTGACACAAAGTACGTTCAAGAAGTCCATCATAAGTATGCCATTCACAACTAACCATACATTTACCCTACACTCTTTATCAAAACAAGTTGCTAGTAAAACCAATATAGCAAAGAAGTGTAGAGTTTAGCAATCGGTGCAACCGAAAAAAACACACGAGGCTGGGACTTTTATAAACAAAAAAAACATATCGTTTTTGTTCAGTTTTGATTTCCTTAAAAGGTTACTACGATCTTTTTTCAAATATAAACACTTCTTCGGTCATGACAACTTGATGTAGTTGATAAATGAATAATGTAGCACCCAAACATGAATGTGGCATCAAAGTTTTAGTTAAGTGGGGCTACTTTTAGGTACATCGCTGAGGCTACATTTAGGTACAGGGTTGGAGCTACATTTACGTACAGGGTTGGAGCTACATTTAGGTACCTGGGCTACATTTAGGTACAGGGTTGGAGCTATATTTAGGTACAGGGTTGGAGCTACAATAAGGTGCATGATTTGAGCTACATTTAGGTACAGGGTTGGAGCTACATTTAGGTACAGAGTTGCAGCTACATTTAGGTACAGGGTTGTAGCTACATTTAGGTACACAGGGTTGGAGCTACATTTAGGTACAGGGTTGGGACTACATTTAGGTACAGGGTTGGAGCTACATTAAGGTACAGGGTTGGAGCTACATTGAGGTACAGGGTTGGAGCTACATTAAGGTACAGGGTTGTAGCTACATTTAGGTACACAGGGTTGGAGCAACATTTAGGTACAGGGTTGGAGCTACAGTAAGGTACATGGCTGGAGCTACATTTAGGTACAGGGCTAGGGCTACATTTAGGTACCTTTGTAAATCTCACGACTTCTAGGAAGATTTTAGAGGGTACTTCTGTACAAGAGGAAAAGAATGTGAACATTTGGGGCACTCCCTGCCACATAGTAGACCTTTCTTTTGCAACGTCACATCAGCGAGTTTTGCCAACCTTGGTTAGCAAAAGTATGGGTGGCTTTCACTGCGGCCTTCACGAGAATTCACCAAAATACACCAAAAGCAAAATCCATATGACTTCAAATTTATGAAACAATCTTCTGTACTGATTTTAATCCTCCGATCAATGCAATACAAATAGTATAGCACAGCACAGTCACTTGTGTGAAGGGCAAAATGTCAACACGAGGCTGGCTACATTACACATACAGCTTAACTTTACAAAGTTTACAATGACCCGACTCAATAGTAGCCCAACAAATGACTATATTTCTCCTTTAAAAAGGATGATTTAACAAAAAGCAATACTCACAGACAGTTCTAGGATACTATCCCTCCCTATTGAATAGTATTTGGAGCATGGCTATATACAAAGTAGAGAGAAATCCCACTCGAAAATAAATGTGCTCTCTCTTGCTCAAAGCTCAGATGCAAAAAGAGCGCGATCCTAAAGGTCGCGACACCAAAATTAACTTTTCATTAAATATGGTAATCACAAAGTTGAATTAGACAATTGAACACTGAGGGCGCACTTGGGTTCCCTACATTAATGTGTAACAATCCGGAAGTATACTAAAGGCACAATACACGTTTGGTAATTGGAGCCTACTGATTGTGTAAATCCTATATAAATGTAGGTACATACAATAAAGCTAACCTGAAAAAAATTCACTTCAAAAGGTGGTCGCGTTTTTGAGATATCACCGAAAAACAGGAGCGAATATTTACACGCAGGAAGAATATTCCCCATAGGAATACACAATCTGAGAAGCGTTTCAGAAACGCTTCTCAGATTCAAATTTTGGGGAATAAAAAGTGATATAATTTCCATAACCGATAGTACTTCGAAGTTAAAAGTTTCTCAAAATGCATTATACTACGCAAAGCTGCTGTCCTTCTTACCAAGTAAGTTTTTATTGCCATTAATTTCCAGAGTCATTACCAAACGTGTTCTGTGCCTTTAAGAGGTTGACGCGTCAATAAACTATAGGTTGTGAATCCAGGTGAAGAAAAGAAACACCACAGTTTTCGTTGACGTTCATGGTGTACTTGACACAACACACAAATTGACAGCTGTGCTTTAGCAAGAAATCCCCCAGCAAAACAGGGTTTATTAAAACATGTTGCATTATATTTGTTTACTGTAATAATTGCAAAAAATTCGTCAGTGGCCTGACGTTTCGACCCTAGCAGAGTCTTTCTCGAACGCTAAATGACAAGACAACACACATACATGCATACAAGGGTGACAAGAGCAGTCAAGCAGAAATACATGGATAGAGAGAGTGTAGAGAGAAAAGCAAAAAGCATAATAATTGAAAGTGTTTTTTGTTTGTTTTTTGTAATAGTATCCGCCTAATAGTTTCAGATTAAGTTGTTTCTAGAAAAAAAACTTAGAATCCATTACCTGTGGGACTTCCCGAGAAGCAGCCCAAAGTTTTCACTTTCGCTGCCTATATATAAATGCGGGTACATTCTACGCATTTCATATTATTGTTCACTCCAGAGACGGTCTCAACCCAAAACCTCCAGTAGTGTGACAGTTTGGTACATAATTGTATTGAGTTGTTAAAATAAGAAAGGCTGAGTGTACTTTCCTGGAAGTTTTTGGGGAGTGCGACCCCCGTAAATTCCTATAGCGAGTTCGCCGACATGACAACCGTAGCGACGATCGCTTGGATCGTGTTGATATTCTGCCGCCCAGTTGGTGAGTTCAAATAAATCCCTGTTTGAAACGCAAATTTTACTAAATGTTTGTTTTTTGAACCATTCGCTTGTTTTTATATCCTATATAGATGTGTATTTAAAGAACAAAACTATTCTGTACAAATTTCATTTCAAAAGGTGGTAACGTTTTTGAGATTTCGCCGAAAATCTGGAGCGGTTATGTTCACGCAGGAAGAATGATCCGTAATTGGAATACACAATATGAGAAACGTTTCATGCAAGAAAGTTTTCTCAGATTGATAATTGATTCAATGATTGATTGATTTATATTTTTTATTTGTTTTCATTTTAATTCATTCTATTTTGTTATATATTATATATATTTTTATATTTTGTATTATATATAAAATTTGTAGCTTTCGATCCAAACCGGACCTTCGTCAGAGGCAAAAACAAGCACAAACGAAAAACATATCCATTTATAGCAAAAAAGAGAGGCAAAGAACAATGGGATGGTATCCAGAAAAAGGAGGGAAAATTATAGCCAATCAAAGTTATTAGTTTACAAACAATGGGGCGGTCAAGAACCAATCAGAGTTATGTGGTGGGGACAAAAGGATGGTCAGTGAAAGGGAGGATTACTGGACCATGAAATATGTATTATTCCCTCTTTTTTGAGGGGGGGGGGGTCAACAAAGAATAAATGGCTAGAGCGTGATTCGAACCAACGATTTTTACATTAACGTGCCGGCGCAACATGTCTGTTTAGCCATTTTTTGTAAATATCTTTGTTCGGGATGTCAGTCAGAAGCCATTCTTTTAAATTAATTTGTTTAAAATCCCTTTCTCCAAAACCACATTCATCAGGAGGAAATGTTTCTCAAAATTTGTCTCGACTGTGAATCACTCAGCTTGCTTAGTCCTAAAGAATAGACCTTATGCATTGACGTCATCACACCGCCATTTTAGAGGTAAAAAGATGGCGAAACAATGGAAAAGAAACCTCTTTCTACGCGCGGCGCACAGGATGAGCCAAAGAGCAGTCTTCGTTTGACCTCTAGACGAGGGCGCCCTACTCAAATGACGTCATATGCATATTTAGCCCCTTTTCAGATATTGTTGGACACGAGAAGTACACTGTTTGGTTTGTATGTGTACCGACACACTTACAGTTTCATAATAATTATGTCCGTCATCTCAAAATTGCTTACGGCCGGACTACTTAGAAATACTTTGCAGTAATCGTATATCTTCCCTTTTTTAGTTTTATTTGTCGGTTTTCATTATAAAATATATTTACTTTTTTTCTGCGACAAAATTGCATGCGATCAGCAACACCAGTACCCTTTCCCCATGTTTGACTATCCTCCCTCGATGCATTACTGTTTCAGTCCTTAAAAGGCCACTTTAGAAGAAACTTGTTATATCGTGGTCGAAATGTTTGTCCTTTGACCCCGGTTTTTTATTGATTTTATTGTAATTTTTGTTTCTAAAGGACGTAACTATACATAGTTAGCTTGTAATTGTGGGTACAACCATGTTTTTTTTGCACAAATATTGGCTTCGAAAAGAGCCGCTGTGGTCTTTACACATGGTTGTACCCGCATGCAGTTACTTCTTATTTTCCACTCCATACAAAGCTTCAAACGTCACTTGTTAATTTGTCCAGTCGTTTGTTTTAGCATTCTGAAGACATGTTGGTAAAATCAAAAAGTAACTAAGAATGTCTCTTTTGGATAATAGTTGTAGCTGCGCTAAAAGTTTCTGTCATCGGTAAGCTGGAAGTTATTGAGGGAGATGACGCCGTGCTGAAGTGCAATGTGACCCACAGTAACGGCACGGTAATTACACCATGCAGTGGCGATGTTGGACGCGAATGGCTCGTGGATGGCTCAACCATAGCATCCTGCTCAGCGAGAGGTCTTGGAAATTATTCAAGAGAGCTCAAGTTTGATCCAGAAACCGGTAGCTTAACAATATATAACATACGGGTCACTGACGCTGCAATGTTTTATTGTGCAGTATATTACCTCACTGGTGGATATGAATGCAACTCGACTGAACTTATAGTACAAAGAGGTGAGTTATAGCTTGGACTTGGGACCGACTGCCTAAGTCTAATATGTATTGAATCATTGTAAGCCCGATTGATTCTAAGTGCCTTGCTTTAAGGTTATTTTGAGCTTATTCATGCTCAGCAGACCTGTGTTTTTGTTTGCTATGACAGTTCCGTAGTCCCATTCAATCAAAGTCAAGCAATAATAGGCAGTTTGAAATTCTATTCTTTTTTTTTTAAGAAATGTTGTTTCTGTATCAAAATCAGTTATTGTTTGTTTGTTTGTTGGGGGTGTTTGTTTGTTTGTTTGTTTGTTTGCATGTTTGCTTGTTGTTGTTTTTTGAGCGTCTGAGCAGAGCATCCCCCTACCAGTCATTGCTTTATCACCACTGAACCCCACCCTTCTGGTAAATATCATTATCTTGGTTTTGTGAGTGAATCAAAACAATTAGTTTGGTGGGAAGAAAGAATCTCACACATTATGTGTGGTTATAATACTAAGCATACTATACAGTAAAGGCTAAAACAATTTTTAAATAAAGCGTTTAGCCACTGATTCTTGTCCAAATATAATGCAAATCTCAAAGAAGATCTGATAATACTTTATTACTTTATAAAGTATTACTGATATTGCTATTAATACGAGACTTCTTTAACATAGGGAATATCCAATCTTTCTATTTTAAACTCGTCAACAGACTGTACAAGTCTAGTACGTATGTGCACATAAAGACACATTACAATGTTTCGTTCCAACGTTAAGACTTATCTGGTCCACCTCTCAGCAAGTCTACAAGCCTAATGGGGGTTTTTCATTGACTGGCACCTTTTAATAGGCCACCAGATATTATGCGCCTTATAAATGCTCTGTTTAATTAATAATGTAGAGACATGGGAAGGAGGTCGGTCCTCTATTTCAAAAGGACGAGAATTCACCGAAACACACCAAAAGCAGAATCCATATGACATCAAATTTATGAAATAATCTTCTGTACTGATTTTAATCCTCCAATACAAATAATATAGCACAGCACAGTCACTAAGTGTGAAGGGCAAAAGGTCAACATGAGGCTAGCTATATCACACATACAACTTAACTTTACAAAGTTCACAATTACCCAATTCAAAAGTAGCCCTACAAATGACTACATTTCTCCTATAAAAAAAGATGATTTAATAAAAAGCAATACTCACAGACAGTTCTAGGACACGATCCCTCCCTATTGAATAGTATTTGGTGCATGGCCAGAGTCAAGCTCCCTACAAAGTAGAGAGAAATACTACTCGAAAATAAATGTGCTCTCTCTTGCTCAAAGCTATAAAAAAAAAAAATGGAAAAGAGCGTGAGCCTTAAGGTCGCAACCCCAAACTTTTCATTGTAAATAAAAATAATCGCAAAGTTGAATTAGATAGTTGCACACTGGAGGGCGCACTTGGTTCCCTACATTATAAGTAATAATCCTGAAGTAATGAGAGGTTAATAAAACATGTTGCACTATATTATTTGTTAACTGTAATAACTGGAAGTGTTCTGTGTTTGTTTTTGTTATAGTATTCACCTCATAGTTTCATATAAAGTTTCTAAAACAAAACTTAGAATCCATTACCTGTTGGACTTCCCGCGAAACAGTACAAAATGTTCACTTTCGCTGCCTATGCCCGTACATTCTACGCAGTTCATATTGTTCCCCCAGAGACGGTCTCAACCCAAAACCTCCAGTTGTGTGACAGTTTTATATAAAATTGTAGATTTGTTAAATAAGAAAGGCCGAGTGTACTTACCTGGAAGTTTTTGGGAGTGCGACCCCCGTGAATCCCTTAGCGAGTTCGCCGACATGACAACCCTAGCGACGATCGCTTGGATTGTGTTGATAAACTGCTGCCCAGTTGGTGAGTTAAAATGAATCGCTCTTTGAAACAAAAATTTTACTTTTGGTTTTTTGAACCATTCGCTTGTTTCTAAATCCTATATAGATGTAGATTTAAAGAACAAAACTATTCTGTGCAAATTTCATTTCAAAAGTTGGTAGCGTTTTTGAGATATCGCCGAAAAACTCGAGAGGTCAATGTTCATGCAGGAAGAATGATATTTAATTAGAACACACAATCTGGAAAAAAAAGGTTCATGCATGAAACCTTTCTCAGATTGATAATTGATTGAATGATTGATTGATTTTTAATTATTTTATTTTTGTCCTATTAAATTATAATTGGTTTTTGTTTTGTTTTCTTGTTATTATTTTATTTGGAGGGTGTGAAAGCAGAAAAATTGACTTGAGCGGGATTTGAACCAACAATTTCCACATTAACGCACAACATGGCTATCTAGCCCGAAGTTAGCGGTCTCCCTATTTCGTCAATATCTCTGTTCGGTGTGCCAGTCGGAAGCCGTTCTTTTAAATAAATTTGTTTTAAATACATTCCTCTAAAACCATATTCATTAGAAGGAAATCATTTCTAAAAATGTTGTACATTATCAACAGCAGCAGTGCTTCTTACCTGCAAGATTACTAATTATAGTCACTTTTTTCACACCATACAAAGCTTCAAACATCAGTTTGTTATTTGTTCAGTGGTTTGTTTAAGCATTCTGAAGACATTTTGATGAGATCAAAAAGTAACTATGGATGTCTCTTTTTGGATATTACAGGGGTGGCTGCTAAGCTGGAAGTTATTGAGGGAGATGACGCCGTGCTGAAGTGCAATGTGACCCGCAGTGACGGCAAGGTACTCCCACCGTGCAGTAACGATGTTAAAATCGAATGGATCGTGGATGGCTTAATCATAGCATCCTGCTCAGCGAAACGTCTTGGAAATTATTCCAGGGTAGTAAAGTTTGATTCAGAAACTGGTAGCTTAACAATATATAATGTACGGGTCACTGACGCGGCAGTGTTTGGTTGTGCAGTGGAAGACCGCTTCTTCGGATATAAATATAGTTCGACTGAACTGATAGTAAGAGGTGAGTTATAGCTTGGACTTGGGACCGACTGCCCAAGTCTAACATGTATTGAAACACAGTAAGCCTGATTGATTCCAAGTACCGTGATTTAAAGTCAACTGGAAGTAGCATTTTTTTTTTTAAACATAAGAGTTTATGTAAATTAACAATAAAACAATTTTTTGAGTAATTGTTTGTGAGGATTTATATGTAAAAAAAAAAAATAGATAAAGTTGTTCAGGGGTGACTCCGCCCATCCCCTTTCGTGACGTCAATCAAGGCAGACTTCGCCTCGATCGAACATCGACCCCCCTCGAATTTGCTTGCGTATACGTTGTAAACACACGTGCAAGTAGGTCCCAGTAGTGATCTTGTACGTTTCGAAAAATTGGGTTTTTCTTGCATTTTCCGGCCATGCTGACCAGGTGTATTGCTGCTGTATGCAGCTAAACAACTAATGATGGGGTCAGTGTGTATTTGTTTCCTGCAGATCCCAAGTATAAGCGGTTGTGGGCCGCGAAAGTCAGACTAACGACGTCGTTTTCGGCGCGATGTGCCAGCTAGTATACGCTAGCTAGTACATGTATACTGTGATGTGGGTGACGTCCGCATACGCACAACATTTTTTTTCTTCAAATATCGTGCCTTGATTGACGTCACGTACAGCGCCACCATGTGTCAAGGTAAAGGGGGGGCCTACTCTTAAATTAAAAATCTTTAATTAAAATAAAAGCTAATTTTTTAAAACCTTAAACTGTTTATTCACATTCCACTCGTCAAAATACATATATTAATGACAAAAGCTTTGTTTTGACAAAATACCACTGCCAGGTGCCTTTAACGTTGGAACGAAACATTGTAATGTGTCTTTATGTGCAAATACTTACTAGACTTGTACAGTCTGTTGACGAGTTTAGAGAGGAGAATTTGGATATCCCCCATGAAGAGGTCTCCTATTAAAGCCAACCCAGTATTACTTTATAAAGTAATAAAGTATTATCAGATCTTCTATGATGAGTTTTGCATTATATTTGGACAAGAATCAGTGAGTAAACATTTTGTTTAAAGTGGTTAAGCTTTTACTGTGCTTCTGATACCAGTGTGCCTATTATGAACAAACATAATGTGTGAACTTCTTTATTCCCGCAAAAGTAAGAAGATTGTTTGGATTCACTCACAAAACCAAGATAAATAATGATATCTACCAAAAGGATTGGGGGTCAGTGGTGATAAAGCAATGACTGATAAGGGAGATGCTATGTTTAGATGCGACAAAAAAAAAAAAAAAAAAACAACAACAAGCAAACAAACAAACACCCCATCAAACAAACAAACAATATCTGATTCTGATACAGAAACAACATTTCTTTAAACAAAATAATAAAATAATTCAAACTGCCTATTATTGATTGACTTTGATTGGATGGGACTACGGAACTGTCATAGCAAACAAAAACACAGTTATGCTGAACATGAATAAGCTCAAAATAACCTTGAATTATCTGAATATATATATATATTTTCCAGAGAAGTTTAGAGTCCAAACGTCAGTACTTCATACTCCGTACATTGGGAGCAATGTTAGCTTGCAGTGTTCTGTGCTAGCAGACAGCCCACTGCACGACCGGTGGTTTCAATTCCAGTGGCTACGAGGCAATGACTCGCTGTCGGATAACAAGTGCAAAGGTATTGAGGGGTCGAGCGAGAAAGACAAGTATGGGTATCATCATGACAGCCTCAGTTGCAATCTCACTGTTCTGAACGTGGATACAAATGACAATGGGATGTACACGTGCAAGGTCAACGACTCATTCTACGAGCAATCCAACTCTACTGAATTGGAAGTTACAGAAAGTAAGTGGTAATAATGTATGCATTGCATAAAAACATGAAACACACTGACACATTTTGTTGACCCGGTAAACTGATGACCTCTCTGTGTTGTCATGCTGCCACCATCTTGGTCATGTTCCCTGCATCCATTAACAGTAACGGATGCTAATATTAATTGTTCAAAAACGAACCCGACTACTTTTCCTTCCAGTCTCGGTTTGAACACATTGAGTTGAATGGGTGAAAAAAATAAAAATACGGAGCCCATAAAGGGATATAAGTAACCCAAAAAAGTAAAGAATGAAGAAGACAAAATTAGGAGATAAAACAAAATATCGATTATTAGGAAGTACGCCATCGAACCTCAAGGGACATGCGAAGAAGAAGAAGAAGAAGGAACAATTAGAGTGGTATAAGAAAAGGGTTCCGTAGTAACAACAATGTGTTGCATGCAGTCAAAATAGCATCATTGTGTGATTCCCTACACCGATGTATAACCAGCACTGCACATTTTTATTCACAATGCCCAAATTCCTAGTTAAAAACAACGGCAAATAAGTTTTTGTAAGGCTTTGCTTTGGTGGAACTTAAGCCAATACACAACAGTTAAAACAACAGCAAAGGAGACAACCACCAGCTGTGGTTTTGTTTCGCGCTTTCTTTCGTTTTTTAAATTTGTTATTTATGCCACAAGCGTGGCAACTAATATATATATAATATACAGCAGTTAAAACATCAGTAAAAGAAAAAGCCACTATCAGATATGGTTTTGTTTAAAGGTAAGGTATACGTTTGGAAAAACACTCTTGAAATTAATGGCAATAAAAACTTACTATGTTAGAAGTACAGCAGCTTTCGATAGTATAAAGCAATTTTGAGAATCATTTCACTTCTGAGTAATGTGGTTATGGAAAAATGTATCAGTTTTTATCAGAACAAATTTGAATCTGAGAAGCGTTTCTGTCGAAACGTTTCTCATATTGCGTATTCCAAGTACGGATTATTCTTCCTGCGTGGACATAACCGCTCCGGATTTTCGGCAATATTATCTCAAGAAACGCTACCACCTTTTAAAATGATATTTTTACAGGTTAGTTTTTTAGTATACATCTACATTTATATAGAATTAAAACAGTCGAACGGTTCCAAAAACCAAAAGTATACTTTGCCTTTAATGCTTTCTTTCGTTGTTATTAATGCCACAGTCGTGACAGCAACGAACCCTAGTGCGGTAAGTGTGTCTGTACATACGCCAACTGCAATCTCAACATGGTCCACTGCAAGTTGTAAGTATATAGAGTCATATTTTCTTTTATATTTTGAACTTTTACCGGTCATTTCCTCATAAAAAAAAACCCCAGCCACTTTCACTTGTCGTGCGTTCGTACTTAACCTCTTCGGTTGAAACAGTCATTCAGTTTCACTTTGAGGTGTGCGAATTTATCGAGCATTATTTGCAGTTAGACTTGTAAGGCGTTCTGTTTAGGCATGGGAAGTCAGCCACTCAATTTAGATAAGCAGGGGGCAACTACAGATTCATGCGAAAAGCTGCAGTGAAATTTAATGCTGTTTGATAGGCTTGTAAAATGTAATGGTTATCTGTTTTATTCGCACGACGCAAAATGAACGATATTGCTTCCACTTTGAAAGTGAAATTTGATGGCTGTTTCAAGGAGCTTTCAGTTTTGCGCGGACTAGAATAACGCGAGCTTTGAATTGAAAGTGTATGCGCCTATAGGAACAACCTACTGCTACACTTACATAAATAACCTGTGACATTGCCTGTTAACACAGCTTGAGTATAGCACAGTAATTTGGCGCTTGCCCTGTAAGCGAAGAATGGCGACAGAATTCGGTGGTAAGCAGAGCCATGACATTGGGCTTCGGTCCCAACTAAAGTAGCTCCGCACAGCAAAACTATGCTTACCAGAATAAAAAGGTTATCAGCCATAATAGCATGTCACCATGTGGCATCTGTGACTGGTGTCCCGCTAAAACGTTTGAGCAATTTTTAAGCAGCTCCACGAAAATTGGGCCTTTTCTAACAAAGTCAGGGAAGATCGCCGCGCCTTGTTGTACGGGGCTGACGGTGGCGTGACGCACACGCGTGTGTGCGTCTGCCTAGGGCACACCTCTACGGTGTTTGCCAACCAAAAGTGTCTGTACGCAGTGTCTGCTGAAAGAGATGATTTGCCGTAATTCATCGTACGAACTGCTTTGCTGCATCGTCATTTATTTTTGTGACAATAATAAAACACATTCCTAACACGGTTCTGCCATGTTTTAATATGACGTTCTTTGAAAACACTACCAGGGGGTAAGGCAAAGGGCACTACGGAAGCAACCGAACCGGTCACGTCAGAGAAGACTTCCACCAGTCCTGTGCTACTACTAGTCGCAGTGATCCTTTTGGTTCTACTCAGCAGTGCTATAAGCCTTTTGGTTTGTGTTTATTGGATTCACGGGAAAGGTACGCATGAAGCACTTGTATCGAGTCTATGTTTCGTACCGATTGGCGTTTAATGCATAATTTTTTGAGGTCAGGCTTTTGTTTGCTTGCTGTCATAACGAGTGGCTCTTCGTTTGTTCGAGAAATAACTCCCCCCCCCCCAAAAAAAAAAAAAAAAAAAAAAAAAAAACGACTCGACCTTAAACAGATTTACATCATAATTGATAGTTGTTTCATTTTTGGTTTGGTTTCTTTAGAAATGTGGATTTGTTGGGTAGGGTTTAATATGAAATATCGTTCAAACGACCCAACGTTTACAAATGTCAGTTTGTCAGATTGCCGAGAAAAAGGAGAGTAAATGGTGACGATTAAGCTGTCAGACAGATCTTGTTGTATAAAAACCACACACGTTCAAAACGATGGTCGGCCGACCATCGCTTCAAAATGATTTAAAATTTTCATTTTTTTTGTAAAATTTGACAACACCCGGCGAAGCGATTTCACTGGATATTTGGGGGTAATAATGCACTCTCAGTCAAATAAGTTACTATGAAGTTAGTTGGAAGTACATTTGTTCATGTCTGCAAATGATGCTATCTACCTTGTTGTATAAAAATCATTGTAGACAGTTAAAAGAAATTTAAAAAAAATTATAAAGACTGCGAATGTGACAATCTAACTAATTAGTGTTTGATTCCAAAGCAACACTTACTATATCATATTAAGATCGTGAAGGTTAGGGTTTTTTGCATTTGTTACGTAAAAGTGAACGGCTTTCTCTTTCTTTGTATATGTTTTATTTTCATTTCATTCTTGTTGAGTTTTAAACAAAATAAGATACAAAGTGATCCCTGTTTTTGTTTCATTCTCATTCTCAGGTGGTCAAGCCAACAGCAACCAGTAAGTTATAAGTTTTTTTTTTTTTTTTTTTTTTTTTTTTTGTATAATTGAAGGTTTTCTGAGGCAACGGAAAAAATAACAATGGTTTCATTAACACGCAATGATCACGTCACGCATGTATCCCTATAGTTCATTCAAACCTGTTGACTCCCCGTACTACAAGACCAGGTCTAAGATTCATCAGCAACATTCTCCTTGTTCCCCGGTCTCGTTTAGCCAGCTACGGGGACAGGGGTTTTTCCAGCACAGCACCCAGGCTCTGGAATTCACTCCCTGAAAACCTCAGGGAAATACACAACATCTCACTCTTTCAGCAGCAACTGAAGACACACCTGTTCACACTTGCTTTTCCTACCACTTGAGAATTCCCTCCTTTCCATCTTGACCGGCGCCTTCGAATGGTTTTATATCAGATTCAGTGCGCCTTTACAAATGCTGTATAATTATTATTATTAAACTAGTACTACTAGGGTTTCTTTTCAGCGACCATTGCATTCAATTTCGTTTTCGTGCTCAGATGATTTCATTCTCCTCATTATCGTTCAGGCCCGTTTCAGTAAATTCTATTTCATTTTAACAGACATTCAAGACTACAATGTCAACATTTTTCGTTGAAATTCTGCTGCCTATTTTTACAATTGATAAAATTGATTGGTTGACCAGCCTCTTTTGCTGTTGCTTTTGAAGAGATTAAAAAAGACCTTTGCGACTTCATGAGTTTGAATGATCTTAATGTGACCAGTGAATGCCAAACTGTGGAAACTGGATTACTCCTTTTGACTGTGGAGTGCTGATTGTACAGAACATCCAATTTGAAACGAAATTGAATGAGCCGGGTGTTAAAATGCTTGCTGTTTAATGTGTTGCTATTGGCCATGAAAGCCTATACGATACACCAACGAAACGGAAGTTACTTTCTTAAACGTCGATATTGACCTTCCCCCATGATGCACTGTCGAATATGGCACCTCAAAAATCAACACTTGGTGGCGCTACACATTTCTAAACACATAAAATTGACTTCTTTTTTCTTCAGGTACTTTGTGCATTTCAGACGCAATTCCCAACTAACGCCTGAGCAGCAAGCCCTCACGGTACCAGAAGGATCCGAAATTGTCACAGGTACATTTTTACTTTGGTATTTCTTACGGGGCTCATTTAGATCGTGGCTTCGGCTTAGGCTCCCAGAGTCGTAGTTCCGAAATCAGAACCGCCATCTTGGAGTTGCGGAACGTGCGCTGCCTTGAGGCAAGGGTATAGGTTCACTTTTAATATTAATTTGTGTTTAGTGTAGAATCGTCATCTACTGTACATATTGCGCCTTACATCTACTGTACATAATATGGCAGCATATTGCGCCACAGCACCTTGTAAAGCATTACATTCTGCTATGTAAAGGAATAGGTCTCAAACTTCAAAAAGTAGCTCCACATACCTTGCCAAAAAATACCGACTGTTGAAGCGCCTTGAGCGTCACTGAGTGACGGATATGAGCCCTATATAAGAAGGCATTATTATTACATCATTCAGAGTAGACTTGCGCTTGCCTCGGGCACGTCCCATTCCAACCATCAGGGTCTTGAGCTCGTCGGCAGTCAAGTTGCCACTGTCCTCCATCAGGGTGTTGACCATGGTTCTGAGAAGGAGGCCCCGGTGTTCATCTTCTCACACTATGAAAATGTTCTTCTTGAAAATGGAGTGAAAATCCACCACTCTCCTTGAAATTGTAAATTCCCCTTTTTCACCTTGTTTTCACAGAGTTCTTTTCTAACTAGCCATGTCCTAAGTGTTTCACGTTGTTTTTACTGTGCTGTTCAGCTGAAAACGTTATTCACCAATTAAACAGTTCTATGGCTTGGATGAAAAGCATTCTCTGAAATCTTGGTGAAAGTCATGTAGGCCAGTAAATGGTTTGGAGACTCTTTTTTCAAGGTGATTTAAGGGAATTGCAATTCCCTTAAAGCATGGTGAAAGAGAAATAATTCCTTGAATTTCAGCCAAATCCTGCACTTCACTGAGATTTCATTGTGGTTTCGCAGCAAAGATTTTCTTAGTGTCATGGGTTGGTTCCAGACGATGACTAGGCTGACCAGGAACTCTGGCTCTCACAGCCAAGCCAGACAAGAAGCCATTCCATTTAAACCATTGGAACAGAATCAAGACAATAAGGTCACATTGATGTAGAGTGTAAAATATCTTCCGTTTGAAACTTCCTCTTCCTCTTCCACTTTAAGATTCAAGAAATGATTACGAAGAGAATCATGCGATGGCTCCAACAGCGCCCTCGTCGACAAAGACTCACCTGATGGTCAAGGTTCAACATACAACAAGTAATGAGACTTACTTTTGACTAGGGAATGGTTATGGGCTAATTTGGACATTTATGTTTAATTTTTTTATTTGTTTTTGTTCATTCATTCAATAATTTATTTGTTATGTTTTGTTTATATCTGTATATTTTTTGACAAAACATGTTTTGGATTGTTGTAAAAGCTTACACTACGGCAATATCACCATAAACCCGTGCACTTAATTGAGAATGCACAAAGCTTCATGTCCTAAAGCTACATGAAAAATTCACAGGCAGTCAAATATTGAGGCACGCCGTGTTTAAACACTAGGCCTCGGCAGTGGATTTCGATCAGATTGGTAAAATTGCCCTTTTCATCAAAAACGAACGCCGTAGCCACTTTCAAAATATGTTGGGTAACTGGAGAGAGAAAAAAGGAACAATATGCAGGAATAGGGTATAATGCTTGTACTCTCACTCTATTTAAACAGGAGATGGTGTAGAGTTTGCTAGTGTCAGCCAACAAGAGAAAGAAAGAACGTGGTATCATCCCGCGAACGACAACAACAGAGCAAGAGCTCACCCTAAACGAGTACGTACAAGATACATCCTTGCTCAATTTCAATGAAATACTATACCAGATACTCGGTAGAAACATTATTTAGTATAATAATAGAAAGTAAAAAGTTGAAAGACATTTTAGGACAGAAAAGTGGATTTAGCGAGTTGCGACAACTTGCAATTAGAAACAATTTTCGGTAAAAAAACAAAAAACAAAAAAAAAAACATGGATTGTGCGCAGACGGGGTTCCAGACTAAATTCCACATTGGGTTGTGCTACATTTGGACCGAAAACGGCGTCCAGCGCGTGGCAACGGTCGCAACTGTCTCAATACACAGCTCTGCTCCACGACTAAGTCTGCTGCCAACTAGTGTTTCAAAGTTTCAAACTGGAGCTGATTGGATGCCGGCCCAAACATCACAACGTCACACTTCGAAGCTTGTGATTAACTCGAGATACCGGCCTTTAGAATCTGATGGTTGCCTGCCAGATGTACCTTTGACCTAGCACGCCATAACGATGTGTGTGTACTGCAGGTCTGGTGGTCATGCATCATTGCATGTAAACGGCTACCCACCAATGAAACCAATGGCTGTCTTTACCATCATTGATAAGGACGGGGGACTAGTCTAGCAAAAGAGTAGAGCAGAAGAAAAAGATATAATTAAAGAGGTTTGCTTGTTATTAAGTTATAATGTTGATTGTATTTTGTGATCAAACAGAACCTGGATCAGATTCCGGGTCACGGTGACTAAAAAGGAAAACAACACTATTGTATTGACCTTGGCAGATATGTTTTAACTTGCATCCGTGTTCCTCTTGTGTTCCATCAATGCCACAGATAGCCCGTTCACAGGAGGAACTCGTCTACATCGACATACAACACTTAAGGCAACATCCCCGGTACGCCCCGCCGATCCGAACGGAACCCCCGACCGAATACGCCGAAATCCGGCACGTCCTGGCATCCGGTTCAACTTTAACCGGACCTAACGGCTGGGGTGCAGAAGGGGGTAAAGCATTGCCTTGAATCGGCAATACATGGCGTGGTAGAAGACGCCAGACGCATTCCTCTACCTGCATGGCCACATTTTAATCTTTAGAGTTTTGCTTACTTTAATCAACCTTTAATTAGAAAAACTAATTAATTGTAGACATTAAGTTTTTGTGAACAAGGTGTTCGTGAGAGGTGTCACAAAATGATGCCTGAGTGAATTGATGTCGACATTCTACCTTATCAATCCAATGTGTGGTTCATGAGTTAGATTTTTTTTCAATATTGAAGTTCAACTTTCGGTTTCAACCGGAAGTCAAGGTCAAATGAGGTCACACTTTGTGTAGAGTTTGGAAAGTCCTTGGAGACCTTTCTGGTGATAAAAAGAATTTAAAAATCCATTGTGTGGTTCAGAAGTTATGATTTTTTTCAAATATAAAACTTCATCTTCCGGTTTGAACTATAAGTCAAGGTCAAATGAGGTCACACTTTGTGTAGAGTTTGGTAAGTCCTTGCAGACCTTTCTAGTGATAAAAAGAATTTAAAAATCCAATGTGGGGTTCAGAAGTTTTGATTTTTTTGAAATGAAATTTCATCTTCCGGTTTGAACTGGAAGTCAAGGTCAAATGGGGTCACACTGTGTGTAGCGTTTGTGAAGATGTTAGATGTTTTTCCAAAGATGTATAGATTGTAAATATCCATATAAGGTTCAGGAGTTAAGATTTTGGTCAAATACTATTAACTTCAACGTGTTGTTTGTTTCTGTTTTTGCTTCCGGTTTTGTTTTTTTTTCTCCTTATTATGTATCTGAAGATAAAGGGCCTTTAAGGCCCCGCCAGACAGAGATTATAAAATTATTGGCAACTCGAGTTTATTTTAAATCCTGCTTCAGATTACGAACAAACAATATTGTGTCTTAAAAATGTAAATTAACTTTTTACCGACGTTTTGATTTTAAGAAATGCTTCTACTATTACGGCAGTACATGCCTGCATTTTTTTTTTTTAGGGGGGGGGGCAATGCAATTCAAAAACTTAGTTGAATTTCATGTTCACCAGTGACGTCACATAAGATGAGCAAGGCCTGTTTGGGGTGGTTTGTTTTTTTCAAATCACTATGGTGATACTGACAACTCATCTTAAGATGAATCTTAGTGCTTTGTGAAATCGGCCCCGTCAATAATATTGGGTGGATCTTTTAATGATCCGTGACGCAATGAGTCCGTGGCTCATTCTTTACTGTTAATAAACTATTGCGTTTTACGCAGCTAGATCAGGCTGAAATGTGTGACGTATGCACTTAGACGCCATTACAGTAAGCAACTCTTTTGAAGCAATAATAGATAGTTCCCAGTAGACGCCATCTTTACGGGCAAATTGCATGTTGGCTTGCAGGTGCGTCAAACGCTCAACTTATTAACGCAGCCGCGTTGTTCACTGGCCAATCCTGCAATGAGTTTCGTGAAATGCGCGCGTGCTGCACGCCGTTCTCTCACGAAACGCACGACTGTTTGTTCTAAACTGCCCGTAAAGATGGCCGATTTACGTCATACTGCAACCTATCTATTAACCCTCTTGCTGTCTGACCATTCAATACCATTCAAGTGGTTTTGAATGATAGATAAGCTTTGCCATTCTGGTGCGGCCATGTTTTAAGTACCACTACCATTACTTTACTGTACGCAAAACAACAACATGAACACCGAGCGCGTGATGCGTGCATTTACCATACGCACATCGTATACTTCGTACTCAATTTTGCCCTCTATTAAATGGCGGTCGTGTCTCCTTGCCGTCCCGGCGCGTTTGTGCACGCAGTATTGCCAGTGCGCCCTCTAGTTCTTATATATAACTCTATGGTGCAGACTCTCTGCTCGTGCGAGATATGACGGAAACCAGCAGAAAGACCGCACATGTATTGTTTAACTATAGTAAAATTGTGTCAATTATTTTAATTAGGGAAGTGCTTTGTTTAGGCAACAGCTGTATTTCAGAAGCTCTGTAGAATTAGGCACTAAATTAGAAGTGAAATATTTGTTAGAATTTGTAGTAATTTTTTGACGCATTCTTACTGTCCAGTGAATAACTGATGACTCTGAAAATTTCTAGCCATTAACTTTCAAAATATATCTGGTTTCTATAAAAATTGTCTTGAAAATCGAAATGTCACACGTGTACTTAGAAATTGCTCTTTGAACAATAAAGCTTCAGAAATAATTAGTGTCAACAATAATGTTTAATGTTTACAATTTAATTTCAATCACGTGTCATTTCATGCTAGATGATTGACATATGACGTCACAAATTATGCACAGGTACTATATAATTATATGCACTTAAAGACCGCATTTTCATTTACACAAAATACAAACAAAATAAACACACGCAAATTTTCCAACAAAAGCATACAAAGTTGAAGCTAGGTGCATTATAAAAATATTGAATCAGCCGTTTAAAAATTGATTAAAGTCATGTGTTTTAAAGGAACTCAATGATTTTTCGAACGAGCTGTGAATAATTATCCTTCTATAAATAACTTTCTTTCATGCTATGTCTCACAAAGTCAGAAATTTCCCCTTTTAAATAGAAAACAAGCAAATAAATGTGAACAACAACCATAAGGCTAGCAAATTAAAATGCACAACAGCTTTTCCAAGTATTATCTTCTACACGTACACCAAAAAATTTAGTTTGTACTTTTTTTTTACATAATAATGATTAAAGATAGAAGTGTCAGAATTAACAAACTAGAAAATAATTTTGGAACAAATAACTGTTTGAAAGAAAGATATACTGTACGGCACTCTCAACACTTCCGGGTTAGGGTCTTGGGGGAAGGGGGGCTGACAATTTTGTTTAAACCAGTCTACGGGTCAGCCTGACCAGAAATGGGTCAACCTCCACTCACCCCGAGCTGGATCAAGGAATACGGGTCAATTCTAAGACAAGAGTTTTCCCCAAGTGTGACTTTCACAAATTTATATAAACGTATTATACCAATTGTATCTAGTAATTGTAATCATTATCAACAAACACAGAAGAAACAGTTCAAATAATTTAAATAAACAGAGGAAAATTAATTATAAATATTTACGAAAAAAATTGCTATTTTCGGACTGCGTGAGAGAAGCTACTCAACACAAAATTCATACTAAGGAAAGAGTTACTTTTTCTTTTTAGGTGCGTCTTTGCCAGCGGCCTTTCCATCTTTGGATGATTTGGTGGCTTTTACGGGCGACTTGACTTGTTTCTTGCTGGCCTTGGTAGCTTTTACGGGCAACTTGGCCGATTTCTTGCTGGTCTTTGCCTCTGGCAAATCAGTGGCAGATGGCTTTGCGGCCGATTTCTTTGTTGGTTTGGCCGCTGCAGCTTTCTTGGCCGCTGGGGAAGTGATTGTCTTTTTCTTACCGGCAACAGACTTGGTCTTTGGCTTGATCATCTTCGGGGTGCGGAGCGGGGAGTGGGATTTGCTCAGCCTACTCCGTACCCTCTTGGACTTGCTGACCCGCGGTGTGGCGCTCACCGAGCGTGCACGGGCCCGGGGAAAGGGTTTCTTGCCGGTGACTTTCGGTGACGTTGACCGTCCGCGATGATGAACCTCGGCCGTTTTCCCCTTCGCCGCTGTTTTAGTCTTCTTCTCCGCCGCCTTCTTTGCGCGGATCTTAGCAGCGGGTTTAGGCGGTTTGCCCAGCTTGTAGCGTCCCACAAGGACCGCCGTGATCTCCACCTGGTCTCTCGGCCGTTCAATGGCCCCCGTTGCCAGTGCCTTAGTCAGTGCGTTTTTGAGGTGTACCCCTAGTTTTGCATCGGGATAGTTGGCACCTATCCACTTCTTGACGGACAGGACGCTCGTGCCTTTCCGTGGGTTGACGTCGATGTTTCGTAGGGCCTCCATGAGCATGTCGATAGTCTTTGGATGGGTAGCCATGGGCCGGGATTTCTTGCCCAGATTCTCTTGATGAGCATCCCCGCCATTCTCAAATACGGTAGAATCAGCCATTGTGATGGTTCAGCCTCGATGAAAGTATCACAGTTAACACGGCACCGTATAGCTTGGAGGTTAGAGTCCAGTTTGGGATGTATTGTTTGTTGAGCTTAGAGTGTACAGCTTTTGTGTTGTGATGCAATGCCAAACTGGTCACACCACGCTGGTTTCCGCATTGATTTGAAACCCTGACGTCACCCCCACACTTTATTTATAGATTTATTACGGACGCCATGGAAACAACTCGTGGCAAACTCATGAGCCGGGGTCTAAAATGGATGGCTGTTGGAAACGTGTGTTTTTGACACTTCTAATTCGGTGAAACAATCACTTTCTAGTTTATACTTGAATGTTTTTGTTTATAAAATGACATTTTGACGACCATAGTTCCCTCGATCTATTATAGTTTCAATATTTGATCACAGAAGAAAAAGTACAAATAATGACGAAAAACCATCAAATTTATTTTCAAATGTTGGAATGTTTGATCTTTCGGTGTTTTACTCCCTTTTTAGTAATTGCAGCAAAATTTAACATTCAGAGTGTAATGATGAATATCTGTTAATATATTAGGCATCCTTTGGACACAGAAGAAGCTGGTAGTTACTGGTTACAAATAAATTTGAAATGCATGTACTAACAACAACGAGTTGTTGCTGCCCAGGCCAAAGTTTTATCTGGGGGCAATATTTTCTCGGCCAATATTATTCTGATCTCTGCATACTTCCATTTCGTTTTTTCATATTATAGTTTCTTAGTCGAGTAATAGATTTAAGTAAAATTATATTGACTGTTCCAGTTCGCTTATTTTTTTAAGAAATATGAAGAAAATAATTAATTGTAAGTTTTTACCAACATGGTAAGGGGGTACAAGAAGAAAAATATTCAAGATCAAAATAACTCAGGGGAACTGACAGTAGGAATTGATCTTCCTCAGTCTTAAAACAGTCTAGATTGTAGGATGGAGTGAAACTTGCACCAGGCAAGGAGTTCCAAATAGATGCAGTACATGGAATAATTGCTGTTGGAGTGGCTCTTTGTTCTACATCTCAGCAAAGCCAGAGTGTATGGGTGAGAAGAAGCAGAAAGCCTGGTTTCACGCTCAAACACCCTGATAGGAGGAACCAGGTCGGACACACTGGTGGCACATTTACCATGAAAATATCTGTAGAAAATACATGTAGACAAGAAAGAGGCTGGATAAATGACAGGCAGAAGCTCCGGGCCAAATGTGACAACAGTACTCCATTGGGGAACGTATTGTCTTGGCATCGACATTTATACACCTAGCAATTATACTAAACTATCAGGAACCAAGTTAATGACCCTGCTTACAATAATTCTCTGCTTACAACCTATTCTGCGCTAACGGATCTCTGTAAAATGCGTGATTCCCTGGGCCGAAAGCCCATAATTCCGTGGTAAGCAGAGTAACGATATTGGGCCCAGGTAGTGTAACATACAATATCTGCTTACCACTTACCACGGGTCTGTTCTTTATTGGAAAATAGGTAGGTTTTTTTTTTTTCTTCTTCTTTCCGCTCTGGCTCTTTACCTACTGCCATTTATCAGTAGGGCGCCCTCTTTTGTAAACATAATGACTAACTTTCACAACTTCCGACCACAGTATAACCATGGAGGTACGCAACAAACATTACCGTCAACTCTGTCAATAGCCCCCCTCCCCTCGCCCCGCCATGACTACGCTAAGGGAAATCATAAAATAGGGTTACCAGTCGAAACTTCATCTGGTGTGTACTATTCTTGATTGGTTCCCTCGTGACCTCTTCGGATTTTGTGTAACAATCCATTTTCCTTTGGATAACTTGCAAGTGAGAAAATTAAGCGTCCACAAAGGGATGTTTGCGCGTTGAGTTGAGACTGGTCGTCTTACGTCACAGCCCCCACTGTCTCCATTGTCAGCCATGTTGTTTTTACCCCGGGGGGCTACGCTGCATGGTGGTTGCCTGCTGGAGTCCAATACATCCTCCAGTGTACATGACATATCATGCAGGATTACCGAGGGCCACCGATTGGTTTTTAAAATAACATCAATTAGAAAGCTATCAGTGAGTTGACAATAAAGTGATGCAGTCAAGAGCCTAGACCGTGAGAAAGCGTTCTTTTTGTTGGAGTAAATCGTAATCCAATGAAACGCAACCGCTTCGAATCAGAGGTGGGGGATATGTTCTGTTAAACACCAATCTGAAAGTACCAATACAGAGGATAGCTGCCAGAAATGTTCTTTTGAAGAAGGTTTTAGCAAAGGTCCGGTTTGGTTTCCAGAAGGGAATCATCGTGTTTTTTTTTAAGGAAATAAACCTTGTCCTCTCGTAGGAATAAGGGAGGAATGTACATATAAATTAACACTTTTGTTCCATCATTCTTGGTCTTTTAATAACAAGTTCTTGCTTGAGAGCCACGGTAAAAGAAAGAAACTGACATAAACTTTAGTCGAAATCAACCGATAGTCTTTGGAATTGCAAACTTTGTGGTACAATTTGAAGTAAAACAAAATGCATGTGGTGCCTTCTATTAGAACATTGCTATACAGTAGGAGGAACGACAGATACGAAGCCTTCCTCTTTGTTCATGGAAATCAGAAAAAGGGGAAATTTGAAGACAACCTCCAGATGAGCTACCATGTGATGAAATGAATAAGTGAACTCAAACAGAGACACTGTAAACGTTGATCTGTATATTAGTGTCCACTCAAATTATTTGACCAAAGATGCGCTGGGTGGACAACATTCGAGAATGGTCAGGTTGTGATACCAACGAACTCAAAGCAGCAGCACTGGAAAGACGGGCTCAGTGGTGGGAGCGGTTACCAGTGATCCCAGCGGGGTACAGTTTGAGGAGGAGACCACGGCAAAATGCCCGTGTCTAGAAGTAGTAGTTCCACTCCAACTGACCCCCAGTTTAAGATACTGGCTACGGTCAGCTCACACCAGCGTGTTTCTCGACCAGTCACCATCTCGTGTAGACATAATTTCAAGGTTTATTTTTCCATGTCCCTTTGTCCTATACATTCGCATATCGCTGATGAGTGATACACATGTTCATATGGCTCCGACTTAACGGACTTTCTTCGCGTGGCGCTTATTTGACTTCAGTGACGTCATCTCACGTAGCATGACGGGAGTATTCGTAGCAGTCGACAACTCGTCACGTGTCACGTTGAACGAATCACAAACATAATATATGTTTCTCTTTAAAGCTCTGTTCGTAACGGTTTATGTTAAATACGCTGATCGTAGATTGACTATTGGTCGATTGTGGGTTAAACGATTTGCTCCCACGGTGTGCTTGAAGAAGAGGCTGCACGGGGCGATTTCAATAAGCTTCGCGATCACATCAACACTGCAAGGTTTTAACGGTAGTCGGTGAGCAGGTGGAATATTGCGGCAGCGTGGTCCACTACCATCGACCGTTGAGTGTTAGGAATTGTGGGGCTTCACGTGTACTGTTGTCCCACGGGTGTCGAGTGATGGAATGCAACAAGGGCGAAGACACTACACTTTCACGTTTTGGTAAGAAATTGTTTCTCAATCAGCTTTGTAGGTCAGTATTATTGCAATAGTTATTGGTTTGCTTCTTGATGGGTACTGAGCGTGATAATTGGAATAGAGTGTCTAGCTATTTTATTTGTCTGTCTTTGGTTTTCAAACTCCAAGAAAACACCAAAGCTAAAGCCAAAATGGATCAAATCAGCCTTAATAATGTAAACGATTTTCTTCTCGAATCTTCTTGAATTAACTGCTTGCAAAATATTTTCTTTGAACTTTTGTCGTTTTCGATCCGATCGTAAGTGGGGGGGGGGGGGCATGTCGGAACATACAGATGCAATGAAAAATTGCACTGTATGGGCTGTTCGTTTACTTCGTACGTCGAATGTTGCGTACGTTTGGAAATTAGTATTGAAACTAAAGAAAAACAAACACACACAAAAATAAACAATGTTCGGGACCCATCGAAAATTAGATTTAACGGTCCCCTTTGGAGGAAAACCAGCCGTTCTACCGGGAGGAACAGTTATCTTTGTTATTACAGTTCCAATGTAGTCGCATCCCTGAGTCCGTGATACCTAATTTAATAGCGGGACTTCACGACACGTCCGACCGTGCCATGTGGCGGTTCGTCCCCACCGCAAAGCGGACCTCGAGGCCCAACTGCTACGGAATAATTAAGTTGTTTTTAAAACAAAACAAAACATCTCTCTGATTTATATATGGAAGCCGAGCAAACATTATGTGAAGGTTGAAAACACATCTGCGCCATTCATGTTGGTTCAACCTGTCTGAATTACGCAGCATAACTCGAATTCGGGATCAACCTCGTTGTGTTGCGATCGACCTCGTCTCTGTATATAATAATGAGAAGCTCTGTCCATCTAGAAGAAGGTTGATCTCATTTTTGTTTTCAAGTACTTCATTTTGTATACGATCATTTGGTGTTTAATTATCTCGTCATTCTGTTCAGTAATCAATTTAAAAAAAATTATGAACGAATTGGATCCAACACACATTGTAGGGTGACATAATTTGTTCATCATTCCACAAGTTTTTCTTCTTCTTCTTCTTCTTCCTTTTCTAAATAAGATAAGTGACTATATATCTGGTCCCAGGTCTGTGTCTGTCATCGAGAGTCTCAATGTGATGTCGTCGTATTCTCTGGATACACTATGAAAATCTTTGTCTTGAAAATGGAGTGGAAATCCACATTTCTCCTTGAAGTCGTCGATTCCCCCTTTTCACCTAGTTTTCACGAAGTTCTTTTTGAACTAGCCGGAGCCAAGTGTTTTATGTTGTTTTTACTGAGCTGTGCTGCTGAAAAGATGAATCACCAATTGAAGATTTCTAGGCTTGGATGGAGGGCATTCCCTGAAATCATGGTGAAATTCACGGAGGCCAGCAAATGGTCTGGAGACTTTTTTTGTTCAAGGTGATTTAAGGAAATTGCAATTCCATTAAAGCATGATGAAAGAGAAATAACTCCTTGAATTTCAGCCAAATCCTGCACTTCACTGAGATTTCACGGTGGTTTCACAGCAAAGATTTTCATAGTGATAGGGTATACGGCGCTTTGTTTGGGTAACACAGAGCGGTAATATCGAGAGAGTTGCGACACCTTTACGATTAGAAGTCGTTTTACGGTCAAACAAATGATATAAACAAATGAAA
This sequence comes from Pycnopodia helianthoides, assembly GCA_032158295.1. Classification (NCBI taxonomy): domain Eukaryota; kingdom Metazoa; phylum Echinodermata; class Asteroidea; order Forcipulatida; family Asteriidae; genus Pycnopodia; species Pycnopodia helianthoides. The sequence goes on from CM063262.1 coordinate 2,034,231, forward strand.
AATAAAACAGCTGGTGCACGCAAGGTGCCAGACTAGACTGCACGTTGGGCTGATGTGCTACAATTGGACTGAAAATGGCGGCCAGCAAACCACGCGGCCGAAGAAATCTCATGTCGCAACGCTCTCAATACACAGCTCTGGTTTAACACGTCGGGGAGGGCGCCGTTCATCAGGCCTTAGCCTTTATACAAAAACTGTGTCTCATTTCGTTCATACATTGCCCAAGTATCTCACCGTGTTTTGCGTTGATTTATATTAGTTTTATTCTCAGTTATATTTCAAACAATAAACCACTACGTTTATGGGTCTGAGTGGTGTAGCCAGTGTGCATGACAACAGAAAAGTTAGAAGAGTGTTGCGATCGAGCCCAGCTCTTAGTACAAGGTAAAATAATGAACACAAATTATATGTAGTGAATTTACACCACAGAGCTTCACTCTTAATGATAGTCAAATCTGCTGTTATAACAGGACGAGGTGACCGCGACTATAAGGTCGGGGGGAATGGTCCAATGCGTATTGTGTACCCGCCAGCCCATCCCAGCCCCCTTAGATGAGGCACTGGGACTGACCAACCCCCTCCCCCCCCCCCACCCCGTGAAAAACGCCACTCCTGAAGCCTGTTTAATACTTTCCCGTCAGCTCAAATTCTCTTGACGTAAACAACAAGAAAGCCAACGCACAGCATGTTTTCCATCCGTGACGCAAGAAATTCACTACGCGTCTGCAAAGCACGTCAAGTATGAACTGGTCGTTATATAGAGCTTTACAATTATTGTTCCTCCTGAATCCATGTGTGTTCGCCTGAATTTACAATTATCCAGTTACAAGCATAATCTTGTCTTTGTAGTATGTAAAGGGATAACATGATGGAGACCGTATTTTTTTCTAGTTTTTTTTCTGATGGACTAAACTCAATTACCAGAGTCCGTGAAGCCCGATTAAGCGTCTCCTTTGTGAATTCCGACCCCGTGATAATAGCTGCATGTCCCCGTCGTGTAATTCCAATTACCGGTGCATGTCTGATCGCGTTGAACGGTCTCTTTTGATGGCGATCACAGTCGCAACTCGCATGATTGGTTTGGGGTATTTCTTTGGTAATTGTAGCGACAAGAAATCGAATAAACTAGGCCTCTATTGGGTGGAGCGAACTAAGGTCCAAAAAATGTGTTATGTTGGCGTAACCCGACCGACCTTTTTTTTTTTACATTTTGTAGTTTATTTTTCTAGCTGTTCCTTTCCTAACTAAATTACACCACCAGAGTTTCTCTTTTAAATAAAGTCAGTTTGTATACCTTACGTCAATTCATTCTATGGTTGACTGTAATATGTAGTTGTGCCGTTTCTGATCTTTTTTCCCTTCTAAGAGTAATTCACTGATATCGTGTAAAAACACTGATATCGTTTTGATACCAACCTGCTATGATTGACAAATTCAAGTTGATTTTGTCCACGAATCCGAGTAGTTACCACACTACTGAAGTTGTTTACAGACAAGCGCAAATACCAGCAGTTTGCAGTCGAGTGTATTTGCCAGATCGGTCTCGCCGACAGGTATTACCTATTAACGGTTACAACTTCAGACATGGTCGTCATAGTTCCAATTTGTATCTTATCCCGAAGTAAATAACCAATCAATACAACCAACTGATCAATCAATAGAAATAGGTGATGAACCTTGATCCTGACCTCTGTATCGGGTTATCGAATCGTGATGGACAAAATATCAATCACGATAGTCGCACCAGGCAATCAATTACAAGGCACTGGCAGGTTTCTGTGGTAGCATGCCGGTTAGGTAGGGGGCGCCATGGTTAAGTCGAACTGTCACATCCGCGGACTTTTCGGTTGGCTTAGAGACTGTTCGTTACTCCAGATTGGGCTTACCTTTTTCCAGTGTTTCTTTTACAACGGTACCGATGTCAGCCCAACCATGTTTGAGGAACACTGATGTTACATTCTTCACAAGGCAAGATACATATTGTAGATATTGATCACAGAGGGATAACATCCCTTTAAATTCAAAGCCAAAGGGTAATGAGTTCATGTCGGTACCACATCACTTCTGACGTTTCGGAAGCTTCAATTAAAGCACAGGTACAACATTGGTAATTGTCAAAGAACAGTATCTGCACTTTATGTGACCCAACATAATACATGCAATAACAAGAACCATTTCATATACGAAATATTTCCCTCTGAAATGAACTCATATTCGAGAAAACTGTATCTGAAAACTGCAAGAGCTGATTTCGTTTTTTTACAACCAAAATTAAGGACAATATGTCTACATGCTGAAAATTGTGCATAGTTTTTAATCCGTTGTGTGAGTCAGGAGAAAAAAATTAAGAAAAAAACAAATGCACAATTTTCAGCATGTAAACACAATGTCCTTAGTTTTGGTTGTAAACAACTGAAATCGGCTCTCTTGCGTATTTGTTTTTTTTTAGGCTTTCAGTTACAGTTTTCTTGGATATGACTTCGTTTCAGAGGGTCAATAAATAACAGAAATAATGGTTGTTGTACGAACGTCATAACCAGTAATAAGCTTTCAGACTTAAAATTGATGTTTTATTATTTCTTTCCAATCCAGTATAACCATTAACCAATGTTAGTTTTTTGTTCTAAGTGACACTCCTAGCTTTCCGTACGACTTCTTCACTAATTGTTATTTATTATTATACTTATGTTACCCTCCCCAGGGTTATGGGGGTTTTGTTCCAGTTTCGGAAGAAAATACAATACAAAACAATACAAATACAAATACAAATATTGTTATTAATTTTTTTGAAAAAATTGTGTTTGTTTAATCACCTGGCGTTAGAACAGGGACATGCATCCTTATCTCTCTCTTCAGCCAACTCTTAAGCGTAACATACTTAAAAACCCATCAGTAAGATAGCATCAAACATAATTCAAATAGACAATGTTTTCACGGGGTGTTGCTCTGAGCCTAAAGAAAACATGCACAAGGTTGGTTCGCCTGAGTCCTACTATAGGCCCACATTGACAACCAATGAAAGGCTCGGATGTAGCACGCTTGGCCGGGCGTCACTCATGCACGAACAATTCCCACTTTATTGTGAGATGGCAAGCGATATAATAAAACCACTTGTTACTTTTATTTGGTTCCATGCACGAACTCAACGCGAGGCGATAAACTGTATATACCGGTTCGAACTGATGCTGCCGAAGGTAAGGCTTACAATTTCGACCAATTGCAAACAAAAAAGTCATAAAACCGTTCGTGAATTCATCATGATTATCATCTATTTATGAGAGGCGAATGGCTACAAAATTATAAACATTATATCAACAAGGAGGTCGTGCAATGTGTGTACGTTTTGACTTTCCTAATGGGCGTTTTTGCGTTGAAACCTTACATATAACATGGCTCTGAAAGTTAACGTACTCTTCGAAGAGAGGTTTATATTGGCCTGGTTGTATTTTGGAGCACATATTGTATGTTTTTACTCTGAAAGATGCTTTATAAGGAGATCGGAGTTTAACTATGACGTCACTGATGGTCATTTTCGTCGTCGTGTGTTGGCCAATATCAGTCATGGTCCTGGACGTATATTACACAATATTGGTTTTTGAAAGAGCATTTCAAAAGTGACCAATTGTTTATGACGTCACATTGTCAAACAGCGCCCTCACTGAGGCAAAAGGAAGCAGATCATTGGACGATGGCTTTCCTTGGTGCGTATAGAGAACGTGCGCGTGAGCTCAGCTGCGTACCAGCAGCGTTGCGCGTTAAGCCAGGGGTCTACTAACACACCGTACAACTAAACTTAAAGGAACATTACAGAATTGGTTGTTGCTAACAAAACAGTTGCTGGCAGTGTAAGCACTTTATGTAATCCACCATATACATCAACTGACAAACCTGTAGAAGTTTGAGATCGATCGGCCATCTGGGTCACAAGAAAATAGTGAAAAACCGATTACACATTTGCATGAAATCATATAGGTTCAGCAAATGAATAAAACGCTCACTGAGCGATAAACTCAAATCGGAAAATTAGTTTATTCATTTCTCATCAAATATGGCATTTCAGACAGAAATATTTCAGGGGATGTTTTCTACTATCATCATCATTAGACCGTGTAAGTTTTATGTAAATCTGTGATCAAAAGTATATTTTACAAGTTTTTTTCTTACCAGTTCTGTAATGTTCCTTTAACAAAAATAAATCAGATTCGATGGTCACGATTCACAACACTCCCCGGGGCTACTCGGTTCCGGGTTCCATGGGACCCGACCCGCATTTCTTGGTCGATGTGACCAGGAATCTGTGTCAGTTTTAACCCAGAAATGAGTCCAATTGACCCAGAATCCAAGCTAAAATCCCATTTTCTAATCAGTTTACGGATCAGCCTGACCTAGAAACGGTTCAGATCCCCCTAACTTCTAGGAACTGTGCGGAAGTTCGTCATATTATTAGGATTATTTCGATTGCAGTTTTATACCGAAATAAGCAACGGTCATTTTGAAGATCTTATTACACTCTTTTTGTATTACTTTTTTTTCAAACTTTGACGGTAGTATAGACGAATGTATGTCTTTGGAGGATTGGTAAAAACTTACTGACGAAACATGAGATCTCAGAATGAGGTTAATCAACGCCCCACCCCCCTTCCGACGATACCAAATCTTGAACATTGTCTTTAAAATTGATGGTATGTTATATAAAGTTGGGACGATGATTTCGGTAAACAACTTCAAGGAAGTAAAATGTCCAGAAGGAAATGTCATCAGTTTTACAAATCTGCAGAATAAGTTAACATTTTCTGGAAGTGCCTTAACTGGTAGTTCATAAGGTCAGTTAAAGGAGGTTACTATGATGGGTTGGAAAACTCCGGAACTATTCTCTCTTACATTTCACAGAAAGATAAACCAGCTTAATTGTTCCCAAATGCCTTTAATATTTCTAAGAAATGGCCTCCGTTGCTTGGAATTAGGTCAACTGGTACCCTCCAACCAACTCGTACTTCGACCAACTCGTACCCCGCCCAACTCGCCTACTCCGACCAACTCGTACCCCGACCAACTCGCCTACTCCGACCAACTCGTACCCCGACCAACTCGCCTACCCCGACCAACTCGTACCCCGACCAACTCGTACCCCGACCAACTCGCCTACTCCGACCAACTCGTGCCCCGACCAACTCGTCCTCAGATATTTGGCACGGAGAATAAGTTCATTGAAGATCAATAACCAAAGATATAAACCGCAACTCTGTCATAATTCAAAGCGCCAACGTGGAGCCAGCCTAACTCGAATCTGTTCCATGTATCACGGTTTGCGTAAATTCTTCTGACAGTCAATTGTGCACGTTTTAGGCGACGCAAACACCCCATCCCACTTCACCCCAATTTGTTCGCTCCCGTGACCCTACTACATGTGCTAGGTTCTTATTGTATATTGCTTATGTAGAGCAAGAACCGCACTTTGTCAGTATCGGTAGCAACAGTAGTCGTTACACGTATCATTTGCCAAACTGTGTTTCGTTGAAAGCTCCAGAGTGTGGCGAACACGAGAAACGGACCGTAGACTCTGCAGCACTGAAGAACGACCTGTTGCAGTGAGTTGTTAGTGTAAATATTTAGCAGTATCTTTCTTTCTTTTTTGTTCCTTTCTTTTTTTGCTTTCTCAACACATCTGTCACCGGGCTTCCACGTTGATACGATGATATTCTCATCTCTTTTTCTCGATGTATCGGTTTTTCTACAACCCCAAATTGTGAATGGCATTATTATAGTCGTCACAATTCGTATACACCACAATTCGTGAATGACACCATTGTGGTTTATGTGTGGATTGTACAGTACCATAAAGATGTCAACCACACATTGCAATATGTTGACATTTTAGTAGGTCTCCATTTCTGCCCTCTGTAAAAAAAAGATCGAAATCACTGCGAACAAAAATTTCAAGACTTCTTTGCGTTCGCAGTGTCTCCAATGGTTGGTTTGTCCTCATGCATTCCCAGAAAGAAATTCACCAGGGGTGGTCAAGAAAAAGTCCCAGTATTTTCTGCACCTTTTTCTTTTCTTTTTTAACAATAGCAGCCTACCCCCCAAAGGCAAACTGGGTGTTCGAATTACAGTCCATTTCACCAATTGTTACTTGACGGGTGTTGACTGTCTCCCTATAGTAACAACTAATATTATTGGCGGCAATGACCGTTCAATGACCTTAATGACATGCTTGGACGCGTTTACACTGGAGACTAGAGACAATTATTTGTGCAGTTTATTCGATTCGGAAGTGGTTTGGAAGTGCTATGACCGGTAGTGTATATTTTTGGTAACTTCATTTAAACGTTATTAAAATGGAAGCTTTTTATCTGCAAAGAAATGTTTTTGGCGTCATGTGCCTAACGCCTAAGGCAGAGTCTTTCTCAAAGGCCAAAATGACATTGCAACACACGCTGTATACTAGCAGCGTGAAAGATTAGCAATCAGACGAAAATAGGGTGGACAAGTCTATTTGTTCCCCGTTTCTAGAAATCCATACATTCTAATCAAGTATTCAAACAAGTTTAGAAAAAAAAAGCTATTATTTATTTATTCATTTTTCACAAAAGAACCGTTCCCATGCTAACAACACCGTTAGGCGTAAATACCGCTGTAATAATTTCAGTTGAACCATGTTGCCATTATTTTATTTTTAGTTGAACATTGTAGGTTTCATGTTAAAGGAACATTACAGAATCGGTTTTTGCTAACAAAACAGTTGCTGGCAGTGTAAGCACTTTATGTAATCCACCATATACATAAACTGACAAACCTGTAGAAGCTTGAGATCGATCGGCCATCTGGGTCACGAGAAAATAGTGAAAAACCTATTACACATTTGCATGAAATTATATAATGAATAAAACACTCACTGAGCGATAAACTCCAATCGGAAAATTAGTTTATTCATTTCTCATCAAAAATGGCATTTCAGACAGAAATATTTCAAGGGATGTTTTCTACTATCATCATATTAGACCGATTAAACGAAACCAAACTCCGAATAGAGGGATAATGCGAAGCTCGAGAAAGGTCAACGAACTAATTAATGTCGCTACACAGTTCTAAGGATTCCCCCCAAAGGACGATTTGCAGGACTGTATTAAACCGTCGTCCCTGGAGATACCTTTAATGAGATGCTGTTGAAACCTCCAATTTTCAGATGTGGAGGAAATGAGTAAATAGGGAATAAACCCGCTCATTCAATGCATGTCTGAAAACCCATAGCAAATTATTTTACCTCACAAGATGCCATGCCGTCTTCAATAAAATATAGTTTGAAGCAAACGAGGGGGAAAAAAATGCTTTAGACTCGTAAGGTTTATTGTAATGTGAATGATGACACCAGCGATGTTTTCGGAGTCACATCTAGTCCTCGGGCGCCCTCTGTTGGTCTATTGACCAATCGATTTACATTCTACAAGTCACTTTTTTTGTTGCTTTGTTTTTTTTTAAATCAAAATCTGCAACGAACGCTGTGTCACATTGAAGTGCTCGCTCATTGTTTCCTTCACACGTTACACGGGCAACGAGATTCCCGTCCCCAAAAGTTAGGCCGTGTCCGAATAGCGGCTACAGCTACGGCTACGGCTAGATTTTCACTCATCATGCGTTGAAGTATAGGACGTCCTTAGCAACACCCTTAGCAACAGTCGTAGCCGTGCTGAAGCCGTCAATTCGGATACGGCCTTAGTTCGATTGATTAATATTATACTCGCGAGAGCTGGGTCCAATTCCATGGCTCTGCTTACCTCAGAATTCTGCACTTGCGATGCCACGGTGATTAAGCTTCTAGGGGACACAAGCGCAGAATTCCGTCGTAAGCATAAAATAGGGCCGTGCTTGGGCCCTGTGCGCATATGACGTCATTTGAGTAAGAGCGCCCTAGCCCTCGACTAGAGGTCAAAAGAAGGTTGCTCATTTGCCCATCCTGTGCGCCGCGCGTACAAGAGATGTGCGTTTCAATTGAAAGGCTGAATGGTTTTGGTCTACGCCAAGCGTTCGTATTCTATTGAGACAATAGACCGATCCATTAAGCCCCACCCCTCTAGCATATTGACCAATCACAGCATTGGCTGCCTCACCACTGCACACGTGTGCAGCACATGTGCGTCTCTCCAATGCCACACTCGCGACATGAACGTGCGCGCTTTAAGTACGCGCACACGCATGTTTACTTTTCTAATGGGATTTTAGCGTGTCGGACTTTGTCGGACTTTCGGTGGCATATAGCCAAGGTTGTGATTGGTCAACCCGTAATGGGGGAGCTTAATGGATCGGTCTATAAGCTACCCAGGAGCCCGGTTTCACATAGACTTGACTCAAGTCCCAATACCGTGCAAGGCCCTTCCTTGCCTCATCGTCAGAAAACTATTGTTTTGCGCTCTGCATTCCAAAACCTGTCAGTATCACCATATAATGATAGTGATGTGTATTGTGACATCACACTTAGCAATTACGATTGATACGCAGTTAAGATCGATCTAAGCTCTTCGTGAAATCGTTCCCTAGGGCCTATGATCAGAAATGCTAAAGCAGACAAAACCAGTTTCTGCTAAGCAAAAATAGTTATAGGATATTCACATTATGGTATTTTAACTGGTAACCTCATGGTAAGCACAATTTGGTTGTGCTTAGCTTCTTTAACCCTGGTTTGAAACGAAGTTGTGTCAACTAGATTAATGGTTAAGGCTTACATTCCATTGCCTTATTTCAGATCATTTATATGCATTAGTGCATTTGTACTAATCATAACATACAACAGCCGTCAAGGAGTATGCCCAATTTCATAATCATGGAGCTGCCTAAGCAAACAAACCTTTAAGGCAGTGGATACTTTTTGTGTAATTACTCAGGAAATATGCATAAAAAAACCTACTTGGTAAGGAGCACCTGAGTATAAAACATTGTGAGAAACGGCTCCCCCTAGTTTTTGAGAAAGAGCTAATTTCTCACCAAAATAAATTTGGATCTGATGAGAAAGGCTTCATGCTGAAGCCTTAGTCACAGACACGAAACCTTTCTCAGGCATTTAGAAAGCACACAATTCCATATGCAACTATAGGGTGTTTCTTTCTTTCAATGTTTTCTCGCAACTTCGATGACCAATTCAGACCCAATGTTCACAGGTTTGTTATTGTATGCATTTATAGTTGGGATACACCAAGTGATGACACTAGTCTTTGACAATTACCAGAAGATCAGTATCCTGCATTTAAAGCGAAAGATCGTTTTTGCTATTTCAGAAAAAAACACATACACAACAAATCATGTCCTGTGGACTGCATGGTTTGCGACTGATTTCACCGTTTGTTTTTCCTTTGCGGAAATTTGTTATTAACAGTAACTTTTATCTCCAGCTTAACTTTATGACTTGAACTGAGTGACGATGACGTTTGAATTTGTTTTGGAAACAGCCGTCAAGTGCCGCCCAAAACTCTACTTGACACTTCAAAATGTTAATCCAATTTTTTAAAAGTATCTCCCCGCCTCGAATGTTACAAGCTCTGAACCGGGTGGATCGATCCCGAGAACGCCCGGACCAATTAGCTAAATACGCCATCACAAAACGTCGGCAGTTATTTGGATTGCGATCAATAAACAATCCCCTTTGTTTACTCGTCATAATCGATGTCGCCTATTGCAACATTTACACGCCCCATATTACGGTTTGGATTTAGCCAATTGCTTATTTATTTATTTATTCTACACCCCTTTTAAAGTTAAACCTTTCCCCCCTTATTGATTATGGTTGCAGGTACTGTCTGTATAAACAATAGACCGGTAAAAGGGTTCAACGCGGCTTAGGTATACCCAGGATTTTCATCACTAGTACACGCCTCTCTGTTCAAAGAGAGCCGCTGCGTCCCCTTGCGGCCACACAGGGCCAGGGTTTCAACTGATGATGACACACGCGTATAACCTCATAAATACCCGATCGTGTGCTGGACGTGTATTTAGGGTAACCTCTCATCTAAAGGACCAAGCAAACACTCCATCTAAGACGGTAAGCTTGAAGAGCAAACTATCTGGAGAGGTGATTTACAAAGGAGTATCCAAGCCAAACTGGAGGGGAGTGCCATACTGCTTGAATAGGAAAAGGACAGCGTATAAGAGTGTACCAAAAGACTACACCACAACGCCGGAGATTTACCCTTCGGTGTAGTTCATTTTGACCGGGACAAAGGCCACTTGACACGGCAGAGATAAGCTCCTCGGACACGGTGACAAACTATACTTCCCGGATTGAGGTATGTTGTACAATTATATTTCTTCTCGGTGTCCCATTCATTGATCAACTAATGAATTGACACCTTCGAAGGCTCTTGAGACCAATTAGATGCTAAGCTCAAGCACATAAAACTAATTGTGAAATGACAATCTACGTATAGAGCATGAATCTTTACGACTGCCTAGCCACGGAGCTTCTCAACTTCAACAAAATAACTGAAAATAAAATATTGCTGAAAAAGGCAAGTCGGAAGAATCGGGTTTGTGGAGCTACGAAACGTAGATGGCGGAAGCTGTGGCCCTTTTCGAATCCACGGCTTCGGCTCTGGATTGGGCTTCAGGCCCAGTTTTCTTGTCTGAAACCCTGACCGCAAAGCATGCGTAAGTTAAAATAATTGAGGGAGCCTAGCTAGCCTGAGCCGATTTTGGAGCCGAAGCCGTGAATTCGAAAAGGGCCTATGTTTCGCTGATGGTGAGATGACACAGCAATCAAAAGATGACATGTATTCCTTGTTCACTTGAATGCAAACGTGAGGTAGCATTAGTGCTGACAATCTAAACCCTGCCCGTATGTGAGACGTGTGGAGTCATAATCTCTGTGGTCGATGTCTTGCTGTCTATCGATCTCAATTAACGCATTCGTCGTGAGAAGGAGGTTGACTTATACACCCTTTCAATACATCAAGATAAAATTTTAAAAAAAAATTAAAAGTTGATTGGTTTCGAGAGAGCAATTTTCAGCAAAACTCAAAACACGATTTTGAATGATGTTGTGCATTTGTTGCCTTATTTGTCCTCTTCATTTTTCAAAACTCGACAAGAAATTGAGCGTTGGTTGGAGGACAAAACAGCGTTTCTGCTTTCTGGTGCGAAGTTTAATGTTGTACTGAAATCTTTGTATATAAAAGTATTCTAAACAATTCTGATAAGAACCAATTATAAATAACTATTGACTGTTTATTAGTGACACTGCCGTCTCAGCAAGAAAATTAAATGTATTTGTCTCGTTGTATTTGGCACTAAGGTTTCGAATAATCTTTCCTTGTCTAGTAATCGATTAAAATCCTTTGAGCGTAGAAGTTCTGGATTTCTCAAACAACTCAACCGTTATGAGCTCGCAAACTCAAGCGGTGATGAGGTCACAACTACAGAAACTACTCTTCCTAGAAATTCAGACTATTGGCTAGCCTTCGGGCGGTTTTGTTTTCGAGCCAATCCAAGCCGCAAACAGTTGACAAATCCGGCTAAAATGAAGGCCCGAAGCTTGCTCTCCCTTCATAAATCGTTTACTTTAAATCAGTCCCTAATAAGATTAAGTACCACTGCAACATTGAAGAAACTCCGTCAATGTACAAACCAAACCCATAGTAGTGTCGCTGCATTCAGGCCGCAGCTCAGTTCACTTTAAAAAGAAATGATTTGAAGCATTTCCAATAATGCCAGCCATCGATAATTGAGTACAAGACCGTGCACAATTTCGCACTCGACAAATTTGGTGATCCTTGGGTTCAAGAACATTGCATTGAACTCAGAAGTATTAAACCAAATTGCGCGCTTTACCGGGGCGCAGCGTTCAAAACGCGCGACACTTCCGCGATCTCTTGTTATACAAACATTTACTTTAGGTGACATTCTTTTGAAATGTGCAAAAGTTGTTTTGAAAATGTTGCACCGAGCGGGGCTGGTTGTTAATGCGTCATCATTTCCGTTAGTGATAGTTTTTATTATAAAATTGATACAATTATTAAGGCTGTAATTTTCACACCCTCCTGTTCAGACTGCTCCCACTATACTTGCTTACTCTAAAACAATAAAAAAAAAAAGACCTTTACGATGAGAACAAATTCATTTCTAGCATAATTAGTTATGGTCCTTGTTATATATTTTTCGTTTTTTTGTGGCGTATCGTGGCCAAGCACCGGGTCAGAGCACCGGACTCAGCAGAGTGTGGGTTCGAGTCCCGGTCGTGGCACTTGAGTCGTTGGGCAAGATGCTTTTCCATCCGGATGGGACATTTAAGCCGTATGGTCCTGTGTATACAAGGATTGGTAGTGCACGTAAAAGACACCCATAATACCTATCGTCATGGTCGTGAAAGAGTAAGGGTTTATTCTAGTGTTCATATAGCAAGCACACCCTTGTCTACATCAGGTTTCATCAGGCTTGCGAGCTACAGTGATTAAGTTCACTCATGAGGCATCCTTGGTATCATTTTACCCAGAATTATATCATAACAATTCAATTGACTTGTTGACATTTAAAATACTAGGTTGACTTTGCAAACGGACGAAACTAGTCTGGTCCCATGATGAGCAGTACACGCTTAACAATTGTTTACTCAAGGAATGAGACAGATAAAGATGGCTGCGCACGTCCAATGTGGTGACTCTTTGTCCTACGTACCTGTAAAGAAAAAGGCTATCTCTGCAACCGTTTTATTCATCCATTTTTCTGGATTATCCAGCTCTTTGAATCCCTGAGTAAGCTTATCTCGGTGAACTCATCAAAGCCGTTGAAGAATTCAAATCCTCTTGTGGGAAATAAACAGTAATCCATTACACCTTTGTGCGTCTTGTGAAGAGGCTAATCAGCGCCCGTAGCTCCGTTAAAGGAGCAAGCGTTACAAAACCAGTCTAGTTTTGCATATTAAAGTAACGCTCGCGAAGTGTTGTTTGACATTCTAAGAGATTTTGCAAGTAGTCTAGTTTGCTTGGCTTTGCTAATTTGTGAGTAACTGTTTCAAAAGTCTCGTCTTGATTTTGTTGCATGAGTAAAACTTGCAAATTGTTGATGGAAATGCTGGGAGCCTTGACAAGTCTAGTGTTACTTCTTTTATAATGACGGTCAAAATGACGGTGTTTTGGTCATTGCTTGAAATGTAATTATTGTATTCCTAGTATTAGATAGGGGCAGTTGATTTAACAGACAAACATTCAGTGTAATTGGTTATAGGTCTTGATAATTGTCTGCAAAAGTAAAATGTATGGTGAATTAAGTCTGTTTTTACCGGCCGTTTTGTAAAAACATCACATTGTACGTTTGAGTCACAATCATTCCTTGAAAAGGGGACATTGGAGATGCACGCAGGAACTTTAAAAAAACTTTCTTCACTATGATTTTCTGACCTTATTATGGTGAAAGAAATGTCCTTTTTATGTATTTGAAAACTTGATTATGTTAATTTTATGCGAGATTTGATTGCTCTTTGAATTGTAGATTTGAAAGAGAGAAACCCTACCAAAAGCAATAAATATTTCAACTCGTCTGGTTTTTTTTTACTAGAGGATTGAAATAAACTTACTCTTCTAAGCCTGATATAATGAAAAATCTCTTTTGGCTTTGTCTCTTGAAAACTGGATTCTTTAAATGATTTTACTTTTCTAAACCAATGGTTATACCACCTCTCACTGTCATTATTGAGTGATAGCATCATGAGAAACACCGTTAACAACTTTGAGAAATGTTGTTCTTGTTTTGGAGTGGTTTTTTCGGAATTCACGCAACTTGTAAAAGTGTGTTTTAGATTGTCACCCGTTGTTTACCTTGATTCTACCCACGGACCGGGAAATTCAACGTGTTTGTCCGAACTCCAAGCGGGACTGAAGAGGTGATTAAACAAGATCTTTCTTGTTGCGAGATTTGTCAACATTTACATCTCACACCTCGCCTAGTGTGGTCCACGTCCCATTACACCAGAGGCCGGACCCAACCCCTTGCGTTTCCCAAACAATGGATGTTTGTTTTTTCTACTCGTGTAAATATTGAAGACTGGAAGCCGGTTATTGCGATCTTGTGTGGCATCAATTTACTTCGTGGGATTTCGTGTCTGTTTTCGGGTTTTTTTTATTCTCGAAATGAATATAGACTTTTGCAGAGAGAGATCGATACTTACGCACACTGTATATACAGAACAACCTGGGATACCCTCTGTTGTCGGGTATTGCTACGTAAGTGAATGCACAGACTTGACAACCAGGCTACATGTTTCTTTGACAGACTGTAAAATGACCCTAACTCACACCTTCAACCCTCTGTCGGTTTGTTTATTTTAGTTATGTTTCAAGTTTTGGTAGACTCGGTGCACGGCGTCGCTAAACCAACTTTATTTTAGCATGGATTTTATTCCTCCCTGATTGTGAACAGTTTCTATAAGTCAAAGCCCAGTCAATAAAAACAGAAAACAGCAAGCTAAAAGGTAAGCACACACTTTCTCTAAGCACGGATATAAATCGTCACCGAGATGGTTTACCAACAATTCAATACAATATTGCTGTGATTGGTTCCCTGTCTAATCTTGTCGAGGAAGTAAACTACTTGTAAAACCAGTCTCTGGTTTGGACTTGTTTTGTCGAACACGATGTGTCGGACGTTCTGTTTTGTCGAACATAATTTGGTCGGACATGATGGTCCAAATCGGTTGTCCGACGTACCGGTAGTGGTCCATGTCGGACTGCGTGTTCCGTAGCACGTTTCTCCCTTTCATAATTCCACTCATATCTCCACACACACGCAAGCTTCAATCTATTACGAGTCCATTTCCACAGAGTTTTAATCAGATATTTTCCGTTTTCCAGACCAGTCGGTAGTCCTCTAGTATTGCCGACCGGATTCACGGCCCAACAGAAGATGAATTTTCCCCTGTCAATCAGTGGCCTGTAGTCTCATCGTCACTCCACCAATTCGCAGCCATGTTTACACTATCAGTTTTTCTTCATATTACTGTTCTCGATTGCGCTGCTATTTGGTAAACATGCTCGCATTTCCGACACACATGTGGCAATTCGCTCTCGTTCACTTGTGCGAGGGTAGTTTCCTATCTCGATGTTGATTTCCTTATAAGCTTCTTTTTTTGTTTGGCTCGCACTTGTACCTACACTGTTTCATTAAAAATGTTTTCACGTTTACTTTAAGTTTTGGATATAGCCAAGGGAGCAATAGCACTTAGCAACGGAATAGATCCAATTATTGCCCGTAATCGAACTTGACGTCACTATTAAACCACTACATTGCTGTTGAAGGCCAATAAATTGAACCCGTACCAACAAATTCAATTGGTGTTTTATGAATGAAATAATGCGAATAGTTTATAACAGTTATAAAATTTATACATAAACATGTGAATAATATAATGAATACGGTCACATTAGAGTTACGGAACATAGAGTTTTCTGTAAGAATGAAAAACAAGTTTTATTTTGTACCCTATTTTTATTTCTGGATTTCAACTCAGATCCATCATCACTTCTTTCCAAGAAAGCCTTCATATTGACGTCACAGATACACATGCTGCCGTAGAGGGTGTTTCGGATTACAACTCGAGGTAAGTCAACTGAAGAAACTGGAGGTAGTTGAGTGACTTTGGCTATCGTTTTGGGGTCTATATTATTTCAAGCAGCAAGCAGTCAGACAATTATTTTCTGCTGTCAGACAGACGCTAGCCACAGCCACAAGCTTTAGTTCACACAATGCATTAGATAGGCCTACACAAGTTATCTGAGCTGTGAGTATTTTCGAAAACGAACTTTACAGAAAGAAAACGGTCCTATGTGGTTAACGAGAACACATCTGTTTTGTATATAATTACTCTGTATTATATTGCCATTTGATTTGAAGGGTCTGGTTGGGGGTTATGCAAACAAGAGTCTCCAGCGGTTGATAAAGAACGAGTTTTGCGTGAGCGGTTGAAAAACAAAATGGCGTCTCCAGAGGGCGTTTTGCGCCTTGGGGCGTATTGAATGCAATGAGTTACCGCAGAGTTGCTCCTTCGTATGGTGTTCAACTAAACAGGTGCTATATTGTTGTTACACAAAATGTAGAACTGCTCGGTGATGTCTTTGTGAACAAGGAAACACCTTATGTTTTGATTTGTCCAAAGCGTGTTAGAAAACTAGTCTATTCGTTCCGTGCGTTTAGTCATCCACTCGTGAAAGTTTCAAGACTTGGAGGTCTCGGTCTCTTGCTGACTGCGTTTTGATAATACAAATCCGCCTTAGCACATGCAGATGCTTGCATTGTGTTAAAGAGTATATTCAACATTTTGGGTTTAAAGTTTAACCACTACTTGTATATCGAAACCCCCATTGATACGTTTGATCGTAGATCAACCATTTTGTTCTGCCTCTGCAAAAAATTTACACACTTTTTAATTCTTTGATGTGTGCTCGCTCAGAATGTTTCAAGCTTTGTATTCTAGTAAACAAACTGAATTGTTTTTTAAGTTTTCAAATATATAACCAAACAATCAAGAAGGCTTCCTCCTATGTTTGCAATAATTAAATGAAATTTTATATTATACACGATGTTCTGGTTATCATAAACACACAGTTGTTTTCACAAAATTGTTCCCATAATGGAAAAGGTTGAACCCAAAAGGTGTACCACAGCTACAGTAATTATAGAAAACAATTTTTTGACCAGGTTGGTCTTGCCTCGAGCCGCTACCAATCAATGTTCTCAGCATAACACACGGGTGAGAATACGTGCAGATTGCACAGCGTTTCCGATACCGACTGCGAGAGAGGTCAATACAAGCCCAGATGTGTCAACACTACACAGGAAATTGCAAAATCTGTTTTGGGGCCAAGCAAACAGAACACCGCTGTTCCATTCTTTATGCTTCGTGGTATTTTTTCTCACGCTACACGGGATCTCGTATTCGTCCGTTATTAACTGCCGAGGAATTGTGCTTTCATTGAGTTATGTATGTGTATCAGCTATTTATTAGACAGGTTTGCGGCATCTATAATTAATGTAGCCTGATTTCAAAATGTAGCCTGACATATATACCTAAATGTAGCCCGGTACTTTAGCCAACAGAAAATAGCCAGTACTACATAGTTATAGAGTTGGAGCTGCAGTACTGGATCGGAGCTGGATTTAGGTACAGATTTTGGCTACATTTAGGTACAGGTTTGGGATACATTTAGGTACAGGTTTGGGCTACATTTAGGTACAGGTTTGGGCTTCATTAAGGTACAGGTTTAGGCTACATTTAGGTAAAGGGTTGGAGCTAAATTGAGGTACAGGGTTGGGGCTAAATTAAGGTGCTGAGCTGGGCTATGTTTAGGTACAGGTTGGGCTATGTTTAGGCACAGGGTTAGGCTATGTTTAGGTACAGGGTTGGGCTACGTTTAGGTACCAGTTTGGACTACATTTAGGTACAGGCGTTGGGCTAAATTCAGGGTTGGGCTACACTCAGGTACTATGTTGGGCTACATTCAGGTCCAGATTGGAGCTACATTTAGGCCAGGCTTATTTAGGTGTCGCACAGGCTAGTTTCAGTTATGAAAGAGTCGATTTTCGGACTCATGATGTGAGTAATGTTCAGTCAGTTTATAACCATGAAGGACCTTCTTCCTCTGAAGTTCAACCCAGATCAGAAGCTTGATTCTCTTTGCCATAGCAACTAAGTTGCATTCATTCAGTGTCCCTCGAAATCGTAGTACAATTACTAAAAGTTGATTCGTCATGAAATGAATTATGATATCGAGTTCGCCGAGCGCCTTTACTGACCACCACTTTGAGTTACTTGATGTGTGAAGGTGAAACGAAAAATACCAGTCTTTTTCTGGAAGTTTCGTTATAGGAAGTTTCTACACAGGTTGTCAATTTGCAATACATTATCTAGCAATCAACGTCAGCTAATAAAAGATAACATCATCAACACATTTCCCCACAATTCTCCTACAGCTATATTTAACAGATCCGTCCATCTAAGCCAGGTTGTTATAATTATCACGAACGGTTCCCGCAAACCTCTCTCGTCACCAGGTATGGTTTCTCGCCTTAACGAAAACATCAAGTTTCCCCCTTAAGCGTAATTATGGGATGATCTTGACACAGGTCCTGTGACGTCACTAGATTCCGGATTAAACACTAATGGCACCCAAAGGCGACGGTAGATTCTCAGCATCAGATATGAATCTAGCACATCTTCATATTTTTATTATAGAGTCCAATATCTGTCTATATATGAAGTAGATGATTATATAGATTTGTTACGTTTGACATATCAGCTGCGTTGAGAATATTCTTCAATTACATAAAATGACAGATGTTCAATCTCTCGTTATCACCATCGGTGTCGTCGTTCTATAGGGAGACAGGGGAGACGACGAGGATCAAGTTCCAGTGTGTATTTAACACAGAAACAGCTCTAAAATGTATGGCGGCTTTCATGAATAATATCAACTGTCATTGATTTAATACTCTAAAGATTTCCTGGACAGACTATTGACTGGATCCGGTTCCTGTGGGGCCTGGCCCATTTCTGAGTCGGTATGACCCAGAATCTGTGTCAAAATAAAATTCAAAATGACGCAGAGCCCGAGTTCAAGCCTGACCTGGAAATGGGTCATGACCCCTGGGACCCAGAATGGGGCTCAATTCGGACCCGGGAGATTTTAAAGTGTGACTTAGTCTGGCGTGTACATTGTTTCGAACCGTGTATTTTGTTTCCTTTACACCAAAGGTTGTTTGAATATCGTTGCAAGTCTTATACCTCGAAAACAGGCACAAGCTAGAGGAAAACTGTATTGAGACCATTTTAAAACCTACACGCTCGAAAAACCTCCGGGCCAGAATTGACTCGGATCTGGGTCCCGTAGGGGCCTGACCCATGTCTGGGTCAGTATGAATTGTCAGTAATCAAAATGACCCAGAATGGGTCAAAAAATGACGCAGAATCCAACGGTATAGTTTCACTTTTTAACCACTTTTCATTTGGTATTGAAACCGGAAATCAGATCTTCTCTGACCCGGGTTTTTTAAAGTTACCACTCACGAACTGGGACACGTGGGTATTTTCTTTGTATGGAATAATGTATAGTTGTCATCATTAGATGAAAACGAGGACCACATTAACACCTCAACGGGACATCCAAACCCTGGTAACAAATCACTGGTGAAAACACCCCCCTCTGGACAATGTTTATTGATTGGTTCAAATGGTATGACGTCATGGGCGTGTAGACTGAGTCGATGGGTGGCGTAAGTGGACAATGTAAAAAGGCGTTTCTAGTCAAAAGACTCTCGGAGAAATCGTTAAGGGGATGGGTTACTGTAGGGTATGACCGGGAATGGACTGGGTGTGTTTTGTTCAGTTTCGGTCATTAATCAGGGGGTTAGGTTTTGGACAAAGAAACATTCACTGTCAGTTACTTCTTAGAAGTTGTCAAACTTGTCAATGTACAACTTGCGTTGAGGTGCACTAAGCGGTGAAATGTGCACCGGTTGGTCTAGGTGTTCGGAGCTCAAGACGGCAATAACTATTATGTTCTCTTTGAACAAATTAATGATCTACTGCTACCTTGGAACATGGAAACCATGGAAACCATATATCAACTTTACCGTATTATTATCAATACATGGGCATAACAGTAACCTGAAGACAATAACGTCGTAATGTTACGTCATAACACTTGTCGTTCTCTTGTTTATCAACTTTGTGTATAATTTTGTTTTAAACATATAGATACATAAAGTATAAAACAACAAATGGGCATATGATTTGCAGCCACACTTCGTGGGATTACAAAACAATTCAAAGTTCCAACATCACCCATATAATTGATATAAATATAAAATAATATATAATAAACACCCTACAAATTTTAATATAAAATAATATATATATAAATATAAAATAATATAAATTCATAAATATAAAAAAATTGGTATTCACTTTGTGACCTTTGGGACCTATAGTTGCCTGGTACTCGTGTATTTAAGGTTCACCTTTTCAAAAGGTAGACCCTGCCCCCGTTCTTCATGGTAAGAGTTGGTACTACAAGTCGTTTAAAACTCTGTAAACTTATTTTTCCTCTGTTCTTATTGTGCATGCATACTTAAAGGAACATTACAGAATTGGTAAGAAAAAAACTTGTAAAATATACTTTTTGATCACAGATTTACATAAAACTTACACGGTCTAATGATGATGATAGTAGAAATCATCCCTTGAAATATTTCTGTCTGAAATGCCATATTTGATGAGAAATGAATAAACTAATTTTCCGATTGGAGTTTATCGCTCAGTGAGCGTTTTATTCATTTGTTGAATCTATATGATTTCATGCAAATGTGTAATCATTTTTTCACTATTATCTCGTGACCC
This sequence comes from Pycnopodia helianthoides, assembly GCA_032158295.1. Lineage (NCBI taxonomy): Eukaryota > Metazoa > Echinodermata > Asteroidea > Forcipulatida > Asteriidae > Pycnopodia > Pycnopodia helianthoides. The sequence goes on from CM063262.1 coordinate 2,054,599, forward strand.
AGATGGCCGATCGATCTCAAACTTCTACAGGTTTGTCAGTTTATGTATATGGTGGATTACATAAAGTGCTTACACTGCCAGCAACTATGTTGTTAGCAAAAACCAATTCTGTAATGCTCCTTTAATACTTTAAAGTCGCTGGATAATCCCCAGAGGTTTTCTGATTTATTGCTGATTCTAATAAACTGAACTTTTTAAGTCGGAGGGACTTGAAGAGCAACTCTAACAATTCATTGAATCTACGTCATCGAAATGACATCGAACCACTGCCGCTCAGATTGTGGTTGTGTTGTTATGATGCTATCGTAGCATCAATGATCTCTATGGCTACATTTCCCACCTGCCCGGTTAGTATACAGCAAGTTACTTCCTCCGTAAGGTGTCCCCGTAATTGTAGCTGATGAACGGCCGACTGAGACTGATGATGCACTCGCTGCATGCCTTGTGACATTGAATGTGCCAAAGATGTGGCCGTGGGTGGAGCAGTCCTAATCTCTCCGTGCTCGAACATGTTTGGATCTTTTAAAAGCGAAGTCACGTTCATTATTGGCGTGTTTCTCAATTGATGTTTGTGTTGTTGTTCTTGTTGTTGTTTACAGGGATGTGTTCATGTGTTTAGAACGGCTCAAGTGGCGAGTTTACCTCTCGATATTGTGTTATCTGAGGATTGATGCGCTGCAACGGGGCGTGTGAAATCATGTTACCCACCCGATGAATCATGATCTATATAGTAGCCCCGGCTGATGACTTGATGCGATTGTCTCCAACGAGAACTGAGCCAGTTAGAACATAATCCACTCCATGTAGAGCAAATGTTGTCCGGGTGACGAAACCTCGAGAAATGTGATGAGCTAACGAGATTAGACTGTATTCTCATGGGATGCTGACCAGATTCTAGTCAGACTCTATTTTAGAAGACATCAAAGTGATCGAGTATATCGCGTACACGTGTAATCTTTAGACATTTATATTCGGGCATCGAGAAATCTGTAGTCTTAACACGGGGCGCCGAGAGGGCTACACTCGAGTCGCCGAGTGTAAGAGAGATATTACACGAACCGGACAGCTGAGACGCTAGTGACTTGAACACAGGTAAGATGTGATGAGAACAATTTGTCATTTTTTGTTGTTGTCTTTGCATGCGTTCATTCATCCGGTGTGTATTTTATAGCTCCAATAAAACGATTGATACAACATAAATGTATGTAAAGATAAATACGTGTAAGTCCTCATATGTCACAATTTTACGCAGTGAAAACTAAGTAGTTTTTAGTTTTGCCAGATAGATTAGTTCATACCGTAGGTTGAATTGCCATTTTATGAGAATGTACAGGGAAGCAATAAAGTGCATGTTATGGGGAGACTGCTCCATGGATGTAGGCGGCACTATGTGGACTCTTTGGGTGATGGCTGATGGGTTAATTTTGCCCGAAATTGTGTTTTTAATACCGGGAAAGGGTTTTGTCTGCTCTCTCTGGCCAGTGTTTTTTCTTCTTGCTGTGCCCGAATTTTCCCCACTTTTTTCCCCGATTTTGGCAGGGTAGTTTCCCCCGCGTTTCTGAGGAAACAAGGATTCCATTTAGATGAAACATACTAAACACCAGAGTTAACATCGACAGGGCTGTTCAAATGAGTCCCATTTTGTATGAAATTTTTTGTCAGAATATTATCATTTTTGCCAAGTAATAAACCACAAGGGAAACTGACTGTGTAGATTTTAAACAGTATTATGGCTTCCGACTGGCACCCCGAACAAATATATTGACAAAATAGGGAGACCACCAACATAGGGCTGGATAGCTCAATGTATAGCAAATCCCGCTCTAGTAATATAGTTTTTTTTTCTGTTCAGACCAAAACTATTATAATCATTTTTGTTACAGATATACTTTGTCTGCAAACATGTAACGTCGATCGTACATCTAATCTTCAATTGTTCAAGGAACGATATGCTATTTTCTTTATTTTCAGAAGATGATGATTTATACATTAAACTTTCTAGCTACCTTCAACTGTATTTAAAAACCGCCAAAACAAACTCTCGCCACACGTCATCTTGCTTTAGATTGTAACGACAGCACTGCACAATAAAAACATTAGAAAGCCAGAATCGTCCTAAATAAGCCAATTGAATAAATAAAAAAAATGGGGGGGGAAGAGGGGTAGTCTACAAAGAATGTTGTGGTGGTGTTTTTCCTCAAAGTGGTCCCTCCGTTGTCTAATCTGTTTAATTATAATATCACCAGTATCGTTTATTTTGGTCAGGTATTGTTGGTGCATACCTGTCACTGCAGGTTGTCTTTTTTTCTAACCAACTCAGAGTAGAAGATTACATCAAATCCAACCTCTAATCATCCTGCCCAGCGAAGTGTTTCCCCATCAACCTCTCCTTAGTACTATACTCTATCCCCGAATTGACGGGTGGGATTTCGATTCTTTTACTATTCGACCGCGGGTGGTATTATGCGCCGGTTACTGACCCCCCGCTGCTGTTATCTGCACTGGTATCGACTCTTTGTAGTGTCATTTTCGATAATCGCCTCAACGGTCTGAAAGAATCTTTTGTTCTACCGTTTGCACCCAGCTGTGTCCACCGTTGCCCTTTTTCCTATTTGTAGCTTGATTTGCTAGGATACACGGATTAAGGGTGTTGAACTGGTTACTGGGGGTTCATTAATCTTTGAAGCTCGTTCCAACATTGTCAAACATTTTGTAACGACAGATCGAATTATCAGAATCCGTAGTGCAGATCAAATAAAAAATAATAATAGGCCTAATAATATAGAAATTTGTAAAGCGCCTAATGCAAAAGCCTCTAAGCGCATAAAGAGAACAATAAAATATACAATAGTGAAATAAACATTACAAGTAAGCAGATTACAAATAAGCAGCTTTAAACAAATGAGTTTTTAACAGAGACTGGCGAACTAGCCTGGCGAATATGCACAGGAAGACTATTCCAAAGAAATGGAGCAGCGTAAGAAAATGATCTTTGACCATAAAAATATGGAGAAGCTCTAGTAGTTGTGGTAAGCAATGACTGTTGAGATGAACGTAAATTTCTAGCAGGGGAGTAATGGTGACCAAGTCCATGGAAATCTAAAGTCGTTACTTTCATATTACTTGAATTTGTCCTGAGCACCTATACTGACAGTTAACTGTCAATCAAACATTCTTGGATGGAGGGTTAACCCCCCTCTGTGTCGCCCCCGAGACCCCACCTGATCCCTCATCCCGACCCGTCATCTCCGAGTCGCAATCCTCACATCCACCCCCACCCCTCCCAACATCACACACAACCATCACCTTCGCCGTAGAAAAAAAAAACAACAACAAACAAAATAGAACGGAGAGGGTCGACGTAGCACTATTAAAGGCCGTCTCTCACTGAGCCGGCATATTCCAACATGAACTACCGCTCATTACAAATGCTCAGACATCGACGTATGTCTCCCTTCATGATTAACAACAACTCGGCGACCGTCACGACAGAGATGAGTAAGCGGGGAACGGACGGTAAATGTTACCCCCCCCCCCCCTCTCCCCAAGAGATGCATCCGCTTCTCATTTACGGAGTAGGTTTCCAAATTTTCACGGGTTCCTTCCGCAGCACGTCTCTCTGATTCTCAGACAATTATTGCAAGTTGTACTCCCGAGTGTCCCCCCTTATACAACGAGACAGACGCGTCTCGAGTTTTTGTCTCTCGTGGCTAAATCTCACATAACAGTTGTTTACTGCCGCGGTAAAATAGTATTTTTTAAAGTTGCCAAACAAGACCTTAAAATATCTCGAGGTTCATGTTTGTTTTTTGTACAGAGGGATCTGATCCTGCTGATACGTTTTTGCCTTTGCTGCGAAAACTTCTCCCATTTAAAGGCCTTGAATCGGCCGAGTTGGTCTATAAAAAGCGTTTGTAAACCGTTTGTTGTAAAATGCATATGGTTAGAAAGATGTTCTAAAAGTAGAATACAATGATCCACACAAATATGCCTCGAAATTGCGTGGTTTTCCTTTTACATCGTGAATTAACACAGTCGGCCATTTTATGGAGTCAAAAAAACATCGTTGTAAAATGATGTATCTCTATAACATAAATCGATGGAATTTTAAAGGGAGGAACATGGACGTAAAGTGAACGAGAAAATTAGTTTAAAATTGTTGAACTTAATATTTATTAATAAACTGAATAGCAAAACAAATTGTCCTAAGTTATCCCCACGAAATTATTCAATGTGCGATAAGATTTGACCCGGGGGGGTGGCAAATAGGTTGACCATCTTAAAGGCCGCCCTTCCCTTCTTGGAAAAAAAAACACCCTGACAACCTCTCTGAATTATTCATTACTCCGCACCACTGCACAGGTTTCGATTTCACATCAACTCAAAAGGCACAAAAGCTTCCCCAACAATTTGTAATTAATTAGCGCCCCGCACAAAGGACCCGCCGTCCATCTCCTGTCAATAACTTTGATCGGGCGGCCATCAGGGAGTTGACGGGGTGGAATGGGTGTATCGTTCCCCTCGAGGTCGCCTGGAGGGGGGTGGGGGAGGTAAGGTCGGCCCGGACAAATCAAATTCCCTAAGAATGCTCTGAATCCGATTGATTTTTTTCTTTTCTTCTCTATTCTTCATCGAAGCGATGAGCTATTGAGAGTCCAGCTCGATTTAACATGGATTGTTCAAGTCTCTTAGTATAGAAGCACATAATCGTTTTGCCGCTCTTAGATAATAACCGTGAAAATATTAACGTTCCTGTCTGCTTAACTTAACGCTGGTGCGTTTTTTTGTGGAAAGCTAGCTGTAGTATAATGTGTACATCTATCCGTTGAGGCAAGGCATGGAACACAAATAAGGTATTAAAAAGCTCTCGAATTGATCGTGTCAATTAATGAATAGACGTTACAAACAGACGAATGGGTTCGTTATGGAATGATAAATCATTAGAAGTAGTATTCGTAATTCGCCGGCCATATCAATAATATTGATATCAATTATTATTGATACATATTATGTATTATCTTCAAGGCATATAGAACAAAAGAAAAATTGGAAACCTTCGGGTTAGCGTTTTAAAGAGATTGGGTTGGCGTTGTGTATTTTCCCCGTTTGTCAGCTGTTAGAACCCCCGGGTTCGAGTCTCACCGTAGCTCTGAACCCAATGGGTTCAATCGGGTTTACCTTCTTAGGGGTCACACATTTCGTTTTAGTCGTGTCTGTACATACCTGCAGTGGCGTTACTAATGGGGGGGGGGGGTAACAGGGGTAGGGGGAAATGTAATACGTGCCCCACCCGACCCCCTAAATGGATTCTGGACTTTTGAGATTTAAAATTACTGAATGAAAGTGACATTTTATGAGCTTTTTTTTTTTTGGTAGTATTTTAAAGGAACATTACAGAATTGTTTTTTGTTAACAAAACAGTTGCTGGCAGTGTAAGCACTTTATGTAATCCACCATACACATAAACTGACAAACCTGTAGAAGTTTGAGATCGATCGGCCGTCTGAGTCACGAGAAAATAGTGAAAAACCGATTACACATTTGCATGAAATCAAACAGATTCAACAAATGAATAAAACGCTCACTGAGCGATAAACTCCAATCGGAAAATTAGTTTATTCTTATATCATCAAATATGGCATTTCAGACAGAAATATTTCAAGGGATGTTTTCTACTATCACCATCATTAAAAAGTTATATTTTACAAGTTTTTTTCTTACCAATTCTGTAATGTCCCTTTAAGTGTTTTTAAACCAACTTTCTATACATCGCAGACGATGTATTTCAACTTTTCCATCACTGCAGACTGTCTAAATAGTATATATGACGTCATAGAGAGGCTTGTTTGGGAAAACAATATGCAAAGAAAATTAAAGTTTCAATTGGCCATAAGTGCCCCCCCCCCCCAAGACAAAAATGGTGCACCCTCTTGTGACCCTCTAAAAGCAGATTTTTGTCGAACAATTTAATTGTGCCGCCGAACCAACGTAGAGTCCAGCCTTCATGTTTCAGCTGTTCGTCTCCACCCCCCCCCCCCCGCGGTAGCGATACTTACCAAGCGAGTTCCAACTCCCAACTGTGGCCGAGGGAACAAGTTCGAATTCACATCTATTCGAAGATGTTTTTGATATTTCATTGTGTCTTAATGACGATGTAGCTCTTCGGAGACTTTAGCGTCCTTTAGATTAATTGGTTGTTAGCTTGGCTGAAGAAAACCTTGTGGTCAGTTTTGCTGGCTATCTGCTTTTTATAATTTCCTCGTTGGCTTTTTTTGTGAAGGAACTAATGAGGTCCCAATGACAGGGGGGGGGGTCGACCTCTCACCTCTTCCCCCCTTCGGGAAAGGGAAGGTTCCTACCCTCATGTTTGCTTGAAAAAAAAGAGGGTTTGTGTACAAGTATGGTATCCATATTGTCCGGTTTCTTATAGGGGCTGTGTCGCCGTGATCAATGCAAGCCTGTTGCATTGAATTATGAGCTCTCACACAGTTACTGCACACGTGCGCCCGAACCGTATCATATCTGTGGAGAACGCGCGCGTGCTGTATGGGTGGTGAGAGTTCACCATGCCGTGTACAGCCACAGGCCTTCGGCCCAGAGCTGCTTAAGCACAGAAAGTAGCTCAGAACAACAAAGTTATGTTTACCAGAGTAAGGTTACCAGCCAAACTACCACGTCACGTGCACAATTTGTGATTGGTGTCCTGCTCATTTCTGCTTAGCAGACACTTTTTCAGCAATATTTTCTACTTAAAGCAGCTTTATGAAATTGGGCCCTGCTTTTAATCATGACGAAACAGCCCCCGCTAATTGAATAACTGTATATAATTGATGTTGTTATAATATTTCCAATCGTAAAGGTAATGCTGACCGTTTGAAATCAACACAGCCCAATCAGCAACGATGTCCGAGAATGCCTCGCTTCCGGACAGCCTCGTTATGGATGACAAGGCGGATGATGCAGGAGGGGAAAGTGGGATGGATGACGTCATCATCAGGGCTATCTCACCCATCTTGCTTGGCGTCATGTCGTCCCTGGCACTGTTTGGTATCGTCCTTGCCGTAGCCTTCTTGAGTTTCAACATAAAGTACCGCGAGAGCAGGTAAGTTGAAATACCTACTTAGACGTAGTTCCACTTTAAGCCACGCCCACTTCACACAAACTGGCCCCTCTGATCACCAGAAGCCCGTTAAAAGAACGCTTTTATATTTTATTATCATTGCGTAAGAAAAACATTCTTTGGAATTGTCTTTCAAGTGTGTTTAAAGACTAGGGGTCTTTATCGGTTTGCGTCATTAAAAAGCGGCTCGACGATGCTCTGAAAAATGTAGTTTTTATACTTTTTCAAAAGATGGAGTCCACAAGAAATAGACAAAAATTATTATGAGTCCCTTACCTCCAATAAAACGGGGTAAAAAAATGTATTTTGTACAAAACACTCACGGCCAAAAGCGGACAAACACGAGCTCAAACAAACCACGTGACAATTATTAGGACTCGTGACGTGATTGGCGGCTAGTTGATTTGGACTTGCCCATATGTATTATGCACGGAGGGGAATTGAAGGATAAAATCAATGAGTGATTTCTGGTACAATTAACGTAGGCGTACGTCAGCTTTAGTGCCGGAGGTAGTCCAAAATGTACAACTGCAGCATTATGCAGGTGTTACAACCAAAAACTAAACTTGTCAACTTCAATCAACCAAAACAACACCAATACGTTTGTATTCAATACGTTTTTTTTATTCTTTTATTCAATCGAGAGTGGTTCACCATCTCGTTAAATCTTGTTGAATAATGTTTGATCTTGTCGCTGATTTCAGATTGATAAAGATGTCAAGTCCAAACCTAAACGTGTTAATCGGAATCGGTGCTATACTTGTCTACGCATGCGTCGTACTCTTTGGGATCGACGTTGGTGTGACGTCATCGGATGAAGTTTTGCTCGTTCTCTGCAAGGTAATGTCTGCAAATCTTGCAAAAAAAGTATATAGAGACATCGTCTTTCATTTTGTGTTTTGTTTTTAAGATCGTATTCTTATAGTACATTGATGTATTTAGTAATCATAATTCATAAAGACTTAAAGGAACATTACAGAATTGGTTTTTGCTAACAAAACGGTTGCTGGCAGTGTAAGCACTTTATGTAATCCACCATATACATAAACGACAAACTTGTAGAAGTTTGAGATCGATCGGCCATCTGGGTCACGAGAAAATAGTGAAAAACCGATTACACATTTGCATGAAATCATATAGGTTCAACAAATGAATAAAACGCTCACTGAGCGATAAACTCCAATCGGAAAATTAGTTTATTCATTTCTCATCAAATATGGCATTTCAGACAGAAATATTTCAAGGGATGTTTTCTACCATCATCATCATTAGACTGTGTAAGTTTTATGTAAATCTGTGATCAAAAAGTATATTTTTCAAGTTTTTTTCTTACCAATTCTGTAATGTTCCTTTAATAGTAAGGGTTTTGTTGCACATCAGTCCCTTAAAGGCACTGGACACTATTGGTAATTACTCAAAATAATTGTTAGCATAAAAACTTAATTGGTAACGAGCAATGGAGAGCTGTTGATAGTATAAATCATTGAGAAAGAAGTAATTTCTCAGTAAAATATTTGAATTGTTTTGAGACCTCACGCGCGAGGTCTCGAAATCGAAATCAAGCATCTGAAAGCACACAACTTCGTGTGACAACATGGACAAGGGTGTTTTTTCTTCTATTGTTATCTCGCAACTTCGACGACCAATATTGAGTTCAAATTTTCACAGGTTTGTTATTTTGTGCATATGTTGAGATACACCAAGTGAGAAGACTGGTCTTTGACAATTACCAAAGGTGTCCAGTGTCTTTAAATTATGTCTTGAAACCTGAACTTTTAAAGACAGTTTTTGAATGAGAAAGTGTCCAGTAATTAAAGCAACATTTGAGCGTCCTTGTAGTTTTTGCACGGTAAAGACTTACATTTCCGACATACTATTTATGAGCTGTCAAACGTTAACAATGCAGAGCCTTTTAACGACAGGTGTCTTTGGTTTGTATTCTATACAAGTTCACCGAATCACAGAACTCAATCATACAATAATAATACAACACCTATGGCTCAGAACGAGGCTTGAACGTCCGGCCAGTCAAACTGTACATGGGAATTGGGAAGTAGAGCCAATTATCTCACACCCTTACTGTCCACAAAGCAGGTGGGGGTGCTTCCCTTCTAAGCGCTCTACGCATCCGGATCGGACGAACAGAAGGGGCCGGTTCCTGGGGAGTTTTTTTTCAGGAAGAGCCGACTGAACGGGCCGCGCGTGTTAGCTTTTTTCTGCTGACGTGCAAAGGTCGGCCTTCTCAATCACACGTTTTGTTTAAACAAAATTACCTGATATGATGCAATGCATGTTAATAAATCGAATGTTTGGATAATAGAAAGATTGAACATGTTTTGTGGCGCATAACGCGTGGAGACTGTTGCAAAATCAAATGACTACACCTTTCTTTTGTTTTCCTTTCTTTTTCTGAGTAATGCGCACATTGTTTGTTTTAACCTTCTTACACGACATCGCATTTCTTTTGGTTTCATTTTGGTTTGGGCTGCAAAATGTGTTTTATATTCTCTGATGGTGAATTCAATCATACTTCCCTCTATCGAGCTGCGGCAGGCAAGCTGATTTTCTCTCTTAAAATTTAAGACTGAAAATCACTCTAATCGTTTGAAACTTGGGACAAAATCATCTGCAATTGTCACTGGTTTTATTCGTTTAGAGTGAATGTCAATCCAAAATTTTAGCCAAGAAGTAGTTCTGCTCTTCTTTAAGTGGAATGAGAAATATTAAAAAAAACGAAAAGTGACATCTTAAAAAGTTGACAACTTGAGTATGTGCATGATTTATATCTTTCAAGACTCAATGTTTCTTTTTTTTTGTACATCACAGATACGGATTCCACTCCTGACCATTGGGTTTACCTTGGTCTACGGGTCAATGTTCAGCAAGGCATGGAGAGTGTATCGAATATTCACACACGCGGCCGCTAAACGCATGGTATGTAAAAGCAAATTATAGTATCGCCACGTCAGGTGCCTTGCCCGAAGGGCGTCAGGTGCCCGTCCGAATGACGCCGAGTGTCCGTCCGAAGGACGTCAGGTGCCCATCCGCAGGACGTCAGGCTGTACGACCTTCTGCTAGGCATGCAAAGTTCATTAGTATGTCCAAGCAGAATGGTTGTATAAGCAATACAATTACCACGTTAACAAAATTGGTGCTATAGACATGCTTGTCGTTAGAATTGTTCAGAAAATACTCTTAATCTTTTTTTTTGTCCCATGCTGGTTTAACTTTCCCACAAAAGCTAATGAATGGCAGAAACGCCAACACACTTTCCACTCGTTTTCTACCAAGACAAAATGTATACAAAATAATTGCCAAACGACCTTTTGCCGAGCACACCCCCGTCACGCCCTTCTGCTGGGCAAACGACAAGTATGGTTTACATAACGGGTTCTATACGATTTGGAGCCTTGTTTGATGTTGATGTTGAAAGTAAGACGAAACAAGTTCTAAACGTGCCACAACCTTGGATGTACATAGGGGTGGCGGCATGGTATCACCAGCAGAGTGGGGACAGCAGAACAAAGCAACACAAAAGGAACAATGCTGGCCACACAATGGGAATCCTTTGTATTTTTGTGTCCTCACTTTTTTTCCGTGCGTTTAAGTCTACGGAGAGTGTTAAGTTAGAGGGACAAAGGAAAGTCCTCACATTGATAGCAATAAATTAATCTTGTAGTTAGAGCCCCACCCCCTTCCTTTTCGGGCCACACCCTCACAATACGTCTTCTCGGTCAGCAATTTTCCAGTCCCAGTTATAAGCAGATGAAGCACCGTCTTGAAACAGTGGTTGCCGACAAGTCAACAACCTGGCATCCATTACCATCTCCCCCGGGCCTACGCCCGCCCCGCCGGAAGGGAAATGCCACTGGCTTTTTTAATCACAAAAACCGCTTCTTCCAAGAAGAGCTCCGTTAACGGTTGTCATTTTTACATGATGACAGACTATCCTCCTCATATTCATAACTCGTGTTGTTTGTTTATTCATTTTTTTTTTCTTTTGCGTCAGGTAATTCGAGATGGCCGCCTGATGTCCATGGTCGGAGTTTTATTACTTGTGGATGCTGTGGTGCTGGTCACGTGGTTGATTCTCGACCCGCCACAAATGCATCAAAAAATGGTGAGTTTAGAAGGCGCGGTCAAGTGACGGACGAGTTTTTTTTTTTTTTTTTTTTTTTTTTTATTGGATTCTCGATGACGCAACTCTGGCTAAAGACACTGTGCCTCCGTCAAAGGGAAGGTAATTGCTCCAAAAGTTAATGACCATAAAAACTTACTCGGTAAGAGGCACATGCAGCTGTTGATATTGTACAACATTCTGAGAAACAATTTCCTTCAAAGGAATGTGGTTTTTAGAGAGAGAGGGTCTCGAAAACATTTCAATGTGAGAAAACGTTTCTTGCATGAAACGTATACGTTACTCAGATTGTGTATTCCAATTACGGATTATTCTTCCTGTGTGGACACAGATTTTCGATGATATCTAAACAAGCTACCACCTTTTGCAATGAAATTTCTACGGGTTAGTTTTTCTTGTATTCACCTACATTTATACAGGATCAAAACGATTCGAACGGTTCCAAAGACCAAAATGTGTACTTTGCCTTTAATGGTTATAGAATTTCGACCGCATTCCACTTTCTTGTTTAGATTGGGGCTTCAACGAAAAAGTAATTTGTTGGGCCTTAATTACAATATCTCTATCGGATATGCTCTACCCTGACGCCAACTTCGTTAAATTGTTGAGGCTGAAAATCAATGGAGTGGTAAATTGCGACGTTCCATCTTAGTGATTTTTCAGTAAACATATGAAAGTGCTACATCTGCTGTCGAAGCGAATTGATGAAACGGTGACGCATTATCATGTACCATTAAAGGTATTATACAGGATTGGTAGAGCTGACAAAACAGTCGCAAACAAAGTTCATGTTTTGTGTGATTAACCATGTACATGAAATAACAAACCTGTGCAAATTTGAGCTCAATTGGTCATCGAGGTCACACGGAAATAGTGAAAAGAGACCTTATGTGTTTTCTGTTTTTCAAACATCGATTTTTTGTTTATCGTGCGGGATAAAAAACTATTGTTTTATTCATTTCTCAGCGTTTTAGGCAGAACTATTTTAAGGAACCCTTTCTACCATTACTTACTTTAAATCATGTAAGTTATGTGTGAATCTGTGAACATTTGAAATTTTCGATCTTACCAATAGTGTACAGGGCCTTTAATCGCAGGCACATTGAAAGGATATCGCAGCGATTTGTTTAGTAAACATGACGATAGCAAAGTGCTACACCCGCCGTCGAAGCGAATTGATACGGGTTATAAAATACTGGCGCATTATCATGTGTACCATTAAACACAGGCACATTGAAAGGATATCAAAACCCATGAGGATTAGTCCCATCTGCGTCAATGTTCCCCACTCTTCCATTTCGCTCACTGATTCCCTCGAAATGGGACACCGCTGGTGATTAATTAAACGAAATTGCAAAAAAAAAAAATACTAATTTTGTATCGGATTACCCTGATGTATTTTAACGATGAACTGCATAAGGTTTTATAACAATTTATAAGGCATGCAGCTTGAATTTTTTTGATTAAACTTACATAGCATGCAGCACTGTGTCAATTTGTGGTATATAGTCGTAAGTGTTTGTTATATTTTGCTTTTATAAGATTTGGGTTGAACAAAGAAACATTTACTAGAGTTGGACTTGAACCTGCGACCTCCGGAATAACGTGCCGGCGCTCTTTCAACTGAGCTATCTAGCCCTAATTTTGGATGTCTCCCTATAATTATTGTCGATATCTTGGTTGTTGTTGTTTTTTGTTTGTTTCTTTGTTAAAGGTGTCGACGTTATCAACTATGTGCACATCCTGGGTTTGAAGTCGAAAACATTAGTTTTAGTCCTCGTTTTAATAGAAATTAGAAGACCTTTTCCTGAATTTTTTTTTCACTTTTCTTGAATAGATTTTTACAGCATCTTTAGAGGATGGCACAGCCTCCCTCGGCTCAAGGGAGGCCATCCGATTCTGTCAGTCAAACCACACCTGGATCTGGTTCACCACCCTCTTCTCGGTCAAGGCCGCCGTTCTCCTGACGGGCACCTATCTATCGTGGGAGACCAGGAACGTCACGGTGCCGTCCATGAACGACGCAAAGTGCATCGTCCTCAGCGTCTACACCTGCGTGATACTGGTTGCCATGGCAATGGCGTCGATGGCGGTGCTGGAGGAGTGGCCCAATGCTTGGTACAGCTGTGTGTCCGTCGTCATGCTTGTGTGTCCAACAGAGTTGCTACTTCTGCAGTATATTCCAAAGGTATCAGAAGTTATCACTTTCCTTTGCCCCCCTCCTCCCCCACCCCACTTCTTTCCTGTTGTCCTCAAGGAAAGTACGAAGTAACTTGGCGGGATTCGAACCAGGTAATTTCTTTACAGTTCACTCCATTTCCTCTCAGGTAGGCTGTCAACGAAGGGCAAGGTATGTTACACTGTCTAAAAAGCCTCAGAAAATACCCGGTAAGAAGAAAAAACTGGGAAATGACACATCCCTACCACCATCATCACCACCCCTCTTAGATAAGTGGAACTGTCCAGTCTTTGATACAAAAATGACATTCAACTCGCTGTGGGCTTTGCAACTGGGGAAAAACAATGAAACACATTACCTTGTCAAATCTCATGCAGGAGGAGACGGGGTTACGACCTCGGTTAATAACTGAACAAGAGTTCGAAAACACTGGACACCTTAGGTAGTTGTCAAAGACCAGTCTTCTCACTTGGTGTATCTCAACATATGCACAAAATAACAAACCTGTGAAAATTTGAACTCAATTGGTCGTCGAAGTTGCGAGATAATAATGGAAGAAAAAACACCCTTGTCACACGAAGTTGTGTGCTTTCAGATGCTTGATTTTGAGACCTCCCGCGTGATGAGGTCACGAAATCAATTCAAATATTTTACTGAGAAATTACTTCTTTCTCAAAAACTACGTTACTTCAGAGGGAGTCGTTTCTCACAATGTTTTATACTATCAACAGCTCTCCATTGCTCGTTACCAAGTAAGTTTTTATGCTAACAATTATTTTGAGATTACCCGAATAGTGTCCAGTGCCTTTAATATCGAATTCACGTGTCCTTATCATCTCGTCTTGTACTCTTTGACAGATACGCGCATGGCGCAACAACCCGGATGCCAGCTACAGCATGTCTCGCTCGCTGACGTCGTCTTACTTGGCGACGTCTCAGCACCGCTCCTTTGCCGAGGTGGAGGAGGAGCTGTTCCTCCTCTCCAAGGAGAACGCCTCCTTGAAGAGAGCTCTCGCAGAGGTAGGAGGACACCTTCTCAATTTCCACCGTGTGTAAACATTGAGACAATAAACTTCGTTGCAAAATAAACCAAAATTGTCTCTTTCTAATGGGAGACTTTCGAACGCTAGATGGCAGCAGACACACCGGGTAAAATTCCATTGTTTGCGTAGTTCTAAGCATGAGCACATTGCCGGGAGAACAATGGATTCACCTGGTAAGTCTGCTGCCTACTAGCGTCCCAAAAGTCCCTTAACTGTCGCATTCCATTTCCCCTGCCTTGTACCTCAGTCTTCTTACTCTACAGCTGCACCTGATTTTTATTTTGTTTTCATTTTTTCGGCCTTCATTTTCCAGTTTCTCTTTACTTGTTCTATTGAAATGGAAAAGTTCCTTCTTGGTTTGTGTATATTCAACAGCCTTTAAGTTAAGGAAATTAACCATTTTTAATCCATCATCTTATTTACAGAAAGACAACACCATCAAGATGCTCCACGAACACGTCGGCTCAGCCAGAAAGAAGCTCCATCTTCTCTCGATCGAGCCAGAACAACGTCAAGACAGCGGCTGCGACTTCGACATGTCGTCCTCCTCCACGTGCCCGGACGACCGGGAGATCATAGGGTTGCGTCCCCCCGACGTGGTAGAGGAAGAAACCGGTGCGAGAGACTTCATCAGCCAGAGTAACAACAGACACGGGGAAGACCCCCATAAACTATCCGTGAAACATAACGACACGGCGGCAATGGAGAGGCAGAACCTAAAACGGAGGCGGGGACGAGACGGGGGCAGCATCCGCAGTACGGGTAGCATGAGATCTCAGCAGTCTGTCCAGCAGTTTGAAGACCTACGTGAGTCCATCGTCCAGGAGCTCCACCACGCCCACGACCTCTCCCTCAACCTTCGCGAGGCCATAACGCACGACCTGCAATCCTGTCGCACTACACCTATGTACATGGTCATCGCCGACACCGAGAGGGAGCTGGCGGGTGTCCTCAAAGACTCGTACAAGCTCGATGGCGATGGCATCTCCATCTCCAGCAGCACCTTCACCTACGATAACCCCGTGTTCACCCGGAACCACCGACGTCGACACAGCACCAATAGCTTATGTGTTTGTAGTAGTCACCAGTCTAGCTTCCGATCTGTGGCTAGTATAGCAACTGATATGACAATGCGGGACGGTAGGACGACTCCGTCATCTGCCTCGAGGCATCTTCAATGGCCGCAGTACATTCCACCCAAGATGGCTGAAGGTGTGCGGGAAACGCCGTATGGTGTGAACCGGTCGCCAGCAGGCCAAAATGGTTCCCCAGTGAAACTAACTAAGAGTGTGTATCACACGTATGTATGATAGATGGGACATGACAGCAGAAGACTTTTATCAGCACTACTTTGAAATAATAATATTATTGTTCAAAACGCACGTCCGTTTGGTGGAGAGAAGAAAAAACTCTACAATGGCAGCTATGAGACGCTAGAGGGCAGCAGACTTACCGGGTCGTGGATTGTTCGTGTGCGCATGCTTAGCTTGCACAACGCGGAACCGGAACGCACCACCTTCGCACAGTGCGCGTCTACTGTTTCCGCCATTTTATTTTAGGAGTAAATTTGTGTGCATTTTGCATGACTTCAAAAACGGCGGACAACAGGCGCTCGTAAGTGCGCTGCGCGTCGAACGAGTAAGGGTCACTACTTTAATACGGTAAAACTGTTCGTCATTTTCTAGTTTAATTTCATTTTCTAAAATTCGTTATCGTCATTAGGCCTATGTTAATTTCATTTTACCAGTGTATCATTGGTAATGCTATTACAACCATATTGCATGCACCATCAGGTGCCAAAAAGTACCACACCCTCCAGGCTAGCATTGGGGGGGGGGGGGCATGGGTTTCTTTTGTTTGTACGGCTTGTATTACCAGGAAACTCCATGGCTGTGGCTTGTGGTGGCCAAGCAGTCTAGTTCACCGGACCCAAGCTCTGAAGTGTTGTCAGCAGCAAGGTGTGGGTTCGAATCCCAGTCATGACACTTGTGCCCTTGAGCAAGGCACTTAACCATTATTTGCTTCGTAAAAAGTTGGGAATGTAGTGCATTCTGCTCTACCAGCCAGGTCCTAGTGGATGATACCCATGCCTGCATCCTTACGGACTTGAAGGGGGTATAACCCTGTTTCAGCACAAGGAGTAGGTGACAATTCGTGCCCCTGGTGTCATGTTGGGTCAACAGCCCAAATCAGTTAAGTGTAGCCTTCACCTTAAAGTGGCCGTCCTTGTGAGTTGGGAGATATTTCATTAAAACAAAACTGTGGACTTGGTCTCCACAGTCTCCTCTGGAAATTAAATTTTTGGCAAGGGCAGGCTAGGAGAGTGCATCGATAATAGCAAGGTTCTAAAACAATTTGTCACATTCCGTGAATCAGATCAAAGAACCATGAACATGTTTACCACTCAAAAAAAAAATCAATACGATTTTGTTTTTCTTTAATCCCGTTTCCATGGGCACGGTGTAAATTTGTTCCATAGTTGTAATATAATTTTATGCCATCGTTGGACCGTTATTTATTTACAGGTTTACATTGCTGTAATGTTGAACTATTTGGACTATCTTGTACAGGTGTAATAAAAGATAGGTTAAAAACCTTCTCCTAAAAAAATCAAGGTCTTAAGAATCTGAACTTTTTTGTTTCCATTCACCTACCTGGAGGGATAATTAAGTAGTCGGACATGGGATTGACTCGATTCAAAGTCTGTGACCATTGCAGACTTTATGTGCGCCTGAAACAGCGCCCTCTTGTGGATTAGCTACGACATCAACCTTCGCGAGTCTAGAGCGTCTACTAGCCAATCTGCGGGGGGGGGGGGGGGGGGGGGGCGTGGCTGATAACATACAGATAAATTTGGGCTTTTTAGCTGCACTCGGTTTCCAAAGATGCATGCGGTATATTTTTAAGATGGCGTTGAAGTTATTTGAGCCTGAAGTTACATACCCAGTTTGACAAAAACTGACAATAAGAGGTTTTGGGAGTGTTATGATGAATATTCATGACCCAAATCACAGAACTTGATCAAAAAGGTGTTTGTGTGGTGTGTGTGTGTGGGGGGGGGGGGGGTAGGGGTGCTATCAGAAACACAATTATAAGGACACCATCACCCACCACTTCCACCGTTTCTTCGGACAAGCCCCTACGATTAGTCAAGTCTTTAGTCAGCTGTACAGTTGACAAATTTAGACTAGTTTCTGTAATTTATTTTGAACATTATGGCTACAAAATGAAGCAAGTACGAGTACCCAGCAGCACTCCTATTACTAGCATTTGTACACCAAACCAGAGGCGACATCAAGCCCCGCGAACTTGGCTATCTGTCCAACAGGGTAGGTATACAGGAGACCCTCACGAAATAATAAGCAATATCTTTGTGAAAAATGCAAGGACACAAGTAAACACCAGACATTAAACATCACTTTCTACATTGTCCAAGTGCCCACACAATCCATGGGTATTTATTTCCAAATTAAAGCCGCAAAAAAGGTGCAACCAAAATTTCACATTATTATGGATATTTATGCAGAGACAACTGGAGACGAGATCTCACAAAAACCATGAGCATCGCTGGCAGCGAATTGGTCATACTTAAGAGGTTTCGTTTCAACTTCTAGTGGCTCCTTGCTGGGCTGAGCTAACTCCTTTTTTAAGAAGAGGACATGAGCTTCTTACGTCTTGGGATCCATGGGTAGACGAAACGTAGCTGCCTCGGTGTTCAGAGCCTAAGAAAGTTTGGTATTTGAATTGAAGTCTTGTATAGGGATTAACAGTCGCTGGAGATGAGTTACTTGGCCTCCTCTTCTGCGCCTGCCTTGTAGTCCTGGTGTAAATCAGTTGAGAATGGTGCTTCACTACTTCCTTGATGAGACCTGAGTCGGTAAAGACAACAATTTGGAAATGTTATTACATCTTGAACTATTGATGATGTCCGAAGTTTACTTTGACCACAGTCATAACTACGCTTTAGAATGAAATTCAAACCAGGAAAACTGTCAGACCCTACCCAGTTTAAACTTACTGGTTTACTAACAATTGAAAAAATATTATAATAATTACAAATTCTGATTTCAAAATTCACACTCCTGACCTGACAAACAATAAGCTTTTTTTACAATAAACTCAAACAGCAACAACAAACAGCCGAACTGTTTTCCGACATTTAAAAATCCCAACCAAATCAAAGCGAAAAACAAAACCAGGTGAGACTAGGGTGAAATTTCATGGCTTTGCTCTACCGAGGAATTCTGACATGGGCTTTGGCTCACTGCTTTGGCTCCAGCAGTTATTTAGAAAAAACATGCGCTTGAAACAGGTAATAACAGGAGCCTGTTCTACTGGCAGAAAAAATCCACGATATTCAGAAGAGCCATGAAATTGGGACTAGTTTTAGACTATATTTAGCGTTCTCCCTAAACACCGGTCCATCGGCAAAATAGCCGATTAAAAACACCCGAGGACCAGTCAGACTTCACTCTTAGTTGTCCAGCTGGCTAGTTCACTGTTGAAAAGCATCCATGTTTAGTATTTAAGTATGGACTAGTGAAAAAGCTGACGGATTACTAAAAGTGACAAGTTAACTGGTGTTGCTGGCTAGTCACTGAGAAAGTGAAAGATATTACCCTGGTATTCCGATGAAAAACTGGTTTACCATAAATTGCCATGGTTTGTTACTATTTCATAGCTAGCAATAGTACTAAATTTTACACTACATGCAAGAAAATTGTACGTTTACAAAAAGAAATAATGACACATACTGCTCTATAAACCATTAACAAGGTTAAAAAATTAATGCACAGAATTGAGGACAGAGACAATGGTGCACAACAAAACAAATTAACAAACAAAATGTAGAAAACCAAATGGCACTATGGGTTGTGAAATCAGAAGGGGGAATAGGGTTTGCAGCCAGACAATTATTAAAAGGATGTCGAACTTTGCACTCAGTTTGAAATAAAAACAATTAAATTCCTTATCTACGTGCGATGGGGGTAAGGGTGTGGGTAAGGGTGGGGTAGGTGAGGGTAAGGATGGGAGTGAGGGTTGGGGTGAGGGTTGGGGTAAGGGTAGAGGTAAGGTTAGAGGTGAGGGTAAGGGTGGGGGTAGGTGAGGGTAAGGGTAGGACTAAGGGTGGGGCTAAAGGTGAGGGTAAGAGTGGGGTAAGGATGGGAGTGAGGGTTGGGGTAAGGGTGGAGATAAGGGTAAGGGTGGGCGTAGGTAAGGGTTAAGGGTGTGGGAAGTAATGGGAGTGGCAGTTGGGTCGAGGGAAGGGCAGAGCTGCCAACATTTGCATCTTGCAACCAATAAGACTTTGTACAACAAGAAGTGAGATATTTAGAATTACATTCAAGATAATAGGAACAAAGTTTCCATAATCAGAGATCTTCAAATTTGTTCCTAAGAACAAGGAAAGATTGGTTTATTTTTCAGGGAACTTTCTGCAGAATCAGGGAGAGTTTGGCAGCTCTGGATGGGGGGTAGAGGGCGACAGACATGGTCTAGGAGGACTCACCCTTATCCAGTAGTTCTTTGAGAGCTGCCCTGGCCAGCGATCCTCTGATCTTAAGTCTCTCTGAGACAACTGATGGTGTGATGAGCTTGTAGCTTGGGACTTCCTTGTAGAGCTTGTCATACGTGGCCTGGTCGAACAGGATCAGATTGTTCAACTTGTCGCGAACTTTTCCCTTGGACCACTTCTGCTCGGATTAAAAAAGTCAATTGATTAAAGAAAACTTTTAAAGACGACTTGCACTTACGTCACTTGCTGCTACTGTGTGCGAAATCTGCCATTTGAGAGTCAAACGCTCGTCAAAATCCAACCACTCACACATTGCCTAAAATGGGCAAATCGAACAATAACAATGACATTTTCCCCTATAGACCGATCCAAGCTCGCAAGTGCTGAACGCTGCCATTGCTGGGACACCGGCAGCACAAGGTTTTTGAACATGGAGAAACTGGTCATTGTCTTTTCGACTTATTATGAGAAAAGGTGACTTGCTCAAGGATTTACACAATTTCCTTGACAGGACAGCATAACATAACGATGTTTAGAGCACAGAACATGAATATTTGCAACTAAACAGACACTGAGTCCTGAAAACAGCGCATATAGGATGAGTTTTAGTGTGATACTACACAGAAACTGCACTGTCTGGTATAAAATGTGTTTCATCAGCAAGGTTTTTTCAACAGAATTTCAGTACTCACTAACACTTTTTTAGTTTCAAATATTCAATAAGTATATTCTTCATCATTTTGTAAAGTTTGTTGTGTCAGGGAATTCTTGTAAATTGTCTAAGGTCTTCTTTTGAAGTAAAAAAATTAAAACATCCTTAGAAACAGTAGCACCATGGTTACCAATCTGACTTAACCCTCCTACTGCCAACAAAATTTGGCAACATTTTCCAGTGAGTTGACCAACCATTTGAAACCATTCAACTGCCAAGGTTGTGTACGGTGGCACAACTGTGCACAGAACTAACTGTGTACTGTGTACATGCATTCCCTCATGGTATCATATTGCAGGCTGGCATAGTTTATCTATCATTCAAAACCACAGTGAATGGTATTGATTGGTCAGACAGCAAGAGGGTTAAATTTAAAACCATTTGCAAACTCTTGGATCATGGTAAAATCCTCTCAGTTGTTTAGAGTGTTTTGTGCAAGATTTTACCATTTTACTGTACAGTTTGAAATGAAGTTTTAAAAGCGGAATATTGTGTACCTTCTTCTTGGCTTTGCCTCCACCCGATGTGGGCTTCTTCTGTGAAGTTTTTGACTTGCCAGAGTCCTTCCCCTTCTGCTGCTGTTTGGGCGGCTACAAGGTAAGACAAATAGAGGAAAAAACATTCATATTACACAAAAACTCAGGTATAAAATGTCTGTATTTAACATATTGTGGTTCTTTCAAACGAAACCTATTTGACATTATTAACTAACTTGAAAGATTTGACAGAGCCAAATAATCATTGAAGAAAATGTAAGAAATGAAAGAAGAACAAATTATGAGTGGTCTTTAGTCAAGATGGTTTCTGGGTATTCGTTGCTCACAGTGCCACCACTGCGGAACACAAATCAGCAGCTTAGCAAGCACTAGCAACGCAGAGTAAAACAGCCCCCTATGTGACTGCTGTGACACGAAAAAGACTTAATAATAATAGGTAATGAGGCTGTTTCAGGGAATCGAATCACTACCAGCGCTCATGTGCATATATGCAGATCAGTAAACATCACGGCGCCGATATTGTTCAGTCGAGTGATTGCAAACTCGGAGATGTTTCACACATTTACACCGTAATGAGCGAGCCCATTTTACTTTTTTGATATGCTGTCCAAAAATGAGCAACTAACGGTAAGTGACAACTGGGGGAAAATCTCGGCATAAAATTGTGTTTCTATTCAGAAAATTATTTCACCTCCTGGAGGTACTTAGGCATAGGGCTAAGAAGTGGAGGAAGTCCAGCATATTGGCACTATTTCAATGTGGGGCTAGCTTAGGAGGAATGCACACCCCTGATTATGATAAAAGTAAAATTTAAAAAGACTGAAGTTTCTTATGCCTGCAAAAAGTGCAAACTGCAAGTGCATGATCAATGCAATAGACATTTTACAGGATTTTTTGCTGTGATGGGATTTCTTGCAATAGTCAGACATGACTAGTTTTAGGCATTCAATCCTGTTGTCATGCAGCTGACGTGCCGTGTGCAAAACTTGTGCGAGCGATCTCCAAAAATACCTAAGTTACTGGTAATTGTTATAAATCAAATAAGTAAAATGTACCTGAAATTTGAAAAATAAAATACTAATTTTACCTTTTGAAAACGTAAATAAAATGTTCGTATTTTCTATGGGTGTTTCAATTGGAAACAAGAAAGTAAAAAAAAAAAAATTATTATCCCAACCAGAAAAAACTACCTGCCAAGATCGGTCTAGGGGGCCTTTTCACACTGAACACAATGACGCTATTCACACCGCGCGAAACTGGATCGCTTTTGCCGAAGAGCTTGCCAAATAATTATTGTCTCAGCATTGTCAGATTTTACCACTATGAGAGGACAATAACTTCCGATCATAGTAAGAAATCCGACTATTGAAGGGCTGGTAAGAATGTCCCGTAAAAAGTCTACGCACCCGTACTGACCATCATTTTTTTGACTCGAGTCAGTCATGAAAAACAATTCAGACACCAAACAAAAAGAGCCCTAAAAATAGACACAGCACCACACAAGCAGAAATTACGATTTTAAAACCGGGAACTACTCGCAAACAAAACTCACATGAAATAGTATTTAAAAAAACACATATCAAGTTAGGACGCCCTCAAGCTCAAGTAAAGGCCCACAGCAAAAAAAGGCAAACATGGGGAATGACCATCGGACCACAAAAGTGTCAATTTTACAACTTTCCGATTCAAGAAATTCAGACTTTTATTACTATATACAATTAACAATCATGACTCTTTAATCGGTTTCAATATGAAACACAAACCCTCACAAATTATTGTCAAATTTTATGAATATTTGTCGGATTCGACACTAACCATCTTGGAAGCTAGTTCTGACCCACGAAAGAGACCGACTCGTGGGGTTCAGCACGTGAAACCCGTTCTTTTTCAAACACTAAAAAATTACGGATTTCTTATAACCACTCTAAAATACGTATTTTATCTTGTGTAGTCCTTTAAAAATGTGTTACTGAAAAAAAGTATTTATTTATTCTTTTTAATGACATTTATAAAAAAGGTAATTTTGTTATAAAATATGTATATATAAATTAACATTGAAAGAGTCACTTGATAGAGAGGTCAAAGGTTGCACATTCGGACTAAGCGCCAATAAGTATCCGAAGTAAATGTTGCATGCGCTCCGAGTAATTACTAAACTGCACCCAGTCCCTTCAGTTTCAGTGTTATTGACTCGGTCTGTTCTGTTTTTCGATAGCAAGTCTCATGCAACTAGAAGTCTCGCCGCGTATTCGGAAACATTGAGCGTTATGGCGTGCGTTTTTGTTTCGTTTACGCGTCAAAGCATGCAATGCACGTGGGACCTAAGTGGGCGCATGTTCGAGGAGCACGCGCGACACTTGCACTGTCTATAATGTGCACATACGCATGGTGGCCCTGAAAGGACGTAACATATCGCAAATATGTTTGCAAATAATTATTTGCGATATCGTAAATATTATCAAACTATCTTTACAAATATTTGTGACATCAAATTTTGCAAGAAAATTGCGATAATATTAATTCTAACATCACATAATTTTGTATTTATTTTTTTGCAAAGAGCTATGCGAAGCGTGATGTTCTTTCAGGGCCACCATATGTCGAGTTAGTTTAGTCAGGAGCGTTATATTGGTCCTTCAAAACATTCGAAATGGCGTCGGGTACCAGAGTTACTGGTAGAGCCTAGCAACGATTCGCTGGTTGCGCACTCTGGTGTAGCTAACTTTACGTTTGGATTAGCAAGATACCAACTGTATACGAAGGGCCGTTGCTGGTTGGCAATAAAAAAAAATAAAAAAGATCGAGGAAGCAACAAAATGGACGAAGAAAAAGAAACAAAAAACGGTAAGGTTTATGAAAAAGATAAGTCTGAGTGTCTTTAAGTTGGTTTTCCCCCTACAACAAGCAATTGTTTGGTTTTGATTTTCGTAATCGTTACTCTTTTGCACTATTTATTTGTACCTACCTACCTACGTACGCCTTAACGTAGTCGTAGCGCAGCGTAGTGCAAAGAGAAAGACAAGTCATTGACAAAATCAGTCGTCACAAGCGACTCAAGTCAAGTGATGACTGCTGCACTCACCACGAATTATCCTCACCACACAGTCACAGTGAGTCACATTGCAAGTTGCAGCTTCAACTTGAACTCGTTTTAATTAGGTTTCGTGTGTGGCTTAGCTTGATGGCTGACTGACAGTGACACTGGAAGTGGAATGGACACTTGGGTTGGTCAGTGTCAGTGCACTATCGGATTCTCCACTCAGTGTCAGCATGACAGAAGTGCTAGTGACACTGTGACATGACAAGGACAGTGTTATTTTGAGGGATCAAAATGAGTTGAATCTGACTGTTGCTATTTCAGTACTTTATAGTTTTACTCGATTTTGTTTATGAAAAACAAAAACTCAAATAACGATAACTTAAGTTATAAACTAAAAATAAGAAAAAAATCAAATACTTTGACTGGTTTGAGAGGGCAAAGCAAAATTTTCATTTTGCAAAGCTTACTTCCAAGTTCCAATTGAAAATCTTCAGGAAGAAGGGGCCAAGACCAGGGCAACAGAGGCCATGGCCTTGCTGTATTTCCAGGCCTGTTACATTTAAGTAACTTTCTTGTTGAAGTTTAATGTGAATATTATCAAAACATCAGGTCAGTCTACCAAGAATCTCCGTGATGCGACTCACATTCTACAAGCGAGGCTCTGAGACAATATCGTCTCGCTCATTCAGGTGATTTCATCTGCAAATCACATCCTTTCTAAAACGGTCATTTACTCAAACATCACCATTAAAAACCACTAAATCATTTAATTGGATGGATTCTATTCTAAATTACTGACAATGATAACATTTCGGCCGTGTCTGAATTTGCGGCTACAGCTGCGGCTAGATTTCCTTGTCATCTTGCTTTGAAGTATAGTAAGTCCTTAGCAACACCCTTGGCAATAGTCCTAGCCGTAGCTGTAGCCGCCAATTCGGATTCAGCCTTTGTAAGTTCCCTAAAAGACATTTTCTTTAGCAAAAAAATCTGCAATCTTGGATTAATAAAAAGATGAAAAACGCCTTTTCTTCCTTGTTGAAAAAAAATCCAGCACAAGAAACTATAAATTATTATTATTCTGTACTGGATTGTTTAGGTCATTGGTGCGAGTCCCTTTGAGGGTGTCTGTTTTGTTTTGTTTTTTTTCCCACCAGGAATCAGAAAGCTCCAAGTATCCAGGGCCCAATAGACCCTTCCCATGAAATATGCAAATTGAACATCGCGCGTGCGCACTCTCCCTACTGGTTGGCAAAATGAGTGAACATCGCGCCTTTTTGCATGGGACTGATGGTGGCGTGACGCACACGTGTTTGTGCGTCTGCCTTGTGCACAACTCTATGGCGTTTGCCAACCAGCAGCGTCTGTACGCATGCGTGAATGAAATTTTACATATTTCATGGGAAGGGTCTATTTTATGGCTCTGGAATACCACAGAATTCTGTGCTTACAGCGCCTATATATCTATGGGTTGTAAGCGCAGAATTCCACGGTAATTGCATTAAGCAGGTAGGAAATTAGGCCCAGAGCTCATCACACACTGCAGCACAAAAACTCAAGTTAATCATCTTCCACTTCATTGCACAGAACAAAGATCTCAATTAATATTTATAACCCATAACCCTTACTACCCTCGATCCATAACAATTCTTGTGCACAATTTGATGGAGGACAACACTAATATACTGATTATGGTTTATATGGGATCAGGCATTACCACTTATATATTTCAGAATCAAACAGTTCGGTTGTTGAGTTTAACTGTATGGTATTGGACTGAGGATTGCTCTAGTAAACTGATTTTGCTGATGTGATCAGGCATACCACCGTAATCAGAGTCCAACAGGTTTGGGTGTTGAGTTTACTGAATGGTGTTGGACTGAGGACTTCACTGGTAAACTGATTATGCTGATGGGATCAGGCATACCACCATAATCAGAGTCCAACAGTCTGGGTGTTGAGTTAGAGAGAGGACTAACAATTCATAAATCATTCCATTTAGAATTTTGTACTTTGTAGCACACCTTTCAAGTAGCTATATCATCAATAACTCATCAAATTCTACTGAACAGGAAAATAAACCTTTGTAAACATCCTTGTTTCTATTAAAACACAACTTGTCATTGCCACATCTCACGCTTTACTATTGTACATTTTCAGAAAAATTAAAAGGAACTGGGCATCAAGTGCATTCCTGTTATTTAAAAAAACTAATTATGTATGCAAATTTGTCTTTGTTTTTTGAATCGCAAGTCCCAATTTAAATAAAATTTAATTTCCAAACAGCTTGTCCAATCAAAAAACCATTTGCAAGTAAGACTTTAGGGGCCTATGTACGTAATGTTTTTAAATGCAATGCATTTATTTAAACTGTTGTTTATTATTCTGTTTGTCCTTTGAAGGTGAAGTTCAGGAAGAAGAACTTCCTGCAGATGACAATGTTGCGGCTGATACAAATCCAGTGGAGACAACATCAGAACAGCCTGCTGATGACAGTGCTGATGTTGCCAAACCTGAAACCCCCACTGGTGAAAGAATAGCCTCTCAAGGTACTTCTATTGTGAATATTGTATTGTCAGATTTCATTGTTGCTGGGTTCTTCACATTTTGAAGTTGTCTATAAAAAAAAAACCAAAGATAAATTTACTATTTGCCGCTTCTTTTTGCATACCCAGAAGAAAAAGCTTCAGAAGATCAAAACGAGGACACAACTGAGCCTCCTCTAATGGAGAAAAACATTGATGAAACAACACCTGATGCCACACCTGATGAGGTTAAAGAAGAAGCCACACCCGGTGAGGTTAAAGAAGAAGATGATACAGCCACAGAGGTTAAAGAAGATGCCACACCCACCAAGGCAAAAGAAGATGCCACGCCCGACGAGGTAAAAGAAGATGCCACACCACTGAGGCAAAAGAGATGCCACACACAACGAGGTAAAAGAAGATGCCACAGACAACGAGGGAAAAGAAAATGCCCCATCGCCCAGGTAAAAGAAGACGCCACACCAGACAAGGCAAAAGAAGATGCCACAACGACGAGGTAAAAGAAGATGCCCATCCGCCCAGGTAGAAGATGACGCCACACCTGGTGAGGTAAAAGGAAGATGCCACACTTGAAGAGGTGAAGGAAGACACCACACCCATGATGAGAAGGAGGATGCCACACCGGTGACACAAAAAAGAGTATCACACCCAAAGATGAAACGGAAGGTGCGACAACCAGTGACATAAAAGACGAGCCACCACTGAGATATTAAGGGTGACGGTGTGAAAGAAGACGCCACGCCTAGTGATGTGAAAGAAGACGCCACGCCTAGTGATGTGAAAGAAGATGCCACACCTAGTGATGTGAAAGAAGATGCCACACCTAGTGATGTGAAAGAAGATGCCACACCTAGTGATGTGAAAGAAGATGCCACGCCTAGTGATGTGAAAGAAGATGCCACGCCTAGTGATGTGAAAGAAGACGGTGTAAGGAAGGTGAATCACATCTTGATGCCACACCCGCTGATTTACAAGAGCCAAAAGAAGAAGGAGCAGATGGACAAACGATGAGCCTCAGGATGTCCAACCCGACGGGGAAGGTGGGTCTCCGAGAGAACCAGGCACTCCTACGAAGCAAGAAGTACAGCCCGGCGACGGTAGTCAACCGATGGCTGCATCGGGGGATACCAACCAAAACATGAATGCAAACCCCAGCTCAGAGGAAGGTCAAGGAGCAACAGAAGGAACTGAGGAGGTCGATGGTGATCTGCAAGGAAACCAAGACGGTGAGTGACAAAGAAATACTCAACGAGCATTTTTGGGTATATGTCGGTAAATGCATTATTGAATAACGGGCCAAAATAGGTCGACAGGGGTCTACATTTCTATACATCTCTTGGTGTTTCGACTTCCATAACTTTTGAACCAAAGGTGGCATCAACACAGGGTTTTCATATCCTTAAAGCTGAGATTGTACTTCTTTCAAATAGATTAAAAAAAAAAAAAATGACAAGGGTCGACAAAAGACTTATTTAGCTTGATCGCATCACATTTGTGTGATAATGTGGTTTTATTGAAAGTATATTTCTAATGTATATTCGGTTTGCGTAAACACCATGTGTATAACTATCTACTTTGCTGTGTAGATTTTTTTCTTTAGAGAACTCTCTTTAGAGAACTTTCTAAAGAACAAAATCTACACAGCAAAGTAGATATACACATGGTGTTACCGCAAACTGAATATACATTGATACCTCACCATGCAATGCCTCAAAAACCATATATATTTCTTATGTTAAAGGAAGGGTGTTGCTTTTGACAGAAATTCAAAGTGCCTCCGTAGATGTGCTTGTTTTTTTTTACCAAACCTCGGCTATTGCTCTATCGGCTCTTGCTCTTTCTCTGGCCCCGGGCTCCTTTTGATGTTGGAAACATCGTACAAAATGTACACTGCTCCAAAACTGATGACGGGGCCCAAGCCGGAGCTCAAGCCGAGGTTTGGAAAAGGCTTTGGTCTATTGTGTGACTGAATTATTTATTTGGTACAGGTGAGAATCCAGAGGTCACTGAAGCGACAACAGAGCAGGTTGCTGACCCACAAGAACCCCCGGTAGTAGAGGATCAACAGGAGAGCCCCAACACTGACACCGATGGAGCAAAGGTCACCGAGGATGGTGAACTCATAGAAGGATCTGTGACGGAAGCATCCCTCGAGATGACGGACGAGGAGAACAAGATGCCGGTCGACTTCTACTACGATTACGAGGAGCACGTATCCAAGGCCAAGACGGCCGAGGACTCGGACCTCCCTGCAGATATGCTAACTCTGTAGTATCCTTTACAAATGAAATACTCAGCAAAAGCCAATCATACCATATATCCTAGAGTTGAAGAACAAAAGACGTTTCACGGAGTTCGGGAAAAGGACTGAGTGCACAGTTCTTAAAATTGGTGTATGGGCAAAAAAACATAAATATATTCTTTATCCCTGATGTAAAAATAAAATCTATAAAGTACAATATATTTTTGGGAGCACCGAAATCTTCTTCGAAGAGGTATGACTTTACCAATTAAAAAAAAAAATGTCAAATAAGAACAGAAGCTTGCATGGTGTATGGACAGAATTAAACTGTGTTATTCAGAGTTTCTGGGTAAAAACATCATAAACACGTACCTGTTTGAGAAGTGGAAGGGGTGGAGGAGATTAGGGAAGGAGATTATGGGAAGGTGTAGATCAGGGAAGAGGGATCTTTAAAAGGGATAAGAGGTAAAGGAAAATTCTATGTTTTGAACAGTTGCCCCTGCCTGCCTCCCATGACAAATGTCACCATAAGTGAGGAGGGCATCCCATGGTGACATTTGTCACTTCTCGGAAAAGCTTCCAACTTGTTGTAGGTCGTCCTCTTCACCGATGGTTATTGATTGATTGTTTAGCTTAATGGGTGATGAACACTAATCACAGGCCTGGATTTACATCTTTGAGAGGGCAAGGCCATTTTTCATTTTGCCAAGGGCACTTCCATTGCAAAATCTTCAAGGCCATGAGAAAGTTTGGAAGGGGCACCAAGGCCAAGACCAGGGCCCAACTTCATAAGAGCTACTTAAGCAGAAAATATTGCACACTGGTATTTTTAATCTACTTAACTAATTTTCACAGCCACTCATTCGGTTATGATTGCAAGCGACTGTCCAACCTGTACATGCTAGACGCTAACACGCTGATCTTCGCAGCCGGTAATGTTGTGGAGCTACTGGATATACAGACAAAGGAACAGAGATACATACGGAGTACCAGTGGAGGAGGCATCGGAGCTCTTGCTGTGAGTGTGGTTGGGCTTGTAATCATTATTGTTACGGAATTTCCAATGGTAGCACCGGCCTTGATACTTTGTTTTTATTTGGATGGTCTCAAGAGTTCGGGCATGTTCAAGGCACAAAGGAACATTCCTGTAGGCACACGCCCTCAATCTAGTGGACGGCCAGAACTTTCGTTGGACCGCGACACTGAGTGTGCCGTAACCCATGGCAGCAAGGGGCACCCAAGTATTAGATATGCCAATGAAAAAGAAAACTATCGTAGTAAAGTCGCAGGTACAAACAAACCACACCAGTTCTTCTCAGAACCAACACTTCCCCAAAAAGAGTTTTATACATGGTTGTACCCGCAAGTTTACTACTATAGATTTCTTATGATCCACACAATGCAAAGCTTCAAACATCACTTGCCAATGAAGTACTGAAAGGCACTGGACACTATTGGTAATTACTCAAAAAAATTGTTAGCATAAAAACTTACTTGGTAACGAACAATGGATTGCTGTTGATAGCTATAAAACATTGTGAGAAACGGCTCCCTCTGTAGTAACGTAGTTTTTGAGAAAGAAGTAATTTCTCAGTAAAATATTTGAATTGATTTTGAGACCTCATTGCGTAGGTTCCGAAATCAAGCATCTGAAAGCACACAACTTTGTGTGACAAGGGTGTTTTTTCTTCCATTATTATCTCGCAACTTCGACGACCAATTGAGTTCAAATTTTCACAGGTTTGTTATTTTGTGCATATGTTGAGATACACCAAGTGAGAAGACTGGTCTTTGACAATTACCAAAGGTGTCCAGTGTCTTTAACCCTTGAAGCTTATTAAAACAACAATTCTTGATGATTGCCTTTCAGGTGCATCCAAGCAGCAAGTACTTTGCCGTCTGTGAGAAAGGTGAGAAGCCGAACATCAACATCTTTGAGTACCCGTCTCTGAAGCTGTACCGCATCCTCCGCGGGGGAACGGAGAAGGCGTACGCCTTCGCCGACTTCAACCCCGGCGGGATGCTCCTGGCCTCGGTGGGCGGCGCGCCGGACTACATGCTGACCGTGTGGGATTGGATGAATGAGACCACCGTCTTGAGGTCCAAGGCCTTCTCCCAAGACGTCTTCAGGGTTACTTTCTCGCCGGACAATGAAGGGCTGTTAACGACGAGCGGCACTGGCCACATCAGGTAGTTTTCTTGGATTTCTTGAAAAATTCCACTCACTGTTACGTGGCCGAGCGATTTAGTGCATCGGACTAAAAGTTCTGGGGGCTGAGTCATCAGGTTTGGTTCGATCGGTCTACACTTGTGTCCTTGAGCAAGACACTTGGCTATAATCGCCTACTTCACCCAGGGGTAAATGGTACCTGTGCAGGCAGAGATGGTTCTTGTGATTGATTAAGCCTGGTGTGTACATTTGGCAGCACATGCTGTATACTCTCAAGGGAGCTGAGATGGTTTAAGAAATGAAATAAATGGCCCATTGACCAGAGGTAATAATGTTGGAGCGCCATGAGCTTCATTGAGTGATGGATTTGAGCGCTATATAATAAGCCACTATTATTTTTATACCAAGAACATTTACGTAAAAAGAGATTGTATGACTAATAATATAGGGGGGTTGCAAATCCATTTAAACGGGGCAAATTTGACACATTCATCTTTTTGGTTTCATCATTGTAGGTTCTGGAAGATGGCGCTGACTTTTACGGGTCTCAAGCTCCAAGGTCAACTGGGAAAGTTTGGTCGTACTGAGATTTCGACATCCATGGCTATGTGGAGCTACCTGACGGCAAAGTGTTGTCTGGTGCCGAGTGGGGTACGTTTTTACAATTGTACAAGAAGTCAAACTTTTGACCAAACTGACTTGAGCAAATTTGTTTATTTGCAAGTGTGCACGATCTGACCTTTTGACCTAACAGAGTTTTGACCTAGTTGCGTTGAGCGAATTGTGTATTACAAGATATGACCTTTTGAACAAACGACCTTGTGGCGTGGAGCAATTTTGTATTTTTTTTTAAGTTATCTAGGAGCAACCTTTGACCACATTGAGTTGTGACCTTGTTGCAGTGAGCAAATTTCTGCATTTACAAGTGTACAATTGAGTCAGGACCTCTTGCATGGAGCAGATTTGTGTAAGCAGTTTGCGACAGTTTATTCCCTTTTTTTCTATTTTCAAATGTGCAAGATGTGACCCTTTTGAGCAGAGTTTCGAACTTGTTGCTGTTAGCAAATTTATGTATTTACAGATGTATAAGAATCAAACTTTTGATCAAATAAGAGTTACTGCCTTAATTTACTTGGCTTTACCCATACACCGGTGTGTGTAAATCACTGTACTTTCCTGAGTCCTGTGAAAAAAATCCACAGGTATATCTAGAGCAGATGTCTTACCAAGTAGAGCACCGAGATTGCCAAGTAGCTAGAGGCAGCTCGAATCCTTCATTTTACTGGAGTTGCTGCCTGGTTGCAGTGATGCCATGATTACAATTTTTATCACTGTTTTTTGTTTGATACAATCTTATCTCAGGTAACATGCTGCTGTGGGAAGGCGGGCTCATCAAAGTTCAGATCAGCAGAAAGAACAAGAAGACCTGTCACAACGGTAACATAGAGCAGTTTGTGATGGACGAGGGAGAGTTGATTAGTATCGGAGCTGACGGGTGTGTCAGGGTAAGTCGGTCAACTCAGACCACAGATTTTCATAGAGCTGCTAAAGCACAAAATGTAGCTAAGCACCACAACAAAATTATGCTTACCAGAATAAGGTTACCAGCCGAAGTACCGTATCACATGCACAATTTGTGACTGGTATCCTGCCCATTTCTGCTTTATAGCAGGCAATTGTTAAGCGACATTTTCTGCTTATAAGCAGCTCTATGAAATTGGGCCCACATTCAGCCCCTAGGCCCACTTGACCGCAGGTGACCTCAATTCCGCCGTAGATCCCTGCCTTTCACCTCTGTGGACCCCGGTTCAAATCCCCCCTCGGACCGAAGCTCCTATGTGTGATTGGGTTTCAGTCCCTACCTGGGCCCAATTTCATGGCTCTGCTTACCGCAGAATTCTGCGCTTACGGAGCCCATGTAGCACATAATTCTGTGATACGTAAGCACAGAAATCCGCGGTAAGCAGAGCCATGAAATTGGGCCCTGATTGCGTGGGTTTTCCCCCCATCAGGGTTTTCCTCCCACATCTAAGACTGAACACTTCCTTATTGTCTGCTAGTCATCCTGTTACTGGCGCTAATTTGGCTGGTGGATGTATAATGAAATAAATAGTTGAATTAATTAATTAGCTAATTGTTTTGTTACTCAAAATTAAGATAACTCCATCAGGGTAGGGTGACAAACCTGCCTGTAGATAAAGTGCTTTATAAAGTATAAAGTATTAGTCTTGGGAAAGGTATAATAATGGACTGTTTTCTTTCCTTTTTAAGGTGTGGGATTTCGAGACCATCGACGCGGCGGACTCGGCCAACGAGTCCGGTATGTATGAGATGGACTGCATGAATGAATTGAAAGTGGGCAACGACGTCCATCTGGTATCCATGGTCAAGTCACAAGACCCAGAGGTCCAGAGCATCTGGTATGCACAGGTGAGACCTTCAAATTGTCCTGGTCTTGGTTAAAAATCTTTCAGCAAGTTGACCAACCATTGGAAACCATTTGACTGCAAGTGTTGTGTGGAGGCAAGGGCCCTTGTTTGGTCCGTAAAACAATAGAGCATTGCTTTCCCACAAGGTTTTCTTTGTTCAACTTGTATCCCTAGAAAGGACTTCTACTTTAGAAAACGGAACAATGCAGCAACAACGGCAAGACCCCACATCCATGGATGATGATATGGAATGGTCAGACAGTAGGAGGGTTGACTGTGTGTTCTGTGAAGATGCATTCACCACATGATACTATAGTGCAGGCATGCATAGCTTATCGTTCAAAATTGTAGATAGGTTGCAGTATGACGTAAATCGGCCATCTTTACGGGCAGTTTAGAACAAAATGTCATGCGTTTGGTGTGAGAACGGCGTGCAACACGCGCGCATTTCACGAAGCTCATTGCAGGATTGGTCAGTGAACAATGCGGCTGCTTTAATAAGTTGAGCGTTTGACGCACCTGCAAGCCAAAATGCACTTTGCCCGTAAAGATGGCGTCTACTGGGAACTATCGATAGTGGATGAAATTGAATGGTCAGACAGTAGGAGGGTTAACAGTAGGATGCACCAAATGTTTGTTTTGGGTTTTCTTTTTTGTCTATTTTGAGGATTAAATTCACTCCCATCCTCAGTAACGTTTCTGAAGAGTCAAACTCCAAAGTGGTTTTCATGTTTACGGCTATTTTAATAAAAAAAAAAATCCACATACTCACTGTTCCTCCCTCTAGGATGCCAACGGCTCAATCTGGAAGCTGGATCTCTCCTTCTCACATACCACTAGGGATCCTGAGAAGCTGTTCTCATTCCATGCGGGGGAAATCACCGCTATTGACACCTCTCCAGTGTCTCAACTTCTGGCCTCTTCCGCTCTGGATCGTAAGTTATTTTCACAAAAATATTCGGGTTTTGCGTATCAGTTACCTTTGCTCAAGGAAAACCTACATACAAGGGAAACCAACATGGTGCTAAAAGTTGACGAGTAACTAAATCAAGAAATTATATGAGCGGGATTCATTTTTAGAGGCCAATTTCATTGAGCTGCTTATATGCACAAAAGGTTGTCAAACACAGCAATGCTACCGGGATAAGGATAACAGCTAAAAAAACATTTTACAAAATGTTTCAACTGAAATATTTTAGAAGTTTCTTAATCAAGATTTTTAAAACCTGTTTGATTGATAAGTGATTCTTTCTGTTTCCAGACACCGTTCGTGTATTTGACTACGCCTCCAAGTCTCCTGTTTGCTCCACGAAGTTTAATTCAGGCTCCACGTCAATGCTGTGGGTTCCCGAAATCGTAAGTTCCAATCGTTAATTTTGATTAATTTATTTTTATTTTATTTCACAGTTGTTGACTTTGTAATTGAGTCGTAGCTCTTTGTGAAGTCGAGCCCATCCCTTCCTGGCTCTTTCGGAAACACATAATGTCACTGGTTACTTGGACCCGAATTTCATCGAGCTGCAAAAAGTAGCTAAGCACAACAAAATGATGCTTACCAGAACAAGGTTACCATCCAAAATACAATGACACATGTACTTTATGTGACTGGTAGCCTACCAATTTTTGCTTAGCAGAAAGTTGTTGAGCAATATTTTTTGCTTACAAGCTGCGCCCAATTTTCTTGATGGCCGTGTGAAATCGCTTACGTTAAGCAAGCATTTTTCCCATCTTAAAGGACATTACGAATTGGTTTTTGCTACAAAACAGTTGCTGCAGTGTAAGCCTTTAGTAATCACCTCTACATAAAGCTGACAAACCTGTAGAGTTTGAGTGATCGCTTCTAGTACGAGAAATAGTGAAAACCGATTACACATTGCTGAAATCATATGATTCAACAATGAATAAACGCTACCTGAGCAATAAACTCAATCGGAAATTAGTCTATCATTCCATCAATATGGCATTTAGACAAAATTCAAGGATGTTTTCTGCTATCATACATTAGACCGTGTAAGTTTTATATAAATCTGTGATCAACAAGTATATTTACAAGTTTTTTTCTTACCAATTCTGTAATGTTCCTTTAAGATGAGTTGTCATATTGCCATCAGTGATTTGTATTGTGACATCACACTTTACTAGCAACTAAGATTGATTTGCAGTTAAGATCAATCTTAGCTCTTTGTGAAATTGGCCCCGTCTTAAATTCTCCTGTTTGTTTGTTGTTTTGTTTGTAGGTGGATCCCAAAGGAAGCACGATCTTGGCAGGTTTTGCCGACGGTGTCGTCCGCGTCTTGGCCATCAAGCGAAGAGACACGCAGGATGGGGAAGAGAGCCGCTCATCAACAACCGCCTCCTTGGCTCTTAAGCAAGCCTTCAAACCTCACACTAAGACCGTCACCGCTATGGCAATAGACTCTAAAGGAGAGATACTCACAACAGCGGTAGGTTGTATGTTCTGCTTACTTGAAGAAAAGATGATATCAGGCTGTAGGTTGTAGTAGATATTCTGTTAGTTGAAGAAAGATGATTATCAGGTTGGCTTAAGCTGTGTTCACATTGAACTTTTATTCGGTAAACTAACCAATGTTTTGTCATTATTTCCTACAGGGTAGCGATAACACACTGTTCTTTATGAATGTGGGAGACACCTTCAGTCCGATCGGCTTCATCGACACTCCTGGACCTGTCACTCATATCACCTGGTCACCAAGTTATTTTGTAAGTCACATTTGAACCCCACTGTGATGGGAAATTATTTTGTTAACATTCTTGCAAGAAATTATTAATGGTACCTTTGGCTTTCTCAAGCCTCGGCTTAGGCTCCATCTCAAGGCTGAAGGCTCCTTTGATGTTGAAGTACCGTGCAAAATTCACTTTACTCTCAACATTAATGACAGAACCCAAGCTGGGACCAAGCCTAATTTTCAAAAAGGCCCAATGATTTACTTTGGCAAATTTCATGTTTTTCTTACCTTGGATTTCTGCTCTCAAATCATCATAATCCACTGAGAGGGTCAGGGCCAATTACTTTTATGTTAGATTTTTTAACTTTTTTCAAAAGCTAACAAATTTGAAAATAGAACTTCTCAGATTATCAGTTGCAGTAGTGGGGACCCTTACTTCATGTCTGGGAAGTCACGCATACAGGTTGAAAGTCAATCAAGTTAGCTTGAACTCTGGTTCTACCAGTTTGAAGAGCGTCAAGTAATAAACCACAAGGGAAAGTTGGTAGAGCTCCCGCAAGTTAATCGTTCAAGGTCGCCAGTTCGACTCCCGCTCTTGTCAATTTTTCTTTGTTCAACCCCAAATTAGTTTTAAAAATGATGACATTTGTAGGATGTGATATTTCTACCAGTGCGTAAAGCGGCCATGTGATCGATATGCAAATGAGTCTTCCCATGTTACACCAGAGCTTTTTTTTTTTTTTTTATTTCCCCTAGGTTAACTCCCGCTCTTGTCAATTTTTCTTCTGTTCAACCCACATTTAGTTTGAAAAGTACTGACATTTTGACGCCATATTTCTACCAGTGCATAAACGGCCATGTGATCAATATGCAAATTAGGTCTCAAATGTTCACCAATAAGCTTTGCTCTCACTTTTTTTAAATTTATTATTTCCCCCAGGACAAGAACTGCGTGTTGGTGTTTTGTGGCAATGGGGAAGTGATGGAGGTGGAAGCCCCCGAGCCAGGGAACCTACGATACCTCAACGACCTTCAAAATCACCGGCCTTAAGACAGACAGACGACCTTCAAGAGTGTCAAGTCCAGGCTGCGGGTAAACTGAAAGTTATAAATATGTACACCTCAAAAACACACCAAGTTAAATTATGGTCTAAGGCATAGAAGTAGCATTTACATTTGAAAGTGCAAAAGCTTTGTACTATCCCAAATGTCACATACAGACCCGTAGCACGAGACACAATGTTTTTGTACAGAGGCCCTCTTGTGCGAGATACAACATTATTACAAGATCAACGTATGCAACTTTTTATGCACTTATGCAATGAAATGCTGTTTGTGGGGATGGGTTCGATTCCTGTCCAGGCAGGTCACTTGTGATGATGACCCTGAACCCATTAGTCTTACGTTCTAGAAACTGTTGTAAAAAAGTATGTTGAAAGTAAGGTTCATTTAATTTTGTATGGATATCACCATTCGCGCAGTCGTGGCTAATTTCGTTTACTTTTTGACTTGGTAATTTTCAGTTTATAAAAAGTCTAGAAAAATAATCTGAATCAGAAATTTGGTTTTGTTTTAGAAGTGTATAGATATTATATTAACATGGGAAATATTGGAAGATGTCAAATCAGAACATGACCTCCACGCTGACCTTTTTATTTGATGAGGTCAAATCACGTGGCCATTTGCGGGCCGCTCTGGACATTTGGTGGAGTGATTGCAGTCGCTACTAGGTCACAGCGTAACCCTTTGTGTTTTGGGGTGTTTTTTTTGTAGCGTGAAGAAGAAGAGGAAAGGAAGAGAAAGGAAGAAGAAATTCGACAGAAAGAGCTGGAGAGGAAACGACGCATCAGACGAGAGAGGGGTCTGGAGGACGAAGAAGAAGAGGAAAAGAAAGGTGAGGGTCTGGATATGTGTTATGGTTGTCTCGTACTCTGAGCGCAAAATAAATGGCATAGTTTATCCATCATTCAAAATCACAGTGGATGATAGTGAATGGTTAGACAGTAGGAGGGTTGACTATGTACTGTGTATGCATTCACCACATGATATCATACTACAGGCTTACATAGTTTATCCATCGTTCAAAACCACAGTGGATGATAGTGAATGGTCAGACAGTAGGAGGGTTGACTATGAACTGTGTACGCATTTACCACTTGATCTCATACTGCAGGCTGTCAAAACCACAGTGGATGATATTGAATGGTCAGACAGTAAGAGGGTTGACTAAGTACTGTGTAGATGTATTTACCACATGATATCATATTGCAGGCTGGCATAGTTTATCAATCATCATTCAAAACCACAGTGAATGATATTGAATGGTCAGACAGTAATATTGAGTGTGTACTGTGTAGATGCATTTGACCCATGATATCTTACTGCAGGCTGGCGTAGCTTGTCAATCATCCCAAACCATAGCAAGCACCCTTGTTGACAGATTTCCTCAGGCTTGTGAGCTCCAGTGATTAAGTTCACTTACGAGGCATCCTTGTTTCATAACCAGAAGTACAATACTAATTGTTATCATTTTTTACTTATAGATGAGGAGGAAGAAGAGCCGCCTCCATTGTTTCTCCCTGAGGAGCCGAGCCCCATCCTGTACGGTGTGTACTCACCAGATGATCCCGACACATTCTGGGTGTCTATGGTGAGAACAGTCAAATCATGCAAAACTCAATTATAAAGTGTATCATGACTCTTGGGAATGGTTGCAAAGTTATTATTTTTTGCCAAACCCTGTTTTTGTTCGAGTGGTGTTTGAAGCTTTGCACGGTGTGGAAAGTAAGAAGTAACTATAAAATAGTAAACTAACGGGTACAACCATGGGTGTAAAATCTCTTTTGGGAGGAGTGTTGGCTCTGAAAAGAGCCTGTGTGGTCTTGACGTTTTCTTGACGCTGGCCTCTCATGATATCATGATTTCAATGCATTCTCCTGAAGATGAGCAGAGTATACTGTACAATGCAATGCTTTTGGTTCTGGTCACAAAGTGTACAATGCAATGCTTTTGGTTCTGGTCACAAAGTGTACAATGCAATGCTTTTGGTTCTGGTCACAAAGTGTACAATGCAATGCTTTTGGTTCTGGTCACAAAGTGTACAATGCAATACTTTTGGTTCTGGTCACAAAGTGTACAATGCTATACTTTTGATTCTGTTCACAACTGTGCAATACTTGTTCTTAGCAATACTTTTGGTTCTGGTCACAAAGTGTACAATGCAATACTTTTGGTTCTGGTCACGAAGTGTACAATGCAATACTTTTGGTTCTGGTCACAAAGTGTACAATGCAACACTTTTGATTCTGGTCACAAAGTGTACAATACTTCTTCTTCTGTTTTTTCTTGGCTGGCAGGGAGCTTTCGACGCTGGGTACCTGTATGAATGCAAGTTCCGTGACGACAAGGAGAAAACCTTGATGATAAAGCAAGGCAAAGAAGAGGAGATCAATGAGGCAATCCGTACGATACCTGTCGTAGATGGTGACGATGTGCCCATCCGTACCATGCAGTTTTCGTGAGTATAAACCCCTTGCAATACGCGCAGCGTACTCACATATGTCTATACTGGGTGTCATTTTGGGTGTCAAAATCATATACAAACATGCACAAAAGTGAGTTTGAAACCCAAAATTACGCGCATTGTTCGGAGGCACGCTCTGTGTTGTGTAAGAAATCAATAGCTCCCCCTTGCATAACGTGAAACGCTACAGGTACGCTGAGGGTCACGCGCACGTTTTTACGCACAGAGAACAGCCATCGTCCAATGATCTTCCTCCTTTTTGAGAGTGTGACGTCATATGCAATGGGTCTATAGTGGAATAACCGGCGTTACAGTTTTCCCATGTTAATCTGATTTTCATTTTTTTCATTTCGCCTCAGAAAATCAATCAGATTATTATTGAACAGTCTTTAATTTTTGGTTAAATATTTGTGTAGGTCGAGACTTTTACTGAATAAGATTTTCCCTTATTTTTGTCAAGGGTCAGTGTTAATACCTGCAATACCAATGCCTGAAGTGTTGCCAAATAAAACAAAATGATGTAATATTCTCAAACTATAAAGAAATCCTGCTCTTTGATATACTTCTCTTGTGCTGAGGATAATAATAATAATAAATAATAACTGTATTTATATAGCGCCTTTTGCCAAAGGATACAAAGCGCTCAGTATTTTTACCTGCCATGTATGTGGAGCTACGTTTTTGAAGTATGAGACCTATGCATTTATAGCACAATGTAATGGTTTACAAGGTGCGGTGGCGCAATATGCTGCCAGTCATACCAGGAACACCGGGGCGAACCCCTTCTCTTTTCGATAAGTGCACTGGGTTCTTTTACGTGCATTACACAACACACGGGACCAACGGCTTTACGTCCCATCCGAAGGACGAAGCAATAATGGTTAAGTGTCTTGCTTAAGGACACAGGTGTCACGACCGGGACTCGAACCCACACTCTGCTGAACAGAAACACCAGAGCTTGAGTCCGGTGCTCTTATCCGCTCGGCCACGACACGCCAACTGTTCCCAGAAGCTTCTTGGAATCTATAACTCCAGGGTTTATTAAAACATGGAAATGCCATCATTTTCAACAAACCTCCACTGGCTGCAAGTTTCCTACCCTTTTTTTCGTCAGCGTTGACTCTCGCCTCCTGCCTGCTAACAACACACATTTCTATTGTTTCCTTTATCCACAGTGCAAACGGCAAACAAGCCTTGCTGGGTATGGAGAACGGAGCCATTCGCATTCACTCACTGGACACGGAGGGCGCCAAACAAGAGCGCATCCCCGACGGCAGCCAGGCGGACTTCTCCACCTTCGGTCCCCACTGGTCGCTGAACGTCCACGACAACGACACGGGTGTCGTGTCCGCGGTGAAGAGGAGTTTCGACGGGCGGTTTGTCTTCACGGCGGGGAGGGACGGCAATCTGTTTGCATTCGAGCTGTTGAGCCAGGAGAAGATCGATGAGGCTAAGGCTATGGCTAAGGCTAAACTACCATCGGCTAAGGTAAGGCCGGGTCCAAATTGGCGGCTACAGCTACAGCTACGGCTAGATTTCCGCGTCATCATGCGTCGAAGAATAGTTTAATAGGGCCTTGACAATGTTCCCCAAGCGTTCTTGTGCAGAAAGTCTGCAAGTTCGCCTGCAAATTCAGCGTTGTATCTTTTGTACTCGTTATCTTTGTTGCTTGTATTTCCGCAAGGTGCAGTGGGCCCGTGATGAGACTGCAGGACTTGCAATCACAAGCAATACCAAGCTACCGCTGGTTTCACAATGACTAGAATAAGTATTGTCGTCTAGTTACTGAATCACGATTTCTTGATTTGTGCAATTCATAATCATAGACATTAAACTAATGTTTGCATGAGAGAGATTGGCTGTTGCCAGCTTGGCGTTTATATTCCCTTGTGGGAGCTTTGCAGAGTTTTCTGGACGGGAAAATCATCTGAACAAACAAACAAACAAACAAACAAACAAAACGTACCTTTCCATCAACCAATTGTGACCAATTGGGTCCTAATTATTATCTTGTCACCGATGCAGAAAGGAGAGGAGGACCGCAAAGTGTCGGACATCGAGAACAAGGACCACTACAGCATCGAGCTGGAGAAACAGAAATCCGAGTACGACAAGATGATGCGGAGGGCCGAGGAGAAGAAGATGGAGGTGAGACGGACCATCGCTAAGTTCCGACGTCAGTTCAAGAAACTCCTGGAGCAGAATCAAGAT
Organism: Pycnopodia helianthoides; assembly: GCA_032158295.1. NCBI lineage: Eukaryota > Metazoa > Echinodermata > Asteroidea > Forcipulatida > Asteriidae > Pycnopodia > Pycnopodia helianthoides. The sequence continues at coordinate 2,096,648 of CM063262.1, forward strand.
CTCCCTGATCATCTGCAACTGGAACGCAAGGTAAGGTCTGGTTCCTCGTATATAGCTGCACTGTTATAAACCCATAAATATAGTGCACCAATAGAGGCCAGACCATTTGACTTTCCAGCCTCTGCCTTGTGGTGTACATTTTTGTTTACCGAAAACAAAAACAAGATCAGTAGGTTTGGAAACTTTGCATGCTAAGAAAACTAAGTATTGCTATTAAGCCATAATCTTTATAGTGAGTTGTATTGGTTCTGAAAAGAAGTGATGGTGCAACAACTCAAAGTTTCGATCAGTTTGCTGTGGGTGTCTTCAGAAAGAAAAAGCATCTCGGCTGTAACTCATTACACACACCGTGCAAAACACCAAACGGAAGTTCTCAAAACTGTGACAAAGACATTAATTTTTGCATAAAAGTTTTTTTTTTTTCTCTATGTTTTTCTCTAACCCAGGAATTTGAGATGGATCCAGGGATCCGGAAGGAATTGGAAAAGCAGACGAACGATAAGATCGATCTTGTGAGGAGAGAGTTAGCTTGGGAGGCCGAGAAGCATCGCATCAGCTTAGAGAAACTCCAGAAGAGGTTGGTCCACGTGTGTTGATGGTTCAAATACAAAGTAACCAAAGCACTCTACTGCCCCTGTTAACCCTTTCAGCCCCAAGTTCTTTTGACATAAACAACTGCTGGAGCCCACGTTCTTTGACCACTCAAGCGTGAAGCACACTTCCTCACACAACAGGAAGCTGGTGTTCAAAGTTTGATTTTACAAACTCTATTATTACCTTGAAGATTTTATTTTAGAGCATAATGAGTAATCAAAATTGTCTTACCTATTGAATTTTCTTTCATATAATTCAAAAATCATTGAAATCAGCCAAACAATGTCCAAGTTCTTGGTCTTTGTTTCCTCAGTGTGTTCTGAAAACCCAAACACTTTTTTGCACACAACCTTATGGCGCTCCGTAGATGTTTTGCATTTCTACTCTAATTTGAAGCAATTGCAAAATAACAACCCTATTTTATTTTACCGCCACTGGAAAGATCCGATCTTTCTCTTTCCAATGATGGTAAGCTTGGGTATGGAGGGTGAACATGGACAAAACTACAGCTTTTTAACAAATGGCCTTTGTGCCCAGGCTTGAGTGCTTTGTTGTGTGTTATCTTGGGCGACTATAGTCGCCCTTGGGGCTCAAGCAGGGTATAGTGCTCAGTCGACTATAGTCGCCCTTGGGGCTGAAAGGGTTAAAGGAACATTACAGAATTGGTTTTTGCTAACAAAACAGTTGCTGGCAGTGTAAGCACTTTATGTAATCCACCATATACATAAACTGACAAACCTGTAGAAGTTTGAAATCGATCGGCCATCTGGGTCACGATAAAATAGTGAAAAACCGATTACACATTTGCATGAAATCATATAGATTCAACAAAATGAATAAAACGCTCACTGAGCGATAAACTCCAATCCGAAAATTAGTTTATTCATTTCTCATCACATGTGGCATTTCAGGCAGAAATATTTCAAGGGATGTTTTCTACTATCATCATCATTAGACCGTGTAAGTTTTATGTAAATCTGTGATCAAAAGTATATTTCACAAGTTTTTTTCTTACCAATTCTGTAATGTCCCTTTAACTGGGACCTAAGCAGACCTGAAACCTGTCAACTCCTTTGGAGTATGCAGCACCGGTAGCAAAATGGGCCCACAGGTTGCTGATCATACAGTGTCTACTCTCATAGACCTTTCCATTGTTGATAAACAAACCACGCTGTTTGGCATGGAAGGCCGAATGTTAGCAAAACACCCAATTGTGTTAACAGATGTTTCAACAAAATTCAACATTTTCTGCAAACTTTTAATTAAGTAAAGTACCTCTCATGATTGGTTGCTTTGTTTCCAACAAATTCAACACTATTTTTGAATATTTGTGTAACATTGTTAAAAACTGTGGCTATCTGTTTTTGTTCTGCATTTATGGCTTTCCATAGTTTTCCTACCTCGGTTGGCAAAAACTCGGGCTGTGACGTTGCAATAGAAAGGTCTATAGTTACCCTTTTTTCCCTAGGTCATGAGAAGCAATTGTATAAGTGTCTAACTCGGACACAATTGTATGATGGGTATTCGAACCCACACTTCGATTAGCCAGACATCGGAACTTGAAGGCGTTGAACGAGATCACTCGACCACTCGACTTCTTACTCTCTAAGAACCATTTTTAGGGCAGTCAGGTTGGCGTAGTGGTATCCTGCCTTGCCTTCCACCTCTGGTTCAAATCACACTGGGGCACTACGTGGATTGGGTTTTTCAGTCCCTGCCTGATTGCGTGGGTTTTCCCTGGACTATTTCTCTGGGGTTTTCCTCCCACACCTAAAACTGAAACTTCCTTCATTGTCTTCTCTCCACGGGGTTCTTTGCTAGCGTAGTGATTAAGTTCGCTTTTTGAGATTCCTTGGCTTCACAAGCAGAATTAATAAATGAAAATAAATGAAACCATTCCAAATTTAAAGTTTGACAGTTTCTTCTTTCAATTAATGGTGTCTCTTCATAATTCTCAGATTCAAGGATGAAATTGAGTGCGAGCGCATCGTAGTCGTCTCCATTCAAACGAAGCACGAGATCGCCACCTACAGGACCACCAAACTCCCCCTGGAGTTCCACCAGATGAAGGCAGACCTGACGCGCCGCGCCACCATGCTGTCGGACAAGAGCTTCCAGCGGGACCCGACGAGGGACACGCTGAGCGAGCAGTCGGGACTCGGCGAGAGCATGACCGCCGCCACCCTGATGGCGGGAACCCGCGACCTCAAGAAGTCGACGGTGCTGACCGGACGCCACGGCGAGAAGGTCGCCAAGGCGTTGCAGAAGGTGGAGAAGGCGCGACAGAAGAGGTTGGCCAGAGAAAAACAGGTAAGAGCGGGATGTCTTTTTGTGTAGTCCGGGATTGGGGGGAGGAGTCTAATGATGTGGAACTGTCAATTAACTACGTAGTGGGCGGGGCTTGCTTTAGTAATGGTGAAGTTGTGGGAGGAGTCTGAAGGCACACCATATCTTTATTGATTTTATCCAAAGTGGGCGAAGCACGCTTGGAGTAATGTATTGTTAGGTGGATCGATTGTTGGATAAGTCTGACGGCAAACCATAACTTTATTCTTTTATCAAAAGTGGGTGGAGCATCCTTTATTTTTGGGAGGAGCATGATTGTGGGAGGAGCCTGAAGGCAAACTCTATCTATATGCAGTATCTCAGTTTAAAATTTATCAAAGAGGGTGGAGCATCCTTTTTTGGGGAGAGGAGCATGGTTGTGGGCGGAGCCTGATAGCAAACTGTTTCTATATGTGGTATCTCTGTATTGAATTTATCAAAAGTGGGTGGAGCATGGTTGTGGGCGGAGCATGGTTGTGGGCGGAGCATGGTTGTGGGCGGAGCCTGATGGCAAACTGTTTCAATATGCAGTATCTCTGTTTAGAATCTAGTTGCGCTATCAAATATGCAACAAATTTGAATTTTTTATTCGGTAGTGGGAGGAGCTAAACGTCAGCAAGCCCCCGGAGGACTACGAGGACCCCGCGGACGTTTCTGCTATCAAGGACGCTCAGGATCACATGGGAGACTTCAAGCTGAAGACGGCCAAGGACTACAGCGTACCAGAGCACCTGAGGATGAACGCACTCAAGAAGCGTAACCAGCTCGTCACGCTGGAAGAAATGGTATCGTCAAAAACAATCTCCTCTTTTGAAAGTGTCGTAACGAAAGCATTTCTTTTTGTCCTTTTACTCAGACAGTTTTAACAGTGGTGTTAACAATTCGAGAGGTCGTCAGTTTGATTCTTGAAAGCTAACTTTTGCGGTGTTTATTCATTGAAACAAACTGTCTGGACTTACAACTTTTGAATCTCATAAGTACAGTGGATTTTGTCTTTCAAATGACGGACAATTATTCGACTGACTGAGATCTGTTTGCTGACCATAAAAAAAAGTGATTTACATTCTTCCGCCAACTTTAGAAAAATGACAGACATACTCTTGACTGATGACTGATCTTGTTGACCACCTTATAATGTTCACAGGTGAATGTTAGATTTGACATAAAACTTTAACATTTTCTTTCTACAAAATCGAACGCTTCATCTTCCTTTTTGGAGTGTTGGGGAAAAATTTATAGTTTGAGAAAACTTTTGCTCATTTTTTTTCCCCCGAATACCACAAACGCAAACTCCAAGGGGACATCGTCTTACACTTCCTTGATGTGTTTTTTTTTTCCCCACAGATCCACAAGCACAAGTCCGAGTTCAACCATCGCCTGGTCGCTCTGCGCGACAAGAAGATCGCCATCATCAAGGAGATACAGAAATGTCTGACGGAGCTGACTGACATGCAGAAAATACTGAGCGACGACCAGAAGAAAGCTCTGCCAGAGTGTCCTCAGCTGTATCCATGTGAGACTCCAGAAAAGTAAGTTCCCTCCAACCTCCCCTCCTCTTCCATCTTCCAAAATAACATTGACGATTCTTAGTTTAACAAGTTGCAGCATGACGTTGACTAGAGGAAGCTAGTCGAATCATTGAGACCCCAAAAACTCACTCTGCGGCAGTGCAGTTAATTACAAGAAGTCCCCTTGATCCACTGAGGGAAAGTAGTAGTCCCGGCCGATTTCCTCCCTTTCCGCACAGGTAGTAGTTAATAAGCAGCACAGTTCTTTTCAGACTGAGAAGTCTTCCCGAATTCCGAAAAATCTACTCCGCGGTAGTAGAAAAAATAGCAAGACAAGCTAACTAAAGAACAAAATCTATGCAAAGTAGATATACACATGGTGTTACCGCAAACCGAATATACATTGATACCTCACCATGCAATGCCTCAAAAACCATATAAGTTGCAGCATGATAAAAGTCTGGGCCTAAAATTTTACAACTTACCATAAGTGAAAAATCAACGTTCACAGAGGCAGACAAATCCTCATTATAAACGTATTCATTGTACTCCTGTATATATAGCATTCTTCGCCTACACAGCTAGAGCAGAAACTTTGCGTTTGTGATATGAGCGGAGATTGTTGACTGTAAGCGCAGAACACCGCCTTATGAAAGTAGACCCTGTTGGAGTGAAAAGAAAGCTGTTTCATTTGGAAGGTCTTCCGTCACTCATCGTTATTTAGGTGTTGTCAATTTTGTTCAAGATTGTAACATGATTTTCTCGACAGGAAACTTGAGTACACACGTGAGACCCTGATGAAGTTTAAGGCGCAGATGGCCCAGAGGGCCATCCAGGAGAAGACAGGAGGTGACGCAGGAGGAATGTTTGGTGGATTTGGCGGCAGTGGTGGGGACAACGAACCCGCTGCCAATCAGGTAAAATTTCCTAAAATGCTCTTATTTTGACGCTACATTGAAAAAGGTATCTAGATTTTTCAAAGAATGTTGTATTTGTCTGTTTCTTGTCTGTTTTTACGTGGGTTTTTTTTCTACAAGCCTTGGCTTACCTTGGCAACCTCATTCTCTCACCTCTCTTGTACATAGTTCTTACCTACCTATTTATTTATATATTTATTAACTACTGATCGTCTTTAATCAAGATGTACCTTCTCAAAGAGTATGGAATAAATGTCTTCTCGAATTGAATTGAATTGCTTGCATACAACTTCCTAAAAAACACTTGACCAACAGAAAGAGAAACACAACGGCACTCCACTGTCTTACCGTCACTCCTCCCTGATGTCTGCCAAGTCTCGTGCCGCCTCCAACGCCGGTGCCTTTCCCGCTCTCTCACCTCTGGAGCAGCAGCTTCTGGCCATGGAGGAGATTCGTATGGTCCACCGTCAGGATGAGCTGTTGACCGACATCGGAGACCTCATCGTCAACTTTGACGCGGAGTTGCGAATGCTACGACACGAGAAGTTTAGCTTCGATACTGACCTCAAGAATGCAGATTTGAGGTGAGAGAAACGTCGGTAAATCTTGGGTCCTCAAGCGGCCTGAAACCGCCCTGCCTGGTACTCCTAAAACCACCTTGAGAAGTTTGCCAAGTTGTAACTTGAATTTTACACATGCAATTGAAATGCACCAAACAGCCGAGTTAAAATCGCTTTATAACTTTCATTCCTTGTATTTATTGCTACAGACGAGTCACCCTGTTTGAGGAGCTGCAGCTTCTTAAAGAGTTTGAGAAGAGAGAGAATGTCTTGGCTGCGAAGGTTGAAGGCAAAGTCAAGGAGAAATCAGACAGTCAGCTCAAGGTAATTACTACAGACCATAGAAAGAGAAGCGGATTTTAAACTAGGGTTTGATTATGAATTTCAAACCTAGTATGTTTTTCTTTATTTGTGGAGAAGTAATGATGGTGTGATTATGTTGTTGAAAACGATAAAGTTACTTTGTTTAACTACTGCTAATGTCTGACAATAAAACTGTGGATTTAAATAGAGGCAAACTATGGCAGCCTGCAACATGATATCATGTGGTGGATGCATCTACACCGTATACGGTCAACCCTCCTACTGTCCGACCATTCAATATCATCCACTGTGGTTTTGAATGATAGATGGTGAATGCATATACACAGTACACACATGAGTCAGGTTGGCTCAGTGGTTTCCTTCCCTGCCTTTCACCTCTGTGGGCCCGGTTCGAATCCTGGACCGGAGCCTTGTATGTGGATTTGGTTTTCAGTCCCTACCTTATTTTGTGGGTTTTTCCTACTTGGGGTTTTCCTCCCACATCTAAAACTGACATTTCTTCATCGTCTTCTCCACACAGGTACCTTCAGGCCTACAGGTCACAGTGCTAGTCGCTTTTGAGGGTCCCTTGGTTTCATTACCAGAAAGATATAGATTAGATTAAAGATTATTACACAGTTCTGACTTTTTTTTTAACCTCCCACCTCCCAGGTCGCAGAGTGTCAGGTCAAGCTGGATGGCAAACGGAAGGACATTGAAAGATTGAATGAGAAAGAGAAAGCCCTGTATGCAAACTTCCAAGCTTCGCTCGGTGAAAACAACAAATTCGCAGAGTTCCTGACGAAGGTCTTCAAGAAGAAGATCAAACGAGCAAAGAAAAAGGCTCAGACTGAAGAAGGTAAAAAAAAAAAGGGAAATGTCAAATAACTTTCCTAGATTTATTTATTTCCAAACAAAAGGAAGAATGCAAGAGTGCAGCTGGAGAAGCTGTTGGTAGCCACGTCACCTCTCTAAGTGTGGATGGGCCCAATGTTCTTTCTGAAAATAGCTGACAGTTTTTTACTGTTTTCTCAGCAAGTAGACACTGTATTCAGTTGAAACTTTAACAGGTGACTTAATACATTGTATCTTTATTGACAATTTGACCCTATATATCAGCGTTATGCTGACAAAAGCCAATCTATGACACTATTTTTAAGCAGCTCTATGAAATTATGCCAAGATGTTCATGGGTGTTCCGAACACAGAGCCTGAAGAAATAAACTGATTATAAGGAGTATGATTTGAGTTGACGCAAACCACCAAACCGACCAACTTGATGCGACAGAGTGTGAAAGACACAGATGAAGTATTCAAATGGTTTATTTCGCAGGCTCCGATGAAGAAAGCGAAGAGTCGTCCGATGATGAATCTGATTGGTCAAGTGACGAGGAAGACAGCGAGGAGGAGAGCCTGGATGACACTGTCTGCCCTCCAGGATGTGATCAGGTATTGTGGGATGAAGTGGCGCAGCTAGGGTGAGAGGGAAGTAGGGGCTTTGGCCCTGGGCTCCACCTCATGGGAATGACAGACCTACTAAGGTTTTTGTTTTGGAGGGGGGGTTCGTTCATTGTAACCAGGGAAGCAGCAGTAGGGGGTCACCATAAGAAAAATAAATGACCCAGTGACCGAGGGTAGTATGTTGGGAGTGCCATGAGCGTCACTGAGTGATGGATTTGAGCTCTATATAAGTAGCCGCTATTGTTTTTATTAGTTTTGGGTTGAACAAAGAAATATTTACTAGAGCAGGATTTGAACCAACAACCTCCGGATTAACGTGCTGGCGCTCTACCAACTGAGCTATCTAGCCCTATATTGGCGATCTCCCTGTTTTGTCAATATCTTTGTTCGGGGGTGCCAGTCAGAAGCCATATAACCGTTAATTGCCATATGTTATTATTATTATTATATTAAATTACTGAGTGGCATCGTTCTGTCGTCCTTCTTTTCAGGCGTTGTTCGACAACACCTGCGCCCTCCGTGAGAAGCGCTTGGACTTTGAGGAGTTACTGGCGGAAGAGAAGAAGATTGCCGAGGGCTTGAAGAAGGAAGTGGACGCGCTGACCAAGAAGCAGAAGATTATCGACAACGGCTTGAAGACGGCCGAAGCTGATCTGGAGGCGTTCCAGGTGAGCTGGCTTCAGCAACAATTGATTACAAAACAATACAGACCTTGTTGGGTGTCTCTGTTTTTTTTGTGTTTTTTTTGTTTAAAGATTTTTCAAAGATATCCTTTTGTGTTGATAGGTCAACTTAGGTGTACAATTTTTGAAAATGACCTAGCTTGTTGTATCCACTACAAGGTTGTCCGTTTATGAGGATAGTGGGTCTGTGAATCTTCAAATCTGACACCCTTGAGGTCCCAAGGTAGAACAGACTGCAACCCATTTACAGAGTTACTTTTTTGTATTTAATCGTAAATGGCATCTGTTGGTAAAAATGTCCTGTAAAATCATGTCAGAAATGGAGTGATTGGGTAGATTGAAGTGATGTCCTACGGGTGTGTCCAGCTTTTGGGTGTTGACTGTAGATCTATGGCCTGTTGAGTGTAGTTCTTAAAGTATATACAAATTGGCATAGCATCAACAAAAAAACACGAGCTTCATAACGATCTTTTGTACTCTGGTTCTGTCGATTCCTGTAGCTTGAGAAGCAGCAGAAGTTGAACGAGCTCGACGTTGTCGTGACTCTCCGTTTGCATCAAGTGGAGTACATGGTCAACGGAGCCGTACCCCAAGATCTAGCTCCATGCCTGGTCTTCAACAATGCGAGCATGGCTAAACTACAACGACGCATTCAAGAGCTCAAGGAGGAGAAGAGTGCTCAACGTCGCCACTACAAGTAAGTCAAAGTTGGAGTAATATCGCTGTTATATTAACTTGGGTCTGGTTTCAACCTGAGTCCGATCTATCCGGATCTAGTTTCAACCTGGATCTGATTTCAAGCTGGGTCTAATTTCAACATGGGCTGATTTCAAGCTGGGTCTAATTTCAACTTGGATCTGATTTCAACCTGGGTCTGATTTCAACCTGGGTCTGATTTCACTCTGGAGACAATTTCATACTTGGTATGATTTCAAGTTGGATCTCATTTTTAGCTGGGTCTGATTTCAACCTGGGTCTGATTTCATCATGGGTATGATTCAACCTGGGTCTGATTTCTGCTTAGCAGAAAATCTTGCTTGGAAGAAGTTATTGCTCTTTGAGGGAGATCTAGGGGTATGCAGACCAGCTCAGCAAGATTTTTCAAAGTTAAGCAAATTTGCAAGCTTCAACAGCTTTGATAATACCAACCCCTGTTGTGAATTATTTAACAGGGAACATCGTCAACAACACGTGCAGCTTATCAAAGACCGTAAACTGATGGAGGCCCGCATCACCGAGCTTCAAGAGAAGTGCGACGAAATGATGCGTCTCAAGTTTGGTCGCATCATCGACCTGGAGAAGCTGGAGACGGTCGGAGTCAACCGCACCGTGGAGGAGCTCAAGGAGAAGCTGAGACTGAATGAGTTCACCAACGCCGACGCCTTGCAGAAGTGGGAAGTAAGTCGGAGACGAGCCGAGGAACTCACCAATGCCTGTAGAAACAGGAAGATCTTAGATGCGTCATGATTTACCCCAATGTTAGGAGTTTTCCTTAAGTCTTCCTTTGCTGGCAAACTGTCTTGGAAGATGTGAACTGATCATCAAGGAGGGTAGAAACAAGTAGCTGTTTTGAGGTCCAAACCACCAGTTTCTATTTGTTGTGGTGAAGACATTCTGTCAAATCCATTCACAAGTTAAAACGTTAGGGTTCCAGGGTCCGATTTCACAAAGCACTTCGATTTATCTTAAGATGAGTAGTCAGTATCACCATAGTAATTTGTATCGTGACATCACATTTTGCTGAGCAATTAAGAGTAACCTGATGTTAAGATTAATATTAGCTCTTTGTGAAATTGGTCCCAGGATCCAGGTCGAGAACCTAAGGAATCTTCAGCTCAGTTTTTAGTTTTGTTTGGTGTTTTTTTTTTTCACGCAGCCACAACCTCGATCGGTGCTGCGACGTTCTAACTTTTTTTTGCAAAGAGCTAAACGAGGTTTCCGTTTCCATTTTTCATAGGGCAAGATCGAGGCGAAGAAAGCCCGCATCACTGAGCTGATCGAAGACAACACTATGAGACTTCAGCAGCTGACGATGCTCGTTGGCGACAACAAGAATCTCGAGAAGACGCTGGATGCAAGACAGACCAATCTGGTGAGTGGAGCATTCAGAGCTTTGCTTTTGGGATTTTCCAATCCATTGTTAATCCAAGTCTATTCATTTCTGAAAGCGCCTTTAGTCACACAATTCTTAAAAGTAACAAAATATTTAGAAAATTTACCCTTGTACAATTCATTTCACAAAAAAAAAATTTGTAGGCAAAGATATTTTTTACTGTTAAAGGTACACGTTGGCTTGAATCGGCCGAGTTGGTCTATAAAAAGCGTTTGTAAACCGTTTGTTATAAAATGCATATGGTTAGAAAGATGTTTTAAAAGTAGAATACAATGATCCACACAAATGTGCCTCGAAATTGTGTGTAAATGTACAAAACCAATGGGAGCTTTTGCCAAAAAGAGGGACAATAGGAGGTCCCCGATTGCAGGTGTTAACACACTTGAATGAGTTGACAATATAATTTGTTTTTCTTGATTTGTGACAGGGTGGCGAGTTCGTAGGAAGTCGGAAGGCAGACTTGGAGGAGAGGGGACGCTTGATCCAGCTTGTCCAGGTGAGTTTAAAGGAACATTACAGAATTGGTTTTTGCTAACAAAACAGTTGCTGGCAGCGTGAGCACTTTATGTAATCCACCATATACATAAACTGACAAACCTGTAGAAGTTTGAGATCGATCGGCCATCTGGGACACGAGAAAATAGTGAAAAACCGATTACACATTTGCATGAAATCATATAGATTCAACAAATGAATAAAAACGCTCACTGAGCAATAAACTCCAATCCGAAAATTAGTTTATTCATTTCTCATCAAATATGGCATTTCAGACAGAAATATTTCATGGGATGTTTTTTACTATCATCATTATTAGACTGTGTAAGTTTTACGTAAATCTGTGATCAAAAAGTATACTTTACAAGTTTTTTTCTTACTAATTCTGTAATGTTCCTTTAAAGAGAAAATACAATACCATGTAACTTTTAACCAGGGGCCTTTTCCAAACCTAGGCTGGAGTTCTGTCCTGAATTTTGTAACAGTGTATTGCAGGGTGTTTCCAACATCAATCAATCAGAGCCTGAAGCCAGAGTCGGAGCCTAAGGTTTGGGAAAAAAAAAAACGCGTTTCCTCTTTGCAGAAATGTGTGTGCAGTAATTTATGCTGAAGTGGGAATGCAAAGTGGTGGTTACTCGACCTACATGTACAGTGGACTCTCGTTATAACAAGATCGCTGGGACTGGCCGAATTACCTCTTTATAAACAGGAAGGTTGTTTTAAGAGGACAGCAAAACAAAGAAACACAAAGCAGAAATGAGATTCGGGACTTCAGAATGTACTCTTTATAAGCAGAACCTCTTTATAACAAGGGTGGACTGCGAAACTATTTTTAAGATATTTTTGCTGACGATACAGAGCCGCCAACTCGCCCTGATTCTGCAGAAGGTTCCCTGAAAAAACACGATCTTTCCAGGTTCTGATGAACAATTTTGTGTTAGGTTTGTCCGATTAATTGATGGTTAATATTGTTATTTTCTTTGTTTTTTTTAGCTTCAAGCGCAGGAGATTGAAGCTCTGAAAGAAGAGATTAGTCTCCTCTCAAGGAAGGGTGGTCACATTTTACCTCCGACCCAGCCACCGATACAACAGTCTTCAACACACAACATGCATCCCGCCATCAATAATGGTCAGCCGTAGAGCTAGTCTTCATTCAAGACTGGGCGGAAACAATTTACTTCCAACCCGGCCACCGATACGGTGGCCGCTTAAATTTTTACTTTCAAGTAAAAATTGGACACAGTGAAGCTTCTGTTATTGTTCACAGAACATAGATATCTTTAATAAAAATAACATGTCATGAAACAGAATTGCAAATGATATTCCGTCCTCGGTTTTTAATCATTTAAAACAAGTTTAAAACCTTCAGTTAACGCGAGTATTTTTATAAATAAGTAGAGTTTTACAATTGTAATATTATACATAAACTTATTGTCGTTAGACATTTAGACACTTTTTTCTGGCACTTCCTGATATTTCTAATTCATAAATTATTTTTAAGAACATGTAATCTCCGTCCATAAATGATAAAACTAGTACAAACTTCATTTGTAAAACTCCAAAATTTGTAAAGAACATTTTGTGAACTTATTTACAATCCTTGCACTTCTAGACTTTTCTTATTTGTAAATTTTTGTTCCGTAAAAAAATGCCGTCCATAATGTATTTGGTGATAGCTTTAACTGTATGTTTAGCTTTGAAAGGCACTTTAGCTACACCCTTCATAATCATATAAAACTCATTGCATATGTCATCAGAGTCAATGTGGCTGGCTGCCAAAAGGCACCTTTCCATGCCTGCGGCTCGACCACACTGTAGCCGCGTTCTTTGCAATTCAGCTTCTCAGCTGCGAGTAAGGATGATTAGTCCCCACCTTAAATATTTTACAGTTTAATCTCGTTATAACAAGGTCAATGGGACTGGCCAAATTGCCTCTTTTTAACTATTAACAGGAACAGCAAAACAAAGAAACACATAGTAGAAAGGAGACTCGAGACTTCAGAATGTACTCTCTAATAAGTAGGTAGTGCTTTTTATAACGTGCTGTTTATAGCAAAAGCCGATTGTAATACATGTAAGAGGTCAAACAAAGGTTGCTCAGTGGACCATCCTGTGCATCGCGCAGACAGAGCTGTGCGTTTCATCATCGTTTTCACCTCTAAGATGGCGGCTTGATGATGTCAATTCATAAGATATATCCGACCTGCCTTACTATTATTGGTATTAAATATAAATGTTGCCTTGATTATTAATTCCATCCAGCATCTACTGCAAACTTGATTAACATCCGTCCAAATGTTGTTTAAACTAACCAATGAATTTTCACGTGCCTTAACGAGCATATTATATTTTTTATTAAATGAATATAATATAAAATGTTGATTTTACTTCGATCTTCCAAATGCAAGTCAATTGGTTTGGGTTTATAAATTATAGTTGATTTGAAGATCTTATGTTATATTTTTTGTTGTATTTTCAAAGTTGGTGTGAAAACTGAATAAAAACGTTGTTTTTACTCTGGAAAGAAATGTGTGCCACGTCAAGCTCGTGTTTGGGTGTAATATTATAGAAATTAATAGTTTTGTTTATTGCTAAATCAAATAAATTTACTACACAATTGACTGCATAAAAGAAAGACTGGGCTTGTAGATAAGGAATAGGCGTCTGGCATGCAACACCTGTAAACATTTGTATTGTATTAACACCCTTAACCCGCATACTGTTTTACCATTTAATATCTGTGGTTTCAAGTGATAAACTATGTCAGCTTGTAATATGATATCAATTGAATGTATTACACAGTACAAAGTCAACCCTCCTACTTTCTTACCATTCAATATCTGCTATGGTTTTTGAATGATAGATACATGTCTATGTAAGCTATGCCAGTCAGCAATATGATATCATGTGGTGAATGCATCTACACAGTCAACCCTCCTACTGTCTGACCATTCAATATTATCCACTGTGGTTTTGATCGATAGATAAAGTATGCAAGCCTGCAGCATGGCATCATGTAGTAAGTAGTGCCACCATACACAATCGGGTAGCGACTGAAAACCCAATCCGAGGTGGGATTCGAACCGGGGTCCACAGAGATAAAAGCCGGGCTAGACACCACCTCACAGCCAACATGAATGGGCCGAACAGTGGGAGGGTTAACTATGTCCCCGTTTATCCATCACACATCAGTCAAACCACCTGTTGTAGGTTTATCTTCCCCTGTCCTCATGAGGATGAAATCAGCCCAGTTGGACAAGAGGCCTCTGTCTAACTCGTACAGTTTCTCTCGATGACGATGCGACCGCGTGGACAGTCTGCGCTCCCGGTACGTCCAGTTATGGGTGATGAGATGGAACTGCTGCACGAGGAGGACCAGCACGCATCCGACAGCAAACGCCGTGTAGATGATGGAGACCAGGATGACTGCAGTCCTGGAGTGCAATCAAAAACAAACATTGAGAATAAGGAATAATGGCGTGTCGTGGCTGAGCGGATCAGAGCGCCGGACTCGAGCTCTGGTCGTTTCTGATCAGCAGAGTGTGGGTTCGAGTCCCGGTTGTGACACTTGTGTCCTTAAGCAAGACACTTAACCATTATTGCTGCGTCCTTCAGATGGGACGTAAAGCCGTAGGTCCCGGGTGTTGTGTAATGCTCATAAAATAACCCAGTACATTTATCGTAAAGAGAAGGGGTTCACCCCGGTGTTCCTGGTTGGATTGGCTGCATATTGCCCCATAGCACAGTGTAAACCATTACACGGTGCTATGTAAAGGAAAAAGGTCTCATACTTCAAAACGTAGCTCCACATACCTTGCATGATAAATTACATGATTATTGTTGGAGCGCCATGAGCGTCACTGAGTGACAGATTTGAGCGCTGTTATAATAAGCCTCTACCATTATTATTATCATTCGTACTATTAAAAGGCTGTGTCGTCGTGAACAATGCAGGCTTGTACATGGAATTATGAAAACGCACAAAATGATATTGTATTGTACATTGACCTAGTTTATCCATCGTTCAAAAACACAGTGATTGATGTTGAATGGTCAGAAGGTAGGAGGGTTAAAAATGGATTGAATATATACATGCACATGTACCTTCTATTTGTGAATGAAACAGCAGCGCATTCCAGCAACTCGCTAAGCCGAAGAGGGCAAATTCTGCTCAGTGACTGGTACCCTCCTACAAGTCCACCGAACACAAACAGAACGGCTGCCAGTAGAAAGGAACGATGGTTACCAACTCCGATGCAACTATCGATCCTGTTTTTAACAAGAATTCAAAAGACATATAAAATGCAAGAATGAAAAAAACAACTGAAAAATGGGTGGCTGTACCCTCTTGACCAACAGTAACACCCCTGAGCTTCCCAGGCTGTTTAGATTTCAGAGGATTCACTGACTTTTACTCGAGGTTTGGACAAAATAAGGGCCTTGTCTCTCTTACCTTGATGGTTAGTTTAGTAATGATCTTCCAAGAAATTTTGAAGGCAAAGAAAGTCTACGAAAAAAACCTCAGAGATCCTGACAAATAACAGGGCTGAGTTAAGTTAAGTTGAGATAACAATTGAGCTGCACAATTTTGAGAGATGTTGATGGGCAATTTGCGTTGGGAAGCATCTCAAAAGTTTAGATTGGTTAATGTTCTGGTTGGATTGGTTTAAGTATTCCAGCGGGGTACATGGATAGGTTCGTTGGACGCCAGAACGTTCATCATCTCGCGAGTAGAAATGTTACTCAGCATTCTCTCTTAACAGTAGTCTACTGAACAAAATGCCAGTTAAAACACGTGAGGACCAGTCAGGAGTCTCTTCAAGTGGTCCGGCTGGCCAGTCCAGTGTTGAAAAGAATCCCTATAGGCCTATCATTTGAAATATGGACCAGTGAAAAGGGTAACGGACTTGTGAAGTAACAAGCTAAATGGTCCTGCTGGCTAGTCACTAAAAAAGTTAAGGGTAAGCTCTGTTACTATATAGTTCGGGCACAACGTTGCGGTCCAGTGGATTGCGGACATATGCCATGGGGAACGTTCTTTTGTGCCTATAGGCCTAACGTGCCTGATTTTTTTAGGATGCTCCATTATATTCACGGGGTGATTTTTAAAGTGAATTGCTCGTACTGCTCGCTGCACTCACCAAACACAGTGATGGTCAAATCTGTTTACACAGTGACAACATATCCTGCAGTGACCAGCTCTCTCTGGCTGGAGCAGCTTACAAACACACACCAGTCTTCTGACTCCTGATTGGTCGCTTCGCTACCAGCCTGCTGCTCTCTACCAATGAGAGCACTCGTCTCGTGGAGTTTCTCTGAGGTACACCCATTGTCCGAAGTACTGCAATCGCTGCCAGAGTGATTTCTTCTCTGGAGGTTTGCATCAATTTCTGATATAACCGTCGACTTCGGGCAGTACTTTAAAAAAGTGGCGATTCGGGGACGCTTGCTGTTGTTTAACGACGCCAGGTCCATGCTTTGATGCGAAAAAAGCCATGAGAGTAAATACAAATAGAACAGTCGTAAATGAGAACTCTGTGTTGCTGATGTCTGAACTCACGTAGACGTAAAACAATCCATAGATCGAAAACACCGACATCAGACCCCAACTCATGAAGAACTGTGTCCGCCGTCGATGTCGCAAAACCAGCCGATAGTAAAGAAGAACTGCAGGGGGAACTAACGAGAACAAAAGTGTCGTAGCGATGATATGCACGATGCCAGATACAGCCATCCCGGAACGATCACGACGGGTGGGATCGCCGTGGTGTCCATCAGTTGGTCGAGTCGTCTGGCACCAGCACCGAAGAATGTCGGATGCGAACTCGATCCTTGATGACTGAAAAGGCTTTGGAGAATTTGTCCTCTCAACTGTTTGCCTCTTGAGCAGCCTGAAGAAAAAAAAGGCAATTACACGATTAGGCAATGGTTGGTGACAAGTAGGGGTGAACATTCTGGTAAAAAAACATGAGTTTCTATTCTTAAAATTATCACACTTTCTGATACTAATGTTGGGGCTAAGGCCAAGAAGTGGAGAAAGTCAGCATATTGGCATTATTTATTGGGGAATGCTGATCAAGCGATGCCTCAGTCCAATTTCAATTGTGAAAATAGAAAAATTACTCAAAAAATGTGCTTGTTTTACCAAAATATTTGACAATCATGACAGTGCCCCCACAGTCCAATCACTGTACTGCAATAGTATTTATAGCAAGCGACATCAAGCTAGTACCTTTTCTGATTAGCAACATTTTCCTGCGCTCAGCAATTCTTTGGGGCTCAAAAATAAGTTCTTTTATCACATTAATAATATATTCAAAGTTACAATACTACCTGTCACAAGCTTCGTCAACTTCCTGGCAGTCACAACACAGTGCCAATAAATGACTTTTATCTCCACTTTCATTCATGTACTCACAGCAACAGAGAGGTTGACCTTCATCGTCCTCATCTTGACCTCTCCCCATAATTACACAAACTACGTTTTTTAAGTCTCTATAAATAGGTTAAAAAGAGGATAAATCTACCGATAACTTTGTAAATTGTACTACACAAAACGAAGACTTCATCACCAAGTAGAACGCCCTCTGTTGACAACAAGTTTTATTATATTAGTAGAGTGGTACCCGTCCTGTCGGAGTCCCAATGTCGTGGTAATAGTGAAGTACGAGTCTGGGCCAATACACGGCTAGGCCTCAGTATGGTTTTGTTTTTATTGTACATTGACGATCTTGTGTACGACATCACAACATTGACGCATCAAAATTGTTGGTTAAACCATTGTCCAATCACAAAGTACTTGATGTATTGATTTGGTGAGAAGGCTAGATAATTGGACACGTTTTTGGCCTTTTAAAAGAATTTTTCCTCCACCAACGGAACGTCGAAAGCCAACAAAGAAAGTTCTGTAAACTTCTGGCCTTCTCTGGAATCCTGCATGCAACAACTGCAAGACCCTTTTCTGTTCCCCCTTTGGCAATGTTCAATTCAAGGTAACGTAATTCTGATACTAGTAGTAGTACTGTGATACTGTTTTACTGATAGTGCTAGGTAACATCTGAACATTAAGAAAGGTACAATATAAGTAATATAACTTAGTCACATGTGAAGTTTCAGCTGAATACAGTGTGAGTGTCTATTTTGCTGAGAAAACAGCAAAAAGGCAGTATTTTCACAAGAAGAATGTCAAAAATCCATCCTCATTTACTTTTTAGTTTTAGCCAGGTACCAACTGCATCTCTGGCTGCAGCATTGACGAACGGACGCCAACCCTGCGACACGCCACATTGCATAGACTTTGTCGCCACCTTATTTAAATATTCATAATCTAAATCATAGACTATTTTTTATTATAACATAGTTATAAATAAATTTATTTTGTGCCAAGTTCCTTTATTTAGATTTTAATGTGCCTGCTTTTCATTGATGTGTTGACCGTTGGGTTATGACAATATTCACTTCATACTGCAATGGCTCTGTTTTTCACAATCTGGCTGTAACCTTAACATGTCATTAGCCACACACATCGATATTAATATTAATGTGATGTCATACAATACAGTTTTTATTAACTAATTAGAGGCGGAGATTCAACAAGCTGACAGGTTTGTAATGTTAAGTACTTGATGATCTGAGTGGGGTTCAAGGAAATTGTCACTTTGACAATTGAGACAGAAGTGCAATGATTGGAAAATAAATAACACGGAGGTATTTCTTCTTCTTTTTCTTGCAGCTTGAACCATGACAGACTCCATGAAACTGATCCTCCTTGACCTGTATCACGGAATGCGTGATGCGGTTGTGGGGGCGCTCTTCATCTTTCGTGTAGATGCCGAGATAAACGCCCTGGCTGAAGAGAGGAAACGGCGAAAAGAAGAGAAAAGAAGAGAGACACAGAGGAGACCAATTCCTGTGCGAGAGAAAAAAGAAAGGTCTGCAAAGTTCAAACCCTCGACAAGTTCGCTTACTTGCTTACACTTTTTTAATCAATGTCTGTCACAGCCGTGTCGTGGCCGAGCATGCAATGCATCACAAGTTCTGGGCCCAATTTCAAAGAGCTGCTTAACGGCCGATTCTGTGCTTAAACCCTAAGCCCACGAAAAGGCGAGCTAACCTCTCGGTGCTACTGCACGGAAAATGAATGACATAACAATGCAAATACATGTTGAACGCGCAAGATGAGAAGAAAGGATTTATCCTTATAAAAAAAAATGATTAAATTGCAATTTTTGTTTTGTGTTTTGGGGTGAATGGACAATATTTCGAACATGGTGGGGGTCTTTGTTCCGTAATGTGTAGGAAGTACATATTCAGCAAGGGGGTTCGAATCCCGGTCATGAACTATGTTTCCGTGGGCAAGACACTTGACTATAATTGATTCTCATCACCCAGAAGTAACTCTGTTCCAGCGTGGGTCGAGATTGTGCACCAGACCTGTTGGCTGCTGGTGCTGCATACTCCTAAGGAGTTGAGATGGTTTCAGGAATGCTTAAATACAGGATATATACTTTTGGTTATTGTCAATGACTAGTTTCCTCACTTGGTGTATCCCAACATATGCCTAAAATAACACACCAGTGTAAGTTTGTGCTCAATTGGTCATCGAAGCTGCAAGAAAATAATGAAAGAAAAAACACCCATTTTGCATAGAATTGTGTGCTTTCAAATGCCTGAGATTCAAATATCTAGTGAGAAATTACCTCTTTCTCAAAAACTACATTACTTCAGAGGGAGTCGCTTCTCACAATGTATTATACTATCATCAGCTCTCAGGTGCTCCTTACCAAGTCAATTTTTTACGGTAATGTATTTCTTGAGTAAATACCAAATGTATCCACTGCCTTGAAGAGCCGAAAAAACAGGGTCAGAAATAATTGGTTTCAAAGCACCCACTTAATGACTGAGCAGACCATTATTGATTAAACATTTGTCTTTGTTTATTCCAGCGAGCAGAAAGTAATGCAACGCATACTACAATGTTGTTTCTTAAATGGTGGAGTCTTTTGGCTGAGCATTTTGGCCTTCAACAATCTGGTACTACCAACGTTACAATTTATCACTCAGAGTATCATTGGTGAGTCTGATCCCCCGGGTACCGGTGACGTTAAGGGAGTTTCTTTCCCTGCCTCTGACCTCTGTGGACCCAGGTTCGAATCCAACCGATACGCCTAGCCACCATGGCTTATGAGCGATTTTCAGTCCTTCCTTCCTTCCTTACTCTTCACCCCTTACCATCTCCTTGAAGTGACAATTTTAAGTAATCTTCTAATTACTTTTTTTTTAATAATGTTAACATTTTTTTTTATGTCAAGTAATGAACCACAAGGGAAACTGACTGGGTAAATTTCAAATGGTTTGGGGTTGAACAAAGAAAAATTGACTAGAGCGGGATTTGAACCAACGACCTCCGGATTAACGTACCGGCGCTCTACCAACTGAGCTATCTAGCCCTATGTTGGCGGTCTCCCTATTTTGTCAACATATTTGTTCGGGGGTGCCAGTCAGAAGCCATGCAACCGTTAACTGCCGTGTAGCCAGGGATCACACCCAAGTTTACGATACAACCTGGAAAGCAGCAGCCACTGTTTCACCTTGAGGGGATGCTCAGTTGGTAGAGCGCCGGTACGTTAATCCGGTGGTTGTTGGTTCATATCCAGCTCTAGTAAATTTTTCTTTGTTCAGCCCCAAACTATTTTGTTTTATGATTAACAATTTCACTGACCCCCTTGCAACATCATCACAATGGCTACTCTCTGCCACGCTCACTGTTCTGGAGCCAAAATATATGGTGTGTAAATGCTGCGTGGCCTAAACGCGCACTACACTGTGCAACACACAAAATGGCGCAACCCAAGACCTTTGTGATGAAGTGGGTCAATATTTAATCATCAATGATGAAATTCAATTCCGTGGGTTTTATGTATTTTTTCGTTCAGGTATTTCAGGTCAGTCTTTATCGAACACCACAGTCTGGGCTTGGATGGGTCCGATGATGTCCTACACGTTCAACGCACTCTGGGTTCTACCACTCTTTGTGCTAAGTAGAGCAGTAAGCAGCCTGTGGTTTCAGGTAATGAAATTACAGAGCGAAACATACAGTTCATGATGACTAAGGGCCTTGTTACACAAGGCAGTTTTTTACTAGCAAATTTGATTCACCAACTGCACTGCATTCAAGAGAAAAACTTCTGTAATACAAGAGACAATAACAAATAAGGTGCTCAAGGCGCTTGAACAAACGGAAACATTTTGAGACAGGTTCTTTTTATTTTTATATATTTTTAATTATGAGAACCAACTTATGTAGCTGTTAGAAACACCAGGGCAAACCCCTTCTTTTAGAAATAAGTGTAACTGGGTTCTTTTATGTGCATTACAGCTTCTGAAGGACGATGCAATAATGGTTAACTTAAAAGTGTCTCCCCTTAAGGACACAAGTGTCAAGTTTGGACTCGAACCTTCACCCTTACCGGAGCTCGAGTCCAGTGCACTTGACCACTCGACCACAAGACATTAATTTCTGCTTCTGCCAACTATTGCCTTCTCGACTCCAATATTTCTTAATTTTTTTTATTTGTTGATAGGATATCGCCGATGCAGCATACCGAAAGTCCCGTGGCAGACCTCAACTTCCGAATCTAAGTGAACTTATCGCAGATTTATTGTTCAGTTTAATCGTACAGGCTCTCTTTCTCATACAGGTAAGATTTAACCCCTGACCTCTACAACTTCTCACCTTTGCCCCTATCATCAGGCATTTTGACATCATTTTTTTTTAGGCACAACCAAGGGTTGTTGTTAAGACAATGTCAAGGTAAATTAGAAATTAGGTCAATATAAGAATGAAATAGCAGGTCTGTAAACCACCAGCCTCTCCCTAAAGCCTCCTCCCACCCCAGCCTCCCCTACAAGTCAACTGTTATGTAGCACAAATTTCATTCCGTCTTTCCAATCTGACTTTTTCAAATTGACGTTTTAAAATTTTCTCATCTTGTTCCCCAGAGTATGCTGGTGAGCCTGGTACCCATACCAGGCGTGGGTCAATTCTTGAGCCTACTTCATCTCTGTCTTCTAAACTCACTGTATGCATTCGAGTATAAGTGGTTCAACATGGGTGAGTCTAGTTCCCCTTGCATGTATGACATCACAAGCTCAAACAGCGCCCTCAAGGAAGACCTATCACTGGCTTAGAGTTGTGCGTTGCGCATACATGCATGCATTTTTTTGATCTCCGTTGTTTGACCTCGGCAATGACCGTCTGTGTAAGGGGTTAAAACCAGGGCCCAATTTCATAGTAACAGTAGCTAAGCACAACAAAATTATGCTTACCAGAATAAGGTTACCAGCCAAAATGCCATTTCACATGTACAATATGTGACTGGTGTCCTCCTTTTTTTGCTTAGCAGACAATTTTCAAGCAATATTTTCTGCTTAAGCAGCTCTATGAAATTGGGCCCTGGAGGAAAGAAGCTAAAAAGTGTATCCAGTCCTGTTTGTAAGTGTGATGCGATTCCACAGTTAGCCACACCCACTTCATAGATGCTTTGCTCTATCATTTAATACCCGAAACCCATAGGAAATGCATTTGAAGGCAATTTTTTTTTGGTAGTTTACATCAGAAAAAAATGGATGCCCTATAGACGATGTGACCTGTGACATCACATGTTTACAAAAGAGCCACAGAGCCTGGACTTCCGGCGGGCACATTTGTACACAGCTCAATGGAAGAATACAACAAAGCTTATGTTTTATGGAGATCGCACTGTCTGATTTTCCTCAACTTTTGATATGAAGAAAGGGGGGGGACATCTCAAAAGCTGTACAGCTGTTGCTTTTGTAAATTTTGAATTTTATGTGAAAATTATGATACAAAATGTAAATTTTTCCCTTTGAGCCTGTGTAGCATCTTGCCCGTCAGGAATAGCATTATAATGTACGAGGTCACCACTCTGTAAACAAATGTAACATGGTCTATATAAGGAAAGGAAAACCTGCTTTCTCAATAAGTGGACACTGTATTCAGCTGAAACTTTCACAGGTGACTTCTATTGTATCTTTCTTCATAATTTCCCCCCAAAATCAGCATTACCTTGACAAACACCAAATGATGACCCGACCTTTAAAGCTTGGTGTTGCTCTTAACCCAACAGGTTGGAAGGTCCATCGACGGCTGTCGTTGATCGAACTCAACTGGCCGTATTTCTTTGGTTTTGGTCTCCCGTTGGCTGTCTTGACGTCTTTACCTTCGTCCTATATCATCAGAGGCTGCCTGTTCTCCATTCTCTTCCCTTTGTTCATTATCAGCGGAAATGAAGCTGTGACACCAAGTCAACCGTGGTGAGTTTTGAGGAGGGGCTAGGGTAGGAGGGTGGTGGGGTCAGGGAGGGGGTGGTGGTGAGCGGGTTCGATGAATCCATTGAAATGGGGTGGGCTGGCATGGTTTGAATATCTGTTACACTTTACTTGTCAACCGTGGTGAGTTTTGAGGAGGGGCTAGGGGAGGAGGGTGGTGGGGTTAGGGAGGGGTGGTGAGGGGCTGGTTTGGATGAGTCTATTGAGATGGGGGTGGTGGCAGTTAGGGAGTGGGTGGTGAGAAGCAGGTTTGGATGAGTCCATTGAGATGGGGTGGTGGCAGTTAGGGAGGGGGTGGTGAGGGGCAGGTTTGGATGAGTCTATTGAGATGGGGGTGGTGGCAGTTAGGGAGGGGGTGGTGAGGGGCAGGTTTGGATGAGTCCATTGAGATTGTGTGGTGGTGGTGGTTAGGGGGCAGGGGTGATGGGGAGCGGGTTGGATGTGTCCATTGTGACTGGGTGGACTGGCATGGTTTGAACATCTGTCACACCATGTCAGCCTTGGTGAGTTTAGATGACATTTTGGATGATTCCATAAGGAAGAGGGAGGGTTGGATTGGTTTTAATATATCTCACACTACGTCAACCATGGTGAGTTTTTACAACTGAGGGTGTGGGGGGGGGTTGGGATGATTCCACTGAACAGTGGCTTTCTAGTTTTAAAAATACTTTACAAATAATGTCTGTTACTGTTATTTTTTACTGATTATATTTTTTGTTGTGCTCTCCTTTTATTTCAGTGATTTCCCACTTCACATTTTCTCACTGGTAGTTGAGGTCGCAAACCGGATATTTCACCGGACCGTCCACAGACCTAAAATGAGTCGGTAATTGTAGGTACTATACTTGAAATAGTTTTTTTATATCCACGACTATGCTGACTGAGGTAATGAACCAACTAAATGTCCACTGATCCACTACAAGTTGATAGATTCCTTACTTGGAGATGTGTGTATATCAACAACTGAGCAGACTGACTTGATGTACCAACAGATTGTCCACTGATCCACAATAAGTTGATGGATTTCGTGCATTTGGAAGTGTGTGACTGTGTATATCAACGACTAGGCTGGCTGGCATGATTTACCATCAGATTTTCCACAGATCCACCAATAGTTGATAGAATCTCAGAGTGGAAGTTTTTACAAGTCAACATTTAGGCTGACTGGTATGAGCTACCAAAGATGTTTATATATCAACAACTATGCCGAGTTGATATGATGTACAGTAGTTCATCCACACGTCCATAATTAGTTGATTAGTCAACTGACAAACATTCATCAAGGCTGACTGGTATGAGGTACCAGAGATGCTTATAGTTCATCCACACGTCCATAATTGGTTGATCAGTCAACTGACTAACTTCATCAAGGCTGACTGGTATGAGGTACCACAGATGTTTATGTATCAACGACAATGTCAAGGCGATAGATGAGCAATAGTTCATCCACACCTTTTTTAGTTGATTGGTCAACTGACAGACATTCGTCAACAAAGCTGACAGATATTGAAACACAGCTGGTGTTATCAAAATAAAGACTTATACCAAATACATTGTCAGCATTGAGACCTGTTGATAAAAAATGTTGTATTGTGTGTTGTAATAGATAGTTCCCAGTAGACGCCATCTTTACGGGCAAATTGCATTTTGGCTTGCAGGTGCGTCAAACGCTCAACTTATTAACGCAGCCGCGTTGTTCACTGACCAATCCTGCAATGAGTTTCGTGAAATGCGCGTGTGTTGCACGCCGTTCTCACACGAAACGCACGACTGTTTGTTCTAAACCGCCCGTAAAGATGGCGGATTTACGTCATACTGCAACCTATCTATAGATTACAAAAACATGCATATAAGCTTTCGTAGCAACAACTTTCCCATCAGAAGCAATGAAGGGGATACTTAATGTTAGGCCATAATAAGAAATAGTTGCATTGGGGATAAAGTATGGGATTCTTCTTTCTTTCTTTCAGGGGGGTGGGGGGATGGGGGATTTTACCAAAATTTTTTACTTCAAGCGCTGGGAGCATATTATGTATTAACCGAAGAATTATTTCAAATTGTCCAGACCTGTGCCATTAGAAATGTTGTAACATCGTATCAGATTTTTGGAGAAATAAAAAGAGGTGTTTTTTTTTTTTAACCGGAAAGTTTGAGAATGTTACCAAAGAAAGTTAGTTGAAGTTAAGCTCTTTGTTAAACCTCACACTGTTATACAAAAAAAATGTGTTTTGTAATTATTGAAGTAGCAATGAAATATGAATTTTATATAATGTCTGTTTAGCAAGGTTGTGGATTAATACCAGCGTGTGGAATTGCGACTTGCTCATTGAATATTATCTCAATTAAGAAAGTGAATCAAAGGTAGATTACATCCTTCTTGAGACATGACAAAAATGTACTTCCCAGTTACTGCCCCCTGAAAAAAAACTTGCCTGACTGAAAGTACATATTGTTCCTAGTATTCAGTGACATCGTTTTCGCCAGGTGTTGTTTCATTTTAAAGAAAAATGCAATTTTGTATCATTTTGAAGCGATGGTCGGCCGACAATCGTTTGAACGTGTGAGTTTTTGTACAACATGATCTGTCTGAAAGTTTTAAATCGTCGCCATTTGCTCTCGTTTTTTCTCGGCAGTCACGGACTGACAAATTGTAAACAGGTCGTTGGAACGATATTTCGTATTAAATCCAACCAAATCCACATTTTCTCGAAAACTGCAGCAATTGCCAATGGTGTAATTTCAACAATAGCAAAGTTAACTCAAGTCTTCATGATGCCTTACACTTTGTTTTATTGTAATTATATAACGACAGTATCTTGACTTGCATTGTTGTTGTCTTGTTTAATTAAACTTATGTAAATATTTACAAATGATTGTGTTATATGAAATATTTATTTGGAAAATAGAAATACTTTGTTTATTAAAAGTTGACAATGAGAAAAGAAGCGTTATAATTCCAAAAGCCTGTTAATTAAAATAAATTGTATAGTCTTGTAATTTCGTTCCCCCTCAATATTCCGAGTTTTTTTATGCCCAAATTTTGTTTATCTCCGAACGAAGTGTAAGTCGTCCAAATTTAAAAAAAACCACAAGGGGTAAGTCCAGCGTTTTTATCAAAATTCGGCCTAAAATTGAAAAAACCACAAGGGGTAAGTCCAACATTTTTATCAAAAATTCGGCCTAAAATTTTAAAAACCACAAGGGGTAAGTCCAGCGTTTTTATCAAAATTCGGCCTAAAGTTGAAAAAACCACAAGGGGTAATTTTTATCAAAATTCGGCCTAAAATTAAAAAAAACCACAAGGGGTAAGTCCAGCGTTTTTATCAAAGTTCGGCCTTAAATTGAAAAAAAAGCGGGGGTAAGTCCAGCATTTTTATCAAAATTCGGCCTTAAATTGAAAAAATCACAAGGGGTAAGTCCAGCATTTTTAACAAAATTCGGCCTTAACTTGAAAAAACCACAAGGGGTAAGTCCAGCATTTTTGTCAAAATTCGGCCTAAAATTGAAAAAACCACAAGGGGTAAGTCCAGCATTTTTATCAAAATTCGGCCTTAAATTGAAAAAATCACAAGGGGTAAGTCCAGCATTTTTATCAAAATTCGGCCTAAAATTGAAAAAACCACAAGGGGTAAGTCCAGCATTTTTATCAAAATTCGGCCTTAAATTGAAAAAATCACAAGGGGTAAGTCCAGCATTTTTATCAAAATTCGGCCTAAAATTGAAAAAACCACAAGGGGTAAGTCCAGCATTTTTATCAAAATTCGGCCTTAAATTGAAAAAATCACAAGGGGTAAGTCCAGCATTTTTATCAAAATTCGGCCTAAAATTGAAAAAACCACAAGGGGTAAGTCCAGCATTTTTATCAAAATTCGGCCTAAAATTGAAAAAACCACAAGGGGTAAGTCCAGCATTTTTATCAAAATTCGGCCTAAAATTGAAAAAACCACAAGGGGTAAGTCCAGCATTTTTATCAAAATTCGGCCTTAAATTGAAAAAAACCACAAGGGGTAAGTCCAGCGTTTTTTTAATCAAAATTCGGTCTTAAATTGAAAAACCACAAGCGTTTTTATCAAAATTCGGCCTTAAATTGAAAAAAAAAACCAAGGGGGTATAAAGTCCAGCATTTTTTATTTAAAAAGAAATTGACTGAGGTAAACCAGCTTATCATTCACGGCTATTAATCTGAACCCAACAACGGGAATTGCAAACAAAACCTTTGCCCTGTTTTCCAAAATGTTTAGGATTGAATTTAATGTTATTATAATTTCAGAGACCAACCTTGCGTCGTACCTTTGAACATTGACGGCTCAGATGTTGTTTCCGTGTAGCAACAATGAATGTGCACCACTCTGAACCTTTGTCATTATTCTGAAACGAACCAAGTGCAATGAATAACACTGCCTTGATACACGCCACCCCCTTTTTAATAAATAACCCGCAGGGTCAATATTTTGGATAATTGTTTGTCAAAGTTGCTATGGGGATGGTGTGTAAACGAATCGACATGAACGCTAGATTAGGCCGAATGTGGTGCTGTGTCTTATCCACTATCAAAGCTATACCGGTAGTATAATAGCCGTAGATAATTGTTTTATTTGTTGAACTGTTAATGGGCCTGACTGATATGCAGTGGATTTATAACAGCGTCTTGCAGAGATACCAGGACACGCAGTTAAAACGCTGGTATGCGTAATGCCTGTTTATATTGTATGAAAAGACAAAAGCAATAATTTGCAAGCGGCCGGTGTCAAAGTCGTTGATCTGAACTTGTAGTTGGTTATTTCATCAAGCAATGGCAGCTTCAACGTCAACTTTGACGCCAGTGGAGACGTTAGGTAACGTAGATTGGTTTGTGGCTGCATTATATATATTTTTTAAATCAACACATTCCAAACGTGGACACGTATTGTGACGCCCATGCCAGCCATCTCAGTTTTTGCGTTTGGGGCGGTACAATGTGACTCTTTACATGGACCGCTTTGAAAGATATTATAACTACGGTGTTCGGAAAAACCCTCTGGTTTCGGGAAAGCATTGCAACATGACCTCTCAACATTGTTCAAATTTTGTTTTATCAACATACCTGTGGTTTGCTGATTGCATTTTCTGTCTGGGAAGTAAAGATTCCAGAGGAAACACAGTGTCACAGATGCAGACAAACACAGTTATGAGGATTTTAATCATTGTTTGATTTATTCTAACTCATCGAGTCGTTCTAGTCGAGTGCAGTTTTTACAAGAACCTTGCAGGATGGTGCTAGCCCATCACCTACCTTCCGTACTGTTATTTATATTGCAGAAGAAAAGTTGATGCACGAAATCCATATCTACTTTTGCTCTGGTCTTGTTCTCCTTTTAAGGGTCGCCTCACGTGGACCAAAGTGCCCCGGGACAGAGGGCCGAGTCGCCTGCCAAAGTGTTGCCATCAGCCCCGCCCTTGTACACGCAAACCGCGCAGTTGCCCCTTCTCGCATCCGGGGACTTGTCGAGACCCGGTATGGACCAATCAATACGTGAGTATGCATCACACTATGAAAATTATTATTATATCTTTCTGGTAATGAAACCAAGGAGCCCTCAAAAGCGACTAGCACTGGGACCCGTAGGCCTGTGTGGAGAAGACGATGAAGAAGTGTCAGTTTTAGATGTGGGAGGAAAACCCCAAGTAGGAAAAACCCACACAATCAGGTAGGGACTGAAAACCCAATCCACATACAAGGCTCCGGTCCGGGATTCGAACCGGTGCCCACAGAGGTGAAAGGCAGGGAAAGAAACCACTGAGCCAACCTGACTGGTTTTGCTGTGAAACCACCGTGAAGTCTCAGTGAAGGACAGGATTTGGCTGAAATTCAAGGAGTTTTTCTCTTTCACCAACCGCCTTGACAAAAGAGTCTCCAGAATTTCACCATGCATTCAGGGAATGCTCTCCATCCAAGCGCAGAACACTTTAATTTGTGAATAACGTTTTCAGCATCACTGCAGCACAGTAAAAACACCGTGAAATATTTAGACCTCTGGCAAAAGAAGTCTGTGAAAACAAGGTGCAAAGGGAGAAATTGCAATCAAGGAGAAAAGTGGATTTTCAAGACGAAAATGTTTATAGTGTCATGACCGCCAGTTGGTAACTTATCTTGGTAAATCAGCATAGGTTAGAAATATCAGGGTTCAGATATTCTACACACGACGCATCAGCACAGTCAACCTTTGGAATTGCATGGAAAATAACTTACAAAACATCTCAAAGTTTGGGATACCATGAAAAGGTCGTGCATTGTATTTTAAAAGTATCATTCTAAATCTGCTTTTGTTGTTATTATTATTATAAATATTATTTTTTAATTATTATTCCATGGTCTTGATTTTATGTGGAAGTTATTGGTGCAAAAACTTCCCATGTTGAAACAACACAAGTGTCTCGCCTGCCATGAATTCCCCAGAAAATTGTTAAGCGATATTTCCTGCTTAAGCAGCTCGATGAAATTGGGCCCATTGCGCCATGTAACCTATGACATCGCATGTTAATAAAACAAAAAAATAAAAAAACAGAGCCCGGACTCCAAGTAAGTACAAATAGTACAAAGCACCATAGAGGACAACTAAAATGGATTGACACTAAGATTCTCATGAACTTGTTGAAATAAGAGCCCGGACTCCAAGTAAGTACAAATAGTACAAAGCACCATAGAGGACAACTAAAATGGATTGACACCACGATTCTCATAAACTTGTTGAAATATTTTTAAAAGGCAAACACTTCTCAAAAGTAGTTCAGTTGTTATGTTGATTTGTTATGTTGATTATTTGATTTGACGTGATCATTAATATGAAACACAGTGTATAGTATTCATTTCATACGAACAGTGCAGCACCTTGCCTGCCAACAAATGCCATGGAGTGTACAAAGAAGGGTTGGGGGTCTTGGCCGACGTCTCGGCCGAGGTCTCGGCTCGGTCTCGAAGATCTTGAATCCAACACTGGTACAAAGTCACTCCCTTTTTGATAAACAAGGTGATACGGTCTACTAAAAAGGGAAACAATCAAGAAAGTATACATTTTGTTTTTTGTTTTTTTTACAAACAAGAATACGTGCATAAAAATGGAAGTGATTTAATTATTAACAGGCTGCGGTCGCCCCTTATACAAACATTAGATTACTAATTCAGTACGTTGATTCATTTTGCACATTCAAGCTTGGAAAGCGCCCGCTGGCGAGACAGATTCACCATCCCACACTTGGCCGGACGCTCCGAGTTCAGACGTCGTATACAGTGAGAAGGTGCGGGAACCAGCGTACAAAATGACGCAGGCCATAACGAAAATTGACGGGTATGAAAGCACCACTACCAAGGAGAGTAAGTCTAAAGAGGGATTCATCCGCCATGTCATCCATGTTCGTAAAAAGCAAAAGAAAACAGCTCCTCTCGAATGAAACTGCTTGTTTCCATCAAAATATATTTAACAAAAAACGGGTAACCATTTTTAGCTAGTAACATGTTTTTTTTATGCTGAACTAAACGGGACAAACTTTTTCGCTATATCCAGCATCATTAGCTTTTCTCACCTGTTGGTGTTACAACTCTATGGGGATGAAGTCAATACCAGTTACCCTCTCGGGGAAGCAACGTGGTGAAAAAATTCTCCACATATTCCAAATATGGTCATAATTTTTTTTTCAATGGGCCAAAAAAGCCACGATTTTCTGTATTCGTCACCCCTTGTATACACCACAAGCCTGTAGACTCCCATTGGCCAGGCTATAACCACTGCCGAGTAAGAATTATTGAATGACAGCAGTCCCAAAGGACAGCTATGCCCTTGGGAATTGTAACTTGATATCTTAGTGAGCCAACTCCTTGTGCCATTATCTCTTTGTGTCAACCCTGTGCTGCCCAGAGCTAAAACAGGTCGTAAATAACACACACTGCTGGCCCAGACAAAAGCCCTTTGGGGATTAAAATTGCTTTGGGCTTGCAGGAGGGGGTCATTGACCTACAAAACTGAGTGGTGATAAAATCCTCCACCTGGAGGACACGCGTTATACAAAAGGGCCCGCTTCTCCGAGGGTTAAGAGTCAACCTTACCATAATGAGAATGGTAGTAAACAGTGCTTCGTCAACCTTTTCTTTAGTATAGTAACGTTCTTTTTTGGTATGGTACCACAGTTTTCCATCTATTGGGCATTCGGGCTGATTGGGTAAAAATGTTTGTTTTTAAAGAAGGTTCTGGTAAAACTTTCCATCTCCACACTGCACAAAAACGTTATCACGGATCAGTCATCTTCCACCCGCTCAAATCGTTCTATCAAAACCGAGGCTGGAAGCAGTACAATAGCCTGGCACCTTATGAAACAGTATGAATCAGTAATCACGATTATTTACGCATACAGGGGAACAAGACCAAGATGGTGCAGCATGACATTGGCTTAACATCTGCTTGCCTGCTTTTGGTAAAAAGGGTGCGAATATGTTGGTGCATGGTTTACTAACAACTGACAATATTTTGTTTAGGCCTGTTACGCCTAGGTACTGAAATATTATTATGTTAATGTATGAGTTTGTCACCAGGGCTGCAACTATAAATCATAGCATTGGAATGTTAGAAATCTAGAGATTTTGTTGTTTGTATGGTTGGTGTAAGTGTCTTTTAATATTCTTTTATCCATTCTATTGTTTTGATAACATACAAATATGCGGGTGCTTTTGTTAAAATTAAGTAGCATAAAATAATAGTTTTTATTTAAAATATTTTCAAACTCAAACTTAATTTCGGAGATAATGAGATAATAACAAAATGCGGGTGCTTTTGTTAAAAATTTTGTAGCATTAAAAGTTTTTTTTTTAATAATTGTAAACTCAAACCTAGTTTATGAAGAAAAAAAGACACGTAGTCGGCAGGATTCGAACCTGCGCGGGGAGACCCCAACAGATTTCTAGTCTGTCGCCTTAACCGCTCGGCCACGACTACCTTTGATAACACTTCTACCTGCATTGTTTGTGAACTTATTTTTCACTTGAACTCGAATAATAATTTAAAAAAACAAAAGGCCAAAAACGTAGTCGGCAGGATTCGAACCTGCGCGGGGAGACTCCAACAGATTTCTAGTCTGTCGCCTTAACCGCTCGGCCACGACTACCTTTGATAACACTTCTACATGCATTGTTTGGGAACTTATTTTTCACTTGAACTCCAATAATAATAAATCAACAAAAGTCCAAAAACGTAGTCGGCAGGATTCGAACCTGCGCGGGGAAACCCCAACAGATTTCTAGTCTGTCGCCTTAACCGCTCGGCCACGACTACCTTTGATAACACTTCTACCTGCATTGTTTGTGAACTTATTTTTCACTTGAACTCCAATAATAATAGATCAACAAAAGTCCAAAAACGTAGTCGGCAGGATTCGAACCTGCGCGGGGAGACCCCAACAGATTTCTAGTCTGTCGCCTTAACCGCTCGGCCACGACTACCTGTGGTGAAACCATCAACTTCCATTGTTTGTGAACTTATTTTTCACTTGAACTCCAATAATAATTTTAAAAAAAACAAAAGGCCAAAAACGTAGTCGGCAGGATTCGAACCTGCGCGGGGAAACCCCAACAGATTTCTAGTCTGTCGCCTTAACCGCTCGGCCACGACTACCTGTGGTGAAATCATAAACTTCCATTGTTTGTGAACTTATTTTTCACTTGAACTCCAATAATTATTAAAAAAAGGGCCAAAAACGTAGTCGTCAGGATTCGAACCTGCGCGGGGAGACCCCAACAGATTTCTAGTCTGTCGCCTTAACCGCTCGGCCACGACTACCTTTGATAACACTTCTACCTGCATTGTTTGTGAACTTATTTTTCACTTGAACTCCAATAATAATAGATCAACAAAAGTCCAAAAACGTAGTCGGCAGGATTCGAACCTGCGCGGGGAAACACCAACAGATTTCTAGTCTGTCGCCTTAACCGCTCGGCCACGACTACCTGTGTCTCTATTGACTTGTTTTTTATTTGTCTTCCCCAATTCGGGAACGCAGTGTAACATTTAAATAAAAAGACAAGACGAAGTCTCAGTCGGCGGGATTCGAACCTTTGTTGCGAACACCGATTGAAGCTAAAAGAATAAAATTTTCAAAATTAAACAAAATAAAATACAATCGTAGTCGGCAGGATTCGAACCTGCGCGGGGAGACTCCAACAGATTTTTAGTCTGTCGCCTTAACCGCTCGGCCACGACTACCTTTGATAACACTTCTACATGCATTGTTTGGGAACTTATTTTTCACTTGAACTCCAATAATAATAAATCAACAAAAGTCCAAAAACGTAGTCGGCAGGATTCGAACCTGCGCGGGGAAAAACCAACAGATTTCTAGTCTGTCGCCTTAACCGCTCGGCCACGACTACCTTTGATAACACTTCTACCTGCATTGTTTGTGAACTTATTTTTCACTTGAACTCCAATAATAATAGATCAACAAAAGTCCAAAAACGTAGTCGGCAGGATTCGAACCTGCGCGGGGAGACCCCAACAGATTTCTA
Organism: Pycnopodia helianthoides; assembly: GCA_032158295.1. Lineage (NCBI taxonomy): Eukaryota > Metazoa > Echinodermata > Asteroidea > Forcipulatida > Asteriidae > Pycnopodia > Pycnopodia helianthoides. Next base: position 2,130,486 of record CM063262.1, read on the forward strand.
GTCTGTCGCCTTAACCGCTCGGCCACGACTACCTGTGGTGAAACCATCAACTTCCATTGTTTGTGAACTTATTTTTCACTTGAACTCCAATAATAATAAAAAAACAAAAGGCCAAAAACGTAGTCGGCAGGATTCGAACCTGCGCGGGGAAACCCCAACAGATTTCTAGTCTGTCGCCTTAACCGCTCGGCCACGACTACCAGTGGTGAAATCATAAACTTCCATTGTTTGTGAACTTATTTTTCACTTGAACTCCAATAATTATTAAAAAAAGGGCCAAAAACGTAGTCTACAGGATTCGAACCTGCGCGGGGAGACCCCAACAGATTTCTAGTCTGTCGCCTTAACCGCTCGGCCACGACTACCTTTGATAACACTTCTACCTGCATTGTTTGTGAACTTATTTTTCACTTGAACTCCAATAATAATAGATCAACAAAAGTCCAAAAACGTAGTCGGCAGGATTCGAACCTGCGCGGGGAAACCCCAACAGATTTCTAGTCTGTCGCCTTAACCGCTCGGCCACGACTACCTGTGTCTCTATTGACTTGTTTTTTATTTGTCTTCCCCAATTCGGGAACGCAGTGTAACATTTAAATAAAAAGACAAGACGAAGTCTCAGTCGGCGGGATTCGAACCTTTGTTGCGAACACCGATTGAAGCTAAAAGAATAAAATTTTCAAAATTAAACAAAATAAAATACAATCGTAGTCGGCAGGATTCGAACCTGCGCGGGGAGACTCCAACAGATTTCTAGTCTGTCGCCTTAACCGCTCGGCCACGACTACCTTTTATAACACTTCTACATGCATTGTTTGGGAACTTATTTTTCACTTGAACTCCAATAATAATAAATCAACAAAAGTCCAAAAACGTAGTCGGCAGGATTCGAACCTGCGCGGGGAAACCCCAACAGATTTCTAGTCTGTCGCCTTAACCGCTCGGCCACGACTACCTTTGATAACACTTCTACCTGCATTGTTTGTGAACTTATTTTTCACTTGAACTCCAATAATAATAGATCAACAAAAGTCCAAAAACGTAGTCGGCAGGATTCGAACCTGCGCGGGGAGACCCCAACAGATTTCTAGTCTGTCGCCTTAACCGCTCGGCCACGACTACCTGTGGTGAAACCATCAACTTCCATTGTTTGTGAACTTATTTTTCACTTGAACTCCAATAATAATTAAAAAAAAAAAAAAGGCCAAAAACGTAGTCGGCAGGATTCGAACCTGCGCGGGGAAACCCCAACAGATTTCTAGTCTGTCGCCTTAACCGCTCGGCCACGACTACCTGTGGTGAAATCATAAACTTCCATTGTTTGTGAACTTATTTTTCACTTGAACTCCAATAATTATTAAAAAAAGGGCCAAAAACGTAGTCGGCAGGATTCGAACCTGCGCGGGGAGACCCAAACAGATTTCTAGTCTGTCGCCTTAACCGCTCGGCCACGACTACCTTTGATAACACTTCTACCTGCATTGTTTGTGAACTTATTTTTCACTTGAACTCCTATAATAATAGATCAACAAAAGTCCAAAAACGTAGTCGGCAGGATTCGAACCTGCGCGGGGAAACCCCAACAGATTTCTAGTCTGTCGCCTTAACCGCTCGGCCACGACTACCTGTGTCTCTATTGACTTGTTTTTTATTTGTCTTCCCCAATTCGGGAACGCAGTGTAACATTTAAATAAAAAGACAAGACGAAGTCTCAGTCGGCGGGATTCGAACCTTTGTTGCGAACACCGATTGAAGCTAAAAGAATAAAATTTTCAAAATTAAACAAAATAAAATACAATCGTAGTCGGCAGGATTCGAACCTGCGCGGGGAGACCCCAACAGATTTCTAGTCTGTCGCCTTAACCGCTCGGCCACGACTACTTGACGATTTGTTAACCAGATTCATTGATTTTATCAGATGTAATTACTTCTAATTGGTGTTCCTGTTTTATTTTTGTTTTCTCTTATTTATATCTCAACCAAATATCACCTTTTTTGTAAATATTAATTTAAGTCATCAGTGACATTTTTAACAGTCAGTTTATTAAAATCGTAGCTTGATGTCCACTTTCCCTTTTAAAACAATCGAATAACTCAATAACCTGTATTATTAATAACTACTTTGTTTGTTGAATGACTAATTTGGTGCTGATTACGAACTTAGAGCCCAAGTCGACAGCTGAATGGGACAGAGGACATAAGCTGATTAGAATAAAACACATTATGTGATAGAGATTAATTATTTGTTTGTTTTGGATTTGCTTTCCCGGGTCCCGCTTACAGGGGCTTTAATTTAAGTCATTCCATCTATTAAATAGACTAACCCATTAAGCCCCGCCCACCATGACAAATGCAACGGCGATCACGTGGTTAGTGCGAACCCTAACTTGCGTCACACACTTAGCGACCATTGATCCAAACAACAACGGTGATCAATGCAAAAGACACAACACAGCAATCTAAAATTATTTAGGAAACTTGTGTACATTGTTGTGATGGCGTTTTAACGTGTTTGACCTTTACGCGCGTGTTCCGCTGTTTTGATTGGTCAATGCATTAGGGGCGTGGCTTAACGGACCGATGTGCTTGTTTCATTTATTTTATTATTTCTATTAACTAAAAACACATTAGTTTAGAAGTTTTTGCTCCACTTGTTTCCTAAATTTGTTAGTGTTTAGTTTGAGAGGCTCGCATATCAGCTTGCTTTATTTCTCTACTAACCTTCTTTGCTACATGTTAGCTGCTTAAAATTCATGGTGCTCGCTTTGTCCGTTATGGCTGAACTCAATAATGTGCTCCATCATTAAACTTGTATGATGTCCATATAGACCATAGAGTTATATACAAGAGGGCGCACTGGCAATACTGCGTGCACAAACGCGCCGGGACCGCAAGGAGACACTAGCGCCATTTTTTAGAGGGCACAATTGAGTACGAAGTATACGATGTGCGTATGGTAAATGCACGCATCACGCGCTCGGTGTTCATGTTGTTGTTTTGCGTACAGTAAAGTAGTGGTAGTACACTTGAAACATGGCCGCACCACCCGCGCGACGAGTCACGTAACTTGGCTAGTGCGTCCTCTAGTTCTTATATATAACTCTATGATATAGACCCATTGCATTGGCCGCCATCTTTGATGAAACGCGCACGCGTACATGAAAGGCTATCAATGGCTGAGAATTGTGCGCAGCGCGTACCACGCGTGCACTTTTCCATTGTTTTTCATCAAAGATGGTGGTCAGTGACGTCATATGCAATCCATCTATTGCAGCATGTAAGTGCACTGGGGATTGCTGGAGATAAATAGGCTATTTGTACATTGTTGACGTATTTTTGATCATGCGCACTCTTCCGTTCGAGAGCTCCTCGACAGAAACTTGTTTCTTTTGGGTAATCCTGCGGGAGCTTTTGGGGTGTTATTTTCTGTTTCACTGTTCACTGTTTGTATTATCCCGGGAAATGAAATATATATATATATATACCATCCCATTGTTCTTTGCCTCTCTTTTTTGCTATAAATGGATATGTTTTTCGTTTGTGCTTGTTTTTGCCTCTGACGAAGGTCCGGTTTGGATCGAAAGCTAAGGCCATCTACCCTACAAATTTTATATATATATATATATATATATATATATATATATATATATATATATATATATATATATATATATATATATATATATATATATATATATATATATATATATATATATATATATATATATATATATATATATATATATATATATATATATATATATATATATATATATATATATATATATATATATATATATATATATATATATATATATATATATATATATATATATATATATATGTATGTATATATATATATATATATATATATACGTTAAACCGGAGGTCGTTGGTTCAAATCCGGCTCTAGTCAATTTTTCTTTGTTCAACCCGAAATCATTTTAAAAATGTACCAAGTCAGTTTCCCTTGTGGTTTATTATTTGATATATATATATATATATATATAATATATATAATAAATCATTTTGCCATGTTTATATCACCACCGTGGTGGTGATATTTCAGCTTAATAGAACATTAACAATGACGCCAAACTTTAATTTCTCAAATTTGTAGTCCCGAAGAAAATTTACGCTGGTGAGGAGATTTCCAAAAATAAATAAATCATCAGTAACTAAAAGCCGTAGAGTTTGGACCCACAAATCAATCTGTTCAAGAGCTCAGAATTGTAAACTGTGCTAAAACAATTACTTCAAAACCGGGCAAAAACGTGTTTTCTACAAAACAACTCAGTGAAGAATACAAACAGGATACCAGCTAAATTGCAATATTGTATAAATTTTTTGCTAAGAAGGGAATAATCTCATAGAGCTCCTTAGTAGAAACTTTTGCTTAACAGTTTTCTGCTCAGCAAAAATAAGCGGGATATCAGTCACAGACGGTAAGTGTGATATGGTGATATGGTTGGTAACCTTATTCTGGTAAGCAAAAGTTGTTTTGTGATTGCTACTTTTTGTGTTAAGCACCTCCTGTGACATTGGGCCCAGCTTTAAATAAAATGCACCGTGATTTAAGTAGGGCGCCACCTATCGTTTATTACAATGTCTTTTTGATTTCAAGTATTGACATTCTTATTAAAATACAAACACTTTTCTGTTTGGCACTTTTATAGGCAAACCCACGGAAAGGCCTAGATTGCAAATACCACAAAACCGACAGCGGAATTACAAATCGTAAGTGTTATTCAATTTTATAAAAAAAAAAAAATGACCCAACTAGCTCAAAGACGAAAGAAAAAAGTCAAATTCAAAGAAAACTAAAATCTTACAGGGTACCGTTTTAATGCTCTTAAGGTTTTGAAAGTAAACAATAACAAAAACATTCGCTGATAAAACAGATAACGAGGACGCATTATTTTTTGGGGTGGTGACCAGAAATACTGGGGTATAATCTAACCCTGCAGTGAGGAAATGCTGACATATATTTTAATATATCCATTGTCTTAACAACATCGTAAACACTGGTCAGTTTTTATGCCACGATATCCTAAGCTTGGACCATGCCACACGTCCTAGAGGGGGTGTCAATCAACAATGGGTCGGTGATTTGGTTGAAAGGGGCAGGACAAAACTCTGCCAGCATCTTTTGTGCACAAAATCGGGTAAGTCAATGTCAATGGTATAGATGAAACCAATTTATCAACTTAATCAATGAAGCAAACATTAATTAACACAAGTAATACATGTACACAGCACACTTAAATACAAGAAATCGCTGAAAATGGAAAACAAATCCTCTTAACCTATGGACAAAGTTTGCCAGCATGTGTTGACAACGAACCACATGGGCATTGCAACCAAACAGGTCCCTCGCTAGCTGCAGGGTTGGCAACACCCCTAATTCACGGCAAAATAAATGGTGTGTCCTGGGGTCGATTTCACAAAACTCTTCCTAACTTAGGACTAGTCCTAGGCAATGCTAAGAGATAGGACTAGTCCTAAGTTAGGACCAGTACTTAGGACTAGTCCTGTCTCTTAGCATTGCCTAGGACTAGTCCTAAGTTAGGAAGAGTTTTGTGAAATCGACCCCCGGACACAGTACGTCATTACAGAAGACATAGGTTAAACTACGAGCACAAAATCCGTTCAACCAAGCACCCAAAAGATAATTTCATGGTTTCACGAAAGTCAATTTTACCATCCCTCAAGACACCCCTTGAAAATATGATATGGAAATTCGATTGTGCCACCAGTGCCTGCAAAGACATACCTGACACGGAAGCGAAACGTGCACTCGTTGACCTGGCTGCACATCACTGTTGCTATGGTAAACGAACTGCTCATGACATGAACATAAGTAAGATCGACTATTCGTCTGCCACCAGAGTAAGTATCTCCCACTGCTTAAGTTGTGTATTCCAAAGTTATTTTGGTTGTTTTATACGGAGCTCCCAAAATCACGGGCGGCCAATGGGGCAAAAAAATGCAACTACAAAAATAAAGTGACATACACGCATAAGAATTTACGCGTTGTGTCTTTTTCCATGACCGTTTAAGGGTCTCCATAGTCTTAAAATGGTTTGTTGTTGTAATATTGAATTCAATTTTGTCTCAAAACAACGGCATAATTAATGTTTTGCTTTGAATTTGAGAGTGCGATCCATTTGTAGGTTTTACAAGAAAAGTTGACCGGAAGCATTGAACTATGAACTTCTTGATTAATTGTTCAGTCTAAATGTGTTGTGTTTTATTTGAATGCTTCCTGCTGTCTTTTTTTAAGTACACTTTGGAGACGTTTGTGGATAGCCGGACCTCTAAACGAGACTACGTCCCATACAAAGGTAAATCACAAGGCAGCTCAAAGTATGAATACTACTTTGCCAGGTAGTCATATTTTAGAAGAGTGAAAATTGTTTTATTTCTCTGGTTTTGAATAAGCAAGCACATGTTGCCAGTCAGAATAAGCAAAGGTGATTTGGGGGGTCGTCAGATGCTACTGTTTCTGACAATAATAAGTATCTGTAACAAGGAAACTTGCGGGTACAAAAATGTAACAATCTCTTTTGGAAGGAGTGTTGGCTCTGAGAAGGGCCATTCGGTGTGGTCTCGCCGTTTCGAACAGTATACTCTGCTCGTCTTCAGCGATCCCAGAGACTGTGTTTCAGACGGTCCGTGGAAGATTAATTGCCTCAGAATTTGTGAACTTTCGGTCGAAAACTATTTGTTGTTTTCCTGATGGTAAAGTTCACTGTGCTTAATCTTTACAAGGGTACATTTCTCACGGGGATTGGCATATGCTCTTTCTGTCATTGCTTCAGGTCAAACCGTGGACAGTCCAAAAGCGGGCCCAACACCCTCTCTTTGGGATGTACCGAACCTTTCTTGTCAGAATTTGAAACCCGGCGTTACAAAATTGAAAGTGCCACATAGCTCGACCATCGAGGTAAGAAATCTGTGATCGTCGTTTTTATATGTAACGACAAATTCATTCAAAGGTGAATTTTTTAGAAAGTAAAATATTACGTTGGGCCCGGAGCGGTCTAGAGCATCCAGCTCCTTTTGCCGGAGCAACCAGTAGTGAATGGGTACCTGCAGCGAGGAAAAGCAAGTTGTGAGCCCGTTTTGCTGCCGGTGTCGCATACTCCTAAGGAGTTGAGATGGTTTGGAGGAATGCTTAAGTCCCTTGACCAGAGAAATTAATAGTGTATACAGCGCTTTAAGTATATACGCATGCATTTTTATTTGTTATAAAATCAGCACAGTCATATTCGGCTCAGCGTAATTATAAACAAAATTACGAAACTCCAATTTTATAAGTCAATGCAAAAGTTTCGTTTGATCTTTCCGATGTTGTTTTCATTTATTGTTTTCATTTGTTTACGTTCGATTCATTCTTACTGATATTGTTTTCTCCCCATTAGACGTGTTTTGCTTGTACTGGACGTGGCTTTAATAAATGCTTCAAATGTAAAGGCAGGGGAAAGGTACGACTGGGAGAACTAAATAGTTTTATTTGTTGGTTAAACAGTTTTAATAAAGAAATTATAAAAGTATTCATCATTAACACATCTTGACCATTCGCATTCTTAAATATGCGCCCTGCTGTGGAGAGTTGTATAGACCTTCTTATGCATTGACGTCATCACACCGCCATCTTAGATGTAAAACGATGATGCAACAATGGAAAGTGCACTTCTACAGTGGGGGATGGGCCAGTGAGCAACCTTCTTCTGACTTCTAGCCGAGGGCGCCCTACTCAGAAGACATCATATGCATACGGTCCATTGTTCTTTCCATCGCCCCGTGTACTTAACATCCCCTATACACTTTGAACACACAATTCCTTGAAGGAACATCCCTCTGTAGAAATATGTGGATACATTTTGTTCCTATTCATTTGTCCGGATTCCGTATAATATGCACCATTGTGTCTGAAGTTAATTTCGTGTTTTTCAACATTTCATTTTCAGACCAGATGCAAATATTGCAAGGCTACGGGTCAGAAGAAGAATGTGGACTGTGTGGACTGCCGAGGCAGCGGAAGACAGAGGTTTGTTCAACCTGCTATAGACCTTGCCATTGTTGATAAACAAACAGCCCGAGTTTTTGCCAACCAAGGTTGGAAAACTATGGGAGACCATAAATGCAAAGCAAAAAAGGATAGCCACAGCTAGCTTTGTGACAATGTTACCCAAATATTACAAAATAGGGTTGACTTTGTTGGAAACAAAGCAACTAATCATAGATGTATTTTTTATGAATCTTGTTTTGGAAGTTTGCAGAAATTTTGTTGGTCACAACATCTGTACCCGCGATTGAATGTTTTGCTAATATTCAGCGCGGTTTGTTCAACAAAAGAACGGTCTATAAACGGCCCTGGTCCGGGTCCGCTGTGCACACCCTCTATGTCAGCTGTTTCAAAATTGAAATCAAATTTGCCGTTCAGATCAAAATTGAAATCAATTTGCCGTTCAGATCAAAATTGCAACGCGCATGAGTTGCCCCAGAGAGATTATTTTATGCACTTGACAACAACAAAGCATTTTCCGAGTTCTGTTCCCCACTTGATGACGTCATTATTATGTTTTTGGTCAAAGGTGTTATCGGTGTAATGGACACGCTGTCATATCGTGCAGCGTGTGTGACGCGTACAAGCAGCTGGAATTCTTCGTCTTGGTAACTTCAACAATGTAAGTGTACCGGTAGTCCTTGCTGGATCAGTTAAGAGTCCGTTGTAGTAGGCCGATCCATTAAGCCCCACCCCCTTAACATATTGACCAATCACAGCATTGGCTGCATCACCACTGCACACGCGGGCAGCACATGTGCATCTTTCCAATGCCACACTCACAACATAAACGTGCGCGCTTTAAGTCTACGCGCGCACGCATGTTAACTTTTCTAATGGGATTTTAGTGTGTCGGAATTTCGGTGGCGTAGCCATTTGATTGGTCAGCACGTAAGGGGCGGAGCTTAATTGATCGCTCTGTTGAAGGTCAAAATAAACTTTTAAAAATGTTGAGCCTTAATATAATATACATCATGCCGATGGTGCAAAGAGCTTTATACTGTATTATTGTCATAATAGCTCTACAAAATGACGTCACTAGAGCTGTGTGTTGAGGGAGTTTGGACACGGGGAGGGACCGGTTTTATTTGGTCACGTGGTTGCTGGACGCCATTTTTGGTCCAAATGCAGCACAACCCAATGTTTCAGTCTGGTCTGGAACCCTATGGGCGCACTTGCGTTTTGGGGGACTGAAAATGGCCATCTAGTTGCAAGATGTCACAACTCTCTGAATACACGGCTCTTTGTGTGTCACTGCAGTAGAGCGCCCTCAACCAGATGTCGAAAGGTGGTTTCTTATTGGCCCACAGTGTGCACCGTTTCTACATTGGTGTGCGTTTCCATAATTTCATTGTTCTACCTCTAAGATGACGACACGATGACGTCATTGTTAGCTAGGTTGCAACGACAAAAGATTATGTAAAGATTCATGCACTAATTACATGATCGTGAATATTTTGTTTAACTAATAGTGCTGTCAAGAAGGATGGTTCTTACATCATGTTGAGAAGAAGTTGCCAAGGAGCCTATTGGTGAAAGGACTCGAAGGGGTTACACTTCTTGAAGAAGCCGAACAATCGGTAAATATCATAACTGAGTTCGATAATGATTAGCAAACTTTCTTTGTTACCCTAAGTGCAATAATCTTAAATATGTATGCGTTTTATTTCGCCAGATCATGCCGAATTATGGTTTTGTTTTTATCGTGTTCAGTAAAAATGAGGACATCCAATTTAACTTCCTGTTGCATACATTCGGCGACTTTTTTCTCCAAAGCCGCCATGTGTGTAATTTTTCAAAATCGCTCATTTCATCCTCCAATTGCATTTTTTTATGACAGAAACTGATAGTTCTAAATTCTATAAGGACCACAGACTCTACACTTTGCAAAATATTATGTGAAAGGCAAGTCCAAGTTGTTATAACATAAATCTCAACAACCTATGATGCATTTCGTATGTTGTTCTAGTAATTGCGGAAGCCATTTGTGTAAAGTGAGTGCGGCTTAACTATGTGTGGAATTACGTAACACCATACATTGTTTTATACCAATAGGTGGCGCCCTTGAGTGACTTCACAGTCTCCGAGGTGAACAGCCAATCGGAAAAGTTTGGTGCAAAGCACGCCAAGGTGAAAACGGAACGAGTCATACACCAGGTAATGCATATTCAAAAGAAAATTAAAGGCGGGAAAAAATGAACACATTTTGAGATTTGTCCTTTTTTTCTCATAAAAAAAGATAAAAATCGTACTTTTCAATCGCCAACAAAATTTAAGATTAACAAGTTTTCATACGTAGGACCATCTGCACCTTTTGCCTGTCAGGGCTTCGGAGCTTTTGTAAACATGTGATGTCACGGCAAGGTGAAAACTAACCAAGCTAGGACCTTTAATTTGTTGTCGTCCTAATTAATTTGGGTGAATTGTCCATAATAACACTTTTAGTAATCTAGTTCAGTTTTAAATTACAGAACCAAAAGGTGGTCGGGATCCCAATCGCAGAGGTCCAATACACGTGGAAGGGCAAGGATGGGAGATACTGGATCTATGGTCAGCAACGTCAAGTATACGCACCAGACTACCCACAGCAGTGCTGTTGTAAATACAAATGCTCCATACTGTGATTTAACATGAGAGTGCCATCATCAAGTGACAATGACGTCACCATTAGGTGACCACGACATCATCAAATTATGGTTCTATCAAGGGAACCATACATTAGGGTTGAGGCTAGAGCCAGGGCACTTCCTGTAACGTCACAGCGTCACAGCGTTACAACGTCACATACGTCACAACGTCACAACATTGCAAATTGTAGTAAACTGCGGCGAGCCATTCACTAAGTGCATAGACCTCACGAAACAATGATACATTTTGGGCTAGGCTTGCATGATGACTACCACGTCCGTAAAAACTATAATACATTTTTTGCTAGGTTTGCAAGGACGGCACACACTTTGAATTATTGCATGATGACTACCCCGTCCGCAAAAAAAAAAGTATCCTTTTTTTTTCAAGATGGTAAATTTCACGGGAGGCACGTGCACCCCCTCCCCAATTAACATTCGTACCACCCCGGTGCCCCCCCCCCCAATTAAAATATGGAATTTGGGATTATAAATTACCCTTGAAAGTAAAATGTGACATTTTATTAGCTTTTAGTGTGATCGTTTTAATTTTGTTTTAACTACTTTTCCCTTTTCACTCAGACATTGAGTTTGTTTTTACACTCACGTCAGATCATATATAAAATAAAGAGCGAGTGTCAAAACAAAAGCGCTTTAAAGGGGCTTGTTTAAGTCAGAGAAATTTAACCAGAAACTACAGTTTTTATTGGCCAGAAGTACCTCCTAGAAAAAAAGAAATGTTGCACCCCTTGTGCCCCCCTCTCAAATGTTACTCTATTGTTTCGGCGCTGTGCGTCATGCAGGGAGTGCGATGAGGCTGATAGCCTTAGCCGATGCAACATAGACTATAACAACGCCGCAGGACCATGTCGCAGACAAATCCCCTTTCTTGGTCTATAACAGTCTTAACAACCAAACAATTGTAATAAGTTTAATGTCATACTTGCTTTTTTGTCTTTTGAGATAATACTTACCACTAGCAGAAAAGATACACTAACAAAACGAGTTAAAACTATATTTGTTTTGTTGTATGTACACGGAATGTATAATAGACGTCCGTTAGCAAAATCATTTCGTAATATGACATGTTAATAATAGTTATAGATGAAATATTTCTGTAATATATGTCAGTATTTTTGTTCTAAATCCGTGTATGAATATACAATGCGTTGCTATGGTTTTTTAAACCAAAGATTATAAGCCTACATCGGTTTTCTTCAGAAATAATCTCAAGGGAACGACGCGAGACCATGTCACAAACAAATCACCTTTCTTGTCTTTGTCTTAAAATCCTACCAATTGTAATAAGTTTAATATCATACTTGCTTTCTTTTGGATAATACTCGGATATTTTATCATTTGTAGAAAAAAAGACTAACAAAACGAGTGTCGTGCACAGATTTGTTTATACTAGACGTTAGCAAGATCATTTTTTTGCAAAAATGACATGTTGATTACAGTTATAGATGAATTATTTATGTACAAATTGTCAGATTTTGTTTTTCTCAATGTACGGTATGTTTTATATTAAGCGTTGCTATGGTTCTTAAACCGAAGTTTTATATAGATTTTCTTTAGACCGATTACATAAATTTTGCTGAGGATACGTTTGTTAGACATTATTTGTTTTGTAGTTTCTATAACAAAGATCACTAGTTTCTCAACAATTAATTTAAACTCTTAGTCTTAGACCACTTTGTTTATAGGTCACTGTGTCCCGAAATCGTGTGTAAAGATGACTCAGAAATGGGTCAAACTGGCGCAAAATATGTCATCATCACAATTTGACCAGTATCCAGTATCCGGGTGAACATTTATGTTCTGCAGCACACGCTGGCTACGGAGTCAACAGTTAAGGGATAGGGAAGAACAGCCTATCCCTTAACTGTTGACTCCATAGCCGACGTGTGCTGCAGGAAAAAAATCGCTATCCGGGTCAGCCTGACCCGGAAATGGTTCAGGCCCCCCCCCCCCTGTGACCCGGAATCCGGGTGCTCACAATCCTGAGGGGGCACTCACATTAAGGTGGATTCCATCCACGTCAAAGAAAACAGGTCATGAAAACTTTTTAAAAAAATAGTAAGCCGTCATCGATTTGGTAACCCCTCGCAATCCAGCAATGGGTAAACCCCCTCCCCCACCCTCCCTTTCCTGCTCCCCTCTCCAAACACCCGTCCCACGGTACGTCACTGAAAGTCCGTGGACCTAATCCTGTTTCCTTAAAGTAATTTCGATTGATTTTTTTTGCCTGAGTAACCAAACCTTGCCGTGCATTAGACTTATACTTATAGATTGTGTTGGTAGGCCCTATACGGCTTCTCACTGAAAAGGTCAGTGTTGTTATCATAATTTTGTCGATTGGGATACCTGACGTTTTGACAGTGGGGAGTAATTTTTGTCGATATAAAAGGCATTGATCAAGGTTAAATTGTACTTGGCCTCTGTCACCATACACGATATCATGAGACATGAAGCAAATAAAAAAATTGCATAAAAAAGGAAAGAAGCAAAATTTGATTTTCGCATAGTTTTCTCGGGAGCAGTAAAGCACTAATCAAAAAAAAATGTTTTTGTGATATCAAAGTGTTCCCTTTGCATATAGTGCCGTTGCTTGCCTAAGATTGTATACAAATCCAAGACAATTACCTTTCTAGTCTTTGTATTATACACGGTATTCAGAAGACAGTGGTAATAAAATAATTTTTTTTAAACGCATTGTTAGTCTCACAGCTTACTTTAATTAGTTTTGACAAACTTGACATTACTTCAATGTTTTCCTGATGAGAAATCGGACCGCGCAACCTCCAGAAAAAAACAAAGAGTAAGATTTGATGTTTTCCCTTCTAAATGAGATGTGTACCATCCCTTGGAGACATCTTTTGTTCTTTCCTTTGTCCCTTGTAGTTAAGAACCTCCCGTAGACTTTGTACACCAAATTCCTTTCTTTATAATTTCCCTATGGAGACTCTTTGTTATCCAATTTTTCTGTTCTGTTCTCGGTCTCCATAAGGTAAGTGAAAATGAAATCAGCTAGTCTGGGCTCTGTGGCTCTTTTGTAAACATGTGACGTCACTGATTACATGGTCTACTAAAAAATATATATAAATTTACAGCATGTTTTATGATGATAAACAAGAAAATCGGACCGCGCAATCTCCAGAAAAACCATAGTGTAAGATTGATGTTTTTTCCTTCTAAATGAGCTGTGCACACACTGTGTCTGCAGCTAGTCTGGGCTCTGTGGCTCCTTTGTAAACTTGTGACGTCACAGATTACATGGTCTACTATGAACGCGTACTAAAAAATCAAAATACAAACCTCATTTTTAGAATCATCAATCATTGGTAACTCGTTGGTAACATTTGATAAAGCCAACGTTACTTAAGTGACACTAACCTGATCAGCACGTAAATATACATTGAGTAATATATTTTGGTTACAATTACAATTTTAAAAAATTACTACAAATTGTAACGCAGATTTATGTCGATTTATATATTTTGCACCCTGGTAGGCCTACTCCTGTAACGTATACATAATTGATATTACCAATGTATTTAGAGCAAACCAATATAAATTGTTTTGTTGTTGTTGTTTTTGTATTAAACTAAACATTGTGCAGATTTGTACAGCCAGGTGGCTTGCATAACTTGGTAGTCTTGACTACCTTTATATAGGAAACGACGGGGTGGAGCCATCTATTATCAGTTGTCCGCAGTGTTATCATTCATACGCCTTCAGGCAGCTATTAATCAGTTTGGAAGATCATGGTAGAGAAAAAAAATGTGTTTTACAGAAAAAATAAACACCACAATATGAAAAAAAAACATTGCATTAACATTTTGAAGGGTGCCTACGGCAGTCTCGACCGTGAAAAAAGGGTAGTTCTGTATGAGGAGGACGAGTGACAGCGCGGGGTGGATGGAGATTGATTGTCTCTCACTTCGATGCGAAGGCCGCGTTTTTGTTGAAGAGGTATACCGAGGCCTTGCTGCTGCCTCTTGTCCCGGTGGATAAAACGACTAGCTTTAACGGGTGGGCGCCACTCAGTGCTGCGATGGACGCCTTGAGGACGGAGTTTCGACGGCGGAATCTCGGCTTTGGGGAAATGCCTGCCTCGTTATTCATGTCACCACAGGTTTGTGTTCATGTCTGGTTGATGTTGTAGTTGCATGTGGAGGAGGAGAGAACGATCTGGTGAAGAGCAAAAATCAATTTGTATTTGAATGATTGTTTTTAATTGCGTTACCGGCGTGTCATTGGAAAATCCTGCTTTTGACTTGGGAATCTTGCCAAATCAAATATCGTTCATCTCCTTGCATCTACTTTAAGTCCATCCCGGATGCTTTTAATGCTATATCACGCGAAGCGATTTACAGGCAGCCAGTTCCAGACAATCGCCACCAAGAACAAAAAAAAACATTCACATCTCTCGGTGCTCTGATTATTTTTCTTGAAAAATAGTGAGTGTAAAACAGCTAGAAGATTGTCTCTTATGGCATGCGGACGAAGTGTCTATTATGCATGCAGCATACACTATGAAAATCTTTGTCTTGAAAATGGAGTGAAAATCCACATTTCTCCTTGAAATCGTCAATTCCCCCTTTTCACCTAGTTTTCACGAAGTTCTTTTTGAACTAGCCAGAGCTTAAGTGTTTTATGTTGTTTTTACTGAGCTGTGCTGCTGAAAACATGAATCACCAATTGAAGAGTTCTAGGCTTGGATGGAGAGCATTCCCTGATATCATGGTGAAACTCACGGAGGCCAGCAAATGGTTCGGAGACTTTTTTTTCAAGGTGATTTAAGGAAATTGCAATTCCATTAAAGCATGGTGAAAGAGAAATAACTCCTTGAATTTCAGCCAAATCCTGCACTTCACTGAGATTTCACGGTGGTTTCACAGCAAAGATTTTCATAGTGATAGTTGGTTGCTCTCCAAGTTACTGGGGGGGGGGGGGTTGCTCTGTGTCACTTTTATATCCTCTACCAAACTGCTCATTATTGTCTTTCAACACCGAAGGCAAATTATTATATTCTTTTTACGGCGATGGGACTTTTTTTACCTGCTGCACCTCAACTAAGGGACTCTTAACCCATTTGTACTTGCTCCATGCTCTTCGATTTACATCGTTCCCTGGACGACCTCTGCTCGGTATATTATATTGTCCAGAGTATGAAAATAAAAGAAACACAAAAATCATGTTAAAAAAATGAGTTAACAATTTTGCTATTCATAACTGTTTAGTATGTAAAATTGTATAAATTGTTTACTTTAGATAAACGGTGTATTATAAATGCTACTACTATTATTATCATAAGATTATGTTACATCGTCTCTGTGCCAGCAAGAATTTCCAACATATTGCCCCAAATTGTCACGAAATACAGCATATTATTCGATTTAATTTCTTTTACAAAAAAGGTGTTGGGAACAAAACTTTCCACCGGTCATTCTGGGGACGTGTTTATGTCCCATGTAAATTTTATTTCGAGAATTTGAGTTTGAAGTTGGATATTTGTAGCCGTTAAAATTCACTTCTCCAGATTGCGTACATTCTTTGAATCAAGATAAGGTACAATCTGTGTGGTGTTGACGTAACTGTTGACCTCAGTGAGCTTTCACTCTGCCGCCCCCTGGCGAGAGGTCAAGATAAGATGATGTAATGTTTGCAGGGCCTCAGGCGATGTTTTTTTATAAAGGAAAATTTACATTGTATCATTATTTTCTAAAAATGTAAAGCGGATAGAAGCATAATTTGTGCGTTTTCGAAAAACAGCTTTTGGTCGAGCTTTGGCTATGGATTCATGTTCTTACAAACCAACTGCTTAGAAGCTGTAGTGCTTCGGCACAGTACATTGACATGGCTTAAGCCATATGGCAATTAAGTCGTTGTTTGGAAAGCACCAGATTATTTTTGTTTGTTTAATTACATGAATATATTGTCTTTGCAGTGCGGTGTTCGTTGGCAAACGATGTATATAGCGTATCGTGTGGTGATTGCAGTATACCAGCTATCGTGGAACATCGCTATACCAATGATATGGGGGCACCCTGACTTCTACCGGTACCAAGTAGATAGCAAAACCAAATGGATCATCTACCTGTCTAACTGGTCCTTCTGCATATTGACGTTGTATCTTGTGTCGGCGGCTCTTTCGTGTTTACTCTATAAGCGACAAACGCAAATACATGGTAAGGCAACGGGTTTTGAATTGCACAATTCCAGCCAAGGGCGCCCTCTGCTAGAGCTATAAAAAAGTTTGAAGCTCTGTGGCCAATTCTGTGCGCTGAGAATAATGGACATTTCCATTGTTTCACAACGATTAGTCTTTTTACACCGCAGTAAAAGGTGATTCTTACCCAAAAGACATGGTATCACTGATGATTTTTTTGCTATGTAAAAAAATAACATTATTTGGTTTTCCTCGTCTTTCAGTAAATGACGCCCAGCTCGCTGCAGACGACACACCACAAGACGGACCATCTGAAGGGGAAGCCCCGTTGCCATGGTATTTCAAACTAACATGGCTGCTTCAAAACCTAGCATACAGCGCCTGCGCGTTCGTCACCCTCGGCTATTGGCTCGTTGAGTTCAAACCAGGCTCGACAATCGTTCAAATATTCACCCTTCACGTCCACGGAGTATGCTTGCTCTTGGTGCTCGCGGATTTGATGGTCGTCTCAAACCCTCTTCGCCTTCTCCACGCCCTCTACGTCTACCTTTACTTTCTCGTCTACCAGATTTTCGCCCTCATCTACTACACATCGGGGGGAACCAACCCCTATGGACAGACGCACCTGTACAGGGGTTTCATCGACTGGGAGAACTCGCCTACGACATCGCTGGTCGTGTTGTTGGCCGGTACCGTATTATTAGCTGCGTGTTTCCACGGTTTTTTCTTCGGACTGTCAAAGCTCAAGAGTGCGGTTATCAAACGTGGGAGGGCGCGGTCGCTCTGCTGTTGTAAATGAGGAAATCGGGGAAAAAATATCGAACTGGAAGTGGGCGTGGTCAGGAGACCGTGTTAAGTGTGACGTCACTCGTTTCTGACTTCTTTCAGGCACAATATATATATATATAGCTCAATGTAGACACTATCAAATCTAACACTTCAGTGTTTTTACAGAAATTCACCGCACGGTCTGTACAAACGTTTGGCTTCGGAGACAGTGCGGCACGTGTTCATAAACTAGTTTCAGCTTTAATTTTTACAATTGTTACTTTTAGGGTAGGGGGAAATAGTCCAGTTGACCACTTATAACTATTGTAGTGTCTTACCTGCCAGGAAAACGCCTGGAATGTACAATGTCGTTCTTTTTGTAAATAAGGTGGTGTGGTCTTTACACATTTTTAATTGAAGCATTTTTTATTAGTTCTACTGACATTTTCATCTGTTCAAGGCTCACCTTTATTTCAACACTTCATGAAAACTTCTAAACAATCGGCAACAATTAGTGAAATTAAGAAGTAACCTTAAATCCACTTTTACAAGACAGGAACAAAAATAAGTTTTGGGGCATCTACTTAAAGCCCGGGCTTGTCATGAGATGCCTGAGAGATGGACAGACAAAGAGATCATAAACAGAAACAAGAATATACGGACAAACAGATTGAACAGAGAGCAATGATGGAAAATCAAAATAAAGTCAGGAAAACTGTGGGGGAAATTGAATGCCATTTAAAATTGCCAAAACAAAGGTGCACTATCATATTTTTTTTTAATAATTAGTTTACTTTTATAATATGCAACGTCTGTCGTTTGACACTGCTGGCGCAGAATTGCCAAATTATGTGGAGATTTTTAGAATGGTTATTGTCAATGAATGTATCCTTACCTATCCTGAGACGAAATCTCATGAAATTTGAGTTAATGTATGTTCTGTAATATAACCTCGGTCCCATAGATAACCGATTCGTCCCCATAGTATGAGAACACGGACGAACCGTAGGTCGTGTTGCACGAGACGAGATCTTCTGGCTGGGCCACGAGATGTAAAACACAACAACAGCAACAATCAAATTAGTTTTCAAAACTACGGGCTTTCCAACGTCACCTTCGGTAGAATTAACCTTGTATGAAACCATGCAAGAAGGCTCCATGATTAAAACCATGTATGATTTGATTATGACTATTAAAAAAAAAGTGGACATAATGAAGAAGAAGAAAACGGTAAATTTTCCATTGTTTACTGTACACAATAAATGCATTAAATTGTCTCAAAATTGCCTGTAAAGGTTGCCTCGTGCGAGAGGGCTCTTTGAATGTCGTCATAACTCCAGGAGAAGTGCGCCACCATGCGTCGATGCCTCGTCACGCGTTGCCCGGGGCTGTTTATTGTTTACGCTGCCGTGGTGACGGGGTTGAATGGGCTTTTCGCACCGTACAACCTCAAGTGTTTGCAATGGCTGGAAACCCTTAGGTACTGACCAAACACAGGCCACCCATGACCAGAAGAGAATAGAGAGAAAAAAAAACACGTCATCGTGACCCATAAATTTCCTCGTCCAATCCCCTCAAAATGATGGCCCCTTGGGTCACTTCAACCTCAGTGGTAACATCTACAAATATTAGTCAATATATCTTTACAGTATACATGTAGTTCCCGCACACACAAAACTGCTGAAAACGAAAGCTTGATGGGACTATATTGCTTATTCAATACCTTGGCAAGGACTCCATAGCCTAACTATTCACGTTCTTTTGTATTGTACTTTTGAATCGATTCACTCAAAGAATAACCACGGACTCCTTCAATGAAAAGGACCACTCATACTAGCAAGCAGCATTATAATAGGGCCTACCTGTACGATAATCTCTCCAAAGAAGACTTTGAGGGTTATCACCAGAAGCACTGCAGCCGGGGGTCCAGTATTTCTAGTTATAACTAAAAGTAAACAGCGAACCGCTTTATTACATGCAGGATTTAACACGAGTGCTCTCGGCAGGGTTTTCATCAACACTCGATGGGTCTAATTCATTGCCCTATGGCCTAATCAAGTAGCAGTATTAAGAGGAAATTGAGAGGGTAATCTCCCGAGCAAACATCGGTGTCATCCGCGCCAGATCAACCCCGTGATCATCCGTCTCTACCCGGCCGGGCGTGGTGCCCTGGACGAACCATCTCGGTTCTCATCAGACTTATCGGGTATTTGATAATGTTGGTTACTACCTGTGATAATCCATCGTCACCGGAATACTAAAAAGTGAGTAAAACTTCTTATTATTTTTTACTTAGCAACGTGAGTAAATTCTGTTGACAAACAATTTGCTGTTGCAAATATTTTTACGAACCAAAATGACACGTGGTTTACATGCAAACAGTTGATCATACCATGGAGGTAGGAATCCTACCTCCATTATCATACATAGGATGACCGACGTTTCGACCCTAGCAGAGTCTTTTTCAAAGGCTATAAAAAACCATTTATAACAGTATCTACAAGCTTTCTCACAACGATCATATTAATCCAGTTTTAAGAGATTTCAAAGGTTAGACAAGTTAGTATAGGACAGCACAAATGTTCAAATGAAATAGCTGTTTTAAAACTAAAATGTATTAATTTTAACTATTTATCAATTTTTAATAGATTTGTGATTTTTATCCGAAGTGGATCATTTCGGACTGAAAATGTATTTATAACCGTATAATTCATTGAAATAGACTCCACAACTCGAAAGATTGGCTTATGAGGGGCCGTCTTCCTTATGAAATAATTATCTAATATTTAACAAAATATATTTAGAAATACTTTTTAACTATTTAAAGGAAATTTATTATTTCTTTATTTATCAATTAAGTGTGTGTGGGGGGGGGGGGGGGCTTACGGGTGGGCTCTTGTGGGGACTTTTACACAATGGAACAATGGACCCCCACACGGTTTTTCTTTGTTTCAACTTGGACCCCACAGAGGAATTCTTTAGAAAAGGGAATAATAGAACAATAATAGCAGGACCCCACAAACCCGATCTGTAAGGGTGTGTGTGTGTTTTGCACAAACAAAATGATTCTCTACAAATTCAAGCTACATATGGATTGCAGACGGTTAACGGCAAAATGTAGATCTAATCATAGAGCAAGGAACGATCAAATGTAGAGACATCAATAAATGTATTTTTTTTTAAATAATAAAACGTAAAAATCAAATTAAAAACTCGCGTATAATGAAATTTAAACCAGTTCCAATCTTCCGGAGAATCATTTCCGTTGATTGAAATACTGTCGAGGTTTAGAAAATAACGTTGTTAAAAGAATTCCTTTAAAAAAAACATTCCTGCATCATTTCGATTCTTCAATCATAAAGAGAGCTCCAAGGTCGAAAACATTTTTTTTTTTTTTTGGTACTTTGGGGGTAAAAATAACTTATCTCTTACACTCAATCAAAACGGCATTGAATTTAACCTTTTCGCTGACGCAGAAATTCCTCTTTAGAATGTAAAGATCACATTTGATGTTGACATCCAACGACGTCAAGTTCAAAATTTCGCTTTGAAAGAGTATTAAACAAAATGACATTTTACGCTGGTTTACCGTGAGGCTAGAGACTTGAAATTGCTCCCCCCAATTTCATAAGGGACTCTGTCTGTTGCAACTCAAAAATTGAATTTGACCTTGCAACCCCTCTGTACAGTTGAAAAATTACAATTGACAAAAACCTAGACAAAACATGCACCGTTTTCCGGCATTCGGTGCTCGATATGGGGCATGACATGTACACCCTTTTGTGTCTGCTTTGTGTGCTTGGAATCTCAGGAATTCTTATACAGGATTTTATTTCATTCTTTTCTTGTTCTTCTGTACAAGAAAGAAATAGTGTGTTAAAGTATTGGAACCTGGGGGGAAGGTATACCCTCTGCCAAACATAGGGCCATGGTTTATTTTCCTGTTGTCGTTACCGACATGTGCGGGGTGTCGACTATCTTTGGTAAATTTTATCAGGAAGACGACATCCTCCTCAAAGGATGTCGACCACGGGGTGTCGTCGTCGTACGTTTATGATGTCATCATCCTATAGTATGATAATTAAAGGAACATTACAGAATTGGTAAGAAAAAAAACTTGTAAAATAAATTTTTGATCACAGATTTACATAAAACTTACACGGTCTAATGATGATGATAGTAGAAAACATCCCTCGAAATATTTCTGTCTGAAATGCCATGTTTGATGAGAAATGAATAAACTAATTTTCCGTTCGGAGTTTATTGCTCAGTGAGCGTTTTAGTCATGTGTTGAATCTATATGATTTCATCCAAATGTGTAATCGGTTTTTCACTATTTTCTCGTGACCCAGATGGCCGATCGATCTCAAACTTCCACAGGTTTGTCAGTTTATGTATATGGTGGATTACATAAAGTGCTTACACCGCCAGCAACTGTTTTCTTAGCAAAAACCAATTCTGTAATGTTCCTTTAATTATCTCAGTATTTCAACGAGTCAGATGGCACTTCCAGTATTTCGTAAAAGTTTTTAGCTAAACTAATCTTATCTAACAAGTCACTCTGAGGTGAAAAAAGATTGCGTCTAAGTCCAGTATTTTTTTCAGTTTTTTGACCGCACACCTTTGTGTGTTAATGTTCACAGATTCGCACATAACTTACATGATTTAAAGTAAGTAATGGTAGAAAGGATTCCTTAAAATATTTCTGCCTAAAATGAGATCGTTTCTGAGAAATTAGTAAACCAAAAGTTTTTATCACGCGTGATAAAAACTCAATGTTTGAAAACACATAAGGTCTCTTTTCACTATTTTCTCGTGACCTCGACCTTGAGAGCTAACGTGGACGCTAGGTGGCAGCAGACTTTTCAGGGAGAGAAAACCTTGTTCTTGAGAATGTGCGTATGCTCAAAACTATATTCGCAAACAAGTGAAATTTACCGAATTTGTCCACTGCCAGTGCCACTTAGAGTTCCAACGTCTCCCATTCTGCCAGTTGTAACAACTTTTCCCCCCGTGGGGGTTTGCAAGTTTGATTGGCTTGGCCTTATAACTGTTCACTTTAAACTTTCGCTTAATTAGCTTACGAATCGATTTCTCTCGCCTCACGGTGGATTTGATAACAAAGATTTCCAAAGAGGCAGAGTGTCTGAACCATCTTACCTTGGTACTCTTCCATTAGTAATCTGCATTGGGCATGTACTAACGATGCATGCACCTTTGAGCACAAATTAAGGCATCGACTTTTTTTTCAGGCTGGCGGTTTTTTTACCACACTTTCGAAAGGGACTTTCGACTCGTTTTTTTTGTTTTCAGGCCGGCAGGTTTTTTTTACCGCTCTTTCCAAAAAGGGACTTAGACACTGATAAAATAGACTGCCTTGCTGTTTGTGCCCCGTACAGAAGGGGAAGTCCCACGTTATCAGGGCCCAATTTAAAAAATCTGTTAAAGGGAGAGTATGCCTAATTACTCAAAAAAACAATGACCATAAAAACCAGAGGTTTACTTTGCCTTTAAGCAGAAAATTCTGCTGCGCACATTTCTTTTGCTAAGCAAGAAACGATTGAGATACCAATCGCAATACTAATGTAAACTGCATGTATCTTAGCTGGTAACCTATTTATGCTAAGTATAGCAAGTTTTTGTGATTACAAACTTTATGAAATTGGGCCCAAGTAGGTATTGGAAACCAAATCTACATGCGAGGCTCCGGTTCGAAGTGGGATTCGAAACTGGATCCACGGAGAGTTGTACGGGGCAGGGCAAGTAAGCCACAACCTTCCCCCTGCAATTTGAGACTACGGTACTCAGCTTTTGCTATGAAATTGTTAAATGGAAACCAAATCTAGGTGAGAGAGGCTTATCCGTCCGAAGTGGGGTTCGAACCGGGGTCTACAGAGAGATGAAATGCAGGCCAAGATACCACTAAACCGTCGTACGTGAGAAATTGACGTGACACATTTTGAGGATAGTTTACTTGCTAAGTTTACTGCGAACCCTTTCAATAAAATAAATGTCCATCTATTTTCGCGCGTCACAGTTACTTTCTTCTTTAACAGCCTTAACACGTGACCCATGTTCCGTGCGACCCTTCTAACAGTACACTAACTAGAGAAGTAACTATAGGTAATGTGCAGTCTTGTGAGAGCCAATTTGTTTTCCTCGGTCGAACCGTTTCATTTGAGAGTTTCAATAATTGATTAATAGGTCTCCCGCAAGCCATTTTCATTTGGCTCGAGTAGTCCCAACCTTGAGTGGGGTTTTGTGATGACGTAACTCTCGGAAGGTTTTTTTCTTTTCCGAAACCCCCTTTGGCGGTGATCTAAGATCGAAACCTAACAACGAACATTCTTTTCAACCTATGGAATTTGAAGAGGGACGTTTTCGCGACTGATCGAAAATGCCCGCTGTTGTTGAATGGTACATTTACTAATGCCTCTCTGCGGGATGATAGAGAAGGGTGGAGGAAGAGGAGAGGAAATCGACGACTTGTACAAAGGTTGTTTCACCGACGCAACACAAATCAATAGCAAGGGTCCGCTTGTGTTTCCCCCTAAACAGGACACCCATGTAGTCTTGGTTTCAAGACTGGCCGGCTTGCTCTTTTACCAACTCATAAAAATGCATCGATCGATCCAAGCAACACAGACCGCTATTATAAGTCCCACTGATTCGTTGCGCAAATTAATTTCCATCTTCTAGTTAAAATAAACCGTTTACCTCTGTGTGTCAATTTCACCGAAATAGACCGCGTAAGTCTCGCAACAACGAGGTCACACCATTGAGCTTCCGGGCACCTCTTATCCATCAACTATGGGAGATGAGATTAACGCGGGTGCAATTAAGTGTGAGTTTTTTTCATTTCCGTTGCATCACTTCTTTCAACCCTAAAAATATATTGGTGGAATGATTACATTTAAAATTAACAGTGTCAAAAATATAAATAAAAACAATCTGGAAACTTAAGAGAAAATGAAGAAATAGTGCTCGACCTCCAACATCCGGCTCGAAGTGTCAAATTGCGAGTGCACGCTAACTGTGTTGGGGAAACCAATTTCCACGTAAGCCAAAGGTATTCGAATAACTTTATTACACTTTCAGGAATCATTCAAAAGTAACTCTAACTTGAATGCAGTGTTTAAACAATTTTGAGAAGTTGAATTTCCCATAAAAGGAAAAGGCTGCAATAATGTGTAGGCCTATCGACCCCCCCCCCCCCCAAACAAACAACAACAACAACAACAGCAGCAGCAACAAATTAAACAAAATAGTAATAATAATAGTAAAAATAAATATGAAATACATAGATACAAACAAAAACTGTTTTCCAATTCTAGGTCTATATAAAATAAAATGAAAACAAGCCAATGAATGAATTTAGGCGATACATATGTATAAGTAACTCAAAGATAAACACGTAATTTACAGTTAGAAAATAATAATAATAAGGCTGCGTATAAAAACTATAAAAAAAATAGTAATAACAAAAAAATGATACATGAAATTGCTTTTCTATGCAGAGCAGAAAGGTCAATATCGTCATCGTCGTTAATATTGTCATTGAATAACAAATTATTTCAGGCTCAGAACTGATAATTCCAAAGGGAACAATAACTGCCTCTCGTTAACGGCTGCCGGTAATTTTTATGGCGATAATTTTTTTAATAAGGATGAACACAATATTTTAAAGGCTTTGATGGATCATTATTAATTTCTCTCTTCACAGATGACTTGTAAAATGTTAATGACGATGAAATTATTTAGCTTTAATGTAACTTGCTTTCATCATCATGATAATGTCAACAAATAATGACTCAGCAATTGATCAGTCAGAGCATTCGATGCCAGGTAAAAGCCTTTACAAACTAGACGTGTTCATCCTTGTACAAAATAATCGCCATAAAAATTACCGGTGGCCGTTAATGAGAGAGGCACTTATCGTTCCCTAAGGGACTTTGTCACTTCTGAACCTGAATAATCTGTTTTCAATGACAATATTAACGTGAGATATTGTACGTAAATAACAAGCCTTGGGTATCTTTTGAAATTTGAACCACGATTCTAGTAATCTACTGCACGAGTCTTGAAAACTAGGCCTAAACATATCTTTTCAGCAAACTCAAGCATTAGGGATGGGGGTCGAAAATACTCAGACCATGAAGGTCTTCGGACCAAGATGGAGTAAGCAATAGAAATTGTCAAACATGAAGCGGAAATTGACATCAGCTTTTAAAAAAAAATTACTTTCCAAGATTTGCGAATTTGTTTACAATTTACATTTTCTAATTCAGCTTCTATTATTCAAACCATAATTCAATGGATAATACACGCCGTAGCTGCTATAAAACGAGGTGCCAGAAGTCCAGATTCTCGCAAAAGCTCACACGCTCTCGAGGTCAACTCACACAGTCTATCAGCAACAATTTTCAATTTTTTTCCAAATGTGGCAATTTATCATATTCATTTTGGCAATAACATTACATGAAAGAGTGTTATTTTCTTGTGGCTTGATACCGGCATGAACTTCGTCAATCAGTGAGCTTTCAAACTGAAACCTGAAAGCTGCTGAAAGTCAGTAACAAAGGTACACCTTAAAAACTCCTGGGTCAGAATTATTGACCCAGATTCCGGTTTTCAGGGGGGCCGGAACCATTTCTAAGTCAGACTGACCCGAAAACTAGGTTTTTGTGGTATTCTGCGTCAGTTTAACCATTCGAGTTTTTGCACAGATCCGTGTCAGTTTAACATTCCCGAGTTATTTTTGACACAGATTCCGTGTCAGTTTAACCATTCGAGTCATTCTGACGATTCGTGTCATTTACCTTTTCGAGTTATTGACACAGATTCCGTATCAGTTTAACCCATTTCCGAGTTATTTTTGACCCAGATTCCGTGTCAGTTTAACCCATTTCAGAGTCATTCTTGACACAGATTCCTTGTCATCACACTGACCCAGTAATGGGTCAGGCCCCACGAGACACTGGAACCAGGTTAATTCTGACCCGAGAGTTTTCAGACTGTAAGTTCTCACATCGACCATTACGCATTAGAAACTCATCAACTTCAATCGTATCCAGCCCAGAGAACGGATCTCTCATCAACATCGTACCCAAACACCGGTTCATCGAGGATAAAAATAGCTTTTCTTCATAATTAACTACGTCACAACCATTAGCGCTCCATCGTGCCAGTGACTAATTCAATTAAATAACCTTACGCAGTCAGAACAAAAGCTAGATTCAATTAAGCACTAATTGATGGTGGTTTACAATGTCTGCATTGGTTACACTAATGCATTGTGTGTATCGCGGCCCAATTGCATAACACCTGCCTAACTGAGAATAATTCTTAATTAATTTATTTGCTAACTGATGGGACCAGCTTATAAGCAATCTACCTCACGTTTTTTCTTTGACTGGTAGCCTTCGTTTCAATAAGCATGAGTTGGGCTTCGCGTTAACAGTAAATGCATAGACGGCTAAGTGAAAACGCCCCAAAATGTTGGTTGATCAAATACAGACCTATTGTTGTGTAATTACCGGCTGAAATCACACTGTTGTAACTACAGTTCATTGCCCTAGCAATAATAGTGTTGTGATGCCGAGTTAGCTTGGGTTAAAAGCAATCAATGTTCAGCGGGGAGTGGCCATTAGGCCTTCGGTCTCCAGCATCGAAGGAAGGCCTCGTCCCGACCTCCCGCCCTACGCGCAAAAGAGAATCAGGAAAGTCGGCAGCCAAGTCGTTTTGGTCGAGAGGTACTGTCGAAATCTAGATTTCAGTGTGTCGTCTCGGCAAGCAGCACGATAAAGTCGACTTGTATTGATCAATAAGTCGACAATGTTTAGATCATTGTTTTCTATGATAATGCATCTTCTGGGACTCCGTACTTGTGGATTTGTACTTCTTACAGTTTGTCATTCTTGTTTGTGCAACATTGACATTGAGCTTTACAAAAATATCACTGCTCTTGAACGCTGCATGGGGAAGGAGGGGAGGTCGAGACCCGGAGTCACTTGGGAATTTGTCTGCCGTCGATTCTGTCCCCCATACGGCAGGCGAATTGTGTCGACATTTCGTCAGACAGTATCCTCTTTTGACTCGACTTCCTTCAGCCCATGTTCGTTTGCCGTACGGGGGACACACACACATCGGGGGACAAAATCCCCTTGACACCAAAACGCATCACCTTATTGTGTTAGTTTGTCTCTTTGGGTTGTTTGTTTGTTTGTTGGGGTGTTTGTTTGTTTGTTAGTTTATTGGGATGTTTGTTTGTTTGTTTGTTTGTTTGTTTGTTGGGTCTTGTCGTGTTGTTGTTGTTTTTTACCGCCGTCATGTTGATCACTGATTCCAAGCATTAGCAGTTGTACCATCAGCTATTTGAAGTCGAAGAAAGGGTAAACTCACAACCATTATTAATCTCATTTTGAATTGTTCTCTATTTTCTTTATGCGTAGGTTTTACAGCCTGACCACCAGATAGTGACCAGCCAGCATGTCCAGGACAAATAGCGTCTGTCCCTTAATAGAAGACGATGACAGCAGCAAGAGGTCCACTGGTACGCCGCCCAACGCCTACGAGATGACCACGCCCAACGCCTACGAGACGACCACGCCCAACGGGAGGTCATCAGTCAATACGACCGAAGATATTGTCATACGGAGAACGAAGAGCATCCCGACGGATTCCGCACCGGACTTCGTCAACATCGAAAAGGGAGGCAAGGGGACGGACGGCGGCGACGACGACATTCAGTTGACGTTCTACGAGGCGATGTCACCGCTGTTTAAATTCGTCCAGGTCATGGGACTGTGGCATTCGGAGATAATCAACCCTCCTAAGGTGACAACAAAAACCCGAAAGTTCTTCAACTATCGCAACTACTCCATCCTCGTTCTCGTGTTCCTGTGGACGAACTTCCTCCGCTTCGTTCCCGCCTTCTTTGTCGGGTCGGAGCTCGATCCGGACCGGCTGTACTTCAAGATCATCTACCTGACGGTGCTTCTGCAGAGCGCCCTCAACGCCACCGTGATCTTCTGGGCGACGTCGACGAGGACGATGCTGCGCGACTACTTCGTGCACTTCCAGAGGAAGATCCAGATGGACAGCGAGAACAGACTCGACCTAGTCTGGCTCCAGAAGCGATGTAAGATATTCACCGCCATCGCTATCACGTACATCACGTTCCACTTTTTGAATCAGACTGTTGGAGTTTTCGGTCCGATCGAATCGGTGAGGAACTCCACCAACATCTTCATCGCTCCGTTCTACCCTCATCCGGCCATCCATTTGGTCTGCGTCTTCCTCAACGTCTTCATGTTTGCCGCTTGGATCTTCCCGCTCCTCTACTTTCTCCTGACGTGCATCATCATGTCCAGACTCTTCAGCTCCTTCGACGACCGTTTCGGCGACGAGATCGAAAAGGCAGCGGTCAGCAAGATCTTCCCGCCGGGGTTTGAGAAGCTTCGCAAGCAGCACCAGTCGCTGTGCGATTCGGTCGAGTATGGCAACAACGGTCTCTTCATGTACATCAACCTGATCACATACCTAACTATGGGCCCTCTGGCGTGCTTCATGTTGTACCAGTTGGTATTCTCCTCTGACATTCAGGGCAATTTGTCTGCCTATTTGATGTACACCATCTGGCTGACGTCCATCTTTTTCAATATCTGCGTGGTATCCTGGTTTGCAGCCGTCATGAGCTCTAAGGTATTACAATGGAACTCTCTTTTGCAACGTACAGCCCAAGTTGTTGCCAACCAAGGTTGGAAAACTATGGGAAGCCATAAATGCAAAGCAAAAACAGATAGCCACGTTTGTATCAATGTTACACAAATATTCAGAAATAGTGTTGAATTTGTTGGAAACAAATCAAACAATCATAAGATGTATATGAATGTTGAATTTGGGAATACCCGCGATTGAATGTTTTGTTAACATTCGGCCCTCCATCCAACCAGCGCGGTTTGTTGATCAACAAAAGTAAGGTCTGCATCCGGACGCTAGCTTCATAGGACCCTTTTCAAAACGTCGGCTTGTGGGCCTCCGGGCTTGAAGCCTCCGTCAGTTATTTTGAAAACGTGCACTTTTTGGTTCGGGTGCAGCTTCAAGCAGCAGGCAGACGGAGCCGAAGTCGGAGGCCAAACCGAAATCGTGGTTTCGAAAAGGGCCACAAAACCGACAAGCAGACACTTCCCGCTAACGCCGAGAAGCAACTAAATGTATACAAAATACAGCACGAAATAAAATAAAAAGTATTAAATTATTTCTACAACTCCTGTCAAGTCACCAGTCCGAAGTTTCAATTTCTATTCCCAGTGTTAATAACAAATAAGGCTTGACTAGAAATGTCCCTTGGCGATGAGGCAATAAACGACACAGTGGCATGTCCTTTCTTGCAAATAATAAATGCTTGCTAAACAGTCTCTTTAAAAACATAAAAGCTCCATCACCACCACCAGTCCAGCATTCCCTGAAGACCGAGTATACTGTTCGAAACGTCGAGACCACACCCGGCTCTTTTCAGAGCCGCCACTCTCACAAAAGAGATTTACACATGGTTGTACCCGCAAGTTTACTACTTATCTATAGTTCCTTCCTATAAACACCATTTTTAGTCTTTGCTCATATATTTTGTATTTTCTTTCTTCTTTATTTCCACCTTTTAGGCTCATGATCCTAGAGGTAAATGCTACGGTGTTAACACAGAGAATAAAATCACCAACGCACATGTCATGCAGGTAAATGATTTATTAAAATTAATAAGCAATGTGAAAATAAAAAAAGTGTAGCTGTCCCACACTTTAAAAATTGTTCTAAGTGTAAGTTTTATGTAAATCTGTGATCAAAAAGTATGTTTTACAAGTTTTTTTTTACCAATTTTGTAATGTTCCTTTAAAGATATATATATTTGTATTACTTTCAGATGAACATGCTACTCGCCAGGCTAAACGGGGAAGATGTCGGATTCACAATATTTGATTTAGTTACCCTAACTAAACCATTCATCTTAACGGTAAGTAAACTAAATATTAACTTTTTTGACTCAATTGTACAGTCCTAACTACGTTTACTCCAGAGCATGACGTCATCCAGCTACGCGTAGTCTGGTCCCCTTTCTTTGGTCGCAACGATAAAACAGGCACCGGTCTCACAAACCCAATGGTTTCATTGGATACGACCAGACTGGTAGTTATAAACCACACACAAACATGGCTGTAGCGTATGTGAACACAAACATCAATATGGCATGCAAGGTCAAAGGTACATTAATTGGCACAGGAAGCTGCCATGTGCTAAAGGCCGATATCCATCGTTATTCACGGGCCTTGAAGAGTGACGTCATGTAAGAGTGCACATTTTTAGTGATTATACTGGGCGGGAATTTCGGTAGTTTTAATTTCCTAGTGGCTTGTTATAAGACAAAAATAATTGTAATTTTCATAATCAGTGTGTTTTCTTGTTTCTTGCCCTATTCCTCTGTACAGATCGGTGGCTTGGTGTTGACGTATTACGCAATCATCTCCGAGTTCCAGGGTTAGTGATCGTCAATATCCGAGTGGTGGCGCCCTGTATTAATCAGCTCGATGCATGCCGAGTATTCACAGATCTGTCGGAGTTATTGGTTTGGGAAAAATGTTTAGTCCGTACCTTTATTTGAATGAAGAGCGTTTCGTAAAGTCCAACCGTTTAAAAAATTTAAAGGTTGGAAATGTATTGGTTAGCTCTTGAGAGCTGTAAAGTATGTCTGTGGTGTGGCACGAAAAAGCTGCTGAATTGTTGTTGTTATTGTTGTTTTTCTTGTTTTGTTTTTTTCCTGGGTGTATTTTTTTGTAACTTGAAGTTTCTAAAACACTGTCTATAAAAGAAAAATATTTGTACAATTTATAATGCGATACTATAATTATGTACATAAACTGTTGATACGCTTTTACGTAGACCTCTAATTGCCTTTTTTTGGTTTGTTTGTTTGTTTGTTTGTTTTTTCGACAAGTGAGGGCGTTCACTTTGGACACTTGAACGACCGTCTTTAAATTGTTGTTCCGTCTTTTTAAACCAGCTTGCAAGTGAGCCAAAAAAACAACATGTTGGAATCGGTACCAATAATTCCCGAGTCAATTAAGAAACAAGGATCTCTTCATTAAAGGTAGATTACATCATTTACAGACATTTAAACAAAAGGAATTCCAAGTTGCTACAAACTAACTATTCTGGACTGACAGTACATACCCAAGTATCCAGTGACATCGTTTCGACAGGTGTAAGTTCATTTTTAAAGATTTGTATCATTTTGAAGCGATGGTCGGCCGACCATCGTTTGAACGTGTGAGTTTTAATACAAGGTCTGTGACGGTTTAAAAAGGTCAACATTTGCTCCCCTATTTCTCGGCAGCCACGTGCTGACAAATGTAAACAGGGCCCAATTTCATGGCTCTGCTTACCGTAAGCAAAGAATCGGCGCTTGCGGAAGCAGGGAATTCCGCGCTTACGTCAAGCGTATTTCACGGGTTAGCGGGGAATTTCTGCTTGTGCGCGTGCCTACTCCACGTTACTAGGCATTCTACGCTTACACAGCTAGCGCAGAAATTCGGCGCTTGAACAGTAAGCGGAGAATGGTCACCGCAAGCGCAGAATTCGGCGGTAAGCAGAGCCATGAAATTGGGCCCAGGTCGTTGGAACGATATCTCATATCAAGTCCAACCCCACAAATCATTTATTTTATTTTTTTCTTGAAAAATACAATAATTACAAATGATGTAATTTCCCTTTAAATAAGTTCTCGTTGCGGGAATCTCCTACGGGTTACACTGTAACTCACTTTTGAGGGTTCCGTTGTTTAGTTGCCAAATACTGATAATACTACATGTACACAGAAAACGTTTTTTTTTTTAATTAGGCCTATTTTATTATTTTTGTTTCCTTCTTTTTTGCTTAAGACTTTGAATAATTAAATATGCACTCGTTGACTTCGCCAATTAGAGGGGTCAAAGGTTAGACCTCGATGCAACAAATTCTTTCGAAAATTTCGAATATCACTAAAAACAAGAGACTTTCGTCACTCGCCAGTTGTGAAAGGTTTAACAAGATAAGATTGTAAAATATTGACCAGCCATATTTTTCATTCTGGTAGCTGGATTAGTGTGTACATATTTCTATTATTTATTTATAATATATATAAATGTATTGAAGACAAAACTTGTCCATTGTCATAATTAAGACGAAGGCGAACCTTCGCGCGTTCCAAGGCAAGATTTGCTGCTTTGATGGACTGATTCTTGGTGTCAGTTTAACGTAGTGTAGAACACGTCACATTGTTTACCAAAGAAAAGATAGACCCTGTGCACTCCATGGCACTTCTTGGCAGGCAATAATATTACACATGGGTGATACAAGTACAGTGTATTGTAATTTCCACTAGAAAGTATTCACAAGTGCAACAACAAAATCAACAAGTGAACAAGATAGTTTATGCGCCTGCCCCTTCTCTATACAGTGGCGATAAAAATTGCCACAACAGTCTGTTGGTGTTTTGCTTGTTCTTCAATCCGTGGAGCCGTGTACACTTTGTACCTGCACGAAGGCCAGGTTCTGTGGCTCTTTTGTAAAACAGTGACGTCATGGGTAATATGAGCTGTATCATATTGTGATTACCACAAATGATGCGTCATTTACATCCCCAATTGTTCAAAGTTTGAAACTATTTAGAGTTAAAATAATAGCCAATAGTATGAATAAACAGCTGGATGGCCTATCGCTTGCATTTTCTTCGTGCCATTTTGTTTGTTCGCGTTTTCGTAATTTCATTCTGCAATGGAGGAAAATTGGAAGGAAGATTTAAAGGGACATTACAGAATTGGTAAGAAAAAAACTTGTAAAATAAACTTTTTGATCACAGATTTATATAAAACTTACACGGTCTAATGATGATGATAGTAGAAAACATCCCTTGAAATATTTCTGTCTGAAATGCCATATTTGATGAGAAATGGATAGACTAATTTTCAGATTGGAGTTTATCGCTCAGTGAGCGTTTTATTCATTTGTTGAATTTATATGATTTCATGCAAACGTGTAATCGGTTTTTCACTATTTTCTCGTGACCCAGATGGCCGATCGATCTCAAACTTCTACAGGTTTGTCAGTTTATGTATATGGTGGATTACATAAAGTGCTTACACTGCCAGCAACTGCTTTGTTAGCAAAAACCAATTCTGTAATGTTCCTTTAAGATAAACAACGAAACACGTCTCTGAAGTTCGATGAATGGATCGTAGAAACGCCAATGAAAGAAACAAGATGAAAAATGTAGTACCCTATCCTACAAAGACGGGGTAGCATTTTGGATGATTTTTCTAAAAACTGTGATTGGGGGTGAAGGGAATACAAAAAAGCACGACAAATTAATGAATGTGTAATCTGTGAAACATTTGCGAGCGAAACGTTTCCGGTTTATTGAATTAAAGTAACGAACATGACGGGGAAATGAAGATGAATTTTTCCAGACAGGTCATCAAAAGTTCCCCTGCCATAAAATTAATGAATCTCTTACAATCAAGGGTAATTCAGTACCATTATCACGACTATGCACATTCTATGCACACAGCACGACAGTAGTAGGCATTCCATTTCTAATGCGTACTTGACAAAAATACATTCTTTAAAAAGAAAATTCCTTTTTCCATTGGAATGTACTTTGAGAGCCAAGCAAAAAAAATAGCAGGGAACCAGCCATTAACATTATATATTACATGGTATCTTCGCTGGTAACCTGTTTCCGCTTAGCAAGATTGTTCTGTGCTTAGCAACTTTGTTAAAACTGGGCCCTGGTTATCCGTCCCACAACTGTCGACCTAGAGCCGGGGGAGGGGGGCAAATAATAATGGACTAAACACCAACCATAACGTAATAATGTGCAAAGTAAACAACGGCAGACTTTTGGGGCCGCTAGGTGGCAGCAGACTTTCCAGGTAAATTTATTTGTTCTCAGAAGTATGCACGTGCTCAGAAGTGGGTAAACAATGGAAAATAATGTCATGTCTGCTGCCACCTAGCGTCCAAAGTCTCACATTGTGGTTGAAACCATACATGTACAAATGACAAACAACACGAACATTAACTAACAATTAAATAAAAATCTTTAAACTTCAAAATGTCAAAGATGAATGTTCCGTGCTCCAGTTAGAGTTACCTTTCTCATACAAATCTCAAACATTTGGCAACATTATCCAGCAAGTTTGAAATCACTCAACTGCCTATATATGGTGGCACAACTGTGCACAGAACTAGTGCAGGCTGGCATCGTTTATCCATCATTCAGAATCAACTTGAAAGTGGATGACTTTGAATGGTCAGACAGTAGGAGGGTTGACCGTGTACTGTGTAGATACATTCACCACATGATAGCATAATGCAAGATGGCGTAGTTTACATATCAGTTAAAACCACAGTGGATGACATTGCATGTTCAGAGAGTAAGAGAATTATACAAAAGATTCCCGTTTGAATAATTTCATTTGAATAAAATATTTAGATATTAATTATGCCAAAGCTGAAGTAGTTCTTAAAAGGTGCAACCATGTTGATAGTTCTCTGACCAATTTTAAGTGCACTGAATTCTGCACCTTTAACCCCTAGATGTATAGACGGTGTTTACAAAAGAGCCACAGAGCCTGGACTTCCGGCGGGCACATTTGGCCTACACAGCTCAATGGAAGAATACAACAAATCTTATGTTTTATGAAGATCGGACTGTCTGATTTTCCTCAACTTTTGATATGAAGAAAGGGGGGACATCTCAAAAGCTGTACAGCTGTTGTTTTTGTAAATTTTGATTTTATGTGAAAATTATGACACAAAATATAAATTTTCCCATTGAGCCTGGGTAGCATCTTGCCCGTCAGGAAATGCATTATAATGTAAGAGGTCACCACTCTGTAAACAAATGTAACATGGTCTATAAATAAGCTCTGTATAACCAAACTTGGTATACCATGCCCAGTGCATGAAAATTAAATAAATAAATGTTCCCATACTCTAACACACTCGTACAGAAGCACCTCCCCCAAAAAAATCCTCTCATATATTCCTGAGATTCCCAGAACACAATGGAAAAGGGGAGCTACAATATGCCACATTTCAGCACCAAACGAAACTTGGTGCCCCAATGTAAGGGTGCAAGAACGATTAAAAACATTAAGATTCAATGCTTGAGCCAAAAAGACTTTGCAGCACCAACTTTTTTTCAAGGAAGTGCAATCGGAATGGACAGCTTCAAGGTCAAACCATGTGAAAATTTCTACCTAAAATTTTATATAATAAATATGCAACTTCCCATTTACAAAGTAAGAGACAATAAGAGATAAAGTTTGAACAGTGTTTTACAGCTTTTTCTATGACTCTATTCAAGAAAAATGAGAAAGTAGCCGATCGGCTGAAAAAAACTGCCTGCCCGACAACAGCTCTGTGGCAAGTTTAATTTGAATTAAGAATTTGGCAATTCAAGCTGGGCCTGGAACATTCATCTTAAAAACGCGGTAAACTATTGGTGAAAGGCTCCTAGAAAGCAACTAGAAGCAAAACAGCATCCAATCAAAACACCTGACAATTACATATAATAATGCTGATAAGTCATTTGAAATTCTGCAAAAAATCACTTTTATATATAAGTAACTTTAAAACTTCTAGATGTTGATGGTTAGAATGGGCCTCCATCTTGGTCAAGTTCCCTGTGTATACATTGACAATACTAGTTGCCATTCTCATTTGATCTAAAGGTACCAGCTTATTCCTTCGAGCCTCAGTTTAGTTACACTTGGGGTGAACTGCAGAGAAACAAGATGGCCGAAACAATAGGACTTCCTCCTCTCATATACAATGCCTTTCATGATACAATCATTTTTGCTTTCATCAATTACATTTACTGTTTACCCAAGCGAAGCCAGTAGGGGAAATTAGTCTGATTCCTTTTTTATAACTGAGTATTGGCACTTAAATTGCCATTGAGAAGACAGGAAGTCTGACCAGATGGCTGTAGGTCAAGGAGTCGACCTCAGTTTACAAATTGCGAGCATTGCGACATTTCACCATTAGTTTACCAGTGTGCAGTATTTAATACTCAAATAAATTCATTAACCCCTCTGTAAAATGAACAGCTCCTCTCAATCCACACACAAAGTTTTTCTCTCAACTTTTGATTAAATTTTTCACCAGACGCCACCACTTGGTGGTACCACCATACACCTCACTTTGCTAGGTTGGTACAAAATACATTTGGAAGTTATGCACACATTTTTTACGTAGCATGGGTTGCCGAGTGGGGGGTTCGAATCCCAGTTATGACAGATGTTTCCCGAAAAAGCCACTTAACTTTAATTGCTTCTCATCACCCAGGAGTAAATAGGGGGGAAAAGGTCAAGATGGTAGTACAGGAGGCTGGATGAAAATGGGAAGTAAACGGAGGGAGTGCTTTGATATCAGTGTAAGCTTGTAATCTTGAGTCTTGTTCCCCCCGACTACAATGGTTTAATATGCGCAGTGGTCTGGGCGTAATTCCACACAGTAAACTGTCTACATGTGCGACAGTTTTATGCTCAAAACTACTCCCGACATGACATCTTGCAATTACTACATAGCTGATCCCAGAACTCTTTGCGCTGGTAACATTTTCCTAAATAAATAAATCACCTCTTTGGCCTCGACAAATCCGGCGCCAACGCCAAACAACTCTTCTTGAAGGAAATATTCCTATCAATCTCTTGCGATGTTAAAATAGAATACAGCACGACAAGAACACTTCCTTGAGAGAACCTGCTCATTTTTTTTTCATTTTTTTTTTCCCCACCAGGTACTATAAATGATAACCTTTGACCTTTATAGATCCCCGGTATTCCGTGAATTATCTGTGTTAGCCTCATGTTCCGTTGTTGTCGACGACGGTGTTTTCGTTGTCTCCGTTGCCTCTTCGGCGTTTTCTTTGACGTCTTCCGTCTTGCCATCTTCTGTTCCTGCAACTGAATATGAAGCAAAAGAAGGGTAAAACCAGATTACCAGATTAAACAGATTAACAGATTAAAAGACTAAAGGATTATAAGATTAAGATTAAAGTAAAGTTAAAGGTAACCTATAGGATTTATATAATATGTTTTTTCAGAAAGATTTTGCAAGTTCATAATATTTTTATCTTTATTGCTGCAATCAAAATAAACAGCAGTGTTGTTGGCAATCTTTATAAATACTACTTCAAGTTCTGAAATGTGAACTTTTTCCTAAAAGCCATAGATTAACCTGGCAAGTCTGCTGCCACCTAGAGGCCCAAAAAGTCTCCTATTCTTTCAAATAATTACAAATCCTATACTTCACATTTAATAATAAACCACAGAAAAATTAGGGTGTCGCCCAAAAAAAGCAAGATTCCAATACGCGCTGTCCTAAACACACCCACTGTAAAACCGACCCTATGAAACCAAGGTCAGAGGTCATGGTAGAGTTTGTCTCATACCTTCATCGGGAGCAGCTAATTGTAGCGGTTCTTCCGCCGCTTCTTTTTTATCGTCTTGCGGTTTTATCGTTTCTGGGACCTCTTCTTTTTTATCGTCTTGCAGTTCTATCGCTTCTGGAACCTCTTCTTTTTTATCGTCTTGCGGTTCTATCGCTTCTGGAACCTCTTCTTTTGTTTCGTTTGTTGCTAAAGGTGTCTCTTTAATTGGCTCGGCTGACTCTGTACCAAAAACAAAATAAAACAATTATCAAGGTGTGCATACTGCTATGG
This sequence comes from Pycnopodia helianthoides, assembly GCA_032158295.1. Taxonomy (NCBI): domain Eukaryota; kingdom Metazoa; phylum Echinodermata; class Asteroidea; order Forcipulatida; family Asteriidae; genus Pycnopodia; species Pycnopodia helianthoides. Next base: position 2,168,888 of record CM063262.1, read on the forward strand.
ATGTATCGCCATGATGTCATATATGCGTTGAGGTATAGGACATCCTTAGCAACAGCCGTAGCTGTAGCCATAGCCGCCAATTCAGAAACAGCCTAAAAGTTGGATTAAAGGTCTCAACTATGGGGTCAAGAAATACTTTAGTCAAAATATGACGTAAGTGATTAAACATTTTTCTTTGAAATAATATATAAAACTCAAAAGAAGTATCATGGTCCAACTACAAAGAGTTGTTAAGCACAAAAAACTTGCTAAGCACAGAAAAATATTGCTCAGCAGAAACGGGTAACCAGCACAAATTCCAGAAAATGGAGCTCAGGAAATTTTTCAGCTAAGCAAAAATTAGCAGGGAACCAGTCTCAACCTATTGTTATTCTTCCTATACTCTTTACAAAAGACAAATCTGCGATGGTTCTATAGCCAAATATCTTTCTGATGACATACTCTGACTGTGTGCCAAATTCCATGCTTGTATCATCAAAGGCACAATCACATCACCCACCAGGGCCCAATTTCATAGAGCTGCTTAAGCACAAAAAGTAGCTAAGCAAAACAAAATTATGCTTACAAGAATAAGGTTACCAGCCAAACTACCATGCCACATGTACAATTTGTGACTGGTATCCTGCTCATAGCAGAAAATTGTTAAGCAATTTTTTTCTGCTTCAGCAGCTCTATGAAATTGGGCCCTCCAGTACTATACATTTCCACAAACAATTGCAAGAAAGCAGAAGAATTTTTATTATTTCTTTTTTAAGTATAAAAATCTTTGAAAAACATGGCAATGCAGGATAATTATTCATAAATTACTAAAAGGCTTCATACCTGTTATATTTATTTTAGTCTTATTTCCATTAATATCTCCTTCGGTCACCGTCTCCGTCTCGTTGCTGCTCTTCTTCTTCTTCTTAAGCTTGGGCTTGTCCTTCTTCTTGGGGGGTCCCGCCTTGGCCTTGTTCACCAAGTACCTCAGCTCGCGATCCAGAGCCACCATTTTCGTTTTCAGATCTTCCGTCAGGAGAACAGGCTTCTCCGTGTCCGGCGTTTGCAGCTGCGCCTGCGCTTTTTCTGCGTACCACTCCATCGTGCTGTTGTAGGCGTTCTCCAGGAGTCCCATCTCGACCTCGGTGAAGAGCTGGATTTCCTTGCTGGCGTTCTTGGCGGCGGCCAAGAACATGCTGGAGACGTTGAGGAGCTGCTTAAGATCGGCTATCAACTGAGGGCGCTCTTTGTACTCCCTGACGCGGAAGGAGAGATTTTTTGTGACTTTCTTTATCTCCTTTAGCTTTTCTGTGAATACCTGAAAGACCAAAAGGAAAGTTGAAAGGGTTAACGAACTTTGCCATTCTAGACTCTAGAACACATGTCTCACCAACTAGACCACCGAGACTGCCCGGTAGCTAGGGGCAGTTCGAATCCTACGCTTTATCCTTCTTTTTGACTTACAGTGTGCGGAGCGTCGTCCTCCACTTCGTACAGCCAATCAGAGGCTTCCCTGAGTTTCGTCGTGATCGTCTCTCGACGCTCCTCCGTGGAGCATTTCTCGTACGCTTCCTCAAGAGTTTGTCTTGCATGCTGTAGATGAAGGATTCCAGAGAGTTCATGGCTTGCTCTTTGGCGATTCGCTCCTCTTCCCTCTTACGGAGTTCCTTCAATCTATAAAGCAGAAAAAAACAGGGAGATTGTCTTTATTAAAAACTGGCTGATGAGACCTGGGCCCAACTTCAAAGAGCTGCTTAAGCAGAAATTATTGCTTAACAATTCCCTGCTTAGCAGAGTCGCTGCTGATAAAAAAAGTCTCAAAGTGGGATCCAGATCTTGGGGAGTATGTTGAAACTTTTTAAAACAGTATCCTTTGAACTAGAGGAGATTAAAAGCATTAATTCTTTGAGAAAAATACAGCATTTTTTATTTACCCGAAAGACATTTTTAAAAACCTGACTTCAGATAAAAGTCTGCAATTTCTCATCCATGCGTATCCTCAGCATGAGAGAAGTAGACCAAAAGGAACAATTTCTTTATATCTGAAGAAAACAACAGCTACTTCTGTCACCAGAAGAGCCCTTACAAAAACAGTTCAGATGAGAGTCTGAAGCAATTTAGTCTTACTTGTCTCTTGACGTCTTCCGTGCATCCTTTGACGGTTTGGGGATGCCCAGGGCCTCTGCCTCCACAGTCAAATTCTCCTTGATGGTCACCACTTTCGGTTTAGACACGGTCTTCGTCTCTTTCTTGGGCTCCTCCTTCTCCGCCTTCTTCTTGTTTTTCTTTTTCTTCTTCTTTTCTTTGCTGCTTTCTTTTTTGTCGTCGGTTTTCTCCTCTGGCTTGTCGTCAGGCTTGTCTTCTTTTTTATCGTCCGTCTCATCGGCTTCTTGTGGAGAGTCTTGTTGACTTTCAGTGTCTTTAACATCCTCCGCTTGTTCTTCTGGGCTTTCCTAAAGCAAGATATCAAGTTTTTTTTTAAATAAGTTCCATTAAACATTTCTTCATTTCATTCAATAGATATTTTCAACCTTAAGAACTTACTTCGCTGGGCCCAGTTTGGCTAGTAACCAACTCGTACACCAACTCGTACACCAACTCGTACTCCAACTCGTACACCAACACGTACTCCAACTCGTACACCAACTCGTACACCAACTCGTACACCAACTCGTACACCAACTCGTACACCAACTCGTACACCAACTCGTACACCAACTCGTACACCAACTCGTACACCAACTCGTACACCAACTCGTACACCAACTCGTACACCAACTCGTACACCAACTCGTACACCAACTCGTACACCAACTCGTACACCAACTCGTACACCAACTCGTACACCAACTCGTACACCAACTCGTACACCAACTCGTACACCAACTCGTACACCAACTCGTACACCAACTCGTACACCAACTCGTACACCAACTCGTACACCAACTCGTACACCAACTCGTACACCAACTCGTACACCAACTCGTACACCAGCTCGTACCACTCGTACACCAACTCGTACACCAACTCGTACACCAACTCGTACACCAACTCGTACACCAACTCGTACACCAACTCGTACACCAACTCGTACACCAACTCGTACACCAACTCGTACACCAACTCGTACACCAACTCGTACACCAAACCTCGTTCACCAACTCGTACAACTGCTGATTTTGGGGGATGGAGTCTATGCCCAACTTAGAAAGGCGTTAAAAAAAAGTGCTTAATATTTCTACAGTAGAAAACAGAGGAATCCCTGACGAATCTAGGAACTCGAGTTGATTTATGTCGTTTGTTTTGTGGCGGGATGGGACAATGAACTTATATTCAGGGTCTTATAAAGTTGCACTCTCTGTACAAATATTTGGACGCCCCCTTTGGAATAGCAGAGAGAGAGAGAGAGAGTCACATTATTGTCGACAGCTTACTTGTTCACCAGCTTCTTTCACTGCCTCTTGCTCATCTCCTTTCGTCTCTGTTTCTCCTGTCTCTTCCGTCTCATCTTTGGGCATCTCTTCCTCCCCTCCTGCTTCCTCCTTGGTCTTCTCTGCAGCGTCTTCAGATTCTCCCGTCTCCTTGACGTCTCCTTCATCTTGGGTCTTCTCGGCCGTTTTCTCATCCTCCGCTTCTTCTTGTTTGGATTCGTGGTTGGATTCTTGGTCCGGTTCTTTGTCGACGTTTCCATCCTGTCATAAAAGAGAGCACAAGTTTCAACTGTAATAAATTTGTTCAGCAGAACATTCTGGAGGTCCAGCAGAACGTTGCCGCCGTCCAGCAGAATGTTCAGGCGTTCCAGCAGAATGTTCTGGCAGTCCTGCAGAACGTTCCAGCAGTCCAGCAGACATTGCGACGGTCCAGCTGAAAGCTCGCTTAGAACCTGTCCAACTTTAGAGACACTACCTCATGCAGTCATACGAAAACTGGGCCTGGGACAAACCTACCTCCTTCCCAGGGGCTTCCTCCTCAGTTGCCCCGTCCTCTCCATCTTGTTTCTTCTCCTCATCTTGTTTCTTCCCTGCAGCATCGGTCGAGTCATCACTGGATCCAGAGAAGAAACTACTGATGGTTTTTCCAAGTTCTGTTAGGGAGAACAAAAAAACAACACCACAAAAAGTGATAAGCGCCTTAGGTTTCGACCGTAGCAGAGTCTTTCTCAGAGACTAGATGACAACACAACACACATGAACAGGTATATTTAAAGTGTAAAAGAAGCATATTATTTGGTTTTACTCATGTACCAATGTGTGTTAAGCACCGTTTACTTAGTACTTCACTCCCCCCCCTCCCCCCCCCCCCCCGACATTGCCCGGTAGCTAGAGGCAGTTTGAATCCTTTATTTTAACAGCGGGTACCACAACAATTTAACAGATGTTAAACTTGCATCTGAATTTATCTGAACTAAGTATTCTTCCAAATTTTCTTATAAATAGCAGGACAGGTTCTCATACGACAAATTCTACACAGCATGGTAAATATAATCACATGGTATTTACCCATCATCAATGGGGGACTTTTTGGGGGACGCTAGCTGGCAGCAGACTTACCAGGTAAATCCATTGTTCTCCGCAATATTAGAATGCTTAGAACTACGTAAACAATGGAATTTTACCGCGTGTGTCTGCTGCCATCTAGCGTTCTAAAGTTGACAATTGCCCATTGACAATCACCGAGCCTATTCAGTGTGAATGATCATTCACCGGAAATGGGTACTACTCAGGGTAATTACGTAATGCTTCATGAATATTCATGACTCACTTTGAAGAGTGGATTGTTCTTCCTCGGTCTCGTTGACCTGTACCAACACGTTCTCCGTCTTCTCAAACACAGACTCCACCTGCAAACACGATATCATTCTAAATTATCACAAAAGGTGACAAGAGGCTAAAAAATACTTACTGCATAAAAAAAAATTTTTTTTAAAAGAGTCAGGAAATTTAAAACAAACAAATATGCAAATTACATTTTAAACAGTTGCTAACCAAAAACAAGCAAATTTTATTTTGCTTTGACAACATTTTTTTTTTTTTTACTTATCTAATTTTAAGAAATTAGTTATTTTATATTAAAAAGAGAGATGAACTGAAAATCAAACAAATAAACAGAACACGAAATTCAATATTAAAGAGAATCGACAAACTCAAAAATGCATTTCAAAAATATCAAATATTGCATTTCAAAATCGGGTTATACCATTTTGTTCATGGAAAACAACTCAGCGGACAAATTAAAGAGGATTTTTTTTTTTCCAAGCTTGATCGTAATTGGTCAATCTTACCGTATCCAAGTGAAGTACACCACTTTCATCCAATCGGAAGTGAGCTTTGATGCCCTTGGACTCTGAATCCGACTGCTTCTTGAGGGCCTTTTCCACTCCTTTCAGCGTGTAGGTCATGAGATTTGTGGGACCAAATGATCTGATGGCAAAACAAAAAATTATATGAAAAGGTGGGGTCATAGATCGGTTTTTGTCAGCGTAATGCTGGTTTATAGGCAATATTATAAAGAAAGGGTACAATAAAAGTCACGTGTGAAAGTTTTAGCTGAATACAATGTCTACTTGCTGAGAAAACAGCACATAACTGTCGCGGTCACTGGTCTTTAAAGGCAGCGGATACTTTTGGTAACTACTCAAGAAACATGTTACAATGAAAACTTACTTGGTAAGGAGGACCTGAGAGCTGCCGATAGCACAAAAAAAAGTGAGAAACAAGTGATGTCGTTTTTGAGAAAGAGGTAATTTCTCACTAAAATATTTGAATCTGAGAATGAAGCCTTTCTCAGACATCTGAAAGCACACAATTCTATGCAACCAGGGTGTTGTTTTTTTTCTTTCATTATTTTCTTGCAACTTCGATGATCAATTCAGCCCAAATTTTCACAGGTGTGTTAATTTATGCATAAATGTTGGGATACACCAAGTGGGGGGTTTCTAGTCTTTGACACTTTTTACCAAAAGTATATCCTGCCTTAAAAACAGACACCAGTGTTGTCTGCGTGCTTTAAAACTAAATGAAACTGAGCAATACTCACTTGAGGTCATCGTCCTTCAGGACCGACTCGAGATCCTTGTAGCTGACGGTGAACGAGAAGTCCGTCTTGTGCCGGTTGAACGTCATGACCTTCTTCTGAGGGAAGGGATTATTCTGTCCAAAGAGTGTCCTCTTGACAGTTTTAGTCACCTCCTGCCCATCGTTGTCTGTCGCTAGTCGCTGAAACTCAACCTTAAGAAGAAAAAAAACAACGATAGTCACTTTGGTCTTACCCTTACACGGATGTGTATTAAGCACTGTATACTCAGTACTTTCCTGAGCTTTGTGAAAAGAATCCAAAGGCAAATCACTCCGATGGGATTCGAACCCACGATAATCATGTTCTATTCTATCACTGTGTATTGGAGGGGGGTTTTTCTAAAGGTTTTTTTTCCAGAGATATCGCCCAAAATCAAAAGGTTGGACGGCCACTTCAAGGCGAGGGCTACACTTAACTGATTTGGGCTGTCCGCCCAAATCAACTGCCACCAGGGGCACGTTGCCACCTACTCCTGGGGCTGAAACAGAGTTATACCCCCTTCACAGTCCGTAAGGACGTAGGCATGGGGTATCATTAACTAGGAGCCTGGCTGGTAGAGCAGATTGCACTACCTTCCCAATTTAAAATGACAAATCCCGAAAATTGAACGATAGTTTCCTCTCAGTGTGGAAATGAAGCTCCCCGACTGTGCAGACTGTTACATTCGAGTTTCACAGACTGTTCACATCATTTCAAATAGATATCTGAAGGTCTCTGGTCCTATTCCATCTTTGTGATGGGGGCAAGTTTGCCTCCTTCAAGAAAAATAAGGAGACTCAGGGAGATCAGTGAAAAATCCTAAAATCAGGAAAAATCATGACAAAAATCAACCGACGTGACATTACTAGTCCCGCAGGAACCAAAAATTAAAAACCACAGTGACTACTCCTGGTGGGATTTCGGTCTCATCTCTTACCTGGATGGGATAAATGTTTGCATCCTTGACGATGAACTTCTTGACTTTGAATCCCTTACTGAGATGAGCTGCCTGGTAGACGGCGCCCATGGCCGCTGCCTCGTCTGCGTTTATGTTCTTAGCCAACTCACTCCTAAAAAATATCCAGAATGACAAAGGGTTACCACAATTTTCAACAGCCCGTCTGGTTAAAAACACCAGACGGTTTAATGAATTGGTTTTTAAAGCTGCACACTTCATTAAAACTTAAACACCCCAATGCTATTACATAAAGTTTACCTAACTAAAGTTAAGTTGAAGCTCAAGTCGTTCATCAAAAAGAAAATTGGAAGTTTGGCTTCTGAAAAATAAAACAGTCGAGACAAAACATCAGAAGTGAAATTTAAAGTAGGAAAGTCGGATTTCTGACTTCAAAGTTTCAAATTTCTCTATGTTTTTTTTTCCCATCCCTGAGAAGGAAGACTCACTTCTTGGTGACCTCCAGTAGCTTTTCTTGGACCTTGGGAACCCTGGTGCCTCCACCGACAAGAATAACGGAGTCAATCTCATTCTGAAGACAGAAAAATACAAACAGGCAAACTTTGTAGTTAAAACAATAGAAACAAAACTTAACTAACGGAAAAGAAGAAGAAAAAAAAAAAAGCTGGCTCAGATCATTGCTTGTTCAAGCCATGAAAAGCCATTGAAAACTACTGATGTTGGAGACCTTTGATCTCAAATATCTGCGTCATTTGAGGTAATACTTTGTTCTTCAGTGCATAGGATATATTATTAAGTCATTCAATATTTAAAAATCTAAATTTGGGGTAAGTGGGTTGTCAAAACTATTTCGAAAAAAAGTTGAATTTTTTTAAACATCGACTGTTCTGAATGGCCCCTTACACAAATTTAGTTTGGGTCTTAGGTTAACAGGCATACCATTCTATCAAAGTTTGAACATTTTGGAAAGATTCGCGGGCCTGTCACTCTTATTTCACCGTACATGTCATTTCTTAGGTTAACAGGCATCCCATTCCTATCAAAGTTTGAACATTTTGGAAAGATTCGCGGGCCTGTCAGTCTTAATGTCCCCTTACCATGCTCATCTCAGATGACTTGAGGGCCATCTCTATTGTTTTACTGATACGCTCAAACAGATCGGAACACATCGTCTCCAGCTCGGCCCTTTTGACCTTGTGTCGTAGATCCTGCTCTTCCATCACGTTCTCCACCTAGCGGACGATCAAAGCCAACAAATAGTAATGGTTATGTCACTTGTTTTTCGGTCAAACTAATGACAACTAACAGGAGATCTATAAGAGAGAGAGGAGAGAGAGAGGAGAGAGAGAGAGAGAGAGAGAGAGAGAGAGAGAGAGAGAGAGAAGAGAGAGAGAGAGAGGGGGACCTCTGTGGTCCAAACGAAAACTTGTTACATCCAACAAATAGTAATGATTAATGTCAGCAACTGCTGACCACGTCCCTCGTTTGAAAATCGAAACGAAGGAATCACCTGAGCCACATGATCCATGTTGGCACTCAACACTTTCTTCAACCTTCTGGCCTCCTTGAACAACTTGGCCATGGCCCTTGGAGTTTCCCTCACGTCATTCTTCGTCTTCTTTGCTTTGTTGAAGGTCTCCGCAAGATAATCTCGTAAACGCAGGTCGATTTCCAGACCACCAAGGGTGCGGTCAAAACTGAGTAAATAATACAAAATAATATGTCTCAGGGGCGAGAGTCATTGCTGGTTCTGGGCGGGGAAGGGGGAGGCTGGGGGCCCCCCTTTTGGTTACACCACTTCACATAAAGGCAAAGTATACCTTTGGTTTATGGAACCGTTTGATTGCTTTAATCCTATGTAAATGTCAATATATATGTACAATAAAACCAACCTATGAAAATTTCATTTCAAAAAGTTAGTAGAGTTTTTGAGATATCGCCGAAAATCTGGAGCGGTTATCTCCAAGCAGGAAGAATAATCTGTAAATTGGAATACATAATCTGAGAAGCGTTTCTGTCTCAGAATGACAATTTTTTGTAATCCTTTACTCCAAAACCACATTCCTTAGAAGGGAATCTTTCTCAAAATGATATACATTATCAACAGCTGCAACAGCTTCTTAACGAGTCAGTTTTTATGGTCAGTATTTTTTGGAGCAATTACCAATGGCATACACTTCCTTTAAAGTGCAACTCAAGTCTAAGTCCCCATCGTGTCGGAAAGGACTTCTTCAGATAGAGTTTTGGGGGTTGGCTTCCTTGTAAAGCATCTGTCACTTACCCCAGTCCCTTGACAACCAGCTGAGGGTTGTTCTCTTCGAAGCCCTTCTCCTTCGTCTTCACAATCTGGTAACCGACGATGGTTGCTATCGTGCTCCCCGCCCCCATGTCGAAAAACATGACGTTATGGATGGTGCTGTTGAAATCATTCCGCCTGAATACTCCGTAGTTAAGAGCCACTGTGAACGAAAAGAAGTGTTTGGAGCCAAACAAAGAAAACAAATTCTCAATGAAAGCAATAAACCTGCGAGGGGAGGCGTGTCGTGGCCGAGCAGTTAAGAGCAACGGACTGAAGCTCTTAAGACACACTTATACAAAACAAATATTGCAAAAACAATTTACCATTCAATCCAAAATATCACGTGGTTGAGCAAAGAGGAAAAGAAATATTTCACAAACACAGAATAAAAGTATCAATATGCGACGAAACAGAGAACAATTTTTACAACCAATGCGATTAACACAAAGTATCATCTCAGTGGGGACATTGTTCACAATCCCCTCCCTGAGACAAGACTAGGCACTGATAATAAAATCAGAAGCATCAATCAGTTGCTTGAGACAAGACTAGGCAGTGATAACAAAATCAGAAGAATCAAACAGGAATTTAAATTGAATCAAGAAAATATCAATATAACTCATAACAAAATATACAGACAACAACAAATTCTGCACGTCAAAGTCAATACAAGTCTACAAATCCACATTTAAATGTATTGAAGGAACTGTGTCGTCATGATCAAAGCAAGCCTGAGGCTGTGTAGTGAATTCTTCCCTTTTCTTTTGATGAATGGCCCAAAGACGCGGCCAGGTGTACATCAGCAAATATCCTTATTAGCATTTAGAATACTCCCCTATTCATCCCAACCCTTGATGCAGAACGCGATAGTAAAAAGCTACTGAGCGGACTCCATCGGCCCACTCTACGTCTTACCTTCGACAAGCGAGGCTCACCGTCTGCAGAACTTAATATTGTTTAACTAGTCCTCCAAATTAGTATCGTGTACGCCAAGGATACGTGGACCCTGAAACTGGCTCGGTGGTGTTTGCCCCTCACAGCAGAGGGGTCCAGGTAACCAAGGCTTACGTTAGTTTATTTAAATAAGTCCCAGAAGTCTACGGGCATTTCTTGTATATAAATATAACCATTTCATTTAAGCCTCAGAAATTATAGGCGAACTTATTATTTACTGTTCGGCAGATGCGAACATTCCTTCTTTGCGATAAGCATCATTACATAAATAAATACAGCTTATCCACTAAAGCTGTACATAGAATCATGAACTCTCATCCAGTTACGGTTGAGAGTTCATAATTCCATGGACAGCCCCAGGCTTGCTTTGATCACGACGACACAGCTCTTTTAAAATGTAGCACATTCAAAACGTAGACGCAAAATAGCATTTTGATCAGCTTCCTGCTCTTGCTAAGCAAGATTATTACTTTATGCTAAGCAAGTTGGGATGTACATACCAGCAGCATTGTCGTTCATTAGTTGCAGTACTTTAATCTCGGCGAGCTCGGCTGCATACATGACCGCATCTCTCTCCGCTTGATTGAAGAAAGCCGGCACGGTGATGACGGCATCTTTTACTCTCTGCTCTGAAGACCAGATAAAGAGCAAAGACCTTTTTTTAAAGTTTGAATTTTTTTAACAATACCATGGGAAATTGAGGTAGGACTATGAAAGTATGGCCAGGGCTCGAACCCACAAAGAGCTAAAGATTCGTCTTAAGATGAGTTGTCAGTATTACCATAGTGATTTGTATTGTGACATCACACTTTGCTTAGCAATTACAATTGATTCACAGTTAAGATCAATCTAAACTCTTTGTGAAATCGGCCCCTGATCAGAATTGGCAGAGCTGGATTGCCGCGTCATTTTAATTTAAAAAAAATAAAAAAATTTTAAGCAAGATCCAACCAACCTGCAAAGTCTTCCGCTAGTTCTCTGGACTTGTTGAGGACGATGGCCAACAACTCTTCTGGATAGTACTTATCCTCTCCACTTTTGAAATACACCGTGCCTAAAGAAAATATCAAGATGAAAACATAATCAAGATCGTAAAACTTATAATTATGTTACTGTTAACTACATTTATTTATTTAAAGTAGTGAGTACGGGTTAAACACAAATAAACATTCTGAACAATTTTTAAAAAGTGAAAAAATTAAGTAGCTGCTACAAAAACTGTTTTACAAGCATTGACGAGTAGCCGTAGGGTCAGACCCTAGCAGAGTCTTCATCAACTAGTAAACGACCGACTCTGCTGGGGTCAAAACCAACTTAAGTAGGAATTGAAACTTTGGATGGTTGGTATTCAATCAAGTGAGTTGAGAAGAACCGGTAGTTCGCAACTTGATGTAATGATCAGTATACTCCTGAAGACCACCAGAGCACACTGATCGAAACGTCGAGTTGTCAAACCATTGGTTCTTCTCAGAACCACCACAGCTCGTAAAGAGAGATTTTGTTACACGGTGTCTCCGCAAACCTCGCTCGATCAAAAACCAACTTTCTGTAGTTCTAAAAAAGTGTTCACATTTGCCTGCCCCAGGTTCAACGGAATTCCTTTTTAGATCAGATCGTCTTAGCGGGCCCTACCTCGTTCCTCATCCTCTCCGAGCTGTACGTACGGAAACCTCTTCACGTAGTTCTGCACTGCTGGGCTGTCGAGTTTCTTGGCCAGGAGGTCTTGCATGTAGAAATAAGCATTTTGGGGATACCTCTGCCCCTAAATACAGAGAAATATAGTACATATGTTAAAAACATATTACATTGACGACAAATTTGCTTTGCACTGGACCAAGTATTGCATAGGTTCAATTTAGTGGGCCAAATGAGCCATTTGGGAGTGGGATTTGAACCACTTCTTGCTCAATAACAAGTGAACGCTCAACTTAAAGGGAGGGTATACCTTTGGTAATTACGGCAACAATTAATGACCATAAAAACATACTTGGTGAGAATCACTGCAGCTGTTGATAATGTATAACATTTTGAGAAACAATTCCCTTCAAAGGAATTCGGTCTTACAGAGAGGGATTCAAAAACATTTTCGATCTGAGAAACCTTTCTGCATGAAACGTTTCTCAAATTGTGTAATCCAATTACGAACTCTTGCTGCATGGATACTACCACTTTTTGTAATGAAATTTTCACAGGTTAGTTATAGTGTATATCTACATAAAAAACAATCGAACAGTTGCAAAAACCAAAGGTATACATTGCCTCTAAGCTCTAACTGTGCTGTCTGGCAGTTTTGTTTTAATGCATAAATAACTCGCATCGGCCCGATAGGCTAGCTTGTGCGCTCAAATTCTTCTGCTACCCGAAGTAGTGGAAAAACGTTTAAGGGGAAGTGGGGATTAGTTGAGAGGTAATTACTACCCTCGTAACCAAAGAATTGAAGAAACACTCCAAAGATTCTCACCACTGCAAGCGCCGCATCCCCGAATTGGACCTCGCCATCTTTAATCGACACCATGACTGGAGTTTTCCTGCGCGACTCTCTAAAATAGGATTACAAATTTACAATTTTTACAATTCAACCGATTTTTTTTATTTTTTTATTTGCGAAAAACAAATTTGCACAAATGGGCACTTTCTAAATTCAAGTTCTTAACTCTAGAAGCAGCACCCTGTACTATAAAATGTAGCAATGTAATGCATTTTTTAACTGTAATTTACCATAAAGTCCAAGCTGACGTCCCTAACTTGACTTTGGTCACAAGTTAAACCTTTCACAAAGGTCATCATAAGGTTACCATAAGGTCACATGGTGCGTTGTCATCAATACAAATGTTTTTAAAATGTCAAGTACACAGTCAGAAAAGTTGGCCTATTAAAAACTTAAAAATTGAATTTACACACAATTTTAAGTAGTAATTTTACCCTTTTATATAGCTTTTTAGAATCAACCCAAATTCGTGAAATTTTAAGTCAGAAACCACTTACTTGTTTAGAACTATCTCCATGGGAACACCAGGCTGAAACAAGAAACAAAAGGAAATAAAACATACTTGTCAGGGTTTAAATGCGGGGAGGGGAAAAAAGGAAAAACAGATAGACACATTTTTTTCAACAATGTTACACAAATATTCAAAAATAGTGTTGACTTTGTTGGAAACGAAGCAACCAACCATGGGATGTATTTGTTTTAAATAAAAGTTTGCAGAAGTGTTGAATTTTGTCACATTATCTGTTTACATGATTGAATCTTTTGCCAACAATCGGCCGTCCATGCCAACCACCGCGATTTTGTTTACCAACAATGGAAAGGTCTATAGAGAAACCAATGTCTCTAAAGCATTAAACCAAATTATTTTATCAGAATCGACTAAGATGCAGGAAATTGAATTATGCATGAACCCACCTTGACCAGGGCAACCTTGAGCCATTCAGAGCTGAGATCTACTGACATCACTGCTAAGGAGGCGGAGCCTTGGATGTGATTGGCTGCAACCATGATGGCAACAGCCAATGAAAGAAGACTTGCTCTCACTTCCATGTTAACTGCTTGGTTTTTATTGTGTGGTCAGAGAATTTATCTTTCTGCGGAAACAATGAGAACAAAAAAATCACGTTTATGGTTGACTGGTGTGAGAACACAGCCCAATTTCTTAGAGCTGATGGTTAAAATGCAGAAAAGGTAGCTAAGCACATCAAAATGTTACTTAGGGAGAAAGCCGTATGGCGACCTGCAATGTGTGTATGGGCCAGCCGAATTTCCACAGTGCCATGAAATATGAAGTGCCAAGAAATTGGGCCCTGATACTTCATTCTGTCTGTGCGAGACAATTTTTTTCAGTAAAGAGCATCTCTATGAGAGGACAGTAAATTTGCAACTGGAACATTTACTAAGGGGCAACAAGGCAATTATTAGTACAGTGTATGTGTAGTGGTACGACAGACCAAAGTAAAAATTGGGGAAACGGTGTCGACGATCGATGAATCTGTGTAGTACATCATCCGTGGGTAGGATCGGTCCCCACAGCCAGACGAAGAGTACGCAGGCACCATAATGCTAGCCTTGATTGCAAGGTTGTCAATGGCCATCCCTTTACCCGATAGTCCATGCACAGAGTCTGTAATTTTTTAGACCTGTATTATCCTAGTAACGCCAATACTTTACGAACGAAGTCTGTACGACAATGTGTATGCACTCGCACTGAGTCTACGCATGAACTCCATGCGTGGAATCAGCGTACTGCGTGTGCGTCAACTTGTATGACGATAGCCTTGCGATCAAGGCTGGTGCTATGTTCGAATCCGCGCACAGATGAAACTGCCATGTTTCAGAAATTTGGGTGTGAACTTCTCTCTTTTTTCACTTTTTAGCTGGGCTTCTTTTGCAATGAAGTAGAAATACCACTTGAGTGACATTGGCTGTGCAATTGGGTACATTTTGAATGTAGGGAAATAATCTACACATTTTTACCCATGGATGGTTTGTCGTAACCCTCCAGTCTACGGCCACTCGGAGGATTGAGGGTTATTTTGGTAATGGAAACTACAAAATGACCAAAAAAGCAGTATGTCAGGGTTCACACTCATGGCCACACTAATCATATCATTGGGGCTACATGTAGATTAACGAGATTAGTTAGATTTGGTCATGAATGATTTATAAATGGGCGGATGAGGTACATAATGTTGCTCCGTCCCAACTTCAAATCATCCCAACTGGGACAGCCAAACCATTGCTGGGATCCAGAGAAACATCTGTCACCGAGCAGGGTACCAGTTGCTGTTTGTTATTACATGAGACGGTCCCAACACTAGACTGCTGGTGGGTATCAGTGTCTATCATTAATACAAGAATTGCCTTCCTCCATGGTTGTATGAAAGCAGACAGAAACTGGAGAGGATTGAAAATTACTTTGTTTTTCTCTTGTATAGGCCTATCTACATTTCCTTTCCCCACGCTATTACTGTCACCATGGAGTTTAGCCTCCATGCTTGTCACTATCATCCCATCTATCTATAGTTGGGCCGTCCCAACTATAGTTGGGACGATTCTAAAGTTGGGATGGAACATCAGTACACTATAGTTAGTATCATTCATAATCTAGTCTGGTTCAATTTTTTGTAGAACTAAACATTAATTATCAATCACTCATAATTTATTAATGTTATTAGGTCCTTCTCTACACTTTTTTGTTTAACACGTAATATTAATATTATTTTTGAAAAGATGCCGAATCCGACCCGACCTTTTCAACTAAATTATAATAATAAGTGAAACGGTTACGGTCAGATTCGGCATCTTTTCTTTTAATTTTTTTTTTTTTAAACTACCGCACAGGGTGGGAAGAATCAGAAAAATTTCCGTATCCTGCCACCACCACTTTTTCATTCGTTATGAAATAAAATAGATATTGACATTTGACAAAACAGGGATACTGCCAACATAGGGCTATTTAGCTCAGTTGGTAGAGCATCGGCACGTTAATCCGGAGGTCGTTGGTTCAAATCCCGCTCTAGTCAATTTTTCTTTGTTCACAAGTAACCCAAAATTATTTAAAATCTACCGTCAGTTTCCCTTGTGGATTATTACTTGTTATAAATGTTATTGAAATAAAATAGTATCTAAATGAGATTTTCCTTTTTTGGTAAAAATGAGTGAAAAAGTGGTGGCTGGATCTGGAAATGTTCCGCTGGAGCATGATCGGCAGATCATCAGGATGCTTGTCAATAAACAATGCACAGACACAGTTATGTACAGTATGTACATGTACAATTACTATTGTAATTTGTACACGTCAGGTTTAAAATTCCAGTCAGAATATGTTGCAATGTTCTCGATGTGTGTGTAAAAAATTACGTAGGCATTTTGCATTCTTAAGCTTAACTCCTTGGCCATCGATTCCACGATTGTCAAAAAAGTAAAATCGTACATTTATAGACGAGAAAGAGTTAACCATTTCAATAACCAGAACTAAAATACTTACAGTTATAACACTAGTCCGTATTCAATACACAGTCCGAAACGCCGGTAAGCAAAATTGAGAATAGTGACAACACATGGCAGCTTCGCTTTTGTGCACGAACCATCTGTGTGAAAGAAACGTGTACATATGGTGACCCGGAAGTGATTTCTTCACCCAAATCAGAATGTGGCGAAATCCCATTGGCTGAAATCTGACCGCTCATGTTTATTCATATTTAATGGGAAATACGAGCGAGATGCGTTTGATCATGGATTCGACAAAAAGGTGGGCCACGATTACGTAAACAAAATATGATTTGGGGAAATTTTTGTCAGCATTTCATCATCCTGCAAAAAAGCAAGTTTGTCCTTTTTGCAAAAAGGCAAGTTCGTCCTTTTTGCAGGATCCGGGAAAGTACTGAGTATACATCTTTATTTTATATCATTTTTATTTAAATCGTTTTTATTTGTGAACAAGTTTATTTATTCAAATAAAACAAATTATTATTACTATTTTAAACACCTTTCACCACTCTTTTCTTCATTGAACTGTTAACGCATTTTGTAGATTTGTTATATTTTGGGTCCTTAGTCGATAACTATCACCATAGTGATTTGTATTGTGACAGTCACACGTACTTTGCTTAGCAAAGATTGATACTAATCAATTAGCTCTCTGTGAACTCGGCCCCAGGCCTCCATCCACAAAACTTGAAAGTGAAATCTAAAAACAAACTTGTACAGCCCAAAAGTTAAAGTTACAAAAAAAAATACATTTGCTTTCAAAAATATGAATCAATCGGAGCCTGAGTGAGGTTAGACTGGTCCGCTGTATTAATAGTTTGTGTGGAATCCATCGGGAGTCGGCCGGTGTTCTCGAGCTGTTAAGGCTGTTGTGGCAGGAAATTTTGTGTGGTCCCCCCCCCCCCGGCCCCACGGAGAACTGAGTACAAATTTCTTCTGATAGCGCCCTCTCTTGAATCAATCTCCTTAATTCAGCCCATGTTAATTTCCCACGGGGAATCTCTGTTTTGCTGAATTATAACTATACTTTGAGTTGATGTATTTTTTTTCAAACTGTTGGGTGTTATAGTTGATGATCTTTAGATGAGGAGTTAGTGTTCGGACATCAATAGTTTCTATCTTGGTTTGGGGTTGAACAAAGAAAAATTGACTAGAGCGGGATTTGAACCAACGATCGACCTCCGGATTAACGTACCGGCGCTCTGCCAACTAAGCTGTCTATAGCCCTATGTTGGCAGTCTCCCTATTTTGTCAATATCCTTGTGGTTCGTTACTAGTTTCTATCTTGGTAGTTTTCTTCATGATTTCATCGTGTTCCTGGTACTGTTAGTCTCACTTTCTTCTAGTCTTCATTTATCCAATGTGTCGCTAAAAGATAATATGAACTTTTGAACTTTTTCCCGATGTTTCTGGATTTGTTTTATGTTTTTCTTCACTTTACTTGGACTTGACAATTTCCGACTGCCGGGAGCTGATTCCATTATATGGATGCAGCAACCGACTATGATAGTCAGGTGGATCGTGGATCATATTTTTTATGGGACTATGGACGTGTCTAGTAATGGTGACTGATGTCCTCCTGGTGCCTGGTATGGGTGGGAAGTTGGGAACTGCTGTAAGTGAGTTGAAATCAACAACCCCAAAACACAATGGATCATTCCAACAATCCCTAACAATCCCTCAAAGCAGTTAAGTGACCTTCAACTGTTCGATTGAAAGAAATTCAACTTGTGTTGTGTATCGACCCCAAGAGCGTCTGTTGCACACTCAGTCGTGGTGTAGAGCAGATAATTATTACAGTTCAACTTTCACCCACCCGTGAAGGACCAGTTAAAGGCAGTGGATACTTTTGCTAATTACTCAAGAAATACATTACCATAAAAACGTACTTGGTAGGGAGCACATGAGAGCTGCTGATAGTATAAAACATTAATTGTTAGAAGCGACTCCCTCTGAAGTAATGTATTTTTTGAGAAGGATATGGTGGCCCTGAAGGGACATCGCATATCGCAAACGTGTGCGCATACGTATGCAATGTCGTGAAACAAATCGCGAATATGTGCGCACACGTATGCAATGTCGTGAAACAATTCGCAAATATGTGCGCACACGTATGCAATGTCGTGAAACAAATCGTGAATGTGTGCGCACACGTATGCAATGTCGTGAAACAATTCGCGAATATGTGCGCACACGGTATGCAATGTCGTGAAACAATTCGCGAATATGTGCGCACACGTCTGCGAATATATTTGCGATGTCGTGAATTTTATTGCATACCATGTTGCATACCTTTGAATAAAATGTCTAATGACCTGGGTGGTTTCTTGCCTACAGTGAGATAAGCGGTAGTCATTGCAGCGGTAGCCATTGTTGTTAGGCAAGCGAGGCGGGTGGTCTTTCGGTATGGCAAGACTTGGCCTGGTGCCAAGTTCCTGGGTACATGCTTACAGGGAGCCTGACCTGACTGTAGCGCCACGTACTCCCTAGGTTACTAACAAATTGTCCGCAACTATGAAATCACCCCAAAGGTATGCAACATGGTATGCAATAAAATTCACGACATCGCAAATATATTCGCAGACGTGTGCGCACACATTCGCGAATTGTTTCACGACATTGCATACGTGTGCGCACATATTCGCGATTTGTTTCACGACATTGCATACGTGTGCGAATAAATCGCGAATATGTGCGCACACGTATGCAATGTCGTGAAACAATTCGCAAATATGTGCGCACACGTATGCAATGTCGTGAAACAAATCGTGAATGTGTGCGCACACGTATGCAATGTCGTGAAACAATTCGCGAATATGTGCGCACACGGTATGCAATGTCGTGAAACAATTCGCGAATATGTGCGCACACGTCTGCGAATATATTTGCGATGTCGTGAATTTTATTGCATACCATGTTGCATACCTTTGAATAAAATGTCTAATGACCTGGGTGGTTTCTTGCCTACAGTGAGATAAGCGGTAGTCATTGCAGCGGTAGCCATTGTTGTTAGGCAAGCGAGGCGGGTGGTCTTTCGGTATGGCAAGACTTGGCCTGGTGCCAAGTTCCTGGGTACATGCTTACAGGGAGCCTGACCTGACTGTAGCGCCACGTACTCCCTAGGTTACTAACAAATTGTCCGCAACTATGAAATCACCCCAAAGGTATGCAACATGGTATGCAATAAAATTCACGACATCGCAAATATATTCGCAGACGTGTGCGCACACATTCGCGAATTGTTTCACGACATTGCATACGTGTGCGCACATATTCGCGATTTGTTTCACGACATTGCATACGTGTGCGCACATATTCGCGATTTGTTTCACGACATTGCATACGTGTGCGCACATATTCGCGAATTGTTTCACGACATTGCATACGTGTGCGCACATATTCGCAAATTGTTTCACGACATTGCATACGTATGCGCACACGTTTGCGATATGCGATGTCCCTTCAGGGCCACCATAGAAGGAGGTAATTTCTTACTAAAACATCTGAATCTGAAACAGGCTTCAGGCATGAAGCCTTTTTTAGGCATGGGAAAGCACACAATTCTATGAAACAAGGGTGGTTTTGCTTTCATTATTTTCTTGCAAAGTTCGATGACCAAGTGAGCCCAAATCTGCACGTACGTTATTGTTATTTTGTGTATAATTATGTTGGGATACACCGGGTGATAATTTTGTTGACCCATGTTTAACATACACGCATTATGTCTTGAACCAATACCAGCCCACAAAACCAACTGTGTTTCCTTATCTGAGCGTAACAACATTCAAAGTTCAAGATGTGCCAAACATTACAACTCACGAGCGAGAGAGAGGAAGTGGTCCACGCATAATATAGCACGCTGTTTTATTGTAAACACTACATTGAACACATGGTGTTCCGGATCCTGCTATATTGCTTGCACGAGTTGTTTCGGTTCTATTATGGCATGCAAGGAAACGATAATTTTATGTTCCTGAAGTCGTAGGTGCCCTGTATTATTGAATGTTCCGTGCGTGCGAACAAGCGCCGGGTCTGAGTGGGCCAGCAGGTCGCCGTTAAAAGGCATGGAGTGCTCCACCATCACCAGTCGTCTTCATTAGAACGCCGTCGCACCAGAGGAAAGTCAACACTCTATTAGCAGTCGTAGACACACGTCTTTATACCGCCTGATTTGGTTGCGCCGAGTGTCGTTTCGAACAGATACGGATTTCATACTAATTGCATCATCTTGACCATTGTGGAAGATTTCACCATGATGACTTATTTACCGTGGTTACTGGACGTCCGCAGTTTTATACTGGGCATACCATTGGTGCTTGTCCTTCTATGGTTGGCATACAAACCCAACAGGAACCTCCCTCCTGGACCGTGGGGATTCCCATCATCGGCTCCATCCCAGCCATCGTCATGGCCGTGCGTCGCGGCGTCCAGCCGTATCAGATCTTCGACGGGTACGCTAAGAAGTACGGGCCCGTGTTCCGGGTCAGGGTGTTTACCAAGACGGTCGTGGTGCTGAACGATTTCCCGTCTATCAAGGCCGGGTTCCAGAATCCGAGACTCAACGACAGGCCTCACATGCTCCTAACTGAAGCATTAAAAAGTGACGGTAAGTTAGAAGAAATCACAGTGTTTTGTTGATAATGAACGTTCCACATGTTTAATACTGAGCATTAGTCTCAAAATGATTTCATGTAAATTAGTCGAACAGGATTAATCTGGTTGTTTTCTTCATTATTTGTGTCAATCACTAGCATGGTCAAAATGACCGTTGCAAAGCTGGCGAAACTGCTTTACAACAACAACAAATTACAACATTTTGAAAAACAAATATCAAAACTTTTACAACGCTAAAAACAATTCTCGTATTGCCATTTTGAAAGGTGTGGTTATGGCGTCGGGCGAACCATGGATTCAGCTCCGTCGCTTTTGCTTGAGCGTTCTCCGGAGTTTGGGGGTGGGCAAATCAAGCTTCGAGGAGCAGATCGGCGTAGAGGGCCGGGTCCTACTGAGGGAGATGTCCGGCTTCAACGGGAGACCGTTCAACCCCCAGTTTCTGCTCAACAACGCCATCTTCAACGTGATCTGCGCCGTTGTCTTCGGCAAACGCCACGACTACGCCGACCGTGAGTTTTGCGAGCTGCTCGACGCGCTCCAGAATAATGTGCGACAGATCGGCGTCGGCGGTGCGCTGAACTTTTTTCCCTGGCTGCGCCATTTGCCGAATTCAGGAATGGATAAAGTCCTGTCCAATTTTGACAAGGTCGTTCGGTTCATTACGAAAAGAGTCGATGCCCATCGTGCGACCCTCGACGCCGAGAACCTGAGAGATTTCACGGACGTGTACCTGATGGAAATACAGCAGAACTCGGGGAGAATTGGTACCGATGAGGGGAGCCGTCCGACGGCGACTCGTTGCCACCTCAGTGAAGACAACTTGGTCGGGACGATAGCCAATATCTTAGTAGCCGGATCGGTGACGACGTTCACAACACTACAATGGGGTCTTCTTTACATGATGGTCTACCCGGATATACAGAAGCGAGTCCAGGCCGAGATTGATGCCGTGGTCGGTCGCGAACGGATGCCGAGACTGGCCGACAAGCCGAACCTCAACTACACCCAGGCGGTCATCTGGGAGATCCAGCGGCTCGCCTCCGTCACTCCTTTGGGCGTAGCCCATGCTGCCGGTTCCGATACCCAACTGAACGGCCTAGATATACCGAAAGACGCGCTGCTTGTGGCTAACCTCTGGGCGGTGTTCCGAGACCCAAAGCTCTGGCCAGAGCCTGATCAATTCAAACCTGAGAGATTTTTGGACGGTGAGGGCAAGGCAGTCAAGCCAGAGGAGTTGATACCATTCAGCACCGGTAAGTAAAGTCTTTATGGCGTTCACGTTGGCTGTGTGGTTTCTTTTTCCCGCCCTTTTCGCAGTCTTTCCCGCGTCCGATTTCATTTTTCACTTATTCTTGTTTTCCTCCTCTTGAAGGGCGGCGCAGCTGCATCGGAGAGCTCCTGGCCAAGATGGAGTTATACGTCTTCTTCAGCTATTTCATGCATCAGTTCGAGGTCAGGAAACCAGACGACTCGCCACCGCTTTCTCTGGAGGGAGGGGGTGGATTGACGTACGAGCCAATGCCGTTTGAGATTCGTGCCATCAAACGTTGATTGAGAACACGGACATTCCAACGTTGAGGGCGCCTCTTTGGACGTTTGCCCAGAGCTGCGTATTGAGAGCGTTTCGACAACTTGCGATAAGAAACCATTTTCGGTATTAAAAAAAAACCGAACAAACAAAAACCCACATGTGCGCACACAGGGTGCCAGACTAGACTGAACAGTGGTTGTGCTACATTTGGACCGAAAATGGCGTCCATCAACCACGTGACAAAATAAAACTTATATAGTCCCCCCATGCGAATTGCTCTCATGCTTAGCTCTGAGTTTGCCATGTATATTTTGTTTATAGAAATTACAAATAATTACTTCACCGTCGTAAATTATGTTTAGTTTTTGCGGTTTTATTGTTGTGTTTTATTATACCCATGTTATGTTCTCCTTTGACGTAACACAATTGCAATAGTTATTACGACTGTTGGGGGTTTTGAACGAATGGACATCTTAGGCTAGTGGATGTGATCGTCGTACGCCGTGGCAACGATGACGTGGGCTTTCCAGATATCTAGTCGTACTCAACTCATCTGCCCATTCAATCGTCAACATTCCCGTTGAACCAAAACAGAAACGGTTGCAGAAAAAGCCTATAAAGTTCCTATTCTAACATGTCCTTAAAAAAGAAAGGAAATGTAATTTCTGTTTACTATTTCTGTTTTTCTATGTGTAATAATGTTAAGATTTATTGCATTACGATTTACAAAACAAAACAACAATTACTGAACTCGTAATTATCATTTGGAGCTCGATATGTGGGCACGGTGTCTTCATAATTGTGTGTTTGGAATCTCAATAATTCTTTAGACGATTTTAGGGGGAGGGGTACTTCTGTACAAGAGGTAAAATAGTGTGTTAAGGTATGGGAACAATAGGGTTACCCTCTTCTCCATATCGGGCATGGTGTCGATCATAAATATGTCACGGCTCATAATGTTCTAGAGACCTCAAGAATTTTTTGGTGCCCAATGTTACTCGATTTCGGTGAATAAAATAAGAAACTGTGCAATTTGGAGGGTCTTTTTCTTTCTAGGGCTAGACAATAATTGTTAATTTGTTGATTGTCTTTGCAAAGTTCCATCCTAATATTTTAAAAAGGACTTGATTAACAAAATTCAGGCATTAAAAGAATTGTTTTTAATTATTGATATTATAATATTTGTATTTATTTATTTTAATTTTATTATTATTATTTATATATATATATATATATATATATATATATATATATATATTTAAACAAAAGGGGGGGAATTTTTCGTAATTTTATTTAATATGTATTTTGTTTGATTACAAATTTTACACGAGGGGCAAAATATTCCATGCGGGCACTGACGAGAAACTCAAACTACTTTTTTATTGGCCTAATCCATGGCCAGGCTGGTCGCAGATTAATGATGATTACGATTATTGCAACCAACCAACAAACAAACAATCACAAGCGAACTGTTTACAAAAGCCAAGTAAACAAACAATGTGCAGTGAGACGGGCTTCAAAATGATTTCGGTGTGACAGAAGATTCTGTGCCCCCACCGCCCCCCCCCCCCCTCCGATAGGGTGCACCCCACTATTAATAAACTCCAATAGCATACAGTGCAAAATGCTAGTTATTCAAAAATATGTATATAAAACTAGTAGGGGAGATGGCCTTAGCTTTCCATCCAAACATATCCATTTATAGCAACAACAAAAAAGAGAAGCAAAGAATAATGAGAAGGTATAGGCCTATCCAGAAAAAGGAGGAACAAATTTAGCCAAATGATTCGAAGTCTCACAGCTTTTTACAGTAAAGGGAAATTTATCCATTGGCTCTTGAACTTTTATCCTCTGCTCAATTTGATACGGGGAGTCCAACGGCCCGTCGAGTTAATCTCCCTCCAAAAAACAACAACCTACCCCTGTGTAAATTGCATGTGGGCAGGGTGAGGTATGTATACTTTGCGGTAAAAAAACACACCATGTGTTGGCTACTTTGCTGTGTAGATTTGTTCTTTGAGAACTTGTCTTGCCGTATTATTCTACTCGCGGCAGTAGAATAAATAAGCAGGACAAGTTCTCAAAGAACAAATCTAAACAGCATATGATCATAGAGAAAGGACAGCATTACTATGTGGCGCACATTTTCAGGCGACGGGGCGACCTCCATGATTAGTTAGAGCATGATACCAACTGAACATATGTCAACAAACTTTATCTTAACAAAATGTGGGCCTTATTGTGAGTATAGGACAATAGGTCACTGCAGCCCGTGTAGGTACAACACGTCATGTGCATTCAAGTAGTGCATCCTATGATTGGTATACAAACAACTCGCAATATTATTGACTCAACCAAGGTGACTGTGCGTAGTTAGTGTTATTTTTGGAATCCCATGTAGGGCCTATATAGTCACAGAATAATCAAAGCAAACGTCTGCAAGGCACACGCAGGTTTTAATGATGGGTGTTCTGCAGAGCTCGTGGTACCTGATGGATACCCGTACGGTTCTCATTACCGCGGGGATCCTTCTCGTTCTGTACTGGCTGTTCAGCAAACCCCGGAACCTACCTCCTGGTCCGTGGGGCTTGCCGATCATCGGCTCTGTCCCGGCCTTGCTGTTGGGGATACGTAAGCACGTATACGTGCAACATCTGCTGGTGAGGTACACCCAATTATACGGACCTGTGTTTCGTTTGAAGGTGTTCAACAAGACTCTGATAGTCCTGAATGACTACAAATCAATCCGGTCTGCGTTCCAGCACCCGCAGTTAAGTGACCGGCCCGACATGTTATTGACGGAAATATTCCAAAGTGAAGGTTAGTGGCTGACACTTTTATAGTTGCACCATGGGATACTATCTTTAGATAGATTGCACATGACGTCATTGACCACCATCTTTGAAAAACATAATAATCCATCCTTACTTTGAATATGATCTAGGTGTTGCCATGGCGTCAGGTGAGCCCTGGACAGAGCTCCGTCGTTTCTGCCTGACCGTTCTCCGGAGTTTCGGGGTGGGCAAGTCCAGCTTCGAGGAGAAGATCGGCACCGAGGCCGAGGAGCTCCTGAAAGAGATGTTTGGTTATGGCGGGAAGCCATTCAAGCCGAACGCCCTGTTGGACAATGCCGTCTCCAACGTCATCTGCTCCGTCATCTTCGGGAGGCGGTATGAGTATTCGGACCGTGAGTTCGGTAAGCTTCTCGACCTACTGGGTCGCACGATCTCATCGTTCGGAGCGGGCGGGGCCCTCAATTTCTTTCCCGGTCTTCGCCATCTGCCGTTCATGGGAGTCGAATCTGTGGTCCTGAACTTCGAAGAGTTTGCAACGTTCATCAGGACTGTGATCGAGACACACCGTGCCTCCTTCGACGAGAACAACCCGAGAGATTTGACAGATGTGTACCTGATGGAGATCCAGCAGGGTCAGGCTAGCGACGAAAAGGCGCCGGTGACCACCAACGGAACGAAGAGCCATCACTCCGCACGACGTCATCTCAGCGAACGTAACCTGGTGGGCACCATAGCAAATCTCTTCGCAGCCGGGTCTGGGACCACGTCCGGTACGCTCCAGTGGTGCCTGTATTACATGATGACCTACCCGGACGTCCAGACGCGGGTGCAGGCCGAGATCGACGACGCGGTCGGTCGCAACCGGCTGCCGAGACTGGCCGACAAGCCCGAGCTGAACTTCACCCAGGGGGTCATTTGGGAGGTCCAGCGGTTGACGTCGGTTGTTCCCGTGGGTGTCCCGCATGCGGCCGCCTCAGATACCCTATTCAATGGATTCTTGGTACCGAAGGCTCGTTCTTGGTGGCAAACCTCTGGGCTGTCTCCCATGATCCGAAGCTGTGGCCTGAACCCGATGAGTTCAAACCGGAGAGATTCCTGAACGACGAGGGTAAAGCTGTCAAACCAGAGGAGTTCATACCATTCAGCACAGGTAAGTAAGACTATTAAATCCTGGGAATTCCCTCGTCACTTTAAATTCCCACGGGCATCTGTAAAACAAGTTCATAAAGTTGCATAAGCACAAAAAGCAGCTAAGCACAACAAAAGTATGCTTACCAGAATAATGTTACCAGCCAAACCACCATGTCATATGAACAATTTGTGACTGATGGTATCATGCCCCTTTCTGCTTTTAGCAGACAATATTGTTAAGCAATATTTTCTGCTCGGGCAGCTCTATGAAATTTTGCCAAAGTTGCTCAGTGGTTTCTTCCCTGCAATTACCTCTGTGATCCCTGTTCGAATCCTGACCAGAACATTGCATAGATTGGGTTTTCAGTCCCTACCTCAATTGTGAGTTTTCCTCCGAGGTTTCCTCCCACATCTAAAACGGGCATTTCTTCATCAACGTCTCTACGATACACGTGTATCTTCAGGCCTATACCGGTCACCGTGCTGGTCACTTTTTGAAGGTTCACTTGGTTTCATTACCAGACAGAGAAACTGATATTAGATGTGAATCTTTGTTTTCTTGGTGATTCTGCCAACTGTAGGTCGTCGAAGCTGCATCGGAGAGCATCTAGCTAAGATGGAGCTCTATGTCTTCTTCAGCTACTTCATGCACCAGTTCCACGTCAAGACACCAGAGGGCTCACCATCTCAGCCGTTAAAAGGAGAGCGGGGAATCTTCCACTTCCCGCCCCCCTTTGAGGTCTGCGTTGTCAGGCGTGATTAGCTCGATTTCACAAAGCACTCAGGAGATTCATCTTGAGATGAGTTGTCAAAATTATGGCCACCGTGATTTGTATTGTGGCATCACACTTTGCTCAGCAACTAAGGGCCTTGTCACACGAGGCAACTTTTCCAGGCAGCTTGGAGGCAACCAAGTGCAGTGCATGCTACAGAACCTTTTTGGTAGCACATGAGTCATTTTTCACACAATGTCTCATGATCCCCAAGAAAAATATACGAACATTGAATTGTGATTGACTTTTCTTCATGGAGATTGCCTGGAACTGATTGCCTGTAAATTGCCTCGTGTGACATGGCCCTAAGATTGATTCGCAATTAAGATCAATCTCGTAGCCCTTTTGTGAAACCGACCCCAGTTCAGATAGACATTAACTCCCATCCAAAGTATTGCCGGATGTGGACAGCATTCTCCTGTTCTGGGAGAGCTATTAATTGGCTTCCGATAGCAAGGAGGATCTGATTAAGATTTGCCTTCTCGTCTTTAAGATCATGCATGATCGTTCTCCTCAGTATCTTCGTGACCTCATCTCCCTCCAGAAAACAGGTCGAATTCTCAGACTCGTTGGGTTCATTATCTGTTGGCAGCACCACGAACTAGAACTGTTCGTTTACGGTCACGCATTACCTTTAGTCAAAGGTTGCACCTGCAAACAAACTCAGTGCCGAACTCCGTCAAACCACTTCTTTGGACCATCTCCAAGACGGAACTGGTCTCATTTGCTTGGCTTGTTATTAAAATTTACACTTGAGCATGCATTGTTGTTGTTCGCTCGGCTGGTTTTTTTTTGTATGCGCCTTGATCGAGTTTCTGGACAAGTAGCCTTAGTTCGGCATACAGGCCTAAGTCTATTATTATAAATTATTAATTATGTTGTGAGCGCAAACTCTAGACCATGTGTCTTAACGACACTGGACACCTTTGGTAATTGTCAAATACCAGTCTTCTCACCTGGTGTATCTCAACATGCACAAAATAACAAACCTGTGAAAATTTGAACTCAATTGGTCGTCGAAGTTGCGAGATAATAATGGAAGAAAAAACACCCTGTCACACACGCCACGAAGTTGTGTGCTTTCAGATGCAATTCAATATTTTACTGAGAAAAATTACGTTGCTTCAGAGGGGGTCGTTTCTCACAATTTTTTTATACTATCAACAGCTCTCCATTGCTCGTTACCAAGTAAGTTTTTATGCTAACAATTATTTTGAGTAATTACCAATAGTGTCCAGTGCCTTTCAGATTTTCCAATGGGTGGGTGCGTTTGGTGAACATAATACATCTGGGTGCTGTTTTACTGCAATTTAGAAGAAGCAAACTAAAGAGTAGCATTTAAGACGGTGCATACCTTACTGCATGTTGTTTAAAGTTGCAAACATCGACCACAATTTCAGCGACGAAACTAGAACATTTTGGGGGCACAACCATTAAGGGTGCACCATTCTTTTTTAGGGGGGCACTTCTTGCCAATTAAAAAAAAAATTGCAGTTTATGTTGGCCCTAAAGCTAACCTTGTAACATTATATTTTTGGTTATTTGAAAGCTAATAATTATGTTAACTATTTTCATAAAAAATAAGGGCCTAATCGCCGAAAAGAAGAAATAATTATATTACTCGCGTTAAGTTTAAAAGACGCGTCGAAAATATCAATATGTGAAAGGATGATAAAATTTAGTTCTATATGTCAACATTTTATATTAAACCTACTTCTTGTTTGAGCATAGTTGATTTTTGTCAGTGATTGGTGATTTAATTAATTATAGTTTTACATGATAAATTGCTTTACGGAGATGCCGTAAGTTACATTTTACATTTTGTTCGATCCCAAAATGCCGTATCCGTATGGGGTGAATAGATAACGTACGTCATTGCTGTCAATTGCAAACAGCGGCGTGATTTCACAGTGATGAAAATAATTCAGAACTGATGAGAAGTCTCCCGAATTCTGAAAATATACTCCGCGGTAGTAGAACAAATTCTTTGAGACAAAATCTGCATGCACAGTATTAAGTATCCGTATTTACACACGCGGTGTTACCGTAAACCGTCGAATTAATTTATACATTCACATTATTTATTCTGTCTTTTTCTTTCATTGTAAGCCTCCGTTGAGGCTCTAAAAAATTGCATATGCCGACGATATTTCACGTCGTCATTGCGGGGTATTGGGATAAGTTTTCAACTAGCAATAATCGCACCTCGGTTAGACCTCATTGGTTACGATATCGCCTCTGCGCAAAGATAACCTTGGAGTGAATGGCGATGAGGTTAGTACGAAACCTTACCACGCAGGATTGATGGTGCCAAAAACTGTGTGTACGTTTACGCAACGTATACTTATTCACGGATGAGTGCCTCTGCGACCTGAGTCAGACACTAAACGGGAGGCGTACGTGCCGTGTGTCTTCAACCGTGGAGGAAGGAACTCCATGCTTCAACCATAGAGAAAGGACTCCCTGTCTCTATGCTTCATCGCAGGCGGTCAATAATTTTAACCGACTGGTGAGATAAAAAGTGATGGAGTTACCCCAGGAATTACGGGACGGTTCCACAAGTTACTGGCGCCCCAGTAATCCGAAAAGTTTTATTGGTGGTGGGGGGGGGGGGGTGGAAACCTCATAACCTAGCAGAGGCTGAGAGTGTCGGCAAGACATCTGGAGGCCTGCTACAAGAACAGATTGCTCCACTTGATAAGGGGGTTAGATCTGGGTAGATAGATCTGCATGTCTGTTAAATTTTGTGCACAAAGTATGGCAGACCCTAAAAAACAAAAACAAGGCTACACGACCCCACCGGCCCTTTGAGTGGATCAGTCCAGTCTAGGATATCGAGGACTTTGACTCCCCAGGGCGTTGCACTAAAGAGAATACAGTTGAAATAGATAACATGTTCGTACTACATAATTCGATCACAATAATTCTCAACAGGAAGACTGCGCGGCCGCGGCTGGTGGCAATTTTGCCTTCTTGTTCCTTTTTTTCTATTAAGAATAATATTAAATTCAGTCTAAAAAATCAATTAAAAAAGGATGATTCTTTGAGGAGTTGGAATGATTGTGTTAACAAATAACAACTTTTCGTTGTTGCTTTTCACCAAAGATTTTTTGCAACAACAACAACTAACGAAAATGAACTTGTACTTTTGTTTGTACTTTACGTGTCCAGTGTTTTCCGGTAGTTTTCCAGTGTTTTCCAGTAGTTTTTCGATGTTTTCCGGTGTTTTCCGGTATTTTCCTGCACTCAAATAGTATCACCCGGAGGTAGGAGACGAGAGAAAGTCCAAAAAGAGTGTTAGCGCCACCAAGTGACAATAATTGAAAAGTATACAGCTCTCGAATCTCAGGTGAGGTGACTGCCCTGGTTTCTTCAAAGTTTCAAACAAAATTTGCTGGGATCAGAGAACAAAAATGGCGTGGCGTAATCTTCCAGAGAGTGGGAAGATAATGAAGCTCCAAGAAGTTATTGACAGTGCGTCGCAGCTCAATGGGAAGGCCGTACGTTTGATTGCTAAGTAAGTAAACTTTTAGGTTTTTGACGAATCCTTCGTGTTGTGTCAGGTGTTGACACCTAACTTGCCGGACCGTCTTGACCGTATCTCCGACTCTGGTGAGTTGGTGGTGTTCACTGACTACCTACCACACAAGCAATATTGATACTCATTATTAACAAAAAGGGATCAGACTATTTGTCCTTCCAGCCTCGCTTTGGTGGAATAACGATAACCAATACGGCTAAGATCTTTCACCAAAAGGTAGGTGCTTGTTACTCCTATGAGAATTAGGTTCGTTCAGCTATCGTCTCCAATGTTCGTGGAGACGATGGCGGAACGAACCTAATCATACTACTAGGAGTAGGTGCCTGCCTGTGTGCATGGCTGCACACCTCCACACTGGAATTAGAAAGTCCAGGTGGATATAATTTTAATGTCAGCCGTCCGGCTGTCGCCAACACCGTACATTACAAATATGAAGTTGCTCCGGCTGATCAAAAACATCCGCCATAAGTCTGTCAAAAAAAAATAGATACGTCATCCGACTTGAAGTTGTTTTTAACAGTGTTTCGAACAATGAACAGTTGAAACTAAGGATTATCTCATATCTGGATCCATGATTGCTAATCATAGCCCTTGAGCTTGACTTTTTTTGTGAAAAATTCATTTCAGATTAGACACGTACGACTTTGTGAAGCAACGAGCGACCTTATGCAGCGTTGAGCGCCAGCACAATCAGCGCCTTCTGTTGGACAGCCGCTTCATCGAGCCATTCCAGGCCAGACCGGGCTCCGTCTTCCAGTTTATCGGGGAGCTTGACTCTTCGCCGTCAGAGGACCAACCGATCCTAAGGGCCAGAGTTGTACGATGTGTGGACGGCATCGACGTGGCGATGTACAACAAGGCGTTAGATGCTCAGAGAAAGTTTTTTGAGAGTAGAGAGACGAAATGATGCAGCGGGGAGTAATTTTGCAGACGTGAGCCAAAGGTGCTTTTTAAAGACCTTCTTTTTGCCGATGGTTTAGTAATGAACTCAAGACTACAATGTGTGTCCCAAAAGGATATCCAGTGCATAGAACAAGAGGTAGCACTTACGTCTAGGACTTGACTTCCAAGTTAAAAGGTTCTTGGGTCTCAAGAAAGTTACATAAATCTAAAAAAAACTTTTGTGAAAAAAATATACGTACGACTTTTATAAGACAACATACAATTTCACACTTCGCTGTTGAATGCTTTGTTTTTTTCTAAACAGACAATTTGAAATAAGCCATATTTATACATTTTTTTCTAAAAAAAAAAAGTCACAAACTTCTTCTTTTTCTGAAAGATTCAAATATTTTAAAAAAATCGTTTTTTAAATTAAAAACATTATTATTTTGTTTTTTACATGATGACCAAACCAACAGTTAAAAAAAAAAAGAAGTAAAATCATCTTCCCTTACGGCCGAAAGCAAGGGATTAGGTTTTCCATAATGATATGGTTTTCCATGATGGCTAACTTTAGTTTGTTTTATTTCCATTGCCAGACTCATCGGTATCTGAAGCATCTGAAAATGGGAAGAATTGAGGAAGAAATAGAAATCTCATCAGCCTGAAAGCTACATGAGTTTAATCCAGACTCGATCTCACACATCCTGTACATCCTGCACGACACATCCAAGCGGAGAATGAGCTTCGAGTGACGAGGATAGATTGCTATTCCACGAGTACCATA
This sequence comes from Pycnopodia helianthoides, assembly GCA_032158295.1. NCBI lineage: Eukaryota > Metazoa > Echinodermata > Asteroidea > Forcipulatida > Asteriidae > Pycnopodia > Pycnopodia helianthoides. The sequence continues at coordinate 2,201,127 of CM063262.1, forward strand.
TTGAGTACTTTTCCCACGGGTACTAATACTTTTCCACAAGTACCCGTGTGAGTACAAGTACTATTCCTACCAATATGAGCATTTTCCCATTTGTACTAATAATTTTCCATAAGTACCAGTGCGAGTGCAAATACTATTACTACCAATTTGAGTACTTTCCCACGAGTACAAATACTTTTCCATAAGTACCAGTACGAGTCAAAGTACTTTTCCTTGAGTACTTGAAGGAACATTACAGGAACAAACAGTTGCTGGCAGTGTAAGCTCTTTATGTAATCCACCATATACATAAACTGACACACCTGTAGAAGTTTGAGATCGATCAGCCATCTGGGTCACGAGAAAATAGTGAAAAACCGATTACACATTTGCATGAAATCATATAGATTCAACAAATGAATAAAACGCTCACTGAGCGATAAACTCCAATCGGAAAATTAGTTTATTCATTTCTCAGCAAATATGGCATTTCAGACCGAAATATTTCAAGGGATGTTTTCTACTATCATCATCATTAGACTGTGTAAGTTTTATGTAAATCTGGGATCAAAAAGTACATTTTACAAGTTTTTGTCTTACCAATTCTGTAATGTTCCTTTGAGTAACCCCCCAAAAAGTTGAAATCGTTTCTCAGACAACCGAGGGTTGGTGTCCGCTCACGAATGCCGCGGCCAGAGATGTGGTCGGTACTCACTCGCTGGCACTTCACTGACCGTGGTTGATTTCAACGTTCTTGTGTTCAAAAACACTTGACTATTTTTTGGCTCGTTTTCTCAGCAACTAGAACACTGTATTAAACTGAAACTTCCACATGTGACTTTTATTGTAGATCTTTCTTTATCATTTTTTTGCCTTAGAAAAATCAGCTTTACGTGGACAAAAACCAATCCATGTTCATGACTCCATGCTGAATAAAGGACCGAAATGATCACACTCAATGAAAGAAGACAAAAGTGTCACATTTTAATTCTGCAATATTTTACTCAGTACTGTTACAGTAGTATACACTTTGTCTAAAAAACCTTACTTAAAATTCTAAGTACTGTACTTAATTAAAAATAAAGTTTATTTATTTATTTAAAAAAAGGCCCAGCATTGGTTTGTGTGGAAATAGTATCACTTATATCATAATTTCTAATGAATATATAATTTACTAAATTTACATGGTTCATCCAATGATTGATCTAAGTATTTTAGAAATAAAAATATATTTAATTAAACCTTGCAGTGACAATTCAAAATGGTAGATCCCAACCCCGTGATACTCTGTGATATCCTGCAGTGTACCAATACACACGTTTTAGGAGGGGTGCCAATCAACGGGGGTCGTCACTTTGGTCGGGAGGGGTGGTGGAAAAAATGTTTCCCCATAGCTCATGCACAAACTCCTATCTCTGCGGCACGTGCACCACAGATCACTACCACAGCTTAGTGGTAAGGCATGTTGTGTCTGACCGCTCTAGGTTCAATGGCCTTTTGCGAATGAAGGTCTTGTGATCTTGTGCCGACAGCAGACTGGTTTAGCAGACATAAATCATTGAGATAAGGCAGAACAGACCCTCTTAACCTCTTAACCTATCAAATGGGCCAGCCACACCATTGTGACAGGATGACGTAACACCGTTGGCCCAAAACAGGTGCATCGGTGCAGGGTTTTAAAAGGAAGTTTTTATTTTTGTCTTCCAAGCCTGTAGTTTCACCTTTGAAATGGCGAGGCCATTTTCATTTTTACAAATAGCACTTCCAAATGAATATCTTTAAGTCTATGGGAAACTCTTGAAAGGGCATCAAGGCCTTGACCAGGGGCAACTGAGACCATGGCTTCCATTTAATTCTTGGCCTGGTCTTTACAAGCTGGAAACTTTGCATTTCAAACTCATTTTGTTCAAATCCTTCCCCTCTCTCTCTCTCTCAGCATGCCTTTCACACAAGTAAGGCCGTGTTCGAATCAGCGGCTACAGCTACGGCTACGGCTAGATTTCCGCGTCGTCATGCGTTGGAAGCACTGTATAGGATGTCCTTGGCAACACCCTTTGCAACAGCCATAGCTGTAGCCACCAATTCGGACTAAAAGACATTCCCATGTGAGCACCAGAATGTTTGGAATGAGGGAACAATTGTGATAAAAGAAGAAAACGAATTAGCTGCTGTAAACTGCTTCCCAACCAAAGGACCCTATGGTATAAATGCAAAAATAGAGTTACTGGTCAGACGTTCTGACCCTAGCAGAGTCTTTCTCGAGGGCTAAATGCCTCTCGAGAAAGACTCGTAACTGTTTTAGAGTGTGTTGTGCTGTCATTTAGCCTCGAAGAAAGACTCTGCTAGGGTCAAAACATCGGCTATTAACAATTTGTTTCTGACAACTGTGATAAACCTGAAGTCACTGTTGTCAAATAAACAAAATACTTAACTCCAAACAAAGTTTGGTTGTGGAGCACCTCGTGTGGAGGTGTCCCACCTTTCCCCCTTACCTCAAAATTTCAAAAGTTCCATCTGTAATTCTAATTTGTTTTCCTAATAATTAGAGTACATGTTTACAATACTGATAAAAAACAAAAGAATTACAACCGACCCTCGTTACAAAGAGCACTGTTATAAAAGAGGTTCTGCTTATAAAGAGTACATTCTGAAGTCCAGAATATGTTTTTTGTTTTTTTGTTTTGCTGTCCTCTTTATAACAACGTTTCTGTTATAAAGAGGTAATTTGGCCAGTCCCAGTGATATTGTTGCAACGAGAGTCGACTGCAATGAATTTACGACTATGTACACTCTTTGAAATATCGGACATTCAAAACAAACAGTTAAATCCGCAAACAATAAAATATGCAAACTATGTAAATTAAGGTGATTAGATCTTGCGTCAATGCTACGTGTGTTTTATATAACACAGATAAACTTTACTGGTCTTAAAGAATAAGCACGTTCCACCATTTTTAATCAAAATCAAGAAGAAAACACTTGTGTCATTAACAATGCAAGAACAAATTAATTAGGTTCTCAAAAAAATTGCTTTGAAACCATGTTGATGACCAACTTAGCTTGGACGAAAGAGTCCTGCAAGAGTCTGGGCTCAATTTTATAAAACTGCTTTAAAGCACAACAAGTATATAAGCACAACAAAATTATGCTCACCAGAATAAGGTTATCGGCCAAACTACCATGTCACATGTACAATTTGTGACTGGTATCCTGCTCATTTCTGCTCAGCAGAAAATTGTTAAGCAATGTTTTTTGCTTAAGCAGCTCCATGAAATTGGGCTCCTATCTGTCCAAGAAGGAAATATTATGCTTCAAGATGAAAGAGAAACTCTACAAATAAAAATACTTTACACGACAAATGTAAAATTTGGAACGAGTTTTTCAGAACAGAAACCTGTGCATCTCTGTATCTCCACCAGCACATATCCGCACCACCCACAGGGCTAGAAACACCCACCGGTCCACCTGCAATGGAGAGCCTAACTATCTAAGCATTGGGCCAGTAACACTGCAACCCGACAAATCCAGCAGTCTAGTTCTTTTTCCCAAGCATTTTAAAAGATTTAGTACGACAACTAATTACACTCAAACATCTAAATCCTAAACCACCTAAAAAGTTCAGCAAGAACAAAAAGAAAGACATATTTTATGTTCTGCAAACAACATTTCTGGTCCAGTGAAAGTTTTGAGCTTCAGAGGAGATTTTCTCAAACATTTGAGCTCTGCAGCTCCACAGAGTTTTTCGTCTCATCAATTTAACGGATCGCCATTAAAAATATATTTACAATAAGTAAACTTTTACCTCGCCCCTTCCACCAAAAGTTATGCAAACATAATTCAAAAGATTAATTAAATTGTATAAATTAAAAATAAGCAAAAAGTTGTTACTTTACAAATAATTACTTGCAAATATCTAACATGTCAGGCATTCAAATGTGTACTGTACAATCGTAGAAATCTATCAATTGTAAGGAGGATAAATCATTACAAATAAGTTTTTTCGTCATTCAGTACTTGGTAAATTTTTATAAAGTCAAGCATTCGTTAAAAACTTGATTTGCTTAGTTGATCAATACATTGGCTACCGGAAATAGAACCCCTCGGGTCCTATTTCATAGAGCTGCTTAACAATAAAATTATGCTTTCCAGAATAAGGTTACCTGCCAAAAGACCATGTCACAAGCACCCTCTTTGACTGGTATCCCGCTACTTTCTTGCTCAGCACTAGCAATATTGTCTGCTTAATTAGCTCTACGAAATCAGGCCCAGGTATGTAGCAAGGTGTGGGTGATGTGTGGTAGCCATCTTGCCAACCAAGTGGAAATTGATTTTGGGTGCTATTTATGGAAGTCAGTTTGTTCGACTTGCCGACAACAAATTTTCTCCACTATTTCAGTAGAGAGTAGTGCACCCAGCACAGAACCCCACTGTATTTAACAATGTAAAATCAACAAACCCTTTTTTCCCCTTCTTTCTTTTTTTTGGGGTGTACTTAAATGTTTGATAAAAATGGCTGAATTTCAGGCTGGGTGAAAAGGCCAACCAAATATTCTTGGATTTTTTTTTATTTTTTTTTTTTATTATTTTACATTTTGTCTTATGTTTGATGGCTTGAAAAAGGGGCTCAGGGTCGTATTCAGCACCACCTCGATTTGTCAGGTCTGTAACTACGGACGGATTATTTTCTCATTAATTTGAGATCTTCTCAAAATTGGCCGACTAAAAAAATAAATACGTAAATCGATTCTTGTAAAAACAAACTCAAAAAACATAATGGTAAACCTTCAAACCATTATGTCCAAGGCACATCAAAAATTGTCAAAGTAAAATTTTGAAATTGAACCATTTTAAAAATAAAAAACACATCAATGAACCCTTGTAATACATTTTCACAAAACATGTTACGATAGAAAACAAAAATTTCAACTGCTCTAAGAAGTGATTAATACATGCATGCAGATAAACAATTATTCAATAATAAAATATTGATGATGTCATGGTATTTACATAAAGAGTGACCTTTGGCCTTGTGGTAGCTGATCATTTCCTGTGAATTAATTCTGTGCAGGAATATTTCCACTCATAATTTTGCAATATAACCTCAAACTATTAACAACTTTGAAACCTATCATCGTTTTTGAGGTATGTTTGTAAAAAAAATATGAAAACACCTGAAAAAACAGGTGGCTTTATACCCCTAACCAGTACTCAAAGCAGTTCAATAATGTTTAAGTAACAATCAAAGTGGTTGTTCACAATAGTCATCACACTGTTGACCCTTAACCTTTTGAACAAAAGTTAGGAGTTTGAGCTTGGAAAGGGGGGTGAATTTTTATATTTTTTTTTGGGGGGGGTGGATTTGTTGGCTGTCGATCGTGTCACATAAGAAGTCCCAAGAATACTGGAACTGTAGGCTTAGTACAATCAAGTCTAAAAAGGTAAACATATATTTTGTTTACGAATATTTGTTTCTCAAACAAATTCTACATATTATGTAATCTTTGAAAAATGTTACATTACAAAATCAGTACAAACGTACACGCCTGTTGTTTTTTTTTTTTTTTTACAATAAATATCTTAGAATGTCTTGAAGATGCAACATGGCAACCTTGAGCATCTCTCTCTTCCTCTTGTGGGTAAGATCTGCTTTATCTCTTGTGATGCTCCCGACCATGGAGAAGATGCTTGACCTGGAGAAAAAAAGAAAAGAAAAAAAGAGAACATAGTGTTACCCCTTCTACTCTTGGTGGTAACATTTTTTTAAAGGGAAGGTTAACTGATTGGTAATGAATCTAAAAATCAATGGCAATAAAAACAGCAACTTTCGATAGAATAAAGCATTTTGAGAAATATTTCAATTCAAAATAATGTGGATATGGAAAAATATGTCAGTTTTTATCCCCCTAAATTTGAATCTGAGCGCTGCAGATTTTTGCGATATTTCAAAAACGCGACCACCTATTGAAATGAAATTTTCACAGGTTGGTTTTATTGTATATATCTACATTTATAAAGGATTAAAACAATCAAACGGTCCCCAAAACCAAAGGTATACTTTGCCTTTAAATGTAACAGCTACTTGAGCTACTATAAAATATTCTTTAAAAATCAGGAAAACTCCTGCACAACGCACAACACGTCCGACGCTCTCGACACGTACCTGGGAGTGCTCACGGCGGACCAGATCGCACGGTTTCTCGTTGGCGTCGTTGCTGATGCTGACGTTGGCGCCTCTGCTCATCAGTATCCCGACGATGTAGAGGATGTGCGCCTCGGGGATGGCCCGCCCGACGATGAGATGGAGCGCCGTGTTGCCGTTGTACATCTTGGCGTTGACCAGCAGACTGGCGTCGTGGCACTCTTCCAGGAGGAGGTGGATCAAGTCCATCTTCTGGAGTTCCACGGCGTAGTGGAGGGCCGTCTTACCACTCTGGCAATCCTGAAAGGGGCGGAATAAAATTCAAATTTCAACCATTTGAAGTCGGTCGTCGGGTGGCGTGTACACACACGGAAAATATTTATATATTTTTTTTAATGAGATATCGCCTTACTCACAAGGCCGAATGGCCACATCAAGGTAAGGGTTACACTTAACCGAAACCAACTGTCACAAGGGGCAAAAAGCTCAGAGACACAACTCGTTCCCTAAAAGTTTTCATCAAATGCTGCCAAAGTGAGGCCTAATTAATGCGCGTTTTTGCATTAATTTAAAAAAAAAAAATTATTAAGAAGTTTGATTACCGGGAACAATGGATCAGCATTGCTCATAAGAAGCTCTTTGATTGTCTCTGCACAGTTGACGGATTCGCAGTGGGCCTCAACAGCCAGCATCAAGGCAGTCTTACCTACAAATGACGGAGAGGTTAGAAACAAATCGGGTGTATTATAACTGCAAGAAAAACAAGCACAAAGTCTAACTTAACGTGTTTTTGTTTTTGTTTTTTTTACACGAAATATCACCTAACTCACAAGGCTGATTTTGGGTTGTCGACCCCGGTCAAACTTACCTTCAAAGTTGGTAATGTCAAACAATTTACTGGTCTCATCAGGGTAGCTGCACCGGCTCAATGACATACAACGGATAATGGTCTACACAAAAGAAAAAAAAAGAGACAAGAAAAAGTAGAGAACAGCACTTTAAAGAGAAGGTACACGATTGGTAATCACTCTAAAAAATATTATGGCAATCAAAACTGACTTGGTTAGAAGTAAAGCAACTTTTCGATAGTACAAAGCATTTTGAGAAATATTTCAATTCAAAATAATGTGGATATGGAAAAAAGATGCCAGTTTTTATCCCCCCAAATTTGAATCTGAGGAAATGTTTCTCAGATTGTGAATTCCTATGAGGGATTATTCTTCATGCTTGACATGACCGCTCCAGATTTTGGGCGATATCTCAAAAACGCTACCAAATATTGAAATGAAATTTTCACAGGTTAGTTTTATTGTTTATATCTACATTTGCATAGGATTAAAACAACCGAACGGTTAAAAAAAAAAAAAAGGTATACTTTGCCTTTAAACGAATAGCCGTGACAGTCTCAAAATAAAACTTTAAATCCACAGTGATGCAAGAAGTGCATTTAAACGTTCACATTATGTACTACATTTCATTTCATTTCGGTTTGCATTCATCGAACAAGTCAAACAACTAAAGGTATAACTGGTTTACAATGATAAAATTGTCCAAGCCACGAAGGCCTTGACGAAAGGCTAACAACAATCGAGCTTACACAGGTAGAGTTTTCTACTTCCATGACTGTACCACGAAAAAAAACCCAATAGACTAGCTGAGATTTATGCAAATGTAAAAGCGAACAGTCAAGGTGGACTAGTCTGTTGGTGGTGGCTGGTTCCCTATAGTCCTTACCATGATCGCCTCTGTATTTCCCATCATGGCTGCAGCATGGAGGGGCGTGTTACCGTCCATGTTACCAATGGCGAGGCTGGCTCCGTACATGATCAAGATCTCCGTCAGGATGGGCAGTCGGCAGACCACGGCTAAATACAGTGGAGTCTGTGTGGAGTATTAAAAAAAAAAAAATGAAATCTCTGTCACAACGGCACATTGTCTCGATCCACTAAGGCGCAAGTAGCAGTCTCCACTAAGCGCAAGTAGCAGTCCCCACTAAGCGCAAGTAGCAGTCCCCACTAAGCGCAAGTAGCAGTCCCCACTTAGCGCAAGTGCAGTCCCACTCAGCGCAAGTAGCAGTCCCCACTAAGCGAAGTAGCAGTCCCCACTTAGCGCAAGTAGCAGTCCCACTCAGCGCAAGTAGCAGTCCCCACTAAGCGCAAGTAGCAGTCCCCACTAAGCGCAAGTAGCAGTCCCCACTAAGCGCAAGTAGCAGTCCCCACTAAGCGCAAGTAGCAGTCCCCATTAAGTGCAAGTAGCAGTCCCCATTAAGCGCAAGTAGCAGTCCCCACTAAGCGCAAGTAGCAGTCCCCACGGCTGGGGGGTGGCTGTTGCAATATATCCTGCTTCCAAACCAAAATGACCCCCGGGTATTGATCCCAAAAAATTGCCAGCTGTCTAACCCCCAGCAAAGTCGTTCTCAAAGGCGAGAAGAAACAAGAAAAGTGGGAAGATGGGAGGGGGACGACGTGGAAAAACAAAACTCACCTGCTGAAGTTTGTTCAGGAGGTCCAGACTGCACTTCTCCGTTGAAAGACGCTCAATAATCGCCACGGACAACGCCACTTTGTCTTTGCAAATAGCCAGATGAAGGACACTGTGGTCAAACGAGAAGATAATTATGATTTTTGTCGTGTCATTTTGCAAGTTAATTTTACACCTATAGAACCCCCCCTTCCTCTTGATACTATTTTCCGGCGAGTGAACCAACCATTTTTTAAAAAGGCAGTGGATACTTTGAGTAATTACTTAAAAAACATATCCCAACATTACTTTGTAAGGAGCACCTGAAAGCTGCGGATAGTATAAAACATTGTGAGTTACAGTTATCAGTATTAAGGTTAAAATGTTTTCCTTGTTTTGGAGCTTATTAGTGCACTATGGAATTACATGAGAAAAAATGGAGACCAACAAATTGGGATGAAGAAAGAAAAAATTTCAAGGTGATCCCTCTCCTGCCGCTTCCCAGGCTGTATTGTAAACTTGGGAGTGATCCCTGGCTACATGGTAATTACAGGATGGCTTCTGACTGGCACCCCCGAACAAAGATATCGACAACATAAGGAGACCACCAACATGTGGGCTAGATGGCTCAGTTGTGTAGAGCACTAACTAGCACGTTAGTCCGGGTGGTCACAAGTTCACCCAAAATTCATTATATAAAACTCACCCAGTCAGTTTCCCTTCTGGGCCTAATTTCGTAAAGCCTGTAGGCACATAAACTTGCCAAGCAAAGAAAAAACCTTGCTTAGCAGAAACATGTATTCTGCCAACTTTCCATACAGTTAACATTGTTGTGACTGGTGCCTAGCTCACTCCTACATTTGTATTTTGCTTAGCAAAGAAACTGAAATTAAGCCCTGGTTTACTACATGAAAAAAAAAATACAAAATTTAACCTACGTGTCTCTGTCCTTGTCTGTCTCCAGCAAGTCCGCCAAAGTTTCTCCTGCCACCACAGCCTGGAATTTTTCCAACTCCCCCATGAGAGGTGTGACTCCTGGTGGGTACACCTGAGACTGGGTGTGCTGCTGGGGCACAAAGGAAGTCGGGATGACAGCGGTCGGAGGGCTCATTGGGGGCATGTGGAAGTAAGGGCCCACCTGATAGTTGGGTTGTTGGAATTGCCTCCCCTGCTGGGGCAATCCGGGGTAAAATTGGGGCGGACTCTGTGATGGATCCGGGACCGTCATGAGCATTTTTTTAATTTCGTGAATCTTCTCCTCGCTTGCTGTTGTTGCTTATTTGGAGCACGAGGGGCCAGGGAAGACCTGTCTTGGACAGTCATTGTGCTAGCTGTCATGCCCATAGTACTGTGGATGCTGTAGGTCGGGCTCTCCGGGGGAAGGGACTCCCCCGGGGAACCTATGTTGGAATCTGGTGTCAAGGGTGAGGTGTCCGGAACCCGCTGCATAGGGGATCCGTGAGGGTCTTGGTAAGGCGAATGCTGGGGGCTGTACGAAGATCCCATTATGGACCCTGTTTGCTCTGCATACGGGGAGTGCTGCGGGCTGAAAGCCGACGTCGTCTGCCACGGAGACTGCGGCGACGGAAGAAAGTCCATCATACCGCCACCGTGCATCGGTTCTTCGTTCTCCATGGGCGACTTCACCGATTCTTCATCGCTCGTCATGCTCTCGATCATGTCTGTGATCGATTCTGGGGTCAATGGGCCGGGCCAACTGACCTCAACGGGCTGTCCGGTGCTTTCCTCTGGTACCTTTTGTGGATGGGTCTGAAATGACAGACCACTTCTGTTCAAATCATTCAGGGGGTAGGACTGATTCAGGGGGGACAGGGCATCCTGAGCTAGTTGGCCCTGTTTAGATAGTGCGATAGCCGGCCCCTGCTCCCTGTGCACGGTGCCGGGGTGTCTCCTGAAAATGGGCATGCAGTTTCCCTGACCAGGAGGATTGACTACGCCCGGCTTGAAAACGTTGTTGAATGACGGAAGGACATTCGTTTGTAATTGCGGTTGGGCTTGCGTCTGGCGTAGTTGTGCTACAGCGTATTGAGAAGACTGACTCTGATGATAACCCACATTATAGTTATTAAAGCCATTATAGTTACTGTTCGACATCAAGTTACCATTTGATCGATTCATGAACGATCCCATATCTTCAATACCCTTGGCTCTAAGACCAGACCGTCCAGGTGACTGGATGCGATCACTTGCAAGCTTTTCGACCTCTCCGCCTTTGGACTTGGACTCTTTAGCCTTCTCACCATCATCAAGCTTCAAGTTGGTTTGAAGACTTCGTGTGAGTGAGTCAATGTCTCCAGCTGTCTTCTTGGTTTCCTCCACATCCTTCTCTTTCTCCTTCTTCCCATCGCCAGCATCTGACGAAACGTCTTCTGTTGCCTCTTTCATCACAGCATCCGCCTTGTTCGCCTGGGGTTTATCATCCGAAGAACTCTTCGCCGAGCGCTCTCGACGGCTGTCATCTTTGCCAACGTCTCGTTTCTCAACATCCCTCGCTTCAGTGCCCTCTTTGCTTGCGACACTGTTCTCCTTCAGCTGTTCTCGGGGCTTCGTCTCCACAGCCACTTGCTTTCCCTCACGGGGGACTTTCTCAGACTGATCTCCAGTACTCTTTTCTCCGGTTTGCTCATCATCAAATACTTGATCTTCCTGGGGAGACTCCTTGCAGCTACTCAGCATCTCCGGCGCACTGACCGTATGAGTGAGTACGTGGGTTTCTTTCTTGTACGAACAAGAGACGCTCCGTTGTTTTTCCAGACAATGATGACCTTTGAAATCCATGTACAGTAACGCAAAGGAATTCGGCTCAAATTCTTTCGGTCTGTCCGTCTTAGCGGCCTGACGAGGCTTTGTATCGACAGAGACTCTCAACCCCTCCATTTTTCCAGGAGACGTTTTTTTAGAATCATCGGGCTTGAGATGTCCGCCGACCGAGGGATGCGCTTCTTTCGCCATCTTAGATTTTGCCTCCTCTACCACTGTCGATCCGTTGCTTTGTATGCTGTTACCATGGTGATTGGTGTGAAGTTCTCCGCCGGTGGGTGGCGGCGACTGCGATGCAGAGGAAGGGTTGCAAGGCATCTTGACTGGTTGCGCAGCCTTACCTGCATTCAGATTTCAAAAAGATGAATAGCAGTAATAAGTAAACATCAAAAAAGGAAGCTTTACATTGACCACTAACTGTAATAAGAACATTTGTATTTCCCAGATAGTTAACTTAGGCCAAAAAAAAAAGGGTTCTGTTTCTGATTACATGTCATTTAAAAATAGGGTCGGTAGGTCGGAAAGTTTTTTTATTTTGCGTTTTTTATTTATTCCCATACGGTTGACGATACGTCCACGATCGTTCATGTGTTGAGCGCAATCAACGGATTTGCACAACGAATTAGGAAAAATTGTGCGCAATCTTCAGTTTGCGCTCTTTAGATTGGCAGTTCAAGCGGCTGATTTTGCAAAAATGTGCACAATCTGCAGATTGCGCAAGCCCATGGAATGCGCTTCACAATTTTTTTTTTCCCCCCGTTTTTTTTAAAGGCCGAATAAAAAGTTTAGGGTCGCGGCGTAAAACTAGGGTCGGTCGGGGAACCGGAAACAGAACCCTTTTTTTTTTTTGCCTAACCATGTACTTAAATAGTTCGCTTTCGAACTAAAAATCTTTTTTCCCCTTACCTGTGCAAGATTATTCTTCGTAAAAATAAAAAAATTAAAAAAATTCTCGCCATTAATAATTTGTTTTGTAAATTATATATTTACCTAACAGCTGGTATTTTTAACAGCTTGTTTTTTTTTTCACGATCGTATTTCAGAAGCTCAACCCGACAGTTGGAAAGCCGTTATGTAACGGCCGATCCTTGACCCACACCCAATCGAACAGACAGCATCCCTGAGAGAGATGAAGGTGGATTGCAGTATAATCCCTCTTTAAAAAAATCTACGCCGGTACATGATTGTGAAAGGAACAGGGCCCAATTTCAGAGCTGCTTAAGCACAAAATATTGCTGAACAATTGCCTGCTAAGCAGAAATGAGCAGGATACCAGTCACAAACTGTACATGTATTATGGTGGTTTGGCTGGTAACCTCATTCTGGTAAGCATAATTTTGTTGTGCTAAGCTACTTTTTGTGTTTAAAGCAGCTTCATGAAATTGGGCCCAGGTCTTCGATAAAGGCATTTGACACAAACCCATCCAAAAAGTTAAATCCGTTCATTGTTTGCAACAGGTTTTTTTAACCAGGGCCTCCGAACCATGACCACAGTGGACTCAGTGAAACAGTCGCCCGTGCATGCGCAAATCTGCCACAGTGTCTCACCACGCCAGGCATGTCGACATGACTACCGCCCAACACGCCAGATTATAAGACCGCCGCTGCGTCGTGCGTTAAGAGTTTGGCCTGTTATTGTGCTCTCCACAGTGGCAGGTTAATCTTTGCAAAAGAGATGTCTTTCAAGACAAACTTTTGTTTTGTTTTAAAGTTTCTATTTAAAAAAAAAATAAAACACCCTGAACTATCACAACAGAACAAATCCCCCAGAGAAATCCTTTTTAAAATAATAGTGCAAGTTGAGCATGGTCTTCGAAGGCTATCCACTCACTGCTGTACCAATCTACTGACTGCTCATATTATTGCATGGCACAATCAAACCACGCCCCATGCCAATGTTCGGAAAATACACAACATTTTCGTAAAAGAAGGACCCTACAGATGCACATGACATCTTTTGAGGAAAAGCGCTCTTGGCTAGAGGCCAAAAAAGAAAGTCGCTCAATGATCCACCCTCTTTGCCGAATGTACGCCAAGCTTTCCCATTGCTTCATAATCGTTTCAACTCAAAGATGGCGACGCGATGACATCAATGCATTCGGTCCGATCCTGGGTCGATTTCACAAAACTCTTCCTAACTTAGGACTAGTCCTAGGCAATGCTAAGAGATAAGACTAGTCCTAAGTACTGGTCCTAACTTAGGACTAGTCCTATCTCTTAGCATTGCCTAGGACTAGTCCTAAGTTAGGAAGAGTTTTGTGAAATCGACCCCTGGACAGGTAGTCATAGATTGGTTTCTGTTGACGTAATGCTGATTTGTAGGCACATTTACAAAGAAAGACACAATAAAAGTCACATGTGAAAAATTCCGCTGAGTACAGTGTCTACTTGCTGAGGAAACAATACAAAAAAAATGGCACGGTATTTTCACAAGAACGTCACAAGCCCTCCACATTTTAAGCGATGTGACAATAAAAGTCACATGTGAAAAATTCCGCTGAGTAGGCCTACAGTGTCTACTTGCTGAGGAAACAATACAAAAAAAATGGCACGGTATTTTCACAAGAGCGTCACACAAGCCCTCCAAATTTCAAGCGAGGTGACAGCAGGTACAGTACCAACCTCATCAGCATTCATGAATTAACACCGACCCTCAGAAATCTGAGAAACAGTTACATGCATGAACTGTTTCTCAGATTCACATGTTTTTGAGTGAAAAATTATCAAAAACCATTCAAAGGGAATCCTTTCTCAGAATCGTTTATACTACACCCTGTATGAACAGCTGTGCTAACAGTTTTTATGGTCAATAATTGTTGGGGTATATTTACCAATCTATAAACTTATCTTTAAACTGGACCACCAAACTTGATGAAACACACCTGGCTGGTTGAACAAAGTGTTTAATAATTAACTTTAAAAAAAATGAGAATTTGTTTATTCTTCCTAAAACCAATAATAAACTCTCCTTTAAAAGTTGAATCCAACAGCCTAAAGATTCAATGCGAAAGCGCCTGCATGTTACTGTACCTTTACAAGTAGTACAAATTAACATTATACATGTAGTCTCCAATCACAACACTGCCACGCTTCAAGAAATGATGCACTCAAATTAAACGCAGCTTAAGAACTGTTTTCACATGAGGCTGTTCTCCGATAGCGGCTCATGATCAGCGGCCGATTATTGCAAAGAATTCTATATTTAACCTGAGGAAGAGTGAGCCATGGGCAATGTGTTCATCATGTCACTGGTTGGTTGCCTCCGGGGGTAACGTACAGGGACTGTCCTCCAAACAACCCACGCACACAGTCCTACACCCGCCACCAAACAACAACTTGGACTTACTTCCTTGAACAAAAGGTTCAACGGATACACAATAACCACCTCTGAATGGAGCCAGCACAAAATTAATTCCTGGACCTCTCCCGGATTTACCCTTCCAAGCCCTCTATCAGTCTATAGAGTACGAGGTGACGCAGAGCTTGGTGGGTGGGAATTCCACAATCAATTGATCTCTTCTTACAATATATAGCTCAACATACTGGACAATATTTTTTTCAAGAGACCAAGAAGATTTTTAAACAGTTCAACATCAGGCCTGAAATTTCATCTTTGAGAGAGCAAGGCCATACTCATTTTCCAAAGGCCACTTCCATTGAAAAATAAATCTGAAAGTCTATGAGAAACTTTTGAAGGGGCACCAAGGCCAAGACCAGGGCAACAGAGGTCACAGCCTCTGTGGCCTCCGTGTAATTCCAGACCTGACATATAAACTTTTTGATTTGCACTTGGCATCGAGACAAGATTTACCTAGTTTGTTTCATATCTTGGCAAAATTACCCCGATTCTCAACAGAATTGGAAGCTATCAGGTATTGTTATTATTGAATTGAAAAACACAAGACCGCCGGACTTGTTCGGTTATCGAGTTTCCTGGCCCGACACTAGAATCACTGACCTCAGGCCCGCCGTTCGATGTTATATTCCAGCCCGGAGGAGGGATTGTGCCTAATTGATGATGTCACAGTGTACATGTAGTTAGAGTGACGAGGTAGGGTCATTAAAGGCCCTGTACACTATTGGTAAGATCGAAAAACACAATGTTCACAGATTCACACATAACTTACATGATTTAAAGTAAGTAATGGTAGAAAGGGTTCCTTAAAATATTTCTGCCTAAAATGCTATCGTTTCTGAGAAACGAGTAAAACAATAGTAATTATCGCGCGCGATAATTTGAAAAAACAGAAAACACATACATGTAAGATCTCTTTTCACTATTTTCTTGTGACCTCGATGACCAATTGAGCTCAAACTTTCACAGGTTTGTTTGCTCATGCATATATGTTTAATCACACAAAATGTGGACACTGATTTTGAGCTGTTACCAAAAATGTACAATACCTTTAAAGATAGGCCCTAGTCATTTGAAAGTAGAATACAAGCAATAGCACTCATTTTGAAAATTTGCTTTGAAGTTAAATTACACCAGTATTTTTTCAAAGGACAAATCTGCAATGGCTTTACAGCTAAATTTATCTTTCTCATGACATTCTTTGACTGTGTGCCCAATACCATGATCATCAACAGCACAATTCCCTCAAATAATTCCCTATCTGCCCCTATCTACTAACGTCCGCTTGCATTATTTGTAATTGTTATCGCCCAATCTTTTCATATGGCTCCTACATTGTATTACAAACTCCTTCCTGAAAAAACCAGGTGGTTCCCACAACTGGTTTTGTTTACTTGTCGGACTTATGAATTTGACTTTTCAAATAGTCCGCAAGATTTTTCACCAGTCGCGTGATACAGGACACAACCGGCGACCGGAGTCACATGACTCATAGTGGGTATACTGTATAAACAAACCAAGCAAGCGATGCTTTTTAGTTTCTACTATGGCAGAAGCGCTCGGAAGCAGCCATGCTTTTCCATGCACACCGCGACTCCGGTGTCCAATTTTTTTCAATCAAATATCTAATTTTTACCAACAAAGCTTCTTTGAGACTGATATAATCTTTCAACAAATGCATAAATACATACATTACAGTAGTTGTATATCTTGTGCAGTTAGCTGCAAAATTATCAGAGTGAGAAACAACCCCCCCCCCCCCAAAAAAAAAAAAAAAAAAAAAAAAACAAACCAACAACCATATCATAGCCAATCATCTATCTTGCAAGAAAATTAATATTTTTGTAAACTTAGTGATCACCATGGATGTTTATTGGTTAAAGGAAACGTGGATACATCTCATTTTGCAACTTGTGGTTTCTTAATATACACTGAATGTGAAACGTTAAGTTTCACAATCCAATATTTACTTTGGCTATTAGTAACACAAATTGCCACTGGTCCCCGAGGATGACAAATGGAAGCGTTTTGAGTGGTTTTGTTTACTTTTTTTAATCGGGGGGGGGGGGCTGAACATTAAGGTCCTTAGGGGTACTCTGATTAGTTGTCTAACAATTTGAATCATATGTGTAATTGTGTAAGCAGCTGAATTTAAAGGAACATTACAGAATTGGTAAGAAAAAAACTTGTAAAATATACTTTTTGATCACAGATTTACATAAAACTTACACGGTCTAATGATGACGATAGTAGAACACATCCGTTGAAATATTTCTGTCTGAAATGCCATATTGGATGAGAAATGAATAAACTAATTTTCCGATTGGAGTTTATCACTCAGTGAGCGTTTTATTCATTTTTTTTAATCTATAGCCTACGATTTCATGCAAATGTGTAATCGGTTTTTTACTACATTGTATTTTCTCATGACCCAGATGGCCGATCGATCTCAAACTTCTACAGGTTTGTCAGTTTATGTATATATGGTGGATTACATAAAGTGCTTACACTGCCAGCAACTGTTTTGTTAGCAAAAACCAATTCTGTAATGTTCCTTTAAAGGCAAACTGAACTGAGTGATTCTAGTTGAACTAGATACTTTCACCATAAGCCAGCCAGGGCCACTCCACACAATACCACCAACAACAGGAGCCTCATAGTCATACAGTAATGCATGTAATGCATTCAACCGAAAAGACATTGGTGATTTGTGCATAATGCAGCCACTTAATTTGTTTGTAGGCAAACTGAAAAACTGTAAGATTCTGTTCCTAGCATGTCCTTGACTACATAATTTCAATACGATGAAAGTCACGAGCACTCCAAAAAAACTGCCATTAATGACACAGGATCATCACAAATCTCACAGGACTAATGCGTTGAACTGAAAAGTAGGGTCATACTTTGAACCCCAAAAGAATGTGTGGTTTCACGATCTGAAAGCCTACATGTTTTAAAGGTGATTGTAATTGCATCCTGCCAAATTATTTTGTCAAGGTCTGCTCAGAATGAGTTTCCATTACAATAAGAAATGCCTATTGAACAAATACACACTAGTTTCAATGCTTAGAACAACGCACACAAGCGAATGCCAAGGTTTCGAAGCCAAAAGTAGCATTAACAACTATCGATTGCATGAGCGGCAAATGTGATGTTGTGACATTCATGTATCAACAGGATGCAGACCCAAATGTTTCCTGTAATTTCTACTGTAAAGCTCAACTTTAAAATCACTTGGTGGTACTGCGTGGTGTAAACGAGCCAGATGATCTCTTATTTCAGAGCAGAACCTTGCGTCCGATGAATTTTTTTTTAAAACTTTACTTATAAAACTGCTGCACAAACTAATTTAATCACTGGGTTCTCATGAAGCCCTTTATCACGCCCATAGGGGCGTATCACGCCCATAGGGGCGTATCACGCCCATAGCTAGAGCGTATCGAAATGCTCACAACAGGATTTATAAGCAGTCTCTGTTGTGAACTGTATTGAAACAAGTCGCCTTAGGCCTTTATAACAAAAACAAGATTAGACCCCCTACTCTGTTTCAACTTTTCAAGTGTACTTTTCTTTCAGTCGCCCTCACCTAGAACACACTTAGAACGCCACTCGCTCGCTCAGGATCTCCACCAATCAGAGAAACTAGAGTACAGAATACAGATAACAGGATTCTCCCCAGGATCTTTCCAAAACTGTGAGGCATTCTGGACCCACATTTTGGAAGTTTGGCCAAGGCATGCTGTTTGAAACAAGGTCATCAGAATGTTTTCTGCTTGTTGTTTTTCTCAAGTGGTTGTGAAAGCCCTAATGTGCATTCTAGGTGGAGCATTCTAGTGGAGCATTCTAATTTGTTTGCATATCGGCCGAAATGTGCACATATCGGCAAGCACTTCGCACATCAGCCTGATATGCTAGCTTACAATGGGCATGGGAAGAACCCAGGATAAATCCTCTTCGATTCTCTGCGATACGGTATATTATTTCAATTCCGTTGAACTATCAAAGTATAACATAGTGAGATAGATCATCTCTCGTAAGTGCTCTTGTTCAAATATAAGCAGTTTTAAATTTGATAAACCCCATTGCTCTACATACAGTTTAAACTGTGCAGTTATGTACTTTTCTCTCAGTTTGGTCTGATGGCGTTACCAGGGTCTTGAAATAATTGTTCTGGTCCAGTTATGTTGTTGAGCTACATCACATGTACAAGGCCTGTGATCTGGTGGTGCCCCCCCCCCCTATGGTGGTCCCCCCCCCTCCAATAAAACTAGAACAATCTCAAGGACAGTCTTTTGGAAGACCTGGATACACAATGGGCTACAAAGACCTGTTGATGTCCCTTTTTTTTAATTCCAATCCTGGAGCAGTACACCCCTCAGGCTATAGAGCTGGCCTTCGAGATTGTTCTAGTTTTTATAGGACCCTGGAATTTATGGGATCTTACATAATGTCTAACCATGAGGTAGCTATGGTGGCCCTGAAGGGACATCGCATATCGCAAACGTGTGCGCATACGTATGCAATGTCGTGAAACAATTCGCGAATATGTGCGCATACGTATGCAATGTCGTGAACCAAATCGCGAATATGTGCGCACACGTATGCAATGTCGTGAAACAATTCGCGAATATGTGCGCACACGTATGCAATGTCGTGAAACAAATCGCGAATATGTGCGCACACGTATGCAATGTCGTGAAACAATTCGCGAATGTGTGCGCACACGTCTGCGAATATATTTGCGATGTCGTGAATTTTATTGCATACCATGTCGCATACCTTTGGGGTGATGTCATAGTTGCGAACAATTTGTTAGTGACCTAGGGAGTACGTGGCGCTACAGTCAGGTCAGGCTCCCTGTAAGCATGTACCCAGGAACTTGGCACCAGGCCAAGTCTTGCCATACCGGAAGACCACCCGCCTCGCTTGCCTAACAACAATGACTACCGCTGCAATGACTACCGCTTATCTCACTGTAGGCAAGAAACCACCCAGATCATTAGACATTTTATTCAAAGGTATGCAACATGGTATGCAATAAAATTCACGACATCGCAAATTTATTCGCAGACGTGTGCGCACATATTCGCGAATTGTTTCACGACATTGCATACCGTGTGCGCACATATTCGCGAATTGTTTCACGACATTGCATACGTGTGCGCACACATTCACGATTTGTTTCACGACATTGCATACGTGTGCGCACATATTCGCGAATTGTTTCACGACATTGCATACGTGTGCGCACATATTCGCGATTTGTTTCACGACATTGCATACGTATGCGCACACGTTTGCGATATGCGATGTCCCTTCAGGGCCACCATAGGTAGCTAATAGTCTTGCCTGACACTATACATGTTCATTAGCATACAATTACCCTAACCTTTGGACTTTGATAACAAACGAACAGAGTTCACCAAAGAAGGAAGTGAGGTTTGGCACACAGCTTACAATTTATCCTTTTAAAACGAGATTATTTCATGCCAGTGAGAGCTTTAACTATTTTTGTACATCAAATATTTAAACCTAATCGTTCTGAAGAACAATAACAAAAATAATGCAGGAGCTTCTAAGCACAACACAAAAATATAAAACAATGAAATATATTTAGAAGTAATTTGTTACAAAAAATGTATTCAAACAAAGTGCATGACTGGAAATTACCTGGAAAAATTAATCAAGGTTCAAAATCTGATGCATGCAAGTCACAGACTATAAACAAAAAGATCGTACCAATCTATCTGTCAACTGTCCAAGTCAAGAAAATTACCCTTAGAAGACCCATTCTGTACTTGAATTGCGGCAATAAAGCCCGAAACGAAAAAAAATTCCACAAAATCCCTGAAAAAAAAACCCAATAAACTAGCGCTAACAATTTGTTTCAAACACAACACAATAACCATGCGTCATTTTCTAATGACAAAAAAAAAAACACTGTAAATTAATTTTAAAAACTGCCTTTATTGTTGGCATAAAGCCAGAATGATTTAAGGAATCGTGACTCAAAGCTCATGCTTCATTAATTTTTCATAATCATCCGACACAAATTTATGATTTCAACTATGCACATCCTCACAGTGGATTTGATCCTGTAATAAAAAACCAGACTGGTCATTTTGTAATATGGAAGATAAAATATACAATAAGCTGTGCCCGAATCGACGGCTGTGGCTTTGGCCGGATCGCTGTAAATAGCCATAGCCGTAGTCACTTGCTTCGGATACGACCTACGCGTAACAACTCCGATCTTGTACCTGAGTAGCTTTGACAGTAACGTTACTGACAAAAGAGTAGAACTGTACATCATGTTGATTAAAAAGTAAATAGTCATGTTTGAAATTAGTTTATCCTGTCAATGTTTTGGATTGTTTTGCGTGACCAATCACTGCATAATGAGTAAAGTCCAGACTTTTTTTTTTTTTTTTAAGAAACCCTGATTAGTTTCAACTTGAAAATCAACTGGTTTTACCCTTCTAGCTTTAGAGACCAATTCCTTTTTGTAGTTAATCCCCTACAAGGCAAAGACTTACTTAAAGGAACATTACAGAATTGGTAATTGTAAAATATACTTTTGATCACAGATTTACATAAAACTTACATGGTCTAATGAGGATGATAGTAGAAAACATCCCTTGATATATTTCTGTCTAAATGCCATATTTGATGAGAAATGAATAAACTAATTTTCCGATTGGAGTTTACCTATCGCTCAGTGAGCATTTTATTCATTTGTTGAACCTATATGATTTCATGCAAATGTGTTATCGGTTATTCACTATTTTCTGTGACCCAGATGGCCGATCGATCTCAAACTTCTACAGGTTTGTCAGTTTATGTAGCCTATATGGTGGATTACATAAAGTGCTTACACTGCCAGCAACTGTTTGTTAGCAAAAACCAAAAAGCAGCATTCAGCAACAGAGACCAGCATTCTCCTGATGACGATCAAGGATCAGAGCATACTGATCGAAATGTTGAGTCGTTAACCATCGGTTCTTTTACAATAATAATAATAATAACGAACATTTATACTGCGCAATACCTATATGAATATACTCTACTGCGCATCACAATTATTACCCCTGGTCACTGGGCCATTAGTTTCATTCCTTAAACCATCTCAGCTCCCTGGGGAGTATACAGCCTGTGCTACAAATATGCGCTACTAAGCTAAATCAATCACAAGAACCATCTCTGCCCTCACAGGTACCCATTTTACCCCTGGGTGAAGAGAAGCAATTTATAGTTAAGTGTCTTGCTCAGGGACACAAGTGTCACGACCGGGACTGGAACCCACACTCTGCTGAACAGAAGCACCAGAGCTTGAGTTCGGTGTTCTTAAACCACTCGGCCACAACACCCTATAAATTTATGCAAGACCTACACTACTCCAACACTACTCAAAAGAGATTTAACATGGTGTCACCGCAAACCTCTCCTAGTTATACTTCCACCGTGCAAAGCTTTAAATCCTACTTAAAAATAATCCTCACCAGGCCATACACCCAGCCTTTGCTCGGTACCAACAAGTGGTACGGCTGGCTAGTTCAGTGTTGAAAGGCATCTTCATTTCATTTGAAACATGGATTTGTGGAAAAGAGTGACAGACTCTAGATTAAATGACAAGCTACATGTATAATAGTCCTGCTCACCAGTCACTAAATAAGTTACAATTACAAGGGCAAACCCTGACATACAATTGTCCTAACTGTAGGCCTACTTTCACGAATAACACATCCCCCAGGCCCGTTACATTTACGTACCCCACTCAGTTCTTAGTTCATGTTTTGTCATGTTTGTAAGCATTTTGCAACGCTATTTTAGTATTTATATAGGGCAATGCTAGACCCAGTAACTGGGGCCGGGGTGCTGTACTCCTTCCTTTAATTTAAAAACATGTTTACATCTGTGGTCGCAGATATCAAAAGAACAGTGCAGTGCCCCAGTTACTGGGTCTACTCATTGTCTACTTTAAGGCAACGCAATTTTACCTTAATTTAGGAAAATAAACAAATCTACTGCAGAGGCAAGTGCCTATCCTGATGTAGTAAAAGGACAAATATCTGCATCAGACATTCACTCTTAATTTTAAAGCATTTGAAGAAGAAAAATAATTATACAAAAGTGGGATCAATAAAAAACAACTTAAGGATTTCGTTCTTTTAGAATAAGAATTGTTCAACCAAACTGCCAACCTATCCAGACAGGTGTGGATAAAAGTTCATCTAAACTTTAGGTAGATAAAAAGACATAACAGTCTATAGATTTATGCAAGACCTAGCTGCTCAGTGATTTATCGATCCATAGAATATGACCGCAACCAAATTATAATCTAGTTTAAAACTCAGTAGTATTGTACTAGGTAGTACTTAAGGATGACCTTCCTCCATGACCATGCTCATAAAATAGTTCTAGGAGTACTACGTAGTCATGGCAGTCAACTACTCGAGTACGTACATGTAGGCCTATATGTATTGTCACTAGTTACTGCAAAAACGACCACCCAATGCACATGCAGAGTGGCTACATAACTGTTGTGTACTAAAAATGACATTATGTGTACATACATGTTGCAAATATTGATTTCGTGTATTTTTGTAGTTGTACTCACCAACTTTCTCCCGATTGTGTTGTTGTTTGACTCCAAACCGTTCGTCTTTTTTACTGTCCAAGTCCTTGCTCGTGACTTCTACTGATGGCATAATGAATTTCTCCAACCGGAACTAGCCCTTAAAATATAAAACCACAGGAAAGGTACCTCCTAGACGAAACATGTACTCGTGGAAAACAAGGAGGGAATTTTAGAAAGCTCAACACGGAACTAATATGGTGCAGAGTTTGTGACGCAGGTTACAAGGCGAAGCGAATCATCCGATTGGCCGTTGCGCTAACCTCATGAATAATTCATATCTTGGGAATTTTTAGGGGTTTTCCCTTGCTGTCCCACATGACCTCACGTTGCGATTTGCCTTTTGTTCGTTTGGTATTATTATTATTGCTGACCTCTCCGACAACAAAATTCATATACAAACTTGATGAATGCTGCCCACGTGTAATGGTACAATAGAGCGATATGGCTGATGCAGTGTTGTGTAATTTGAAAGCCTGAACTTCATAAACTTGCTGTTCAATTGGTAGTAGAGCGGGGGTTAATTATAATTAGGCAGGTTGCCGTCACGCGTAGGGGAAGTTTACCAGCATTTCTTGCTATGATCAAATCTGTAAATTATCCGAACCCACAATTACTGTATCTTGACAATTTCTACCTAAAAAGGTTGTGGTTATTTTGAGAACCACGCAGCAGGCATCCTCTATGCACAGAGCAAACACACGATGTATATGAAGCCAACGCAGTTTTAAAATAACTGAATATCAAAAAAAGGTTACAAAATAATGCAATGACATGATGAATTGCTTGAGTATGAAAGTGATTGTTTGGTTTTATTTAGTGGTTTTTTTTGTAAACAACAATGACGCGCAAACTTTCAGGAAAATACACCCCTGAAACGTGACTCATTGTCTGTATAAACGTATAATTGACAAGCAGTTATCAAAATGAAAAGCAAATTTTGCGGTTTTTTTTACTCCCTGCATCACTGTGCAATCGATATGTTGTCTATCATGACATCATGACCTCAATTGATTTGGTAAAAAGCAGTGGGATGGGCTGACAATGCCCACATGCACTTTGGACCATGCCTCCTGACCTGGGCCCAATTTCATAGAGCTGCTAAGCACAAGCTTAGCATGAAATTTCTTCCTTGATAAAAACAGGATTACCAGCCAAATTTCCATTTGTTGCATATTGCTTGTTACCGGTATTCAGCTGTTGTTTGCTTATGCTAAAAATCACGTGGAAATTTGGCTGGTAATCCTGTTTTTATCAAGGCAAAAATTTCATGCTAAGCAAATTTTTGTGCTAAGCAGTTCTATGAAATTGGGCCCTGAACAACCACCGGTCACCTCTTCCTGCTTACGCCGAAATACTCTATTGTGAATCCACAGCAGATATTAATTATTGTTACTCTTTGCTGGCCTTGTGTCAAAAGAGGGCTCCAGATCTTTCCTTTATGGCGCCTCCATCATCATGTGTGATTGTGCACGATGCACCGACTTACTGCAGTACAATCGCTCCCATCATGCATCGCAACATCCTGAACAAGAATTTTGTACAAGCCTCAGCACTTCCCAGTAGTCTTGGATGAGACCGGTGGCGATTTTTTTTTCTGCAGCATACTTCGTCAATACAGTCAACAGTTAAGAGATAGGCTGTTCTTCCCTATCCCTAAACTGTTGACTCCATAGCCGACGTGTGCTGCAGAAAATAAATTTGCAGACCGGTGGGGCTGAGCGAAGCAATTGATCACCATTATTATTACCAATGGGGGACTTTAAGGACGCTAGGTGGCAGCAGAATTACCTGGTAATTCGATTAAAGCCACTCTCATATTCAAATTTGTGGATGAACAACTGACTCTTTTTCTGAAACTAACTTACTTCAAAGGGTGTTGTTCCTAACAATGCTTTACAATATCAACAGCTCTCCAGTGCTCTTTACCAAGTAAGGTCATAAACTTTCACAGGTTTGTTTGTTCATGCATATGTTTAATCACACAAAATGTGGACACTGATTTTGAGCTGTTACCAAAAGTGTACATTACCTTTAACGGCAGGATATACTTTTGGTATTTGTCAAAGACCAGTATCCTCACTTGGTGTATCCTGACATAAAAATGCATAAAATAACAATCCTGTGAAAATTTGGGCTAAATTGGTCATCGAAGTTGCAAGAAAATAATGCAAGAAAAAACACCCTTGATGCATAGAATTGTGTGCTTTCAAATGGCTTCATGCCTGAAGCCTTTCTCAGATTCAAATATTTCAGTGAGAAATGACCTCTTCCTCCAAGACTACATTATTTCAGAGGGAGTCGTTTCTCATGTTTTATCAGCAGCTAGCTCTCAGGAGCTCTTTACCAAGTAAGTTTTTATGGTAATGTGTTTCTTGAGTAAATACCAAAAGTATCCACTGCGGGAGATTCTCACCCTGCCTGAAAATCTTGCTCCTCAGAGAACTCAACTGCTTCAGTAATTTTTATTTTTTCTTAACATTCACGATGTGACAATTTGGGTGTACGCGGAGGGTGTAGGCTTCTAGTTTGCCAACGGCTAGAAGAAGCAAAACGCAAGTTGAAATGAACAGATTCCGTTTAGTAGCCACAAAGTTTAACAATACTCTGTACAGTTATTTTTTATTCAATGTACTAAAAATGTCGTTATTTCAACTCACTTACAAATAAACTTTGGGAGAAAAACGGAAAGTTTTGTCAGAAAATGTCGAGATTGAATGAAGTCAGCGATCATGGTAGTCTTTCAATTTTAAGATAATTTCTAAAGCAAAAAGCACAGGTAAAAAATGTGAGTGGTGCAGTATTTGTTGTTATCCATATACGAAAAAGAAGATCAATAGAGCCATACTAAATGAATAAACATTTTTTTGTTAAATCCATTTAAACACCTTGAAAGGGTTCCATTCAGCATGAACAAAGTTTATTTATTGTTTATTTTTTAAATGAACAAAAGGTACCAGCAGGCCTGATGTTCGTTTTTGAAAGGGAAAGGACACCACGGCGGAGTGTTCTCCTTTGTTAAAGATACTGGACACCTTTGGTAATTGTCAAAGACCAGTCTTCGCACTTGGTGTATCTCAACATATGCACAAAATAACAAACCTGTGAATATTTGAACTCAATTGGTCGTCGAAGTTGCGAGATAATAATGGAAGAAAAAACACCCTGTCCACGTTGTCACACGAAGTTGTGTGTTTTCAGATGCTTTGATTTCGATTTCGAGACCTCACGCGTGAGGTCTCAAAATCAATTCAAATATTTTACTGAGAAATTACTTCTTTCTCCAAAACTACGTTACTTCAGAGGGAGCCGTTTCTCACAATGTTTGATACTATCAACAGCTCTCCATTGCTCGTTACCAAGTAAGTTTTTATGCTAACAATTATTTTGAGTAATTGTCAATAGTGTCCACAGTGTCTTTAAAGGGCACCTCTGTTCGTGAAATGGTAAATTTAAAGGGGCACCAAAGCAATAACCAGGGGCAATAGAAGCAATTGCCTCCGTGAGGTATCAGGTCCCAAAACAGCATGTTTCGATGAACAACCTTTACATGAGAAAAACATCGTTTCTACATAGTGTCAGTTTAGTATCAGGAAAAGGTTTTCTGTTGAAAGTGCTGTACCCCAGTTAAACAAGGAATAATTTGGAATTTGAGAAGAGAAAAAAAAAAACATGGTCACTGGCACTCCTTTCCGGCAACCGGAAAGAGTTCCATTGACCTTCCTGTGAAATTATAAATAAGCTTGTAAACGATGTCAGTTGTACGGTTCCTTTTAATAACAATTCATAAAACTTAATATTTACACTTGGGTGTTCACCTCCTCAGATTTTTGTGACAAAGAATCTTCCAAAATCAGACACGGAGTAGGAATGTTTCTAATTGTGAAAACTATTATTTCAAAAAAAATTCAGATTGGTGGACCCATGTTGATGGTTGCCGTGGAATTCTGGTCACCATTCTCTGCTTTGATGATACAGAATGGCCAAAGAGTGGGAGGGTTGACTGTGTGTACTGTACAGATGCATTTACCACGTGATACCATAATAGCTAGGCTGACATAGTATCGCTATTATTCCAAACCATGAATGGTAAGCCAGTAGGAGGGTTAAATATTTCCGAAGGCAAAGCTAGTATGTTAACAATTATAGCTTTTTAACTGTGCAGATGCATTTGCCAGGTGACACCATAATATCCCAGGCTGAAATAGTATCGCTATTATTCCAAACCATGAATGGTAAGCCAGTAAGAGGGTTAAATATTTCCTATGGCAAAGCTAGTATGTTAACAGTTGTAGCTTTTTAACTTAATTTCGACCCATGGATTGGGTATCTCCAAGGAAGTCTACATGTTCTACTCAGTCTCGAACCAGACTTCATAAAGGTGAAAAAAAACTTCCATTTATCCCGGTTCCTCATTCTGATAACAGAAAAATTTCTCAAAATAAAAAATTTCCAACTCTGATTAAAGTCAAACCAAAGTGTTAACCAGAGGGGTGTCTGGGTGTCTTTTGTACACCCTGTTTTAAATTTGGACACCCTGTTTTATCTGTCGTTTACATGTAAATGTTTGTAAGATAATGTAAATGTATTGTAAGATAACAATGTTGGACACCCAGTTTTTAAATTTCCAGCAAATGTTGACACCCTTATACCATATCCTGGCTAGAACCTTGAGTCAAACTGAGTATAAGAAAGTTTCTATTCATAATTCTAGCAGCGTTTGAATAATTTGTCCAGTCAGCAGTCTGCACAGAAATGTTGCAGAGTCTCCTGTAAAGTTGCCTTTTAACCCAATGGCTAGCTAGTCTTGGTGCAAGACGTCCTTACGCTGTTGTTAGTGACTATGCCACCAATAGAGGATTAAAGGCAGGATATATACCAGGGTTCTGCCCACAGTGGTCGGTGCCGGAAAAACCGCCCGGCACTCAGGATTCCCCAACCACCACTGTCAGAATTTTCTCTGTTTCCGACCACCACACATTATTAAAATTTTCAAATGACACTTGCAATTTCCTTTCCAAGGTTTTCAACGAAATGTAAAATTGGGTATTTACCAGTAAAAATGGTATCCAAAGCCATGAATTTTGAGTACTTCTTTGATTTGGGTCTATTTATATGATCTACCGTGTAACTGCTCCATCTCGCAATGGTTTCCAGGGAAACATTTTTCCACCACTAAAGAAATCCTGGGCAGAACCCTGATATACTTTTAGTAATTGTTAAAGACCAGTATCCTCACTTGGTGTATCCCAACATAATGCACAAAATAACAAGCCTGTGAAAATTTGGGCTCAATCGGTCATCGAAGTTGCAAGAAAATAATGAAAGAAAAAAACACCCTTGTTGCATAGAATTGTGTGCTTTCAAATGCCAAAAGTTTCTCAGATTCAGATATGTTAGTGAGAAAATTACCTCTTTCTCAAAAAACTACATTACTTCAGAGGAAGTCATCTCTCCCAATGTTTTTGTACTATCAGCAGCTCTCAGGTGCTCCTTACCAAGAAAGTTTTTTTATGGTGATGTATTTCTTGAGTAATGGTGATGTATTTCTTTAAGTCAGGTTTTTAAAACAGTGCCCTCTATAGTCCGATGGTTCTTGTTAGTATGTATAAAGTTACGCAATGTAATTGCAATAGTCAATTAATAATAAACAAAGACTAAGACTAATATTAATAAAACCAAGACTACCCATGGACTATCCCAAGGTACGTATGAAGCATTAAACATCACTTACAAAAATAATGAGGCTGTTTAAAAGGCAGGATAAACTTTTGGTAACTACTCAAGAAATACATTACCATAACAAACTTTCTCGGTAAGGAGCACCTGAGAGCTGCTGATAGTATAAAACATTGAAGTAATGTAGTTTTTGAGAAACAGGTAATTTCTCACTAAAATATCTGGATCTGGATCTGAGAAAAGGCTTCAGGCATGGAACCTTTCTCAGGCATTTGAAAGCACACAATTCTATGCAACAAGGGTGTTTTTTTCTTTCATTATTCTCTTGCAACTTCGACTTCGATTGAGCCCACATTTTCACAGGCTTGTTATTTTGTGCATACGTTGGGATACACCAAGTGAGGATCCTAGTCTTTAACAATTACAAAAAGTATATCCTGCCTTTAAGTGAAAAAAGAAACACTAATGTTCATACAAGGCCATTCTGTTCTAAATAACACTCTAAATCCACCTTGTTTATTAGAGTGGACGTTTCCTTTCATGATGGCATGATAGCGTCATGACCATTTTATAAGCGATGCCGTACTGCCGAAAAGCCTTACTGAAAAGTGATGGTGGCTTGTCGAATCGGGTAGTCTTAAACTATCCCCAGGCCTAATACTTTGTCCTTGTAAGGGCATTAAGGGCAGATTTGGTGCGGTAAGAAAAACATTTCAAGGGGCACCAAGGCAATGATCAAGGGGCATCGAGGCAGTTGCCTCCATTGCCTTCCTAGTGAAGCACCAGGCGTGTATCCCGGACGTACGCCCAAATCAAACGGCTCCAAACTACAACATTTTTGTGTGGAGCCCGTCTCTTGTGCGAGATTACAACGTCTTTACAAAATGGAGAATCACTTTTTTTCGCCCTGATGGAGAGAGTCTACACCTTCACTAAGAAAAACTGTGCTCCTACAAATATCTTTGTCACAAAGTAGAGAGCGACGATGCCTTAAATATGAACCTTCTGGTAAGACATCCGAGTGAGTAAAAAAGAAAGGGCCTTAATACATAATTACAAGATATGGTCGAAGCATTTCGTCTTCAACTGACATTGAATTGCTCCTTGACATCACCTGAACCCTACATCTTAATCGCAGAGCAATCAACTTTTTTAACAGTGTGCCTTCCATACAGATCCAAACCTGCGACTGTGGAAGCACAAAATAGTCTGGTTTCTCTGTCACTTCTCCATGCTATAATGGATACTGCATTCAGGGCTCCAGATACAAAATGGCTAACATCATGATGTGTGTTGATAAAACACAAAAACGCAATGAAGATTTCTTGTTTTTTTTTATTTTTTTTATTTTAGGAATTGTCCATTGATGCACTCACAATCTCAATGCCGTGCTGCTGTAGCTGTGTCCTCAACAGCGTGTTCTCGTTCTTCAGTTCTTCCACCTGTTGCCGTAGTAACTCGTTGTCGACGGAGACGCGCTCGTGCTCTTTCACGGTTTCTGCCATGCGCGCATTGGAGTTTCTTAAATCGGCGATGTAGTCGCAGGTTTTGGAGAGAATACCACCTTTGCTCTGGATCAACAGAAACGATAAAAAACAAAGTCCTAACATCAGCATGAATATTCATAGAAAAAATGTCACATGCTTTGAGAAACGCATTGCTACTCATAAGAACCTTGTCTGTTAGCGGTTCCTGTAAAATAATCATTCAAACACATGTCCGAACATCACCAGACAGTTCACAAAGCTCACAAAACTGTTAAAGGTAGGGGTGTAGATTGGTAAGTACTCCTAAAAATTTAAGACCATAAAAACTTACTTCCCTGAGAGGCTCCTAAGGCAAAATAAAAAATCAAACAAGTTTAGCGTCCTGCCTTTTTAAAAAAAGGAAGGAAGAGGGCTTTTTTCTTTTTTTTTAAATGGCCGCATGACACGTTTTTTAAGACAACCCGCAAAGCTATTTTTTAAAGAGGGTTGCCAGCTTTTTTGGTGTTTTTTTCGGTGTGCTTAAGTCTAAAAATATCATCCTATTTCTAAATTTATTTTTTTCTCAGAGATCGTTAAAAATTTATCCCTTTTTTTCTTCTTTAAAAATAAAAAGGAGGCGGCCTCTAAAAAGGAAGTCGGTGGGGACGCTTAAGTTGTTTTTTATATTTTTATTTGGCCTAATAGTAAAAACGGCTGCCTACCTGTGACTTGGACTGGTCCGACGCACAGTCAGGTACAAGTTTTGAGAGTCTGACAATCCAGTTATTAATCTTGTCTCGTCTTCTCCGTTCTACCTCATTATGTGTCGCTCGTCTTCTGTCGTCTCTTGCAGTACGTGCTCCGTCGATTTTACTGTTACAAGAAGAAAACAAAATTAAAATCCAATCATCGTTCAGAGACAAACCAAAAGTGTTTGTGAAAATGAAATTTTCAAAATTTAACGGCACGTGTTCACATTGGATTTGCATTGTTGTATCAATCATCCCCTTCACAAAAAGTGCCGGCAAATTAGCTGGCTCTTGCTTCGTTAACAGTAAGCAGTGGTGATGAAAAAGAAACTGTGCTCAGGGCCTCTGCCTTCGAGCAGAAAACATCTTCCTATAGACCATGTAGCATGTCGTGAATGAGCAATTTAAGAACACCGGACTCAAGCTCCGGTGTTTCTGATCAGCAGAGTGTGGATTCGAGTCCCGGTCGTGGCACTTGTGTCGTCTAGCAAGATACTTTACCATAGTTGCTTTGTCCTTCGGATGGGACATTAAGCTGTAGGTCCCGTGTACTACATGTGAAAGATTGGTAGTGCACGTAAAAGAACCCGAACACTTTGCACATAAAGATTGAGAAGCAGGCCACTTACGGAGCGAAGGAATGAGTTCGAGGAGCTATTGTTCTCTGCGCAGCCCCTTGGAGGACGTCTTGGGGTGACATCATCACGTAGAACTGACCTGTAGGAAAGAGGCGTAGGTTGGTTGTTACGAACGGAGCAAATGATAAGAGGAAGGGAGATGACAGACGGGTCAAGAGTGGTGGAGAGGACAGAGACAGTCAGGAGTGGGGGGAGAGGACAGAAGCAGTCAGGAGTCGAATGTGGGAAGAAGACAAAACATAAACCGTGATGAAAAGTGTAGACATTGTGAGTAGAATAGTGGGGGAGGGGGGGGGGTAAGAGGATTTAGCCTTACCTCCGGCTGTGTTGGCGTTGGCTAACGTTGACTCTGTCTGCTGGGTGATGACACTAGGGTCGGTAACCACAGCTGACGTTGGGAAGTACGTGAATCTCGTCTCACCAGATTGGTTATCCGATGTGGGGCTGTCTCCATTACTGAAAGGACTTTGGATAACCTAAACCCAAAAGGAGAAACAGAATGATAACACGGTCTCTGCCGAAGTTATCATTAATTTACTATAGGGGGCCTACAGCCAAACAAAAAAGTATCGACGTGCTTACCAAAGTAAACACGCTTAGCATTTTTACAATCAGCTATATGAAATCGGGCCAACATCAATATCAACTGGCATCTACAAGAGTCTTTACTCCCAACGTCTTCACGAATGACTCATTCGGATCTTGTAGGAAACAAGTCTTCAATCTGTCTTGGATGCCTTCAAGATAAGCCTGGGGGTTCGTACGAGGCATCATATACAGCTCTATATTTAGACGTTGATAGGCAGATTTCCTGGGTATTGTCCAAATATCCCAAATAAAAATTGTGTTTTCCAAAAAAAAAAATTTTTTAAATAGCAGGGGGGGGATTCTTCACAGTATTTTAAAGGTTTGCTTTTCTTTTGAGACTGTTAAATATTATTTCAGAATAGAATGATGATGACAAAATTATCTCTGAGTTTTAGTTGTTTTTCTGCTTTTTCATACTTTTGGTTGGGTCTTTTACACTTGAATCACAAACCCTGGGACTTTTGCAAATTGTTGGGCTATTGGCCACAATGCTTAAAACTACTACACTCCAGGGCAGCCAGTGGTCCAGTAGGTGTTTTCAATCCCTGGCTGGACTTGTTTGGTTTTGGGGTTACTGGCCCCAATGCTTAACCTACTGGACCCTGGCCAGTGGGTCCATTTGGGTATTTTGAGCCCTAATTGGACTTGTTTGGTTGTGGAGTCACTGGCCCAATTCTAAAACTACTGGACTCTGGCCAGTGGGTCCATCGGGTATTTCACTTCCTGACTGGATTTGTTTGGTTGTGGAGTTACTGGCCCAAACCTACTGGTTACACACAGTGGGTATTCCTCCAAAAACCCATTAATCATGACACAAATTTTTGACTCCTGTGCTCAAAAGTAAGACAACTAAAAACCGTGGACTCGCCCAAGATGCTTCCCTCACTCAAAATCACCGACAGCAGAAAAGAAAAAACTTATGATCAAGATTTTTCAAACAGAGTTTAAAACATAAGTGTAAATTCTCCGGAGACGGATCAGTGGTTGGGTGGAGCTTATTATGAATCACCATGTGACTGTAATTTGACAGGAAAATGTCCGTCCATTAGAATAATTGGGCTTTTCCCGAGCGGCCTTTATACAGCCGCGATGTCGCTGATGAGTTTTGGGTTTTTTTAATGAGACGGGAATTCCATACAAGAATGGGGCGATGAAGCGATTTGGATCTTGGAGTAATCTTAGTTAAAACCTATTTGTAAGTTTAGTAACAAAAAAAGTCTTGTACAATGAGCATTTGAGTAAAGACTGTGTTTCTAGGTCACATGGTTTGGCGGAGGCTTTCCGCATTGTTGCACCCATACATCATTTC
Organism: Pycnopodia helianthoides; assembly: GCA_032158295.1. Classification (NCBI taxonomy): domain Eukaryota; kingdom Metazoa; phylum Echinodermata; class Asteroidea; order Forcipulatida; family Asteriidae; genus Pycnopodia; species Pycnopodia helianthoides. Next base: position 2,234,905 of record CM063262.1, read on the forward strand.
CGGTAAATGGCACGAAAGGTACCAGGCATTTCTGGTCTTAAGGGAGCGCCTCAATGTTCAAAAGCTACGAGTCCTAAGCTGGATTGTGTAAGTGTTCCAACAGAGCGTACAAAGTACCAGTCCATTGGAATGTTCAACAATGCTAACATTCATAAATTCTCTTGTGTAGAATTGTTCTGATGGTTCGACAAAATGACACGGCCGGCGAAATGTTTTGCCGATCAACTGAATTGCGGGTGTATGCCTACGGGAACGATCCTGGACAATATAGCACTTTGGGTGACTGCCTCAAAATTTTTAAGGGATGGTGTGTCAAAGGGGGGGGGGGGGCGGAGGGGAGGGGGAAGGGGTGATACTAACCTGGGTAACTGCTTGGGCACCTTGGGGGAATGATGTAGTAGTGACGACATTGACTGCGGGGTTACTGTTGTTTGTGTCGGAATCAACCTGGACGACGCGATACGTTACTTGACTCTGTCCATTATTGTCTGTCCGGAATTGGTACTGCAGAATAGAAAGCATTGCAGACCGTTATTACCCAACTGTACGTAGTTAGTACCAGAGCGAAGTGTGGACCACTAACTTTGGCCTAGTCTATTCATGTGTGGAAATGATACTGCACAATAGAAATAGTTGCAGACCATTATCACCCAACTGTATGCAAATAGTACTAGAACTAGGCCATTAACTATTTTTGTAATTCAAAAATTTATGTGACACTTGTCTTGAGCGGGTTTTTTTTTTTTTTTTTTCTAAATTAAAGTACGTTTCCTGCCAACTAGCATTTTAAAAGTTTACAAAGTAAAAGAGACTGTAAACATACAATGTTTTCGGCTGTAAAAGCTGCAGAGTTGGCGATAACTGTGTTTGGGACATCTGAGGCCGATCCAATATCTCCTGTCAAAAAATAATAACAAATATTTTCATATTAACACTTTTTTTAAACATTATTTCAGTGAGTTGACAAAACCATTTGAAAGCATTCAACTGCATGGGTTTGTGTATGGTGGACCAACTGTGCAGATGTGTGTATTGCGCAGATCTATTGAGTCAAAACCATCGTACTGAAGGCTGGCCTGGTTCAATCCCTCAATCAAAAAACCACAGTCATGACACTGGATGATATTAAATGGTCAGACAGTAGGAGGGTTGACTGTTAGTCTGTGTAGATGATTTCACCACATCTCACATCTCAGTCTCAGTTAGTTTATCTACATGGATCATTCAAAACCACAGTGGATGATGTTGTGTAGTCACACAGTAGGAGGGTTGGCGGTGTACTATTGCATTCTTCACAATGACAATGTTATATTTCAGGCCGGTGAGGCAGGAATTTCTGTTCCCCCCATACGGCAAATTGTGTAGAAATTTCGTCTAATAGCACCCTCTTTTGACTTCCTGCGGACAAACACACCAGGGGGCAATTTCTTTTTCCGTACCACACTAGAGCCAATGCATACACGCATAAGGTATGGGCGCTTTCCCGGATCCCTTCACTGTTGACCCCCTGTCTCTAGTGTGGTACGAAAAAAAAAATTGCCACCAGGGGACGAAATCCCATTTGACACCGGCATAGTTTATCTACCGTTCAAGCCCACTCGGATGATACACATTGACTGGTCAGACGGTGTAATTGTTTAAAACTGTGCTATTAATATCAGGCCTGGAATTACACGAAGGCAGTGGCCTCTGTTGGCCTGGTCATGGCTTCAGAGCCCCTTGAAAAGTTTACCCAAGATTTAAGATTCTCAATGGGAAGTGCCCTTCGCAAAAATGACGAAATGCAAAACTACATTTCCCCTCTCAAAGATGAAAATTACAGGCCCTTCTTATTGGTTGGACATAAATCAGAAAAAACAGAATTGGGGGAAATTTGTTTGAGTCTTCAAACGTGCTTTATAAATAGCAAGCTTTGAGATTGAAACTTGTTCTTTTTTTCTTCCTTCTTTGTTTTTATGTAAATTTAGGGTACCAATCACTCTATTTTACAGGAGGGTACGTATACATATGAAACTTAACAGCGTTACCACTCACCGTCATCTTTTCCTTGTAGCTCTTGGTCACTCTTGTCGTGTCCACTGAAAAAGAAAAATCAAAACATTGATGTTCATATTTCTATGAATGAGACAGCCACGTTTAACATTTGGCAACGCGACAAAATGAGTAGAACTGAGAACTGTTTTCAAAACCTTCTTCCACTCAAAATATTGGGTCTTGGTATACGGCGAGCAAGTACCAGAATAAAATTTTTTCGTTTTTGTTCTCTAAAATCACAATGCAAATCACCGGGAAAATGTGGCTTCAACTGTTTCTATGGCAATAACACTGTCAGCTCAATACTGTAAATAAAGACCTGTATAAAAGTAACATTTAATACCTGTTTATTTCACCGTTTACAGCCATTATTTTTATCATGAATTCCTCTTGTTCGCGTGCCGGGTTAAGAAATGAGAGAATTTTCTGAACGTCTTGACCTCCAAGCTCACATCTCCGACAGCGAGTTCAAAATGACGGCCCAACAATCGATTCATCCGATAAATTAGTTACATTCAGCGTCTCAGGCACCATTCTTGTCTGGTTAAAAAGTCTCATCAATGTTGAAACATTCATGCTTCATTAGGACAACGCGACCCGTGCCCAATAAATACCAGATAAGTCATCATTTTCTTCTATTTTAAAACCTCGAAGAGTACAGTCATCAAATATTCTTAAAATAGTTTTGTACTTTCTTGAAGTATTGGCATACATGTGATTATCTCAAGGGTAGCCTAAAAAGTTTTTTTTCTTTCCCGCCTGCAAAGCTCCTTGGCTGTGTTCACTTACTACAGGAAGTGTGTCATTACAACCCACCTCCCACTAAATGAAGTCAACTGCTTTGCTGGTAGTTGATTGGTTAAGAGGGGGGCATTTGTAACTTTTGGGTGGGACCATTGTCATGAGCGAGGGGTGAAACCATGCTCACTTATTACTACAGGAAGTGTGTCATTACGTTCCACCTCCCACAGAATGAAGTCACTGCTCCGCCGACGGCCGATTGGTTTACGATGGGACATTCATAACTTTGGGTGGCACCATTATGGAGAACGAGGGGTGATTGGCTAAGTAATCTAATAAGACGTTCAGGACGTGATGCACATTGTGGAGCTGAATGGTAATGACCACCTGACTGGGTATCGCTCACCATGTGACTGTGAATGGGGTAGTGGGGTTTAATCTCTAGGCAATTAAAACCCTCGCCGATCGAAGACAAGTCTTCACCTTACACTCGGAGTGTAGCGATAAAGGACAAGGTTCACTGACTCACAAGAGAAATTCAACCTATTTATTGGCAGGCTAGGGGTCTGGAAGTCCTCTTGCACGTAGGAAAATCTTCTCGGCAATTGAAGACTGTCATCCTAGACTTCCATCTTGTGAAGGAAAAACGTGTAGACTCTGAATAACCCTTGCAGCATCCAAAGGTTAGCAATCCGTTAACAGAAGTTGAAATTCACTCCCCCTTACCTCCCCCCCCCCACCCCCCACAATAAGAAAAACAAAAGTTGGCTGGATACCTTTGAGAAGAAGAGTTCACGGTCATTGAGAGTGCTTTTTTTGTATGAGGTTTAACGTAATCACACTGCTACAGTGAGGGGAGGGGGCTGTCATGGCCGAGTGGTACTGCACCAGACTTTAAGTAACTGGTGTTGCCAAGAGTGTGGATTCAGGTCCTTGTCATGGCACTTTGTGTCCTTAAAGTTAAAAGCAAGATGTTCTATAATGGCTTTGTGTCATTTGGATGGAATTTAAAGCCGTCGGTCCAGTGTGTTGTTTTATGCACGTTGAGTTTTCCAGTTACCTACACTTACGGAGCGTCCCAAAAAGTCGGGCAAGTTCTAGCTATGCAAAAGAACATTCCCGTGGTGGGGGTTGCATCTTTATGATATTTTTTCAGTTTTTGTCTAGATCCAACTTGCCGGATACTTTTATCCGTGACTAATTGGGTTCAATACTCACTGAATGTTCTTCCAAGTGCATTGATTTGGTGACTCATGTTCATGAACATTTCATTTTTAATCTATGTCGGAGAGTTTTGGGAACATTGAGACGCTGCAGACATACTAGCCTTGGTTTAAGACCCTCCTGTTATTAATATCTTCCCATGATCCATCGCCACAAGAGGGCGCACTCTCACCGGAGACCGCTGTCATGGGAGTCCGCTCCTGTGATAGCGGTTCTCAGGGTGATAGGCTAGCGGTTCGTGGTTGATGGCCCCCTCTATTGCATCGACAAGGGAAATTAACAACAGGAGTATAGCTTTCTATATCAATCAACGGAAGCATCTTTAACCAAGACTACAGACATACCGGTCAGGTGAACTGCCTTGATCTACATATTTGTATACACTCAGAATAACTTATTAAACCCAGCCTTCAAAGAGTCTCCAATTAGCATAATTGGTGCCCCTCGCCCCAGTAATGAGTACCCACAATACTCTGAACTTCCTCCAAGTTCGAGGGAGTCCAGGGCCATAGAGCTGCTTAAACACAAAAAGAAGCTCAGCACAGCAAAATGATGCTCACCAGAATAAGGTTATCAGTCAAAGTAACATGTCAAATGCACCATCTTTGACTGGTATCCTGCAAAGTTTTTCGAAGCACAAAATTGTGAAGCAACATTGTCTCCTTAAAAACAGAGCTGAAATTGGGCCCAGATTATTAACACATTGGGCTATGGTGACCTTGCTTTTGCCAAGATGCCCTCTGTTTGGTGCCAATCAAAATCTGCCTTTTCCAAAAACAAAAGGTCGTTGCATGTACCTTTTACAGGATCAATGACTTGGGTTTCAGGGGTAACTGTTATTGCTTAACTTGTCTTGTTACTTGTGTTGGGACAAGTTTTAAATTATTGTTGACATTTTTGGTCTTTGGAAGGGCAGATGAAAAATATGTCAAGCCCTGATGCCACTTTTTCATAATATGAACTATGGAAAGAAATAGCGGTAAACAAGAATCAAAATGGGGAATTGAAAATGAAAGTTGATCAACAACATGACAACATGATTGAAAAATTTCAGTCTGATTTCCAGGAATCTTTCATTTACAAGACCCCCCCCCCCCCCCCCCCCCGCTGCTGGTAGTGGGAAAAAAAAACAAGAAAAAGCAAGACCCAATTCAGATTCCTTGTGTGCAAAGCGCATTTTAGACCAACGTGGGATAGTTGGATAAAAATAGCATCTTTACACAAATTTTTAAATTCCAAAAATAAAGTAGTGGCAGACAATGTGTGTGACATCAGCCGTGTGTGCCATGTATTACTGTGTGTAATGCAACCACGTTTCGAGATGGTACTTTAAATTGAACACGTACACAATTTATTCTAAAGAGCTGCACCCTTGTTTCGTATCCACAATCCTCACGACCCTCCAGTTACTCCTTCTTTAAATTGTTGGATTAAAAACCCAGACCACTGCCAACGGGACAGGTGCCTTCACCATTCTCCATGCTTAAGAGTTGGATGGATGTCTCCCTCTGGGTTCCGAAAGAAGCAGTTTCTTGTTTTATTTATTAGTATTACCAGCGGCGGCGGGGGGGGGGGGGTGTCTTGTAAATGTAAGTTTCCTGGAAATCAGACTGAAATGTTTTCAATCAATAACCTGCCATCATATGTTTTTGATCAACTTTCATTTTCAATTCCCCATTTTGATTCTTGTTTACCGCTACTTCTGTCCATAATTCATAATGAAAAAGTGGCATCAGAGTTGTAACATTTTTTCCATCTGCCCTTCCAAATACCAAAAATGTAAAAGTAAGGAATTCCAAAATTGTCCCAACCCAAGTAACAAGACATTGTCACAATAACAGTTACCCCCAAATCCAAATTGTTGGCTTTTAAAGAATTCAGTTCGAGGAACCGGTTACCATGCAATAAAAACTATTTTTGTATAAAATTGTTAGAACGATTTTACAGCTGGAACGTTAAGCAAAATTGTTCATCGGCTCAAGGTTCCAGCATGGAGGTCTACCTCCATGGTTCCAGGAACCAACGTTTTCGTTGTATCATGAAAAATAATGACTAGAAAATTATCAACTGCACGACGACCAGCAACTTTTTTTTTAGTACGTCCAGACGCTCGATCTGCAAAAGGAAGAACAGTAAACGCACGAAATGCCGATGCAGCAGCCGGCACGTCGCAAACCGACTCAGCTCAAGCACCGACAAAAAAGTTTCAGCAATTTCTCCCCCAAATTCCCTCAATAACTCCTTCGTTTCTATTGGAAATTAATCAGTCATAGTTCTTACCTAGGCTCCAGAGCTTGTTCTAACATATCCATGTGGATTTGCCCAAACTAAGGACTGCAAACGAATCAGGGATGCTGCACAAAGTCACGGGGCCAAACACTGGGTCATGTGGCTATACATGTGACATTGGATGAAAAAAATGGCCGACGTTTTCAACGTTCCCATTCTACAGCGTCTGTTCGCGTACTTTGATATGGGGTTATTTTACGTGGCCATATCATTCCGCGATGTCGTTATTTTCTCCACATGAAAAGTAGCTTTTTAACCATGATTTCATTTGATATTGTGATAAACCACCAATTATTCACAAGATTGTTGTATAATTTGGAAATATTGTGGTGTTTGAGACTACGTTTGGGTCTATATTATGTTGCGTACTGTGATCGTCGATGTGTCGAGGTCGTGATGCGGCTAGTGATCGCCCGTTCCCGGCAGTTATCGTGGAATCGAAATCGCACGGTAGCACCTGATTTCAGCCAATCACATGACAGGGATCCTGGAGTTCACGCACACATGGACGTGACCCAATGATAATCAAACAGATTATTTTCTAGGTCCACTCACGGCTTGATTGTGGTTAGGCAGGGTGACATTGGATGAATCAGGGCGGTAGGGGGAGGGGAGATGGAGGGGTAACGGGAGGGGCGGCTTGTGGTGGCATGGTACGGTGGTGGTAGGGGGCTGACTGGGATAGGCCCTAATCTATTTTGAAACAAAATAACCAGCAAATAACGAAAGAGAAAACAATCAACACACACCGAAAATTCACTATAGGGCCCTACTAATCACAATGCTTATCTCACCCAACCAAAAGAATCCAAGGCCTATTATCTAAAGCGAAATAAAAAAGCAACGCCCAGCCGAAAAAAAACCCTGATAAAAGAACTTATAGGCCTCACTGTCGGCTTCCAAACACCACAGTGATGTACGTACGGGTCAGTAACTTGAACAGACGGTTTCTTTTCTATTCTAAAAAAAACTTGTTTTATTCATGATTCAACAATGTTACACATGGCAATTAAATTGCTATAATGAGAGCATATCTACTGTGGCTGCATAGTCCGCCTTCCGTGTATGCGATTTGAGTTCCGCTTTCGATGACAATCTATACTGTTTGTACAATTGTTCAATTGAATTGGGATTTCGGACTTAGTGAGTGTAATTCCCCTCTATCCCGTTTCCGAGAAATTTGTTTCCTCCCGAATCTAAAAATGGAATAAAGATTATTTGCCATACCAAGTTTTACCATAACAATGGTTATAAAACCGGCAACATTTTAAATGAAGAGCATAATATGGTGGTAACATGGGGGGGGGGGGTATAGGCCAATAACAGTTCTATAGCTAGCAGCTCTTTAATCGACGTATAATCATAGTACCGCCATCTTGTTTTTTCTGCCACACAAATCAATGTCAACCTTGTAAGTCCATACGTCACACACGAGAAAATACATTGATTGCTTTTGCTTGATTGAATTGATCATTGATGAATGCGGTAGTCCTATTGATTTCAAAACCAAAAAGGACATAATCAGTAGATTGAATTGTGTCTACATTTACATAGAGTGAGTTAAATGAAAAACCATGAAATAAGTGTAACCCGGAAAAACGGTACACTTTGAAATAAATGAAAATAAAACTAAACCTTGGGGAAACTCACTTAATCTAAGGATCGAATAGGGTAAAGACGCGAGGAAATGCAAGAAGTGGGACGACAACTCAATATGTAGGGTTCTCAACAAAGAAAAAAATATAAAAATTACTTTATTGATTATGAGGCAAAAGCGAAACCAGTGATCGAGATATAGCAATAGACAGGGAACTCTAAACCAAGACCAATAGTAACCCCTTTTAACTGAACCCAGAATACTTAATAAAAGGAATTTATAGAAACCACTAAAATAAAATAAAACCAACAAAACACAGTGCCAAAGAAGGTTACAAATTAAAATCAAAATGGCTTTAAAACCGGTTAAATAGCAGTAATACTTGAAAACAGGCAAGACTTGAAAATGGGGTAAAATATCACAGCTTGTGATGGGATCAGGAGAACACATAAATGTGGAGTGTTCCCCTTGTGCTGCCAGGCTGCTATCTGAAATGGGTCCTTAATCAAAGGGGCTATTGTTGTAAGGTGTATCTTATCACAGTGTTATTTTACCAGGGGGAAACGATGCCACCTAGCGTCCAAACAGTCGATGATAGTTTGTGTTCCAGCAGTGGCAGGAAAAGTGATGGGTGTGTTGTGGCAAACACAAACATATCAAGATATAAAAATACATTATAAAAATACTCTTAGGTTGTTAAAAAAATAATAGTAATAATAAATAAAACCTTTTCTCTTCCAACGCAGGAGTGAAATGATGGAACCGACTACAGGAAACATTGACGCGTCCTATTAAAAACAGTTGGATTACTAATTTAAATTAGTGCATCAAAGGGTGTGGTTTTTTTAAGTTGGGCAATAATTATTGTTCATTGTAAGCTTACCTGAATATTAACCTAAACTTTCCTATTTGCACTGAAGACCTGCTAATAAAGTGATGACATTTTTAGAAGCGATATGGCGTCACAAAAACTTAGGCAAGGCAAGATCCTATCGACTAGTGACTTATGGGTAAATGTTGATTACAAATCTTTATCATTAACAGTTTATCATTAGCCGCAATAATATAAGTTTGGATTTTGCTCTGGTAGGCATTAGGCCTATACTAAACCATTTGGCAACCGCATGGTATCTGTCCGTTTTTGCAAGGGGATCACTTATAATAATCCACAAAATATTTGAGATGGTAAAGCAATTAATTATTTCAGTTTCTCCTCTCCAGGAAATAAGCTTCCTTTGTTTTGTTTTTCTCAAGCGCATTCCAAAGCGTCTTGATACTTCTTGATCAAATGATGCCCGATGTCTTCCCGTCCAAGTTCGAACATGGCGTTAGCCAGCTCAACTGCCGTTTCGTGAGGGGCGTTCATCTTCAAACTCTTCGCCCGCCAGTCTCTCAGGGCAGCAAACAGCCGTTCGTTCGGAGGGAAGCCCCTTTCGATGCTGCCGATTCGTATTTCAGGGAGACCGAGTGATACCGCCACCATGCGCCAGTCTGTTGAAAGGGTGCCTGCGATTCGAAGTAGATCTTGGTCACTGATGGGTCCTTGCAGAAGAAGGAGAGGGAAAAGTTACATTTTATTTGTTTTGAAAGAGATGAACATTTTGTGAAAACATTGACTGGACTTCCGATAGGAATTCAAGGTATGACGTATGATCCAAAATTTAAATAAAAACAACTTTCCTTGTCTTAAAAAAGCTAGACTAGGCCCTACTTTTTTACTTTTTTATGTAGGCCCTATAAAAACCTTGACCGATAACGTCTTGAGAAAGTTCCTTTTGGTTTTGCAAAAACTGCCGTGTTGTGAAAAATAAATTCTCCCAACACTTCTTAGTTTTATTCTTTATCCATTTCTATGGATTTCATGTTTGTGGTTAAGTTTAGAACCTTCTACCCGATGGTTGGGGTACAATTAAATTTAAAAAATCAATTCTTACAAGTGTATTCGGCAACTTATAATACAGCAATGTAGTTTTAATTATACTTTTGTTGTTGAATTTTGTTGTTGTTGCTGCTGCTGTTGTTGTTTATGTTGCTGTTCGTTTGGCATTATTTTTCACACTCACCTATGGGCGCCTGTAACGGAACATCTGAACAAATTTTGTAGTACGTTGTTGGGTCCCCGTTCCGTGGCATCTCGGATCAAATGACGTCACCGTAACGAAAAGTTTGTTTACTGCCTTGATACTGTAAAGGGGAAACGTACAACAAAATATAAAGGATATCTCGGTGAAAACCGGTCACAGATAACGATTTTTATTCACTATCACAGTATGCCCCGTTGCATTTTGTCTAAGATAGCCTATTAAGCTGCCACGCATAAATACTTAATGCTAGAATTCATAAATAACGACAATGAAGAAAATTGCGGGGTACTGATTCAAGACCACGCGCGGATTAAGCAGCTTTGAATTCTTTATCGCCTTTTTACAGAAAGTCAGTCCACCGAGTGAATTGTTTCAGTCACTGATGTGAGCATGAAGGTAGAAACAGAAGAGCGGTTAATGTTTTCACTCAAAACATCGTCAGAAGGTTTGTCAGAGATCAGTGAAACTAAAACCTGTTAATGATCACCGCCACAAAAGAATCATGTACGTCGTGACCTGGGGACAATATGAAAACAAGACCAGAAACCGGCCTTAAAACCCCCCCACCCAAATCCATGATGGCAAATTTTTAGATTGACAAAAACAGTAACACTCACCTTGCACCTCAGTCTGACTTTTCAGCTAGACAAAATTTCGTACTCCCACTGGTATTTTCTCTAGGCTTGACAAAATTGCCTCAGATAAAGTTACAATTCTTCAAAAGTGCAGAACACTTCAATAAAACCAACACGTTCGAGCGCGGGTCCAGTAGTCGAAAATAAAACTGCCTAAAAAAAAATCAGTCGAGGAAAAAATACCAAGCTTCGTTCTTTCGGGGACTAGAGTCTTGTTGCATATCGTGTGAACGTATACACTAGAATCTGTGACGGGTCACACAGCCAGGACCTTGTGCTGAAATACCGCGTTGCGACGTAAACAAGTTTTTGGTAGCCATGTGTTGTTTGATCGGAGGGGTGTATGCAACAATGCCCTTTTGGCCCGCTCGCTGATCCGATTAGAAACAGCTCCGAGTATTTGATTAACGGTTTTGCTCAAAGAATTTGGTGTTGGGCGGAATAAAAAAATCAATCATTTGGGGGCAGGTCGAGGTCAGCCTGGCAGAATTTTTTTTAGAAAGTGGCAAGAATGGATGAATTTCAAAGTTATAGCAACAAATAGAGAACCCTAAATTGGAAGAAATTTGTGACAAATGATGGAAGGGTGTTTTCGCGGCTACTGTGAACGTGAATATTTCTACGCGGCGAAAAAAGGTACGAACGATTTAGCGAGTTTGTTTTAAACTTCAAATTAAAGAGTTATTATACCCCAGTTCAGTACTTTCCTGAAGACTAGCAGAGATACGGTTCGAAACGTCGAGACCATAACATCGTCTCTTTCCAGAGCCATCACTCTCTCCAAAGCAATTGATATTGAGGGCTGCATGCAAGTTACTGGTCACTTCCTTTGTGTGTGTGTGTGTTTTTTTTTTGTCTGGGTTTTTTGTTTTGGTCGTAGATAGAAAACTAAACGGGATGGGACAATTATTGTTACAAAACAATAGGTTTTCGGCTTTGAAGGCCGAACACCTAGAGAGCGTTTAGGGCCGGCTTGGAAGTTGGGGGGGGGGGGGGGAGGGAGGGGCATATCCCCAAACCTACTGTTCTTGTATATTAGTGTTTCATTGTAATTTACATGATGCCTGAAAATTACTTCCCAGCGAGTCCTTTTAAAAATGTTATTTTCTTGGATGCGCCATGACTAGCTTACAAAAAGGATGCTTTTGGGTTGCACATTTTTGTAGTTTTTTTTTTTTAATGTGTAGGGCCTACACTTTTAGTCTCGCAAAAAATCCACAAACAAACAATAATTTCAATTTCTGATGCATTGTCTATGTAAGTCAAGATTTGTCCTAGCCCACCTCATTGGGCTGGTATGGCTCTTATCCGTTTTTGGAATAATGGGTTGGCTTATGGTCTACAATCCCGGTCATATATCTCGTTAGCCCCACCCTGGCCACCGGCCCCGGTCAATGTTGGCATTCATTGCGCGAGTAAAAGTTTACACAACATTGGGGGTGGGGATGGGGGAGCAGGGGGATGAGAGAACAGGGGATGAGTTGCAGGGGACGAGGGAAACGGGGAGGGTATGGTTATTATCACTTGGCCCAATACTTTTGGTCAGGATCACAGTTACACACACTTCAAGACAATGAATAATCACAAACTGCAACAACAAAAATAATTAGTTTATCAATAATTTAAGTAACATGCATGTTGGAGTGCATAGCATTTATTGGAACAGTAACAATTGACGAGACAAAACGAGTGTGATTTCAGTGTGTGTTTAAAAAAAAACTACACAAATAAAAAATCTAGGTTTAGTGTGTCTGAAAACAGAATAACAGAGAAATAACTTCCCACCACAGAATCTGTCAAAATAAAATTGACCACGAACCTCCAAAATGGTTGACCAGGAACAACCAAACTGCCAAAGATTTTTTTTATGGTGCTTTATTTTGTTCCATTTTGGTTCGATCTAAGGTGGTGGTGGTCAATTAAAAAAAGAGGCCATCTCAATTAATCTATTTGCGAGAAGAAGTCCGTTTCACAAGGTCTTATCCAACTTCCCACTTCAGAAGAGTACATTTTTGAAAAAGTAACAATTTGGAAAATTGTTCTACTGTGTCTGATCCACTTACATGCACCCTTTGGTCGTATTAACACTCCCTTCTTCTCACAAAGATTAAAACAGATAGACCTTTTTTTCGGGAAAATCCAAGATATAATTTAGATTCTCTTTTCGACAAGGTGATCATCTGAGTGAAATAACAGATCTTCACCACGCAGGGTTTACGCTGAGGTTATTTCTACACGAGGCAATGAAAAACCAGAACGAGGCATCCGTCAAAAAATAGACTGGTGCCAAAAAGATGTTACGCCGTTCTGCTCTGTGATCTTTACATCATACCTCGGGGAACCTCACAACCCAGCGTGTGTGGAGACTATTACATGGAAGTGGTCTTCTCTTGTCGTTAGGATTCCCGACACACGTACAAGTGACAAAGACGTGAACAATTTATACATTTATATAAAATAAATAATTAGAGGTGATTTATTCGAATCGTTCTACACAGCACGCGCAATGAGCTAGCCCGGAGTGGTCTCCTTGTGTGTACTCGGGTAGTAGCACCAAGGCCAAAAGACCAACAACCCCAAGGCCAGGTCTGATCTGGACCTCCCTTTGCCCTCCAAGATGTGTACGCAAAGATGATAATAACGCGTACACACTGGTGCACCCTCCCGCCGGCACCAAAGTTTTGCATGCTTGTAAAAAAATGATCCGAATACACAACCTCTTTAAGTGACATCGTAAAGACTACAGAGACAATCCCATTGGATGGAATGCCTCCCAAAATATCAACGCTGCATCTTCAAAATCGAATCTGATCGCGAATCGGACATCATTAAGATCTTAAAACATGATTGATCCGAATCAATTTGGATCAATCTCTGATCAGTCCTCAAACAAAAAAGCGACTTTTCTGCTTCTTGAGATCGAATCCTGACCAATCCGAAATCGACACAGCCGTTGACTTGATTGAAAAATTTAATACGAAATAAACAATTCTGGTTGATAAATCATTGCAAAGTACCCACTGGTTCACTCGCTAACTTGGATCACCACTCTAGCACATCACGCACTTAACTACCTCTTCACTACGATCAAACTTCATTCACTACCAAACATCGTCAGATTCGCCGTCATTTTCACTAACCAGTAGGTCTCGCTCAGAACCCCCCCCCCACAACCACCTCTCAAACCGACGGGCGTGTCACCACTCCCCCGCGGTCACCATCCCAGCAATGCACTGCACGTAACCTCACTTCACACACATAGTTCCCCAACCTACAAGACGAATCATGCTGGCAACATGATCCAACATAATGGGGGATACCCCCAAGGTCGATGTGTCACATGATTGTGAAGTTCAGGTCAAGTGCAGGTCAACCCCGAGTTGATGAGAGCCGACAGGGTGACAGCGCCCGCCTCTAAAAAAAAACAGTGTACACCGTGGAGATGATGAAAAGATTTGTTGAAATTGGAATTCCTGTAATCATCATATCCGATCTTAAAAATGGCACACACATGGGTCCTTCCCCAACCACCTACTGACTGACAGTTGGATACTTGTGAAAACGACAGCAAAAAATGATAATGTATTTTTTTCTCTTTTCAAAACCAGTGGAAATAGAATACAATTGTGACTGATGTTAAATAAATAAAAACTATGGGGCTGTACAATTCAAAACGATATATACATACATTTACACAAATATACAAAACTATTTACAGTATTAAACAAGTTAAAATAAAAATGGTATTCAATTGCTGCAAGGTTTGGCGATGAGGTTAAAAAATGTGATCTTTGTTGGGTAAAATGAAAACTTGCCCGTTGATTAAAAAAAAACTGACTAGCGAGAATTATTTAAACATGTCACACCCCAGGTCATGTGGTTTTAAACAATCCCTTCAAACTATTTTGATCTTCCAAGTTCAGTTTTTTTATCGCCAGACAAAAAAATGCTGAAAAGGTGAAAATACTTGGACGGACTAAACTGATTTATGAAAAATAAAACCCATGATGACCTACACCCAGATATCAGTCAGAAATCATTTAAATAAATCGCTAATTACTTAATGTAAAAAAGTATGCTAATTACCCATGCCAATTTATGCTAATGATGATTGACTCGTTATATTGAAAATAATTAAATGTACACAGTCTGTTTGTAAAGACAGCGCTGTGAATATTTAGGGTATGGATCACCCATAAGAACCAACGAGAAATGAATCTCAGAGATCTTCGATATATAAAGAATCTACCGAATTAAATGAATACGAAAAGCTTTAAAAATATGATGTTTTTTTTCTCGAACCATTCTCCCAAAGAAGGTACAACGTGTGTATTGAAACACAGCGGTACTTAAGATTAAAAAAATTATTTTTAATTAGACCTTTTTGTTTTGTTTAAGGAATATCATTGAATTATTCCTAAAAACTAACTACAACCAAACTGAATCTTAGTCAGAAACAAATGCATACCCATTTACCAGGAACTACTCGTTCATGGCATTCACACGGTCAGAACTGTATCCATGGCAACAGATAGAAATCAACGACGATAAGGAAAGGCCTGCCCAATCACACCATGTAGTGGTATTCTGATATCCGGTACCCAGACTCCAATCACTCGATCTTATGCTATATTCTGGCTGTCATTCGCTCGGCTCCATGCCGAGAGAATGGCTGACACAGCCAGAAGCCGAACATCAAGTCTGGTACCCATTGTTCTACCGATCTTATCTAATCCATCCACTACACAACGGCAGATTGAACAGCAAAGAAACCAGTCTGCTGACATGAAATACAGAACACTTGGTGAACGTTTCACTTGTAATCGTCTCCCAAGCAGTTGAATAACGACAACAAAAAATAACGGAAAGTAAGGAAAAACTGTTGGTTAAAGAGAACTATGCACTGCCTCTGGCCCATCCAACATCAGAGAGGGACTTCGCAGGCAAACTAATTTCCAGACGGCTTTGAACTAATTTAATTACGGATGAAATGATGAAACAGACGACGCAAACAAACGGACAAATGAAAACAGACTTATAGAATTATTGAAAGACTGCAATACTAAAGATTAAAAATTACTTTTTACTCAGACCTTTTTGTTTTTGTTCTAATGAATATCACTAAATTATTACTAAAAACTAACTACAACCAAACTGAATCTTAGTCAGAAACAAATGCATACCCATTTACCAGGAACTACTCGTTCATGGCATTCACACGGTCAGAACTGTATCCATGGCAACAGACAGAAATCAACGACGATAAGGAAAGGCCTGCCCAATCACACTATGTAGTGATACTCCGATATCCGGTACCCAGACTCCAATCACTCGATCTTAAGCTATATCCTGGCTGTCATTCACTCGGCTCCATGCCGAGAGAATGGCTGACACAGCCAGAAGCCGTACATCAAGTCTGGTACCTATCCTTCTACTGATGTTATCTTACTTCATCGACTATCTAATCTGATATCCGGTACCCAGACTCCAATCACTTGATCTTATGCTCCACCCTGGCTGTCATTCACTCGACACCATGCCAAGCAAATGGCTGACACAGCCAGAAACCTTACAACAAGTCTGGTACCCATTCTTTAATCGATCTTATCTAATCCATCCACTACACAACGGTGGATTGAACAGCAAAGAAACCAGTCTGCTGACATGAAATACAGAACACTTGGTGAATGTTTCACTTGTAGTCGCTCCCAAGCAGTTGAATAACGACAACAAAAAATAACGGAAATTACCGAAAAACTGTTGGTTAAAGAGAACTATGCACTGCCTCTGGCCCATCCAACATCAGAGAGGGACTACGCAGGCAAACTTATTTCCAGACGGCTTTGAACTAATTTAATTACAGATGAAATGATGAAACAGACGACGCAAACAATCGGACAAATGAAAACAGACTAAAACATTGAGTTGAAATGTGAGGGCTTCAAAAACTGATCGACTGCAATAATGATAAAGGGTTACTCTAGGAATGACCTTTGAACTCATCTTGACCCATGACCTTATTACGCATACTGAGGGACCGAGATCTTTGTGATGGTCAAATGAGACTGAAGGTGATCTTGAATTCCTAGAATAAAAGACAGGTAGAGGTGAAAAAATGGTCTTTTCTTTTCCCAATACCTTACTGTCTTTAACTCATTATTCTGTGTATTTTGAAACTTTCACATTTTCATTTTTTGGAAGGTGATATTCCTGAAGGTACCTGTGCCTTGTCAGTAGAAGAACCGAGGTCGAAGGTCACAGACTAACGCAGAATGGGAGCCTTTCTTACTCATTTTTGTTTAAAACTGTGATGGGATGAACGGCAAACCACGGTCGAGCATCTGACAGACCATGGAGATGCAATCTCCATGGGTCTGTTCGGACATGACCAACAACGAAAAACAACAAAGTGACCGGGCGACAAACTGTTAGGTTTGACGCAAGTGTCACTCCGTCTGGAGACAGAACAAACACGAAACACGACACAAACCAAAACGCCCCCCACCAGAAACAAAAACTAATCGTCTCACCCGCGGAAACTCCACCGATTGGGAAATCGTCCACTGTGACCTTTGACCTCGTTAAGACTGACAACCAATTTTGTTTTCCCCCCGACAATCCTGCAGAGATCTTTCAAAACGAGCTTTTGATCTTGAACAACAGCCTCTACAAGTTGGGTCCTCCTGTGTAAAGACTGCCCAGCAAGCTCCAGGGCAGGGCATTCATTGCAGATCTGTACTTGCAAACAACTCCAGGAATATCAGATTTTTAAAAAGTTTCATCGGATACACACAAATGATATCTGGGTATAGGTCTTAAAATTTTTTTAAAAAAGCAATTGAATACCATGCGAATATTTAAAATACTTAGATAAAAACTATTACAATTAAACCTCAATTGAGCCCCCCCCCCTAAAAAGAAAGAAATACAATGCTGAATTCCCCAAAATTAACACTGTACTGCTTCTCGGCAGAGGTTGATTATTTGTTTCATATAAAAGTATCTTAAATAATTCAAGGGGGGTATACCTCCCCCCTCAGACAAGTTGATTCACCCATGATGACTGGTGGGGACTGTTCCATTTGATGCCCGAGGGGAGAGGCATACAAGAGAGGGAGCGCGAGAGAGAAGAGAGAGAAAAAGAGAGTCGGGACAACGGATGAAAACGCATCCCGGCTAAGTTAACTGGTGAGGTGAGGACTCTAAATGACTAATTGATCACAGGTGAAAATGGTGACCAATTAAACAACAGGGGTTCGTTTGACTAAATCAACAACGAAAGAAACAACAGACGACTAAATCGACTGCAGGTTTTACGATCAAGAATTGGTGACAGGCGGTAAGGTGAATGAGAATGAAAAAAAAAAAAAAAAAAAGTGGATTTATAGAGATGACTACTGACTTTATTGTTAACAGGTGGTGAAAATTCTCTCTCTCCCTCTCCCCTCTCGCGCCCCCTCCTGGCAAGATGAGGCTGTTGTCCTTAGGCTTACTACTCCTCCATGGATTGCTGGTAGAAGAGAACGTATGCATAGGAACTGGGTACGTTGGTCTCGGTGATGGTGTCAACTCTGTGGTACAAAATAAAACGAAATCATTATCAAAAGTACCATACACGGTAAAGCATTGATAAAATAAACACAAACTTCTTGGCAATAGACTGTGCAAGTCTCATTGGGACGCGTTAAAGTGCGCGAGTTTGTTTCCTTCACGCGCTAAAGCAACGTACAAGGACCAAAGTGGTCCAAAAATGTTCGCTTGGATACTGCAAGCAAATGTGTGCTGAGAAATGCTTCTTGTCTGAGACATCCAATGGAGCTGCCGGCCATAACGATTGTTTATCACTGGGCCAGGCAAACCAATCTTATCCACGTCCAAACACGTTGGTGTTGAGTGACCATAGAGTGGAGAATTGAGGAGGATATAAGCGGCTCCCTAGCCATAGACGCTTTGGGGTTGTGCGATGGGTACCAGTGAAGCCCTCACTTACCTACTATCGTCATATACATGCCACTTGCAGGTGTTCAGATGCTTGGCATATGCGATGTAGTGACCCCCCAACATTGATCCTGAATGTTGCGAGACTCCGCCCAGATTGTAGTCCCCATGTCTACGGTTCAAATCCATACCTGGGAATAAAAGTATTGAATGTCTTGATGGTTAAAAAAAAAAGTAAAAAAAGCACATTTAAAAAAAAATATCTGCTTTGAGAATAAATTGATGTTTTGCGAATTCTAGCTACATTTTTGCTTCCTTTTTCTACAAGTATTTAATAAATGAACAGACAAGATATTAGTTTTGCTTGCATTAATAGCATATAACCCATTGAGAGGTCACATAAGTCAAAGGTCATAGGTTGTTTTTAGGATTAGTAAGTAAACTGTTAGGCCCTGTCACACGAGGGCAGTTTTTAGAGGCGGCTTGGAGGCAACCGACTGCACTGCCAGCAAAAGGAACACTTCGGTAAGTTCACAAGCAACTTTTTTGTAACAAGTGTCTCGCTGTCCAAAAATGAAAACAGAAATACGAATGTTTTTTTTCCTTCTAGGAAATTGCCCGGAGCTGGTTGCCGTGACACGAGTCTTACAATTATTTGAAAGATTCATGGGGTTAAACTTTTCGAACACTCAACATCAGCAAACATTTGCACAGCCCATTTCTCAAATTTTACAAAATATTTTATTTAAGTAAATTTATTCAAAAGCAAGATTGGGTGTTATTTGAAAACGGATGAAAGCCTTCCGCGCGACACTCGTTTCAAACTACAACAATCTAGACGCATTCAGGGGATGTTCATATCGAAGATCGTATGGGCAACTCAGGCTGAAATGTGATTTACAAGATTTACAATTGAAACATTACAATTGAAACAAAAGCATTCCTTAAAACAGCTTAAAGGAGTACTTCGAAAGAGAAATTTGAGATGAGATACTTTGATTGTACTAATTCATTTATTGATTTTTCTTGGCTTGAGTGTTGAGGGTGTATTGTCACCTTCGATACCGAGGAGGTGGTCCCAATCGTACAAGGGTGGCTGGCTGTACGTTTTCCACACCGTTTGGAACATGTCCACTTTGCTGCTCTCAATGTGGCTAGCACTGCCAGACAGCGAGTACATGCGACCGGTAGCTGTGGTGTTAGTGTGCAAAGGTGGAGACGAAGTATGGAAAGAGAGGTAGACAGTAGGAAGATGGGGGGGAAAAACACATGAACGATGGGTGAGACAAAGACATGCAGGGCCCAAGTTCATGGCTCTGCTTACCGCGGAATTCTGCGCTTAAAGGCCCTGTACACTATTGGTAAGATCGAAAAACACAATGTTCACAGATTACACATAACTTACATGATTTGAAGTAAGTAATGGTAGAAAGGGTTCCTTAAAATATTTCTGCCTAAAATGCTATCGTTTCTGAGAAACGAGTAAAACAATAGTAATTATCGCGCGCGATAATTTGAAAAAACAGAAAACACATAAGATCTCTTTTCACTATTTTCTCGTGACCTCGATGACCAATTGAGCTCAAACTTTCACAGGTTTGTTTGTTCATGCATATGTTTAATCACACAAAATGTGGACACTGATTTTGAGCTGTTACCAAAAGTGTACAATACCTTTAAGGTCACTGTTTTCAGCTTACGGGGTTTAGCGCTGAACGTTGGTGCTTACTGTGGAAGCCAAGAATGCTAACTGTGGTAGCCAATTTTCTTGCTAACCTGTAAAATATGCTTATATGTGAAGCCCTTTTTTTTTTTTTAACTTCTGCTGTGGAAGCCAAGAATGCTAATTTTGGAAGCCAAGAATGCTTACTAACGTGCATGATGCACACAAGGAAAAATGTCCTTGCTAACCTGTGAAATATGATTATTTGTGAAGCGTGTTTTTTTCCACACTTCCTTAAGCGCCAAATTTTTGCTTACTGTACGCAGAGCCGTGAGGTTTGGTCCGGTACACAAGATCATATCACAGAGATAAAAACGTTGGTGAAACAGCAAGAAGAACAAACAAAAAGGGACATTGTGATAATGCTGAGAGGTGAAAAGAAATTAGAAAATGAGTGCCGGAGATCAACACGAACACAAAATAAAGATCATGCAAATCAGAAGCCATAAAGAAAAACGATGACTAAATTGTGTTAAAGAGGGGCTCCATCACAAAAGTAAATTTGACCTTGGAGCCCCTCGGTGCAGATGTTAAATGCTGTAATGTCAACCAGTTACAGGCATTGGACACAGCATTGGACAACCAAAGATATTTGTTATGTCCGCTGAATTGTTTCCCAGTAATACTGGGTCAGATCTGACCAAACGCTAAGACTCAACTTAAAGGGGCTGTGTCATCATAATCAAAGCAGGCCTGTGGCTATACATAAACTCCCACCCAGTCCCCGCACACGCCCTCTCCATAGATTTGACACGGCGGGAGGGCGCGCATGTGGGTGAGAGTTCAACATTCTATGTACAGCCACAGGCCTGGACCCAATTTCATAGAGCTGCTTTAGAGCACAAAAAGTAGCTAAGCACAACAAAATTATGCTTACCAAAATAAAAATTACCAGCCAAAAGTCACACGTACAATTTGTGACTGGTATCCTGCTGATTTCTGCTTAGCAGAAAATTGATAAGCAATATTATCTGCTTACGCAGCTCTGTGAAATTGGGCCCTCCTCTGATCATGACGATACAGCCACTTTAAGATGAGTCCTCAATATTGCCAACGGAAGTTTGAAATCACTTACCTCCAAAAAACTCGGGAGCTGATAGAGGTTGTTAGATTAAGTCAAATCCTGCTAAAATTTAATTTTGCGCTAAGCAGGTCTGGTGTGGACTGGACACTTACCTGTTGTTTCCGAGCAGTACTTCGTCATGTCCAGACCCTGTACGGGAAAGTTGATGTGAGTGGTCAACTTGGAGCGCAGACCACTGAATCGTTTCAGATCTGAGATGTTGATTGGTCGGTCAAGGAACTTGACTCTCGATTTAACTGAACCACACTTTAACCATCCAAACTTCGCCTCGACCTGTTTCGTCGCATCAGTGCAGAAGCACCGAAATTGCATCTTGCACGAAAATAATCCATGCGATACCTTTCAGTATCATTGTGTATACGGGGAACCAGACAAACGGACTGAGGTTTTTTATACAAAAAAGGATACGAAGGACGAGATGCTTTGGAAAGCGCTGGATTGAAAACCATTTGATGAACGGACACTTCTTCTTGCATTTGTCACATTTCTGTAGAGAAAAGAAAAAAATAGATGCATAATCTAACTCTCCTACTGTCTGACCTTTCAATTTCCCTATGTTAACAAAACACTTGCAGTCAGGGATCTCTTATCATCCTCTTTTGTTTGTACCAACTTTTTGGCAACAGCTTCCATTGGTTTTGTACACACTTTCCACTTTTTTTTTACCACCAAATTGTTATAGGTTCCCGGTTTAAATGTGTATACCCACCCACACACACATACACGTGAAGGGCAAAGCAATTATGGTAAAGTATCTTGCTCGAGGACACAAGTGCCACGACTGGGACTCGAACCCACACTGTGCTGATCAGAAACACCAGAGCTTGAGTCCGTTGGTCTTAACCGCTCAGCCACGACACACCAGTAAGGATAATGGGAGACTTTTGAACACGAGATGGCAGCAGACTAACCAGGTAAAATTCCATTTTTTCTACGCAGTTCTAAGCATGCGCACATTGTCAAGAACAATGGATTTTACCTGGTAAGTCTGCTGCCACCTAGCGTCCCGAAAGTCCCCATTGTTAATGAACTTACCACCATGTTTTCACCATCCAGTACCTCGGCTTCCGTGAACTTATTCAGACAGTCTTTGATGTCAAAGGAGTCTTGGTTCTCCCGTTCCCAGCTGGTCCGTCTCTGAAACCCGCCTCCTTTCCTCTGAAAATATTTAATAATAATAACAACAAATGTTATGGATGACAAATGTGCATCGAGGATAAAGAAAATTATTTGGGTTTTAACCCTAACACCGATGTATGTAAAGCACTGTATACTCAAAAATACTGTAAAAAAAAAATCCACAGGCATGTTACTCAAGTGGGAGTCAAACCCACGACCTTTGCCATTCTAGAGCAGATGTCTTACCAACTAGACCACCGAGATTGCCCGATAGCTAGAGGCAGTTCGAATCCTATAATTTAGCATTGGGTACCGCAACAACTTTATCCCCGAATGCAACTTTATCATCCATTAAATTCTGCGCCAGCTGTGTATTGCAGAGAACACTTGGTATGAGGGGGGTCGTACTTTACATTAAGCGCAGATTTTTTCGCTTACTGTAAGATTGTTAGCCAGTGGAATCAATCTTAATTTCGCAGTCAAATGTGATATCACTATTGAAATCACTGTGTTAGTGAAGCATTTCAGTCTGTGCACTTGGTGACTGTTGGAGCTACTACAGCATTAATTTGACTGTTGGAGCTGCATACTCCTAAGGAGTTGAGAGGGCTTTAGCAATGCCTCATGCCCGACGAACAGGGGTTGTAATAATTAGTTTTACAGACGCCTCACTAATGATCATTTTCCTAATATTATTCTGTTGATGGAATAAAAACTTGCCTCCGGTACAGGAACCGAGAGATCCCAGAAGATGTCAAAGGTCACTGAGCGGCTCTTGCAGCTTTGACACTCCAAGGTGCTCTTGAGTTGGCCCACGAAGATGCGGGAGAAGATGGAGTTGTCACGGGCGCGGTAGCGGTCCCAGTAGATCTTGGCCTTTTCATCCTCACTGCGGAGACGAGGAAGGGTCGGAGATGAGTCCGAAAAAGGCAACTTCAAATCACAACAAGTTTGTTTTATGAATGTCCATTCTCGCATTCTTTGGCAAATTTAGGTTTAAGCTTGAACAGATTTGAAATGTGTCTTCGGTGTCGAGTTCGAATTTAGAAATGCATTCAACATCACAGGGAAAAAGCTAGAGTTTTGTCCATGTACACCCTCCTCACCCAAGTTTACCATCATTGAAGTAAAATAAAACAAGGCTGCTATTATGCAATCTCTTCAAATTGGAGTTGGAAGAACTGAAATGCAATACACCTACGAAGCGCCATATGGCTTTGTACTAAAAAGTGTTTGAGATTACAGACCACACTGAGGACATACAGATAAAGAACTTTGACATTTATTGGCCGGTCTCAATGATTTTGGGATTAAATGAAAGGGAATTTAATAAGTAAGAACTTTTGTACCACTTATTTTGCTGTAAAACAATATCTTCAAGGAGATAATAGAGTTTGAACAAAAGCGTTCTGTTGTGTAAGAATGTGTGATTCACGCTTGAGTGGTCAAACAATGGGGTAACCAGCTGTTGTTTATGTCCAATTCTACCTCCATGGTCCAAACAACTCGGCAACGAAAAGGGCTAAAACAAAAGTACAACAGCAACAGTTGGCAGTGACTTACGAGATGTCATCGGGGACGTCAGGCTCGCGAGATCTCTTGCCAGCAGCGATGTTGGTCTCATCATGAAGCTCACTCAGTAGGTACCTGAGAAACTCCTGTGCATCTTGCTGCCTATAAGCAGAGAAGAAAAAAATAAATAAATAAATAAATACTAACAGTCAATACCACCGCCGATTTCCCGAAACTTTACGCAACTGCGTTAGTCCACTTGCGCAATATTTATTGCGTAAGTTGTGCACCGCTAACACAAAAAAATCTTGCACAACAAACAACAAACTGCATTCTGCTTTCTGCTAACTAGGATTTTCCTGTGCTAACAGAGTTACTAAACCAAGGTCTTACTTGCTTCCACGGAACTGCTTTGAGATCTTCTGGAAAGCCATGTGAAGCTTGCTGGGTGCCACAGATTCCCTCTTCTTCGGCTCCCACAGCTGCCTCATTAAATCCGCAAATCCTGAAAAAGAAAAAAAATCAGATAAAGTGAAAATTAAAAAAGAAAATTGCGAGAGATATTTCCCAATGATCCATTTGCGAGTTAGATTTGAACAATGTCTGGTACAATGACTTTCATATTCACAAGTTCCCACTTAAATTTGAATAAAAAAAAAAAAATGTTTAGTGGGCCTGACGTTTTCGACCCTAGCAGAGTCTTTCTCGAGGGCTAAATGACAACACAACATACATAAACAGGTATACTGGTGTAACAGAAGCAGTCAAATGGAAAGAAATGAAAAGAGAGGGGCAGAAAGCACTGGGGGGTTTGGGGGGGCATTAACTCTGATATTCCTTTTAAAATTTGAAATGACAGGGAATTCAATCAAAACAAGTGGAAACCTACCTTTGATGAGGTTTCCCTCACCGGCCGATTTGCGATTGATGTCTCTCAGATATTCACCAGAGAGGACGTAGTCCTTCAACTCTCCGATCTGGGCAAGACACTGCAAGATGGAGTTCATGTAGCACTGCGCACACAGAATAAAAACAAAACAGAACCAGGAAGCCATGTTACAGTGACAGATTTCCCTTGTATATTTTAGAATTTATGTGATTATTCATTTCTTTGAATGTCTTGGCTAGCGCCCTCTGGCAGCTCCCAGCTCGTAAATCAGTCTGTTGGACATGTTCTAGGAGCAAAAGAACGTTTCCGTGGGCACACTCCCGCAATCCATAGGACTGCTTGAACGTTCCGTTAGACCGTTCCATTGTGCCGAGTTACAGGAGCAATCCCACACAATTGAATACGCGCATTAGTATTTTGAACGTTCCGGTGGTCCAACAGATCGGTCCATGAGCACGCGCTGGAACAAAATCCGATCCAATAAAAAATGTTCCAACTTTTGAGATGCTCCCTAAGCACAAAAATTGCTCCACCAAATCAGAATCTTGCTTTACAACAAAGATGGATGACCGGCCAAAATACCACACAATTGAACATTGATAAAGCTATTAAGCTCCTTCTATTCCTGCTGAAGAGTTTTATAAAAAATGTATTCAAGATGTTCCAGGCTACTTACGGTATTGCCCAAGTTGATCAGACCAATCAAGCCTCCTTTGTCAGAGCCGCTGGAGATGTTTCCTGTTCTTCCCTGGAATCAGAGCAAACAGTGGGAGGATCATTACAGGCTTGGGCCCCAATGTCATAGAGTTACTCAAGCGGAAAATATTGCTTAAAAATGTTCTGCTCAGCAGAAATGAGCAGGATACCCGTCACAATTTGTACATGTGACATGGCAGTTTGGTTGGTAACCTTATTCTTGTAAGCATCATTTTGTTGTGCTTAGCTACTTTTTGTGCTTAAGCAGCTCTATGAAATTGGGCCCTGGAATTGCACGGAGGCCATGGCCTCTGTTGCCCTGGTCTTGGACTTGGTGCCCCCTTAGACTTTAAGATTTTCCAATGGAAGTGCCCTTTGCAAAACGAAAATGGCCTGGGCCCAATTTCATAGAGCTGCTAAACACAAAAATTTGCTTAGCATGAAATTTCTTCCTTGATAAAAACAGGGTTACCAACCAAATTTCCATGTGTTGCATATTGCCTGTTACTGGTATTCAGCTGTTGTTTGCTTATCCTGAAAATCACATGGAAATTTGGTTGGTAATCCTGTTTTCAATGAAGAAATTTCATGCTAAGCAAATTTTTGTGCTTAGCAGCTCTATGAAATTGGGCCCTGTCCTCTCAAAGATGAAATTTGAGGCCTGTATCATGCTTATTAACTACGACCTGGGCGGAAGGTAGGAAATCGGCCTGGACTACTACTTTAGCTTTGTGGATCGGGGGGACTTCTCGTAATTAACTGCACTGCCGCGGAGTGAGTTCTTTTGGTCTCAACGTCTCGACTAGATTGCTCTAGTCATCGTCAGGAGACTGAAAAGTGTGAGACATACTATTCTATTTATAAGCATTCAGAGGTTTCAGTGTAGAGTCGGTTTCACTGCTCTGATAGATTCACAATACCCTACTAAAGATACATACGGTGCCAAGAACGGAATGCTGAGCTGCCGAGCTGAAGCGTGACTGCCGGACCAACTTCCTATCCTTGTCTCCCTCGCTGTTCGATCTCTCTTGCAGCTTCGATTTCGCCCGGGTCACAGCGGTAATCTCGCTGACCGATCGCTCCTGCATCATGGACGCGTTGTTGCGAGATACCGCCGGTATTGGCGTGGCGGGTGCTGAAGGCTGAGAGGTGTAGGTACTGCCAAAAGTCGGCTGTTGTTTTAAAAAAAAACAGAGTTTCAAATTATTATTCCTGGACCCGATTTCTTAGAGTTGCTCAAGAAGAAAATAGTGCATAACTATTTTCTGCTAAGCAAAAAACAAGCAGGATACCAGTCACAAATTAAACATGTGACATGGTATTTTGGCAGGTAACCTTATTCTGGTAAGCATAATTTCGTTGTGCTTGAGCTTTTTGAAGCGGTATCCCCTCGACAAAAAAAGCGGATAAAAGAGCAGGATATTTTGTAAACACAGAAAAAATAACAGCTACTTTTGAATTCAGATAAAATCTGAGATTTCTCTCCTTCCTGTATTCACGACTGACTGAGCCTGTTTGCTGTTTGCTTCACAGGCCTAGTGAATTTGGCTTTGAACATCGGGAGGGGATGAGGGGGGGGGGGCCAAGGAAGAGAAGAGGGCATGGGTTGAACAACTCACCTCATAACTGCTAGAGAAGGTACTTGATCCGAGTCCTGTCACCTTGACGTGGCTAGCTCTCTCTGGTGGAGAGGCTCCAGGGATGGGCGGACATTTGAGGTCAGATGAACGGACCCTTGCCCTTTGACCCACACTGTAACTGGAGCGTCTGCAAACAAAATTACATGGTATTTAAAATAACATCATTGATAATAAATCAAAATCAAGGAAAACATAATTCAGGCCTGGAATTACATCAAGGCCTCTGTTGCCCCTGGTTTTGGCCTTGGTGCCCCATTATATATTTTTTTCAGTGGTGCACAATAGTTTATGATGTTTTGGGTTTTAACAATTTAAACATTGGCTGAATAAATTATTTTCTTATCTTACAATAGATTTTTCAATAGAAGTGCCCTTGGCAAAATGAAAATGGCCTTGCCCTCTCATTGGTTCATTTCTATTGTTTTTTATTGTTCGATGAGAACAATAGAAAAAAAAATTTAAAAAATGGACCAGTGTGTTGACTGCCTGCTATCATCTCCAAAGTCTCCTATTGCTTGGACTCTGATAAGATTGGTATGTTCGGCCTCGTGCTGAGAGAGGGTGGCCAGGATGTACAGTACACAAACCATCACAATTCTTCCAATCTACGCTACCTGCTAGCAGTCGATGACCCCGGCGACAGCGACCCGGACGCATCCTCAATCTGCAGATTGTCAACGTCATCACTAAGATCCTCGATGCTGCGGATACGGTGGCTGTACTGCTGCCGTCGAGAAAGTGATGGATTCCGCGATGTACCCTGACGGCAAGGAAGACACGAAGAGATGAAAAGAGCGAGGACTGCTTGTGCAGTGACATTATGAAAAGATCGAGGACTGCTTTTGCAGTGACATTATGAAAAGGTCGAAGACTGCTTTTGCAGTGACATTATGAAAAGATCGAGGACTGCTTTTGCAGTGACATTATGACAAAATTGAAGACTGCTTGTGTAGTGACATTATAAAAAGATCGAAGACTGCTTGTGCAGTGAAACCATGAGAAAGTCTCATGATGTATTGACCATATGAATATTAATAATAATAATAATTATAATTGGTTCTTATATTAGTGCATACTCTTGGCTCATGACAATAAGGACATTAGTGCAGTTTGTATGGATTTCATAAATTGGAGTAGTCTCCAAAGTAATTGTTTCGGCAAAGAGAAACATTAAGTTCCTAAGAAAAACATGTACTCATGGATTTTGATTTATTTCTTCAATATGCACTTTTCACTTAATGCCCTTGGGATTATTGCCAATATGAAATTGCAATTAACAACCTAAAATCCTGAATCACTCTAGAGTGTAACCCTTCCCGATGGACGGTCTGAGGTCAGCGGTTTTATTAATTATTCGCTTCACCGGATATTGTCACCGTGTCCCCACAGTGGGGTCACTGTAATTCGGCCTTTTATATCATCATTCCTCAGACCGTCGTCAGGGTTACCCTAAACCCTTGGGAGTGTCCCACGCCGGTTACTTCGGCCAATTTATTATGCAGTTGTATTGGTTACAAAATACAAGGTGCCCTTGAAATTACACTTTTTGATCGTTTAAGTTGTGACACATAATGGGCACTGCTAGAGTTTGAAGTGATGTAAATGAAGCCCAAACAAGGACGTGGCTACGTGTTCAAGCTGTAGGCATGCAAAAGGCATCTTTGGCAGCCAGCTACATCGACCCAAATCTGACCAAGGAGTGCAGCCAGAAGATTGAAAGTGTTTGGTTTTTCCAGAGGGAGGAAAACCGGAGGGCCCGGAGAAAAAACCCCTGTGGTACGGAGAGAACCAATTCACAACTCTACTCATATTATAGCCATAGCCGGGGATCGAACCAGGGCCACAGTGGCGAAACGGGGGTGAGCGCTTTACGCGCTAGCCACCCATTCCACCCAAAAGATCTTCCACTACAAGACAGACTTGCATGATCTATCGCTCTGTACAAGAATTTTCTCCCACGACTAGAAAAAAAATAAATAAAAAAAATCATGAAAACGAGCACCTGCAGAGTTTTCTTACCTCCGGTTTTGGGTGTACCGCACGAACGGGTGTATTTCGCGTTTGTTGTTGTAGCTTACTCGGCGGGGACTGTTTGACGTGCAAGTTGGCGTTGACATCTTTTTCTCCATGGCTCGAATAGAGACCTGGCCAATCAAACATGCCTTGATGTCAATACACAGTATCTTGTAGTTTGTTATAATATCAGTTTACCAATGGTTAAAGGAACATTACAGAATTGGTAAGAAAAAAACTCGTAAAATAAACTTTTTGATCACAGATTTACATAAAACTTACACGGTCTAATGATGATGATAGTATATAGAAAACATCCCTTGAAATATTTCTGTCTGAAATGCCATATTTGATGAGAAATGAATAAACAAATTTTCCGATTGGAGTTTATCGCTCAGTGAGCGGTTTATTCATTTGTTGAATTTATACAATTTCATGCAAATGTGTAATCGGTTTTTCTCGTGACCCAGATGGCAGATCGATCTCAAACTTCTACAGGTTTGTCAGTTTATGTATATGGTGGATTACATACAGTGCTTACACTGCCATCAACTGTTTTGTTAGCAAAAACCAATTCTGTAATGTTCCTTTAAAATAGACACATACAATGTACATTTCAGAAACTATGTTATAAAGTAATCAGTTGTAAAAGGAAACTGCCCTATAATTTTTTTGACCTTTTGGCCTTTTCCTGAAGATGTTAAAGACAAGTAACAAGATAATTATGAAAAAAAGGGATTTGATTCAATCTGAAAGCTCACTGATTATACAGAACTAATCCTCCACAGAATATCCATCTGCTAATCTGTCAAAGTCACTAAAATGGCATTTGTACGCCCAAAATTTGTGAACAGCAACCAAAATTAGCCCAGGCCTGGAATTACCCAAAGGCCATGGCCTCTGTTGCCCCTTATCTTGGCCTTAATCTTGTCCCTTATTTTGGCAGCCAAAAACGCGCCATCACTGTCATCAGAGACCAACGGTTTGGGTGTTGGATTAACCGTGTTGTGTTGGATTATCTCAGAGTGAGGAAGGATCCTAGTAAACCACTCAAAGGAGTGGAGGGTGCAAGACAAACCTTGGACATGTTGGCCGTTGTCCAAGATGTTATTGCCAGTTAGATTAGCACGCCATTGCGGCGGGCGATTTGCTGTAGACGACGGTATGTAGCCTGTGCGCGGGTGGCCGCTGGGAGGATGGGGTGTCCTCGTACCAGCGGGCGACACCCTCGTCGCAGACGGGGAAGGGGATGACGGTCGGGAACGTCGAGGCACCGTGATTGGGGATAGGCGCTCAGGTGCCGATCGATACGACATTCCTACGACATCATCGTCGTCGTCGTCGGTAGCACTCAGAGGTTCCTCTACGCTAGGGACAGCATCCTCGACGGAGCGACTGTCAAGAGACCCTCCGATCGGTGTGGTGATGACTCTCCGGTGGCGGTACTGGTTGGGACTGGTCGTCGGGACGGGGGGGAAACATCCAGAGTGACTGTGATCGTGACTGGACGAGCTGGCGGAGTAGTAGTCAGAAGAAGCAGACACTTGGGGGTTGTCTACAGCCTCATCTAACCCTTTGGAAGCAAAAAAACAAAACAGTGTTTACTGTTGAGCAGCGCTATGAAATCGGCCCCTGAATTTGCAATATGTATTACAATGGCCCAATTTCTACCATAACTTTCTGTCAGTGAAAGAACCCACCAAAACAGCAATCAAGTTGGTCACCAAGCATCAATTAGCAGGAAATCAAGCAATACACAATGTATAAAACACCTCATTCCAGCTGGTAACCAAGGACCCAATTTCATAAAGCTGCTGTAAGCACATTACATGTTTGTCTACCGGAATAAGGTTACCAAGCCAAAACATGTCACCACCTGCTCATATTTGCTCAGCAGAAAATCTGCATACGCTAGCAATACAATTTATACGCTACAATTTGATAAAATCTACTATTCTCTGACATAATGAAAGAATCCCAGCCTGCCTTCTTCACAACTGCTAAGACACCCTAGACTTAAAACAAAGAACACAACAGAACAAACAAAACGTTAGTGGTGAACACAAGCGAAAAAAACATTTGTAGGCCTACATACTTAAACCTAACACCATCAAGTTCAACAATTCCTACTAAACACGTTTACTGCACACAAAGATCCTTGTGATTTGATCAGTTAACAAACATGACACAAGTCATCTTTATTTCGCCATGTATTCTTCCGCAGCGCTCCAAAACTTAATATAAAAGTCCTATATGGATAATTATAGGATGCTTCACAGTGTACAGGTGTAACTTCCAAACAAATAGTTCTTCTACGCCCAATTTTCCAGGTAAGGTCATGTCACAGCGGACAAGTTTGGTGCCTACAAGGCGTCATCCACGTTGTTTTGAAGTGGTTATGAGAGTTTTCAGAATGGGTGGGGGGAAGAGGGTTGTAAAGGTTTCTATGTCTATTTTGTATTTCAAATGAAAAGGATCTATTGTGTGAGTAATTATTAAAAATCAACTACTGAATGCATTTTGTTTGTGCATTGTTGCAGACTTCGGAAATCTGGACTATTCCATTTCACTCGGCTTCTCCTCTTGAAATGGAATAGTCCAGATTTCACCTCATGATTATATTGTGTGACAACACACCCATTTATGCATCCATATAATACCCCCACCTTGCTGTAAAACTGTCCCTCGATCTATCCTACAAACTAGAAACAGACAAACTGGACAAAGGAACAAGAACTAAAACATGTGAAATTTACCTTCGTGCAAAAGACAACAGAGCTTTAATCTCTTGTACATGCAAAAAGATTGAGAATGATTAGTCATGCAATGTACACAAGTGACAACAGAGAGTGTCTGACAGGAGATGAGGCTGAAAAGGAATGTAGAACAAAGCTCAAAACAAGAAAGAGGAAAAAATAGATATTCTGCTCCAAGATGTTTTGATAAACAATTTCAAACAAACTTGATCCAAGGATAGGTCTGCAGATGAAGTTTGAAGATGCACCTAGCTGTCCTGATGATGTGTTTGCTGTCAAAGTCTTTCCATTGGTCCACGGTAACTTGATGTTTCTATCTCTGAAACGGAAACGGTTTGATGACAAAAATACCGCACACATAGTTGATCGTCCTTCACTCCGAGGCGAGCTTGCCGTTGAATGTTAATTGGGAATTGTTTATCATTGCCTTCAATGGCGTAGAGAAATCATAAAGTCCTTCATGGCTCCTCGTTAACGTTTCAAGAGTTTACACTGCTCGCGTGAATCCTTGCAAAGAACGCAGACAAAAAATACCATCTACAATTATTAGATGATCGTTAATTAT
This sequence comes from Pycnopodia helianthoides, assembly GCA_032158295.1. Classification (NCBI taxonomy): domain Eukaryota; kingdom Metazoa; phylum Echinodermata; class Asteroidea; order Forcipulatida; family Asteriidae; genus Pycnopodia; species Pycnopodia helianthoides. The sequence goes on from CM063262.1 coordinate 2,267,444, forward strand.
TGCAAGTGGATTTGTTGGTAAAACAAGACAACTCTTGTTGCAAAACTGATTGGCTGTTCAAGAAGAAGCGCTTGTTTTTCCTTATTATTGTTGCTTACCACAAGTCGATGTAATGGACTTTTTGCCGTGCTCATTGGCGTGGTCCGACCTGGACTCTGTCGTTAGCGTCTCTCGACCACTGCTCGATGTTTCGGGGGAGTGAACTTCCTTAGAGTGCCTCTTTGCGTTCTTCTTCTCAGCGCGCCGCTGAGCTTTCCTTTCCTTCTCCTGCTCCTTGGCTGCGTTCTTAGCGTCCCGCTTAGCAGCCTTCTTCCTCTGCCTCTCTGCCTCCTTTGCCTCTCTCCGCTCCTTCTCCCTCTGCTGAGCAAGTTGCTTAGCAGCTTTCTTCGCGGCCCTCTCGGCACTCTTCTTGGAGGATGGCTTGATCTCGGTAGCCACCTCATCCATCAGCTCACTTACATCTTGATTCACATGGTCTTCGTGAATCGGTACAGGGGGATCGGCCTGCGCCGGAACCTTGACGCTCTCAGTCGGTCCTACGACGACTCCGTCCACATTGACGTGATTGTCAACATCAATTTCAGAAGTGACGACATTTGGTTCGCACAGGCAGGCAGCTCTTCTGACCTTGCGGATGACATTGCAGACCCTCCCCTTTGATGGCCTCCTGGCCCTCACCGTATCCACTCTGCCCGGGCTGGTGGCACTTACCCTTTGGTCAGAGGGACGGCGGATATAGTCAAAGTACAAAATGTTGGCTAAACGCTCTCAGCGAACACGGAGTATAAGTTTACAGTTGCTCGACTGAACACCCCTTGTTTTTGCTGAAAGAAATTTGCTTTATGTACTGCGGTATTAGAAGAATAGAGAGAAGAATAATGGATTACATTAGATGTGGTGTTAGTTTTGATGAAATAAAATTGTGCAGGAAATGGAAAGATGTCACACACATTTAACAAAATTTAAGAAAGTCAAGAATGATTTAAGCTTTGAAAATAGAAAAGGTTTTTATTCTGAATCTTAATACAGTGAGGGATGCATTAAAATATGGCCCTGTCTGGGCTCTTTTGAAATTCCTTTGAAAACAAACAATAAAGTAACATCCTATCTGACTTGCAAACTAAGTGAATACGACAAGTTAATACAATTTTTTTTTTATTGTCGCAAACAGGCATAAAATCTATTACGCAACATGTTTTCCTAATATCAGCAGGGCTTGATTTCGCCAATTGCTAAGATTGATTCTTAGTTGCCAATAATCATTATCCCCCATAGTGATTTGTATCCAGATGTCACACTTTGCTAAGCACTTATTAAGAATCAATCTTAAATGCCAAGCAAAGTGTGACGTTTCAATACAAATCACTATGGGGAATATTGGCAAATGACATCTTACAGATGAATCTTTGATGCTTAGTGCTTTGTGAAATCAAGCTAAGCAGACTGATTGTTGGTGTTACTGTTAGGCATTCATTGAAACACAATTAATGCAGGACTATATGTTGGTTTCAGCTTGATAAACTTCACACACAAAATGTAATGCTTTAAAAGTGTAGCTTGTACATTTTCCGAAACAAAGTTTTAAAAAAAGGAAAAATTCTAAAATAAAATTAGACCCCCTAAAAATGGGGGGGGGGAAGATTAAAAAATTACATTGAAAACATAAATAAATAATACTAATAGATAAAAAATAAACAAACCATTTAGGCATATAGTTATAAATAAATGAAAAAATTAAAACAAAGTTCTGAGTATTATTGTTTAGGCCTACAATTTTTTTTTTAAACCAAAGCAATGACACCAAACAATTTTTTCTACCTCAAATGTTTTTCATTAATTCATCAAACAATAAGACAAATTTTGACGTACATAAAGACTGCCTTAAAGTTAAAAATATATATTTTAATATTTTCATGCAAAGTATATTCTACTACTGAATATTCTAGCTCTGGTTCATGCACTTTCATCCAAAAACACAAATCAATTAATGTTTTTTTTCAACATCGCTGAATGATGACCTAAATAAAAATTAAAAGTTTTGTCCACCTGAAACCGTCACTCAATCAAACAAAACACTAAATTAATAATACTAAATTAATAATAATATCATATTCATACATATGATATGATACATATCATTACCGCTTCAGATATTTGCAACGACGGTGTTACTTGTCGCATAACTTATCTTCCTAAAAGTTATTAATATTTCTGCATCTTATCTGCTGTCACTGAGCAATGTGATGCAGTTGTTGGTGATACCACACCAGCGTGTTTTGCAGTTCGGCTCATGGGTCACCACGGGCCTTTGCACGGTGGGTGTTGAGGGCGCGACACGCTCCACACACCGCGCAAGACACAGACGGGGGTCACGAAAACGAACATTTTCTCTCCGGCTTCATCAACAATTTAAACCCCTTAATTTGGCTCAGATTTCACACCAAATTACATCACCGATTTCCGAATATTATAATCTTTTTGCAAATATTTGTATAATTTAAAATAACTTACCTCGTGTGACAATAAAAAGGTTTTCCTCGTAACAAAACTCAACGAAATTACTCGCACTTTGCAGGCGACATAATCTGTTTGATGCGCATGCGCAAACCGTTTATCGTCATAGAAACGACCCTTTGAGTTCAATGGTACTTTACACTAGAATCATGTACTTGTAAGCACATGAATGATTACCAGTCAACCAAAAGTCTGGTTGCCAAACTTTTCATGCGTGTTGTATGGGGTCGGGTCTCAAACGTTTAGGGCACACTGCTAAACACCAATAAGTATCCGAAGTAAATATTGCGCACGTCCGAGTAATTACTAAACTTCACCCAGTCCCTCCAGATCCAGTGTAACAGTATTGACTTGGCCTGTTCTGTGTTATTATTTGTATAGTTGCAAAAAATAGGCCCGACATTTTGATCCTAGCAGAGTCTTTCCATGTCATAGAGTCACAATATTACACATTTGACATGCTATTAAAAAACATGCCCCTTTGACCTTTCCTTACAGTCCACGGAGCAAGTTCTAAGGGTTCTTCATGGCCAAACATTGCACTCTGCCAGGGTCGATAAACGTCAGAACTCACTAGCAGAATCTTTCTCGAGAAAGACTCGCATGCTAGGATGGAAACCTCTGGCCTATTTTTTTCATTTATACCAAGGTCCTTTTGGTAGGTAAGCAGTTTGCAACAGCTAACTATATTTTCTTATTTGCAGAGTTGTTAAACTAGTATGGGTATATGGTACTTGGCTTTATTTGTCGACTACTTGTACTAGGTTCCAAACGTGTGTGGCCTTCAAAATTGCATTAATTTTCATCTTTGTCGGTAGGCAGATTGCAAAAATATTTGAAGGTAGGGTCCTTATTGGTTTTTATCTACATGCTGCATGGATACGGCATGGATAAAAAATGTCAGACTTTTATATAAATTTAATACTTTTTAAAAGTTTGCCGGTGTCAGGGAAATCTGTCCCCCGGAGATTCTGTCCCCATGGGAAATACATGGGCTGAATGAGGATGATTCAAAAGAGGGCGCTATCAGAAGAAGCTTGTACCGTGCTTCCATGCTTGTACACAGTTCGCCGTATGTGTGTGTGTGTGGGGGGGGGGGCAGAAGCTCAGGGGGGGGGGGTGGCAGAATCTCCTGCCACGGCCAGGTTTAAAAAACATGCTGTATTTTCTCAAAATAGAATAAGTCGAACTTAGCAGCACTGAAAAGACGAGGTGTGGTGGCATGGCAGGAGCGGGAAAATGCCTATGTCTATTAGTATATAAAAGTGCTCTTTGATTTACTTCAAGCATCAACTTATTGCAAGTTAAAGGTAATTAAAAATCAAACTAAGGTAACAAAATTGCCTTATTTTAATAAAAATCATTTTAAAACTCAGAACGAAGAATGGTGGAAATTTTGTCTTGAATGTCTGTAAATGGAATAGAATGACTGAAACGAACCTGAAAGAGAGGAACGTAATCCTCATGTGTGCACGAAAACGAAATTAAATTCAATAGTAGCTCAAATAAAAAAGAAAAACCCAAGTTTGAATTAATTGACCTCACCATTGACTGCCATCGCTTGGGTCAAACAATGGAAACTTGCACGCGTGTACGCGCTGCGCCCAACTCTCAGCCAATAATAGGTGGATAGATGGATTGCAATACGCGTCATCGGCCGCCATCTTTGATGAATTGTGCGTGCGTGAATTGGAAGAGCTATCATTGGCTGAGAGTCGTGCGTAGCGTGTACACGCATGCCAGTTTTCCCATTGTTTTACATGATCAAAGATGGCGGTCAATGACGCGTATTGCAATCCATCTAGGTCTTCATTGTCCCCAGTGACTGAGGGCGCTGTTTGGGCTTCTGACGTCATGCAAGGGGACTATGAATTGACTTGAATAATTGGGACGCCAAGGCAACGGCTACGGCTGGATCTCCGCGTCATCATGGGTTGAAGTATATGACGCCCTTAACAACACCCTTAGCGACAGTCGTAGCTACAACCATAGAGGCCTGTTCGTCAGCAGACTAACCAGGTTGATGTCCCGCGTCTCGAAAAATGTGCGCAAGCTCAGAACTATGTGAACAATAACAATTTTGCTGATGTGTCTGCTGCCACCTAGCGTTCAAAAGTATCACATTAAAAATATTGCTAACAATAACTATTGTTTGTTTGTTGTCAAGATAACACTAAGAACTACAAATAATGTACGCAATGAAACTAGATATCAGGAAGTCCCTAAGTTATGGACCAATTTTATTGTCAATATAATTAATATTATTCACATTTTCTGAGTCATGCTAATGTCCTCACATTATTTTAAGTTTAAAGTTGCAGATACAATTTACACAAAGTTTCATAAAATGCGGATTTGATTTATTTTCACTGTCTGAAAAGTGGCTTAGGGCCTAATGCTCACAAGATGCAACTCGGAGATTTCTGTTTAATAATATTACAAACCATAAAAATAACAGCTATGGCAAAACTTTACATAATAAAAGCTGTTTTGTTCGTGCTTGATATAGCAGAAAATGTGCAATAACCAAATTTAGTGTTTCATAAACAAGCAAGAAGCCTCCTGTTGTAGTAAGGGGCAGAACTATGCAAGGAATGAAACACCATCAACAACACCTTGAAAATAATACGGTCACATACCGGGAGCCAGTGGAGATTGCAGTGATAATGAGCTCTTCGGGATGAAAAGGTGACAGTGCGTGCAGCTAATACGACAAGGAAACTCGCCAATGTGACTACTTTTATCAATGCTGTTACGGACGTGGTCGCCATTAAAGTCAAATGTATTTGTTATACGTGTGCAAATTTTATTTAGCCCGTTTGTCTTAAAATTATCATCAATAATCCAAACGAATTCTTACTTGGTTGTCGTTTGCTACAATTTGCAAAGTTGTGACGTCATGCTTGGACTGCCATGTCCAGCTGGGCCGTTTTCGAAACCATCGATTAGGCTTGGGTTTCTAGTTTAGGCACCGTCCGTCTGTCTAATGTCCCGTACCGAAAGTGTACGTTTTCAAAATTACTGCCCACGGAGCCCAAGCCGGAGCCTATAAGCTCAAGTCGTAGTTTCGAAAAGGGCCTATGAACCGTTATCAGGCTGCAACCATTTCTATATGTAACAACGACCACCAATACAAAATCTCCTTATGCAAGCAAGGGGTCAGACTACCAGACAAAGGTTAAACATACACTTAATGATAAAATTTAGAACAGAAAAATTAAGACGGTTTGACAGAGATGACAAATTAAGGGCCTCGAGCCTATTAGTGTAAAACATCACACACATCCTCTGTCCAAGATTGAAATTAGTGGCACGTTTCTGAAACACGTTCAAGGATGAGATGTATGAATCTGGTGAGAATATTCCTAAAATAATTGCTGCAGCTCTGGTGACGTCATGCATGGAGTGCCTGCCAGCTGGGCCGTTTTTGAAACCATGGCCTTTTAGGCACACCGTATTTTAAGATTGGGAGAACCAGAGATTTATCAAGGCAGCACTTGGCTGAAACGGAAGAATTGAAAGCAATGGTCTTAATGAGGGCCCAATGTTCTGTTGGCACTAGAAACAAAATTGCTAGAGCATGGTTATTCCATCAAGAGAGCTGAGCATCCAGAGTGACTCTAAGGTATTTGAGGGAGGATGTGGGTTGCGAGGGAAAACCGGAAAGAGTGTAAACGCGGGAGGGGGTGAGAGAGTGTTCACGGGAAATATGCACTCAAAGTGCTCAACTCATCAAGGTCATGCTGGAAGGAGCTCACGTTTAAAGAGGAACGGATCGGACGATAAATTAATACATCATCAGCAAAAAGAACACAATATTAGATCTGAGCTTGTAAGCAACACCGTTGATGAACAAATTGAATTGAAAAGGGCCCCAAAACACTACCCTGAGGAACACCAGAGCTTAGAGGAGTTCATATCAACAAATTTGACTCTCTGTTGACGATCGACCAATTCTTTTTGTGATCCAACTCCAGAGAAAGCCACATAATAATTATGTTAAAATTACTAGCAAGTTTACAGATTCGGCATACGATCAAAAGCCTTACTCTTATCCAAAAGAAAAGTGCATCAATCCTAGAGGGAGTGCGCTGACATCTAAAGTGGTAGCCCATGAATGATACACCTTCATAAATTGAGTGATGGCACATGATTTGTGAGGCACAAAAACCATTGCTGCTCTTGAGTCTGCTATTATAAAGGACAAACCAACATGAAACCTGTGTTAATCAATACATAGAGCTTTGTGATACTGTTTGGTTGGTAGTCTTTAGCTGGTTACCGCGCTGAACAAAAACGAACTCTCCGGGGAGGAAGCACTTGGCTCTCTCCTCGGCAAAACCACTAAACTAGCGCACAACCTTCTCAAAAATAATTAAGCAGCTCGATGACATAATTTCGGTCCCTTGTTTTTTTTTCTCTTTTTTTTTAAAGCTCCCAACCATAAATATATTGTTATCGAATAGTCTGGTTAAAACTACAGTATGACGTGCTCTTGGCAGGAAGGATCCCTGTGGTATTGATCCTTTTGACACGCCATGAGGCAATCTCCCTGCGAGTAGGCTCTGACGATCAGCCTCATCCCGCAGTTCAGACAGTCCAGCGCGCATGCCTTGGCAATCCTCTTGGTCTCCACGTGGTGCCCGCCGTCCTCACTTCCCGCCAGCGCCAACACGTTATTGAGCCAATCGCGGGCAGACCGTTGCGCGTTGCTGTCGTCGTCGTTGTTGCCGACGTCGCCGGGCGAATTCTTGGAGGCGTTTGTCAGAAGGACCGCTAGTGCGATGAGGGAAAGTAGAAGGGTTGCGTTGGTAGATGCCGACATTCTGTCTGTGTCTGTATGGGGAAAAAAGAAAGGAGTAAGCAATTAGCCCTTCCCATGAAATAATTATGCTAATTTACATTCACGCATGCGTACAGACAATATTGGTTGGCAAACGCCATTGGGTTGTGCGCTAGGCAGACGGACGAACGCGTGTGCGTCACGCCACCATCATCAACCCCGTACACAATGGCGCGAACCTCCCCGACTTTGCCAACCTGGGCCTAATTTCTTAGAGCTTCTTTATAAGCACAAAAAGTAGCTAAGCACAACAACAATTTGCTTACAAGAGTAAGGTTACCAATCAAACATACCATGCCACATGTACAATTTGTGTTTGGTATCCTCCAACTTTTTGCCAAGCAGAAAATTATTGAGCAGTATTCAGTGCTTTAGCAGCTCTATGAAATTGGGCCTAGTATTGTTACGCACACGTGTTGTGCAATTTAAATACTTCATTGTTAAAGGGATACGTTGCCTTGGATTGGGCGATTTGGGCTATAAAAAGCGTTTGTTATGAAATGAATAATGGTTGGAAAGAGTGTTATAAAAGTAGAATATGAGCTAATGATCCACACACAATGCCTCGAATTTGTGTGGTTTTCCTTATACTTTGTGAAGTAACACGGTCTGCCATTTTGTAGAACTAATTTTTGTTGAATCCACACAATAGTAGACGATAACAACAATTGAAACCACTGAATCCTATCATGTCTCACGAGGCAGTTTACAGGCAACAGTTCCAGGAAATCTCCCATTAGAAAAATTCATTCGCATTTCAGATTTCTCATATTTCCTTGGGAATAGTGGGTTACAGCTAGAAGATTGTCTCTTCTGCTGCAGCTGCCGAAGTGTTTCTTGAATATTCAGTGCAGTTGGTAGTGCCTCCAAGTTGCCTGTGAAACATTTGCCCTGTGTGACATGGCCTTAACACAAAACCTCACAAAATAGTTTTGTCAGCTCTTGCAGTCTGTCACTTTGTCACAATGTCGTGAAATCGTCGTGGCCAATACAAGCCTCTACGACATCGTCACAGGTTGTCACATTCGCGGTAGCCTTTGTCGGCGTCAACTTCTTACGGTCACACGATTCAAACTGTTACATAATCAGGGCATGGTCCGCGGTTTAACACAATCGAGGTCGTCCCCAGTGTTGTCATCGTCCCCTCGTCATCGTCACCGTCTTCTAAATTGTCATCGTCGACATCGCGTCAGATAAAAAAAAAAACAATCAACAAGTCTGGGGAACCAGCTTCTTTTTAAGATTCTGTTTTGATGTTCACATGATGTGTCATAATTGCCTCGTCAGGATTCAGGTGCCGTTAGCGCCTCCACAACTACTCCAAACATCAGGGCACTACTTGCTCTCTCTAAAACGACCGCAAATTATTCAGCCTTCCGCCGATCCAGGAAATTCCCCTGAGGCACTTTTAAAAAAATTTTATGAATCTTATTGAAATCGCGGTGTTAGAGTGCTCCGGGGACCGAAAACCAAGACGGGGTGACAATGCAACTAAATACATGTAGCTGTGACTGTTGGCATCATTTTGTCTGAAAATCATGAGATGGCAGACACGATCAATGATGACAAACGAGCCCGTAACCCGGTGGTCACGTAAAACTCCTGGAAAGATGTTTTTAAAAGTAGAATATAAACGATTCAAACACAGATTGAGTGGTTTTACCTTTTTTATTTCGTGACTAACACGGTCTGCTATTTTGTGGATTCAAACCAATTGAATCTTTGATAAGGAATGGGCTAATAGTATTGTTAGCTTTTCAATTTGTGTTCAGTCAGGTAGTCCAGTAATAACAACTAGAGGCACGTTTTTTTCAAATTCTTCTGAATTGTGCTTTATCAGAACTGATTATTATCTGGTTTAATTTGTTGTTTCATTTCATTTCATTTATCAGACAGTGTGTCCTTCAGCACGGCACTTCACAATAGCTGTCTCGTCCATCGGATGGGATGTAAAAAGCTTTAGGCCCCCCTGTGTTGTTTAAAGGAACATTACAGAATTGGTTTTTGCTAACAAAACAGTTGCTGGCAGTGTAAGCACTCTATGTAATCCACCATATACATAAACTGACAAACCTGAAGAAGTTTGAGATCGATCGGCCATCTGGGTCACGAGAAAATAGTGAAAAACCGATTGCACATTTGCATGAAATCATATAGATTCAACAAATGAGTAAAACGCTCACTGAGCGATAAACTCCAATCGGAAAATTAGTTTATTCATTTCTCATCAAATATGGCATTTCAGACAGAAATATTTCAAGGGATGTTTTCTACTATCATCATCATTAGACCCGTGTAAGTTTTATGTAAATCTGTGATCAAAAAGTATATTTTACAAGTTTTTTTCTTACCAATTCTGTAATGTTCCTTTAACTCAATTAACAGAATCCAGCAACGGTTGTAGTTAAGAGAAGGGGGTTTCCCCCCGGTGTTTCTTGCATGGTTGGCTACAGATTGCACGGCATCATTGTAAACCCTTTCTGCAAGATGCTATTATAGGTCTCATAATAAAGTTCACAAACTTAGCACACCTGTCGTTAAGTGCTTCGGGACGAATGACGATAAAACACTATATTGTTACAAGAGTGGTAAATAGGCCCCTAGTTATTATTACTGGACTACCTGACTGAGCACATATTGAAAGGCTAAAAATACTATTAGCCTTTTAAAGATAATTATGTTGGGCACGATTGGAGCGCACTGTTATGCAGACAAAATTTACCCAAACCTAATAGCATCATAGCATTGTGTCCAAAATAGTTATCACAAAATGGCTTATTAGTCCTTTCCTCGTCAAAGATTCAACTGGTTTGACTCCAAAAAATAGCAGACCGTGTAAGTTCACGAAGAAAAAGGTAAAACCACACAATTTCGAGGGATCATTATATTCTACTTTAAAAAACACATTTCCAACCATAATAGTTTATTAACGAACGCTTTTTATAGCCCAAAGCGCCAAATCCGAAGGCAACGTGTCCCTTTTTTAAAGGGGCACATTGTCTTCAAATCTCTTTAAAATGTTGCTCTTTGGATTAACTCCTTATTCCTTTTAAAGTGTTGTTAATGCACCAAAATACCTACAGTGTGTTGCAATTGATAGTGAGTAGTGATAAAAACAAACATAAATTTACCTCTTAAAATACAACAAGCGGAACGAACATACGGTACGCCATTTTAGAGTCAAACATTAATTTTTTGGTTCTACAAAATAGCGGACCGTGTTCTTTCATGAAAGTACACAAAAACCACACAATTTCAAGGAATATTTATGTAAACCATTATATTCTACTTTTAAAACATCTTTCCCAACCATATTCATTCAATAACAAACGTTTTGTATAGCCCAAAAGCGCCCAATCCGGAGGCAACTGCCCCTTAAAACCCACGGGGACATTAACTTCATAAAGTGGCGCAACTCGAAGATTATTGTGATGATGACGTTCAGGTGAATGTTGTATCAATACAGTGCATTAATGTGTATGCCGCGGTTGTTGGAGCAGCCGTGCCAAACAAAGTCAGAGTCTTTAGTTCAAACACCGACCCGGATATCTTAACAAAATGTAATTACCAGTCCAGTGGTGTATGCTCATACCGAATAATGTGCTTTTCCGTAGGTGTCATTTATAATGATTTGCAATATGATCTACGCCACTGCCGGCCGACGGTAGTTATAGACGAGTCCCCAAATAATGCCGCATTTCACGTTAGTTTTTTTGTTAATAAACATCATCCAATCTATGGGTACACACTTGGAGGTAAATACTGATTAGGCCCAGGATGCTCGTTTACCTTCGAAAGGTTCCACAATGATTAACTTCATCATTACCCCTTAAACTGATGGCCTCAGTGATGAACACAGATAGGCTTTCAGTGTAAATTATCGCCGAGGTTGGCTTATTGTTCCTCCAGGGGTCTCTTTAATGGCCTACTTATTTAAAACACACTGTGCATTGAAGCAGGGTTCGACGGCAGGTTAGTGGTGTAATATCGTGTCGTTATTATTGGTTGATCAAACATTTCGAGACGTATTAGTTTGGGTTTTCGCAATTGGCCGCGCAAACGGGGAGAAAGTTTCAGGAAAAAGCGTCGCCGGAGTTTACGACTGAGGCCGTTTTCGCATTTACGACTTCGGCAGTGGCTATGAATGATCGCTGAAAAGTCCCGTCCCTCAACGCTGTCTTCGGAGCAAACGGGCCGTAGCCGTAGCCGTAGCCAGAGTCGCACGATTCATACGCGGCCTTAGAGGCATGGGATCGAGGTTGCAAACGGGGACGTTGTCTCCCCAAATGGCGCAACCAAGATTATTGTGACGATGACGTCAGGTGCTGGTAGAAGGAAAGATCAACTCCGATCGTTGTCCTTTTATAAAGACAGTTCAATTCGACGTGTCACAGAATGGTTTAAAGCAACGCAATTTATTTCCCCTTTGGAGTTTAAAAGAACATTACAGAATTGGTTTTTGCTAACAAAACAGTTGCTGGCAGTGTAAGCACTTTATGCAATCCACCATACATAAACTGACGAACCTGTAGAAGTTTGAGATCGATCGGCCATCTGGGTCACGAGAAAATAGTGAAAATCCGATTACACGTTTGCATGAAATCATATAGATTCAACAAATGAATAAAACGCTCACTGAGCGATAAACTCCAATCGGAAAATTAGTTTATTCATTTCTCATCAAATATGGCGTTTCAGGCATAAATATTTCAAGAGATGTTTTCTACTATCATCATCATTAGACCGTGTAAGTTTTATGTAAATCTGTGATAAAAAGTATATTTTACAAGTTTTTTTTCTTACCAATTCTGTAATGTTCCTTTAATGAAGTCACGAGTTTGAAGGGGGAAACAAATAGATTTTCAGAAAATGACAAGTAATTCCAAAAACGAGGGTTCCCCAAGGCGTCGACTCCCCATAAATATTTCAAGTAATATGATATCAGTGAATGCCGCAAATTGATTTCGTCTGGGAGGAGATTACAAAAAAAGAGGCTAAAATGGGATTAGAGGTACACCGTATGGATAATCTCACTTAATCTATAGGTGTGATTTACATATCGGATATGGCTTTTGAAAGCCAAGCCTGCTTTTGATGAAAAAGAAATCCCTCATGATTGCAGATAAAAGTTCGAGCCATAGTCTGGATATAGCCTTTAGTCAAGGCGTAATTCGAACCCCGACTGTGCTTGACAAAAATGAAAGGGTCATCGTCTCGTGCTATAGTCTGCCTGTCTGAATGAGTGATGAGTTTGCTTCGTCCGTGTTGCCTCGAGTGTCTTGACTTGAAGGCTAGAGATTCTGGGTCTACAGCTGTCTCGATGGAATGATCTTGACAACTCAATAATGATCTTGAGACGAAAAAAGCTCAAATGCAGGATGAAATTTTAGTAATTACTCCACAAGTTAATACAAAAAAAATAACCATAAAAACCTAATTGGTAAATAGCGCTGGAGAGAGTTGTTGAAAAACATCGTTATTAACGCCCCTTTTGAAGTAATGTAGTTTTTAGAGAAAGAGGTAATTTTCACACAACAATTTGACTCTGAGAAAGGCTTTGCGCATGAAACCTTTCTCAGGCATCTGTAAACACGCAATTGTATGCAACAAGGGCTTGTGTTTCTTTCGTTATTTTCTTGCAACTTCGATGACCAATGTTGAGCGCAAAATTTTCACACGGGTTTGTTATTGTATTGCTTATGTTGGGATACGCCAAGGGAGAACACTGGTCTTTGACAATTACCAAAAGTATATCCTGCCTTTAAAATAAATGTCCGGGACTTCAAAAAAAAATAATAATAAAAATGACATACAGTACCCTAGGGGCAATTTCATTTTAAAAAAAGTGACACAGACTTTCCTCGCTTGCGGAACGCCTCTTAATCAGACTCTATGCATGGGGGAATATTTATAAAGAAACGGTATAATTAAAAGTATTGAGGGTTGGAATAGTCTCTGCAAGTCTCGTGCGTATTCGAACTTCCGGGACCAAGTTGGTTTTTGCGCGATTCTGTTTCCTCAAATACTCAAGTATAAAGGAACATTACAGAATTGGTAAGAAAATAACTTGTCAAATAAACTTTTTGATCACAGATTTACATAAAACTTACACGGTCTATTGATGATGATAGTAGAAAATATCCCTTGAAATATTTCTGTCTGAAATGCCATATTTGATGAGAAATGAATAAACTAATTTTCCGATTGGAGTTTATCGCTCAGTGAGCGTTTTATTCATTTTTATTTTGTTGAATCTATATGATTTCATGCAAAATGTGTAATCGGTTTTGTATATGGTGGATTACATAAAGTGCTTACACTGCAAGCAACTGTTTTGTTAGCAAAAAACAATTCTGTAATGTTCCCTTAACGTAGATTACGGCAATACAAATTATTTTTTTGTGGAAAGTAAAATTAAGCCATTAAATAATTTAACAATTAAACAGTTTTAACAAAACCAACATAGAAAATCAGACTCAATACGACTTGACTTCCGTTTCCGGTTTACTGATTAAGAATTTTGCCCACCTGCAGTTCGTGTTATCATTAAACCTAATGGAATGGTCGCACAAAGTGGGGCATGATTGGCAAATAGGGTTTCTAAAAATATAAAGCATCTTCGTCCCAAGTTGAACTTTGTTTCAAAATTCATTTGTTTCGTATTATATAAAAAAGTGAGATCGTACTTAAATAGCAATACATAAATCTGCATTAATGTCAATTTCATGTGTCTGAAAAGAAGACTTTGATAACTAAAAACTTGCCGAACTTGAGACAGATTTACGTCTGAAGTGCTTTTACTTTCGAGACAGAATGGCGGGTTTTGAATGTGCTCTTACAATAATTAACTTGACTAGCCATGCAATGTTGAAGCGTGGGCACGTGGTTTATTATAGGGTAAGGCACTGTGTTGATAGTTGGTGAGTTGAGGGCGTGGCGGAACAAAGCGGTGGGGGGGCGGGGAGACAGTATGAGGACATCGTGTGGGGTGGGGGGAAGCTAGAGTTGGCTGGACTGTAGTCTTGATTGGCGACGCTGTTTCTTGTATTAGCCAACGGTAGAGGGTGCTATACATTGACTGTAGGGAGGCTGACTCAGAAGGACTGGGCAAGTCTTTCACAGTAATTCGTGTTGCGATATCACACTAAGTTAAAGACACTGGACACCTTTGGTAACTGTCAAAGACCAGTCTTCGCATTGGTGTATCTCAAACATATGCACAAAATAACAAACCTGTGAAAATTTGAACTCAATTGGTCGTCGAAGTCGGTATAATGGAAGAAAAAACACCCTTGTCACACGAAGTTGTGTGCTTTCAGATGCTTGATTTCGAGACCTCACGCGTGAGGTCTCAAAATCAATTCAAATATTTTACTGAGAAATTACTTCTTTCTCAAAAAACTACGTTACTTCAGAGGGAGCCCTTTCTCACAATGTTTTATATACTATCAACAGCTCGCCATTGCTCGTTACCAAGTAAGTTTTTATACTAACAATTTTTTGAGTAATTACCAATAGTGTCCACCTTTAAACAAATGAACGTCACCAATCAAGACCAGGTGGATTGTGTAATTGCTCCCCGAAGTAAAATGCTCTTGTCTGGGGGTTGAAGGTGGGCGGAATGCTGGGGGTGGGGTTATTCGAGATCAGTGGGGGGGGGGGGGGGGGAGTATTAAAGGGTGTTGAACTGTGACCGGTTAAACATTTCTCATTCCACCATATGTTGTGACTTGCACTTTGCGAGTATAGTATTACATATCAATGTACAAAGCCATACCAATCTAAACAGTCGTCCTTACGGAACGAGGAGAGAGGTTTTTTTTACTGCGTCTTAATTCCTTATTTTCTCCATCTTAAATTTCCATTCGCATAATGGCTTGATAAATCGCACAATCTCTCGCGGTATCTCGTTTCTCTCAAGTCGGACGAGAGCATTGTGATTTTAAAGACTAATGCAACACGGCGAATATAATGAGTTTTTTTTTTTTTTTTTTTTTTAATATGTTATAGTTACTGTGGTACAATTACGCCTTGTTTGGCACCATACACGGCATGACGTCGGAGACTGCTCGTGGACGTGTCAAATTGTCAGAGATTTACGCTAACACTTTCCTGACGGGGCCGGGTGTGGGCCACTCATTAAGGTCGTGTTGATCACAAATGTCACAGACTTATTTTGTAGGGGTTTATTGCGGCGCGAGGTCTATCATCGATTGCTAGCTTGATTTATGGACTCTTCCAAAAAAAAAAAAAAAAAACCCAATGACACCTCATCCCCTTTTAAATTAAGGTACACGGTCGAAAAGAAGAGTCAGACAGAGGCAAAAACAACATGTCATTGGACGCAGCTGGCGCCCAATTCCAATTCTCGTTGACGTTGTTTTGTGAAAGGGACAATCGACATCATTCAACAAGTAAATAGTTATTGGATGTGTGTAATGGACGAAGTACATAGCAGCCAGACATCGCCCGTATGATGGTCCCCGATCTCTAACAGCGCGCGCCGATTAGTTATTGTATAACCAAGGCATCCAATCAAAAAGGGGACCATTTTGTCATGTGATTTATTGCACCAATCAATCTCGTGTACCGGTCCTACGCCTACTACCCCAATATTGTTTTTGTAATCGCCCCCTCCTTTTTTTATGATCACCTGGACATTATTAGTTACCCCCATATCTCCTTTCTGGTTCGTTTTTTATGAATTCGTTGCAACCTCAAGAGATACTTCGTGGAAGGAAATCATTTTTTTTTAAATGGTTGATTTTTTTTTCTCGCCACGACGATGCAGTTTTGCATGAGAGAGGGAACCGGACCGTGTAATGAAATACTAATTTATAACAATCGTCAGCAATACCGACATGTGCAATTGGCACTTTTATCACTTGAAGTACTAATAAAATGTTACTTTTCTAATTAGTTCCCCCGCATATTATGGAGGGGCTGTGGGGCTAATTAGACCTATATACAAGCAAATGAATGACGTGGCAGTATAATGTTCTATTTTCTGAAATAAAGAAGATTTAGGATCAAAGTTCATGATTAGGAGTACGTCAACTGCTCGTGTGCGACAGGCTCAGGCGTATAGCCCTATATCTAACCTCATGTAGTTCACAACGTGCTAAACGTAGCCCCGTTAGCGATATTTTTTCTGCAGCACACGTCGGCTATGAGGCTATTCTTCCTATCCCTTAACTGTTGACTCTATAGCCGACGTGTGCTGCATAAACAAAATTGCACCCGTTAAATGTGAGCAATCGTACGATGCAAACTCTTCACCTATAAATGTTCCCAGTTGCCTGGTACTCAGGGTCGGGGTTTGGGGCCGTGGACGGTCCGAGTTATAGCATATACGGCTATACGGCTGGATCGCCGCATCATCAAGCATTTAAGTATAAATGGCGTCCTTAGTAACACCTTCGCAACAGCCGTAGCTGTAGCCGCCAGTTCGGATGCGGCCTATATTATAGTTAGATCCCAGGCTACATTTTAAATCTGAAAGGGGGTTTCGAACCAGCGTCGACAGAGGTGAACGGCAGAGAAATATAGCATTGTTTATTCATGGTTGAAACAAAAAGTGTGGCTTCAGTCTTCTAACTATAAGCTCTCATTACTCGCTACATACATTTATAGTGAAAGATGAAATCCGACAGTCTGATAGCGTGTTACCATCATCAGAATGGCACGCTAACAGAGCCTTAGAACTCAATAAACAAGACATCAGAGAGCTTACCAACGAATAAGGCGAATAACCATGAATTGGGGAGGGAGGGAGGGAGGGGTGGGCAAATGCAGTAATGACATTATATTTTATATTTTCATGATAAAAAACACTGTTCTGTAGTTGTGAAAACACGCGTCATTGACCTAATACTTATCGACACAAGTCGATTAGCGCGCGTCAAAATATCCGAAACCCCGAACAATCAACGTATAATTTGATTACCGTGCGGAGTACGGTACGCTCTATCCGTGTATACTGTGGGCTCGGGAACCTTGGGTACGGCGTTAACACCCAATACGGGGGACACAGCTGCCGGGGGTGTGCGACGAGAGATTTCTATCAATTTCTACGATCGAACAGTAATGGACCCCGGGGACGAGGGTGTCATCTTACAAAAATCTACGCCCGAGACTGCTGTCATCGGGTGAGCAGAAACTCTTAGATTTCAGAGGTTCTCGGAAAAATTCCACTTCTTAGTATTTTCAGAAAAGAAGTGAAGTATAAACAAAAATGAAATCGGCAATCGTACAATGCAAACTTCTGTCAATAAGAACGACAACGACAACAACAACAACAACAACAATAAAAAAACACCAACAACAACGACAACAACAACGACAACAACGACGACAACGACAACAACAACAACACTACCACCACCACCACCACCACCACCACCACCACCACCACCACCACCAACACACAACAACAACGACAACAACGACAAAAACAGCAACAACAACCAACAGCATCAACAACAACAACAACAACAAACAACAACAACAACAACAACAACAACGTGGCACGCATTGCTCGTGATTTTAAAATAACTAATGCTCATTGAACAGAATGATTCCAAATAATCGACCGCTGAATGAAGGGTCGATGCTGTTGTTTTTATTTTTTTTACTGAAACGAAGGTCCCCGCTCCTCTAGTCTGGTTGGAGCCCCCTCTAGGACGGGGGCTTCGTATACTATTAGATCGAATTGGCGTCACAGACCATTGACGTAGTTAAACCTCTCTGGCGGAGTTCCTTCCAACTTAATTGTTCCCGTACTTTTCTTTGCCATTTTTCATAACCAAAAATATAACAACAACGACTAACTAACTATAACTAACCAACTGACTATGGTAACTAGTGGGGGGGGGGTATCTTTTTAAAGTGAACATACGTACGAGTTGTACCATACGCCAAGACGTTAATTCATAGACCGATATTGTAGCATAGTTTGTAAGAAATATTTTGTTTAAGCCCCCCCCCCCCCCCAAGTGATACGGGTCCAATTCCATGGGGCCTTTGTGAATCTACGAGCCGTAACTTTGCAGTAAGCATATATATATGAAATTCGGCCCTGGTTGTACCGTAATAATACTCGAATTTGATACAAGGAGATGGGCCTCCCCCCTCCCAATCCCCACCAACCCCACCCTCCCCTCCCACCTCCCTATACGGTCTACTGGCTCGGCGGCATCGCACCTTTTTTTAATTGTCGATAAACAAACAGCGCTGGTTGGCATGGACGGCCTAATGTTAGCAAACATTCAATCGTGTTAACAGATGTTGTGACCATAGTTCAACATTTCTGCAAATTGTCAATTAAAGGAAAAACATCACATGATTGGTTACCTTGTTTCCAAGAAACTCAATACACAAACTGTGGCTATCAGATCTGTTTTCGCTTTGCATTTATGGCTTTGCATTTTTTTTTCCCAACCTTGGTTGGCAAAAAACTCGAGCTAGAAAAGTCTACACTGTATAAACATTGTTCCGAACTGTAGAAATCCCCTAAATGGTATATAGATCCACAAGATGCTTTAGAAATTAAGAAAGGTGTGAAGATTCCTCGCTATACAGTATCAATTTACATTTTGCAAAATCGTCTTCGGAAAAAAAAACACTTTGGATGAAAAAGGGAATAACAATGAAATCTAACTCCATTATAGCGTTCTCCACAAAATGTTAGTTTAGAGGTATAACGATCAAAAACGATTTTTAAAAAAATTATTTATGAACATCTGTTTTTTTGGTGTAAAACTGATACCTGTGAGTAGAAGAGAAATTCGTCCAAAATACTGAAATATGATGATTCAAAGCATTTGTATGGCGCTGTTTCAGAAACATTCAAAGGCGCGAGATAGCACAATGTAATGGTTTACAAGGTGCTGGTGGCGCAATATGCAGCCAGTAACCAGGAACACAGGGGCGAGCGAACCATTTCTCTTTACGATAAGTGCACTGGGTTCTTGTACGTGCATTACACAACACACGGGACCAACGGCTTTGCGTCCCATCCGAAGGACGCAGCAATAATGGTTAAGTGTCTTGCTAATAAGTGTCACGACCGGGACTCGAACCCACACTCTGCTGAACAGAAACACCAGAGATTGAGTCCGGTGATCTCATCCGCTCGGCCAGCTTGTCAAGGAACAGCGTGTGAACAGAAGCACAAGAACTAACACAAAACAACACGTTTACACGACAAAGGTGCCTAATCGATGTGTAATTACAAGCACCAGGTTAAAACAGAGCAGTAGTAAAGAGCAGGGCCCAATTTCATAAAGCTGTTTAGCAGAAAACAGTGCTTATCACATTTCTTTGCTGAGCAAATAATTGAGTTGGGTACCAGTCGCAACAATGCAAACTTTATGGAATGTTGGCTGGTAGCCAGTTTCTGGTAAGCAATATTTTTATGTGCTTAGCATTTTTTTTTGTGCTTACAGGCTTTATGATATTGGGCCCTGTAGTCTTGTACATCAAGCCGTGGCACTTTCATCCGCAATTGATTCACATCCAAATAATTCCTTCGCGATCTACCTTTTTTTGTGGACAATGTAGACTTGGAAAAGAATTCATGATGTATGTAGATATTTAATCATATAAGGACACACTTACTATGACAAGGTTACACGCAGTGCTTTCTGCACGCAGAATACCTCGTCACATCTCACCGATTACCGATTTTTTTTTACGACGCGTCACAGAATGCAATGAGCTCTTAAGGTATGTTGTTTCAACTGCAGAGTCCCAGGTTCGATTTTTATGTTTTTCATCTTGTAATTTCGCAAGGTTTAATAACGACGACGAGGAAGATTCCTTCTAGAAAGTGATGAGTGTAACATTGTTGCCTTCTCTATGTTTACAACAACAACAAAAAAATTATGGAGTAAGTTCGTGTCCTTGGAAAGACTTGACGTATATTGTTTTGTGACATTTAAGTATTTACGTCCACGCAAACATTTATAGTTGAAACAAAATAGTTATGAAAACCCAGGATAGATCCTACAACAGCTGAGAACAAAAATAAGAAAAACAAATAATAACGTGATCTAAATTAATTAGCCAAGCCCTTATTTAAAAACAAAAAACACTTCCCCGTGAGAATTGAACCGGATCCCTGTACTAGAGAGTCTGACCCAATTCCGGGTCACATTGACCCAGAAATGGGTCAGACCCCCTGGGAACCGGAACTGTGCCAATTCTGCCATGTGAGTCTTTAGAATGTAAGTGTGGCCCTTTAACTGTACCTAGATATAGCCCAGACCTTAGACTCCAGACCCCAGACTTTAACTGTACCTAGATATAGCCCAGACCTTAGACTCCAGACCCCAGACTTTAACTGTACCTAGATATAGCCCAGACCATAGACTCCAGACCCCAGACTTTAACTGTACCTAGATATAGCCCAGACCTTAGTCTCCATCAGACCCCAGACTTTAACTGTACCTAGATATAGCCCAGACCTTAGACTCCAGACCCCAGACTTTAACTGTACCTAGATATAGCCCAGACCATAGACTCCAGACCCCAGACTTTAACTGTACCTAGATATAGCCCAGACCTTAATGTAGCACCGACACTGTACCTATATAGATTTAGCCCGCCCCTTATGTAGCCCCTAAGTTGTAACTAGATGTAGCCCATACAACGTAGTCCGAACCCTACACATCAATGTAGAACGGCCTTTAGTGTAGCCCTAAAAATGTAGAATGGGCTGCCGTTAGTTTTTCCATTTGCAACATTACACCAATAAAGCTGCAGTTTCTTTATTACCATCCAGTGCAAACAACGGAGTATTAACGAATATTTTTTGTGCATTTCTGTGTTTTCCCCCCAACCCAGGTCACGGGAAAGTACTGAGTAGACAGTGCTTAATACATATCGGTATGAGAGCAAAAAGAAACCCAACAAATACTCCTTATCCCTAAGATGCAAAATTAACATAAATTGACATGATTTTCGTGTTGTAAAAATTTCGCCAAATGTAGAATTGCAGATAGATCCATTGAATGAACGAAACAACTATACGTGATTAATCTAAGTGGTTATCGACTCTTCATTGATGCATCAGCGGTCATCATGGATCACAACGAGGAAGCAATAAACGTGAAAATGACATTTGCAAAAAACCGCCAAGGTAACAAAACATTCCAGACATGACGAACCGTCGTCAAATTTAGTTAGGCCCAATATCATAGAGCTGCTCAAGCAGAACATATTGCTTAAAGGAACATTAAAGAATTGGTAAGAAAAAAACTTGTAAAATATACTTTTTGATCACAGATTTACATAAAACTTACACGGTCTAATGATGATGATAGTAACAAACATCCCTTGAAATATTTCTGTCTGAAATGCCATATTTGATGAGAAATGAATAAACTAATTTTCCGATTGGAGTTTATCGCTCAGTGAGCGTTTTATTCATTTGTTGAATCTATATGATTTCATGCAAATAATGTGTAATCGGTTTTTCACTATTTTCTCGTGACCCAGATGGCCGATCGATCTCAAACTTCAAAAGGTTTGTCAGTTTATGTATATGTGCTCACACTGCCAGGAACTGTTTTGTTACCAAAAACCAATTCTGTAATGTTCCTTTAACAATTGTCTGCTCAGCAGAAACGAGCAGAATACCAGTCATGAATTGTACATGTGACATGGTATTTTGGCTGGTAACCCTTATTCTGGTAAGCATAATTGTGTTGTGCTTAGCTACGTCTCAACTTTAATTCCGTCCATCTATTTCCATGTTTTAAGGCAACATCTTGTATACCTCTTTCCTTTATATCAACCTTGGTAAATGGTTTATCCCCCAATGCATATTGTCACGTGTGGTTATTTTTTTATTATTACAAACAAATCGAATATAAAAATTGCATCTGTTAAGATAACTTCTTTACGCACCATTCCATTTTCAATTAATTGGCTGACCCCGGGGGTGGTCAATCAAGGAGAAACAAATTTGCAAATTACACGGTAATCAAGGACAATGTTTATTACCAAAACACTGATCCGATTGTCAAAAATGTTGTCACTAATGAACGAGTGTAAAATGTGTTACTATTAGAGAACAGAGAAAACGCCGTGTGAAGCCTGCAAGCAGCGGCTGTTTTACTGGTCCCAATTTCATAGAGCTGCTTAAGTACAAAAAGTAGCTAAGCACAAACAAGCTATATGCTCTTCTTATTCACGTCCCTTTAAAAACGCTGTGCTCCCCCCCCCCCTCTCTCTCTCTCTCTCTTAAGGTTTTGAATGTTTTTAGAGTAAATATCCTTAGTGTATATAGTTTATAACTATATGAGAAAGTGTCAAAGAAATATTAGTAAGTTATACTAAGTTACAAATACATTAACATACAAATAATGTGTCAAGTCAATCCGACTAGAAACAACCGTCGCAATCAAACACTGGCGTGTGGTTTGTTCGTAGAAAGAAAACAAAAACGTCGCTTTTTACACACACATCAAGCGAATTGAAACTTAATGTGAGTGTATCACATTTCGAATATGATCCCAAAAAGGGTGAGTATAACAATTTTTTGAGTTAAACAAATATTAAGAAATCAATATTGAAAACATGAGAAATTCATCCAAATTAGATACAACCCACACTCGCACACAAGCTTGTGTAATGATCTCCAATCGTGAACCCTCCTTTGTTCAACTCTTTGTCCTGACGAACGTGGACCCCCATTGTGTTCCTTTGTGAGTATAGGAACAGTGTACCTTTTGTCCCTTTTGTTATAAGTCCTCGGTTTGAATGTCACTACACACACAAAAGTTTCCTCTTCTCTTGAAACTTGGAATAGAAATATCAAGCATCGCTATTCACAATCTTCATTTCCACTTCATGTACAAAAGACCAGGGTGCATGGTTTACATGGAACCCGCGATGACCCCCTGGCATGGTCCCAATTTCAAAGAGCTGCTTAAGCACAAAAATAGCTAAACACAACAAAATTGTGCTTACCGGAATAAGGGCACAATTTCATAGAGCTGCTTGAACACAAAACACTGCCTAACAATTGTATGCTAAGCAGAAACGAGCACAGGATACCAGTCACAAAATGCACATTGTGGCATGATAGTTTGGCTGGTAACCTTAATCTGGTAAACATAATTTTGTTGTGCTTATCTACTTTTTGTGCTTTAAGCGGCCCTGGTCTTTTGTACACAAAATGAAGGCAACTGGCACTGGTTACAAATGAATGGTTTTAAGTGTACAGAGCAAATTCCTCAACCAGACACCGTCAGAAATGGTTTCCGATACCTTAACCATCAGCATCCCATCTGTAAATGATACTTGTAAAACATTTTATCTCGAGGATTCTTGAATACCACACACTGCTCAAAACTAATTCAATTTGGAGTGTGGTGTTTAGATGGATCTGTTTGCTGCCATATCGGTGTAGCGAATAAGTCAGCATGATCATTATTGTTGTGGGTTGTCTTTAATTTGGTTGGATTTCTCGTGTTTTCAAAATTGATATTTAAATATCTATTTCATTTCAAACATTGTACTGACACTTTTGGGGATCATATTCGAAATGTGTAGATCACTGATACACCAACATTAAGTTTCCAGTCGTTTGATACATGTAGAAAAAAAAGTGACGTTTTTGTTTGTTGTTCTTTCTATGAAAACAGCAAACCGCACGTCAGTGTTTGATTGCAGCGGTTGTTTCTAGTCGTCAGATTGACTTGACACATTGTTTGTATGTTAATGTATTTTAGTAATGTAGTATGACTTATCAATATTTATTTGACACTTTCTCATAAAAATACAAATTCATATCAACCACTTCTGTTCATCGTCACCAGTGACGTCAATATCTCTGTATACACGTACTTCATTTGCACAGAAAGGAAGTCGTTTGCAGGGTCCTAAGTGTTGACATTCTTTAGATAACAAAATGAAACGCGTTAACAGTCGTCACTGGTGAAAGTAAAAATTGAAGTGTATTTTTACAGGGAAAATATGCAAATGGCTGAATTGTTTTCAACCAATTCAATGAATTATTATTATTGTTATTTTTTTGCTATATTAATATAATCACCTCTGCCGGTTGATTTTCGTAAACAATAGTTTACTGCTGCGCAGTAGGCAAACGTCTTTGTCTTAATTGTCCTAGTTCTTTGTTTTCGAACTTAATCATTATTCATTTATGTGGTGTGCAGTGTACAATTTAAATAATATCCGATATACAATTTATACACTTAAGCTACACACGTTATTTGCTACTTGCATGGATCCGCCATGTGCGTGTAGAGCCTCGACTTCATGCTTCATTTGTATTGTTTTTTATGTATCTGTTTGGATGAAAGTGTCTGTTTACATTTCCGTGACAATACCGAGTTATAAAATGCTCCTACTGTCCCCAATTCGAGGCTCTACACGCAAAATAATGGCTGACCGTTTAAAGGGGGCGAATGGGGGTCTCCATACTCGACAAGCCCTGCTTTTTGGGGACCACCATCACTTAAAGGAACATTACAGAATTGGTAAGAAAACAAATTGTAAAATATACTTTTTGATCACAGATTTACATAAAACTTACACGGTCTAATGATGATGATGGTAGAAAACATCCCTTGAAATATTTCTGTCTGAAATGCCATATTTGATGAGAAATGAATAAAGTAATTTTCCGATTGGAGTTTATCGCTCAGTGAGCGTTTTATTCACTTGTTGAATCTATATGATTTCACGCAAACGTGTAATCGGTTTTTCACTATTTTCTCGTGACCCAGATGGCCGATCGATCTCAAACTTCTACAGGTTTGTCAGTTTATGTATATGGTGGATTACATAAAGTGCTTACACTGCCAGCAACTGTTTTGTTAGCAAAAACCAATTCTGTAAGGTTCCTTTAAGTATCCTCAATTCTTAATTTATCCCTGCATATCCAAGTGTAGGCCTATTATGGATTAACTGGGTGGAAATAAAGTATTGAGAAAACAATATTGAACATCAAGGTCAAGAAAAATGACCACTTCCAAACATGGTTTATCGGTTGCTATCACTCAGTAAATGCTTACCTCTTGGTTGTTGTGGTCCTTTCTCTATACGGTTGGTTGAAGTCAGTAGTCGTTGCGAAGCGGCAACTGAACAGGTTCAAGTCTTATCCAATTTGAGTTTCAAACTCACATCCAAGTCGAACACAACTGTTTTTGATCGCAAGTGGTATGTGTACACGGACCGGCTGCAACACAGAAAAGCAACATGCGTCGATGAGCTATAATTATACGTGGATCGGGTGTAATACAGCCAGACGTTGCGCAACTTCGAAACGGCGATATCTTGTAACAATTGGAAGCTTGCGCTTCTTTATAAAGACAAATATTATCCCTCGAGTTGAGGGGAGTATTGTGTATGGTTATGACATCATCATGCCATCAACGCCACACCGCATCCGAAGAATAGAGGAGTGCAGGCCTACAAAAACACTGATGGCGGATGGATATGAAGGTCTTCACAACCCGGTAATTAAAAAGAGCACCCACGGTTTCCGGTCATCAACGTTTAGACACCATGGGAACTATATTTTGCTAAAGGTGAGTAAACAGGCCTAATCAATGTTTGTTTCTGTTAATCAATGTTTGTGACGTGCTTATAGGCCAGGGTGGGGTGGGGGTGGGGGATGCAATAGGCTATTAGTCCGATACCACCGCCCCGCTTGATTTTTCAATTACCATGGAAAGTGTTATCTATAGAAGGATTTGTTTGTTCTGAAGACAACCAGTGAACACTGATGGAAACGTCAAGTACCTATGCAACGCCGGCTCCTTTCATGGTGTTACGGCAAACGTTGGTGGATCGGGGTTGATTGGACAGTCACTCCGTATGCACAACGACATAAAGTGTAGAAAACATGGTCCCCTTTTGGTCATTTCGCAATCCCATCAATCACCACTGGTTATTTTGGTATATAGGGAAGGTACATGATTAGTAATCACTTTTAAAATTTATGGCAATCAAAACTGACTTGGTCAGAAGTACGGCAGCTTTCGATAGTATAAAGCATTTTGAGAAATATTTCAATTCAAAATAATGTGGATATGGAAAAAGATGTCAGTTTTCATCCCCCAAAATTTGAATCTGAGAAACGTTTCTTCAGAAACGTTTCTCAGATTGTGTATTCCTATATGAGGGATTATTCTTCCTGCGTGGACATAACCGCTCCAGAATTTGGGCAATATCTCAAAAACGCTACCACCTTTTGAAATGATATTTTCACAGGTTAGTTTCATTGTATATATCTACATTTATATAGGATTAAAACAATTGAACGGTTCAAAAAACCCAAAGGTATACTTTGCCCTTAACCACAGTCGAAATAAGCCTGATTTGGATCATATACAAAACCCTGACAAAATACAACAATTTTTCGTATTTTAAAAGTTATTTTCGTTATAGTTGTGATTTTTTTTTATATAAACAAAACGTGACTACACTGACTCTGATTAATGTTTTACAGATTGTTCGTGTTAATTGACATTCAGAGGATGAACATTAGTTTACTCTTTCAAAAAGACGACGGTGTATTTTTCCTTTTTGAGAATTAATTATTGTGAGGCCAGTTTTATTATTTCTCTGCAGGCCCCGAGTGCTTTTTCATAAATTACAAGTCAATCTCATTTTCTCCATATATTTCGATGAAGATGATGACAGTTGGCTAGCCAATTTTCCCATCCATAGCAGACTATGGTCTGCCATTCCCAAAAAATTGTTTAAGAGGCACCCATGAAACTTCACAGTTTTGTTTTCAATTACAGAGGATTTGGAAACAACAACCGTTTTTCTCATTTTGCTTTCTCACAAGGTTTTGTCAAAGTTTGCGGCTGTGGCCGTTGCTAAGAGTGTTGGCAAGGGGGAAAAAAACCTATATGCTTAACTGATCCAGCCGCAGCCATAGTCAATCATTCTTGCAGCCAGTTTTTATTTTATTAATGATGGGACTATACGCTTAAAAGGTCTTTGGTGCAGCCACAGCTATGCGGCTACGACTGTTGCTAAAGGGTGTTTGTAAAGGATATCCTATACTTCAACGCATGATGACGTAGAAATCTCAGCCGCAGCCGTAGCTGTAGCCACCAATTTGGACACGGCCTTAATTATCTTCTAGTTTTGCCAGAAACGCCTCGAGCAACAGCCTCACTGACTTTTTCTTTTAAATGTCGAAGTACTCGCTAATCCAGCATGAAACTTCGTAAATTAATCATTGAACGGTGTGAATATAATCTCCACAAAGTTTATGTGTGGGCGTGTGTGTGTACGCATCAAATAGCATGAATACATCATCGAACAGTGTGGAAATAAATTAATTCAGTCTTTTTGAAACATTACTCTTCTAAAACCTAAATGGTATCTGATGACACCGTCTGGAGCCTGGTGCCATTAGCAAAGTATCTTGTGCGGAGGACTGGGATTTTTTTTTTTTACATATCAAGTTGCCTTTATTCTTGTTAAGTTTTAGCGTTAACTGGTACTTTAACTGGCGTAAAGCTGTCGCGCCGTGAGCAGCGACGTCGTAATGGACCAAGGATACGAACAACTAAGTGTGATACATTTGCCAACTGTTAATGCAGGAAGCAAGATAAATCGTTGCAAACTACCGCGTGGGTTTACAGCACAGTGAACTGGTACAAAAGTAGATTAATTGTGTAAGACCGGGACTATTCACAAAAAATTGTCATCAAGTCATAATGACCCAATTTCCCGTGGATTTGTTCAAAAGGCGTAATACGTCCTTGCTCTTAAAAAAGAAGTAATTTAATGGTTGATTTATAGTGATGATTTCGTTGTTAATGACGTGTTCTTTTAGATGGCAACCAGTTGTGATGACCGTTGGGGGGGGGGGCTTTGTGGCGTATGAGGAAAAAAAACCGCTGGAAATTCTTTAATTTCGTTTCCAATGAATTATGAGGCTATACAAGCCTCTTTTTTAATTTAATGATTGGTCTCATGTCGTCAACAGAGGGCAGAATGTCTACCCGAAGCGGGTATCTACGTACAGGTTCTCCCGGTCATTTTCGGGCAAGACTACAACAGACAGAAACATGTATTGAGTGACGTCATTCCATTGGAGCCAAATTCATTGGCTATTCGGTTTTCAAAATGGCCGATTATAGCATTGATCCTTCGTTATGAAGGAAAGTTACAAAAAAGACGTTCAGGGTAGATTTTTTAATAAAATCAAAAGTTACCAAATGTTACCAAAGACCGTATAGAAACCATCGAGCAAAAGAAGAAACATTCTTGAGAACAGACAGTAGGCTAGTAGCATAATTAAATCAATTTTGTCATTTAATGGTTTGTTTTATTCACGAAATGTGATATCTTTTTCTCAACTTAAAATTGACAACATCTAAATTTCTACACAAACTGTATACTTGATTATAGCAATCTATTTTTAGTGCAAAGTTGTATTAAGTGTAGGGTCATAGATTGGTAAATACTAAATGTTTGGCAATAAGTAGTTATTATGGTAAGACGCACTGCAGCTTCTGATAGTTTAATCTATTTTGATAAAAGATTCTCTTCAAAGTAACATGGTCTGCATAAATTTTCACCTTAAAGACATTTCAATCAGAGAATCGCTTTTCATAACTCTTAGGGTAAACTGAAAACAAAATCAAATTTCCGAGGTGTCGGTTTGCGATTGCTGCGGCCAGAGATGCGGTTGTTATTCCCTTTGTCCCCTTGCTAAACGTGGATGGGTCCAACGCAACCTCGTCCCCAGGGTGTGTCGGGCAGTACCAGGTTGACCGCTGGAAAGAAAGTAAACCATGGGGACGAGGCTGGGTCCATGCAACGTTCTTGATGAAAATACCATTACAGTTATTTAGCTGTTTTCTCAACCAGTAGACACTGTATTCAGCCGAAACTTTCACATTTAAGTGAATTTAATTGTATCTTTTTTGATAATTTAGCCCTTTCAGCATTACGTTGACAAAAACCAATCCATGCCCCTTTTTAAGGGAATAGTGCATGAATTGGTTTCTTGATGGGAAAACTATAATATTTATAAATTCAGTCTGAATTGACACTTTTTTCCCACACTCTTAACAGTATTGGGTCAGAATAGAACCAGAGGATAAGAATAACTACAAATAGTAAACTTGCGGGTAAACCTTGAGTAAAAATCTTTTTTGAGGAGTGTTGGCTCTGAAAAGAGCCGGTGTGGTCTCGACGTTTCAAACAGTATACTCTACTCGTCTTCTTGTCCTGAGTTCTACTCACTGGTTGTACCCGCAAGCTTACAATTTGTAGTTATTCTTATTTTCCACACCATGCAAAGCTTCAAACACCACTTTAGAACCAGAGGAGAATCCCATTCTGCCAAACTCATGTACGGGTCAAAATTGTCTTCTTTTTTTCCCGGCAAGGCTCCGGGTTTGTGAGTGAGATTCCAATTCGTGATCACTATAGAGAAACGAACTATGCTGACCTGGAAATATGGGCGAACTCCGGATTAATTCCGAGACCCATGGATTGTTTGTGGCGTGTCGTGGCCGAGCGGTCAAGCGCACCGGACTCACGGCTCTGGTGTTTCTGATCAGCAGTGTGTGGGTTCGAGTCCTGGTCTTGACACTTGTGTCCTTAAGCAAGACACTTAACCATGATTGCTTCGTCCTTCGGATGGGACGTAAAGCCGTATAGGACCCGTGTGTTGTGTAATGCACGTAAAAGAACCCAGTGCACGTATTGCTATAAGTGAAGGGGGTTTGCCCCGGTGTTTCTGGCAGTGGCTGCTGAATGCGGAACGGCACCCTGTCAACCCTTATAAGGTGTTACATATTTGGGTCTCATAAATCAAAAACTTCAAAAACCTGTCGGGAAATAAATAATAATAATCGCTTTAAGACGCTCGTTGATAAAGCGCTTTATAAAAAACACAATCATTATCATCGTTATTATTAATAAACGCAACTTTCAGTGCGGGTCGCTCTCCGCACAATATTTGACGCCCGCACCTCCGCCTTTTCGTACTATTTCAATGATGGCGTCGAACTCC
Source organism: Pycnopodia helianthoides (assembly GCA_032158295.1). Classification (NCBI taxonomy): domain Eukaryota; kingdom Metazoa; phylum Echinodermata; class Asteroidea; order Forcipulatida; family Asteriidae; genus Pycnopodia; species Pycnopodia helianthoides. The sequence goes on from CM063262.1 coordinate 2,297,824, forward strand.
TTGGTGTTGTTGTTCTCTTCGGTCCATTTGTACCTCAGGTTTTTATAGACGAGGATGGCCAAGGCGGACGCATCGAAGCGGTGGGTTCCGTACCTCGTTCCCAACGGCGCGATACACTCTCTCCTCATGGCGCACTCCAGCAGGGGGTCGAGAATCTTCTCCCAGATCAGCGTGTTGTTCGCCATGAGGACCCGGCCGGCTGAGATGTGCGGCGCGGCCTTGACGGAGTTGAAGTACTCGGCTCTGTTCACGCCCAGCTCCGCGAACATATCGCTGTGCGTGAAGAAATACTGGTGCTTGATCGTACCGGGGAGTTTGGGGTCGAAGCCGTGGATGTGACACATGTAACCGTCGTTACGGCGAAGCAACGGGACGAGCGCGCGCAGGGTACCCTTGAAGCGGACCGAAGAATCCCCGTAAAAAATGACGCCGAATTCTTTCAAAGCCTCCTGTTTCGTTGGAAAAAAATAGAAATCACCTCTCAGCAAACTTCATGGTCATCTGATACTGTGGTATCTTTTGGGCTTTAACAAAAATCGACTTATTTAGGCCTATTTCATGTGTAATTATTTATTTATTTATAATTTCTTTTCATTCCAATCTTGTGGCTTGTCTTTCAAGTTGACAACATTGAAAATATTATCTGCTCATACAAATTTGTTTTTTCAGCTCCTGAAGACGAGCAGAGTATACTGTTCGAAACGTCGAGACCACACCGGCTCTTTTTCAGAGCCAACACTCTCACAGAAGAGATTTACAAATGGTTGTACCCGCAAGTTTACTATTTATTTATTTATAGTTCCTTCCTATTTTTCCACACCATGCAAAGCTTTAAACAATACTTATTTCACAGGTTTGTTATTTCATGTATATTTTGGGTCACATAAAGTGCGGATACTAGTCTTTGAAAATTACCAATGTTGTACATGCGCTTTAAAAAATACTTTTGAGGAATCAGCTCGTGATCATGACATTCACCTCTTGGTTTTCCTGTTTCATAATGACACAATTTATTATGTGGTTCTTCAATAGTTGAACACACAACTGATGCGAAACAAACACGCGTTCGATATCAATCAAAACTAGGCAACCGTACAGACAAACATGGTCTCGGTGAATAAGTTCAAACGGGGGTTTATTACTAAGGTGTCACGTTCAAAAACATTTCTCAGAATTGTAATTTTCTTTTACGTATCGTTACTCATGTTCGCTCCAAGAAATGGTAAAACAATCGTCATCATTGGAGAGTGGTTCATGACGTCAGCCAAGGTGGCAAATTAGAGGAGCGCATGGAAAATGGTAAGCTTGTTAAATGGAGATACCAATAAATGGTAACAACAAACTTCACCATTGGATAATTATTGATGACGTGAGCCGAGGTGGCCAATCAGAAGCACGCAAGCTAAAAATGATGAAGGGTTATTAGATGAAAATACCAAGAAATTGTGAAAGCAAACGTCACCACTGGATTATTATTGATGACGTAAGCTAAGGTGAGCGATCAGAAGAGCGCATGCTCAAAATGGTAAGCTTGTTAGATGGAGATACCAAGAAATGGTAAAACAAACGTCATTGTTGTAGAAAGATTTATGACGTAAGCTGAGGTGGCCAATCAGAAGAGCGCACGTAAGCTGAGGTGGCCAATCAGAAGAGCGCATGCTCAAAATGACGAGAGATGCATTGAATTCATAGAGCTATATATATTGTCAATATATATAGCTCTATGATTGAATTAGAAATTGACAGAATGATGGCGCGCCCCAAGCTAGGCTGAGAGAGCGGCAACGTGGCCATTGAAGCGATAATTCGAAATTCCAACGCTCTGGTGGTCCTGGGTCGTCAAAACGTGCCCCCGGTACGGTGCAAACGTGGAACACTACTGAAATTCTATACTCACGCGCATGATGATGACTTTCCAGGTGTAAGTGTGCAGAGACTTCACGTGGGGTGGGTACTTGCTGAAGTCGAACCCGCGAATGTTGACACCACATAGACTGCTTAACTGCATAAAAGGCAAAGACGATCGTTTGACTATAGCCAGTGTAAAGCCTCGGCACGAGGTTGATAAAAACATTTTAGAGGGTGGGGACTATTTTATGTATCGAATCATCATTTGTGCATTTTCTCAATCTCATTGAGGGGGGTGAGCAGGGGGCTTCAGCCTCATCCCTTCCCCCTCCCCTCCCCCTCCCCCTCCCGGTTTCACCACTGTTTATATAACCCGAACATTTCTAGTTTTACCTTTTGGTAGGTGTCGTTCTTTAATCCTAAGTCATAGAGGTAGATCGGCGTGTGCGGCATGAAGCGCTGCGCAGACTCGATCATACCCAGCGCTTCCTTCACGTGGTTGTCGGACACGGCCGTCACGATCACCAGCCGCTCGAACACGGCGTCCAGGTCGGTCATCTCGCTCACGTTGAGGTGGCGGCTCAAGGGTCTACCGATGCCGTGCTGATGGTGGTCGAGACCCGGCACGTAAGTGCGAGTCGTCCGCGTCATGGCGTCGTCGGTAGTGTTAGCCCGAACGGCGAGTACCACATCGTGGTCTTCTGAAATGCCGACATTTACCACTCGGTCGACATTTACCACCCGGTCGACATTTACCACTCGGTCGACATTTACCACCCGGTCGACATTTGTATGGATTGATCGGTGTTCATCTATAAAACACATTAGGGAAAAAGGGCACAGTAGTTTCAGTTTCATTTTGAAGCTTTGAAAAGAATAATTGTGTAAGAGTTGTTATCATTCTAGGCTATATACGCGAGGATAACCACCCAAAATGCATGCCCTGCTTGGTTCTGTTGGACGGAAGATCCACAATGTAAACTGATCATACTTTACACGTGGCCCGAGCACCGGACTCAAGCTCTGGTGTTTCTGATCAGCAGAGTGTGGGTTCGAGTCCCGTTAGCGACACTTGTGTCCTTTGCCCTTCGGTTGGGACATTAAGCCGAAGGTCCCATGTGCTAGGATTGGTAGTGCACATAAAAAGAACCCAGAACACTTATCGTGGAAGAATAGGGGTTAACCCCGGTGTTTTGGGTTCACATAGCAGGCACCCTTGTTTACAGGTTTCCTCAGGCTTGCGAGCTACATTGATGAAACTTATGGGGCATCCTTGGTTTCTTTACCAGACATTATATATAATACCACCATAATCAAAGTCCAATTCAGTTTGGGTGTTGAGTTACCGTACGATGTTTTATTGTTGTTAGGAAATACCATAACGTGGCAATTTAAAAGTGTTATCAGATAGCTCGGAGTTTTGCATGGAATGAATTTATATGCATATTGTAGCGGTACATAGTTCAGAGTTCACACTCCTGAGGTCACTAATCTTTATTGTATGTAGATAGATACTAGACTGCCATGACGTAATGTCTCATTTCAGTGACTGGGAAGTTCTTGGCCTGAGTCCAAGTCACGGACGATGTTTCATAAGGATCATTCTAGGCCATGATTGGTCAGTTTGGAATGGAACGTTATTCAAAGGGACATTATATTTGCGTTGTACCAATGGGACTAGGTTTTCTAAAAAATGGGATGTCTGGGCATAGGAGGGGAGAATCATAGAATCAGAGAATCATAGAATTATAGAATCAGAGAATCAGAGAATCATAGAATCAGAGAATCAGAGAATCATAGAATCAGAGAGGCAGAGAATCGGTGAATCGGAGTCAATAGATCAAAACAGTTGGGAACCTGGGGAGAACTGTAAGAGTGTAATTGTCTGAATGATTGTAACTATTGATTGCTGTTAATTTGTGAGCATTATGAGTGAATAAAGGCGCCCGACCACTGCAGCTTGAAGACAGTCTCCGTCGTCTGTATTACTAACGTCTCGGTTTGGGTTAATGTACCCAGGGTTAGAAAGATAGGGCCCGCTTTAGGTCCTAAAGACTCGGGCTGAAAAGATCCACCCCTACCCTCCCATGTAAGCTGAAGACCATCCCCTTTACCCCTAGTCCCGTCCCGTTCCTGGTTCCGGAGTTCGACGAGAAGACCTTGGTGCTGTGGCCTACCACTGCGGGAAATCAACACCACCGTGCCGACGCTACCACCGGTATCCAGTGCCGACGACGGCGACTGGAGCTGACGTCACAATATCATAGTATCTGAATAATCCGAATTAAAGCTCAAAGAACTAAATCAGATTGTGTATTGCCCTTTTTGTTTAAGGAAACAATGTGAACAATAGCCACCAAGATAGAGAAAGAGATATAGAGAGGGGGAGGGGAGAGAGAGGGGGGGGGGTGAAATGAACTTACGCTGACGGTATATAAGAAGTGGTACGAGACAAGCCAAGCCGAGAACAAACAAGAAGATCGCCTTGCTGAAACGGTTGAGATGAATCTTTCTGTTTGACATAAAGAAATAAATATGGTGAGTATTCACCGAGGCTAATGAATCAAAAAATAGTTATTACTTCAGTTGTCTGCCTAATGTTTCAAATTTAAAGGGATTTTAGTATCATTGGTTTCTGTTTATTTGAATGTTTTTGATGATTTTGCTTGCTTTCTAAAACTATTACTTACATTTTAGTTTACTGTAATTGTATCTTTTCGATTTTGTTATTATTGTTTCAAAATGAGCAGGGTCTGACAGGGCACATCTGTTTTGAAAACAGTCACAGGACATTCACAACTCAAATCTAGTACGGCGGTGTCATAGAAAAGGGCAATCTGTTCCCGGACCGGAGACTCTGTCCCCCATTTTTGGAAATTAACATGGGTTGAACAAAGATGATTCAAAAGAGGGCGCTATCAGAAGAAGCTTGTACACAGTTCACCGTATGGGGGTGGGGGGGGGGTGGGACAGAATCTCAGGGGGGAAAGAATCTCCTGCCACACCGGCACATGGGTCATTCGAATTATGCAAATCAAGCATAGAGCGCCCTCTCCGCTAGCCTTGCTCAACAAGGCGGTAGCAATTTTTACTCCAAAAAAGACGGCGTAATCCCACGCGTGTTGGGGGTACTGTGCACTGTACGTGGTGTGGTGAATCGTCACATACGACGCCCGTATTACTACTGTGCGTTGACCATCCGCACTCGCATTATCCGTCCGCATACGGAGGCCGTTCACGTCCGCATACGGAGGCTGTTCACGTCCGTATCCATCTCTTGACTTGAGAACAAAAGAGGTCCACATAATGTAGAGACTTGAAACACTATGTGGACTTACACACGTCCACACTGTGTTTTTTACAGTGTTGAGGAATATGATTTTCCTTAAGTGTACAAAACAAAGGAATGTCCACAGAGTGACTGCGCCACAGAGCTGTATGTTCACACCCATGCATGTGCACACAGAGACCCGGGGTCGATTTCACAAACCTCTTCCTAACTTAGGACTAGTCCTAGTCAATGCTAAGAGATATAACTAGTCCTAGGTACTGGTCCTAACTACTAGTCCTATCTCTTAGCATTGCCTAGGACTAGTCCTAAGTTAGGAAGAGTTTTGTGAAATCGACCCCAGCACATATTATAACTAGTGGGTGGGTTGAACGCCAAAAAATATAAATATACAAATACATATATACAAATAAAAAAAATAAAAAATTATAATAAATGAAAACAAAACTCCAACGCCTTGGTCAAGGCTACCTCTCCGCTGGATGATTGGCAGCACAAACAGCATCACGCTAGGGGGTGGGGGGGAAGGAGGGGTGGGGACAAAGTTGTAAGCCGAGGCGCCAACAGCTAGTGGTGTACAAGCCTTTATAACCCACCGACTCGACAGCAGCGTGTGACACATTTTGTTGGCAGTTCGACCCATATTTCCCGACCAATCTAGAGAAGAAATCCGTAAAAATTAAAGGGCAAGCTGACATTTCTCTTTCAACCTCTTTTGCAATCATCTTAATCCTGTAATTAGGGTGAGCGCCGGGGGCAAATTGGGGGAAAACACATAGGAGCGGGTGCTGGGAAGAGGTCAAGTTCAATTGTATCCGGTCACCTCGTTCCCAATTCATCTCGACGTCATGTTGGGAACCATTCCGTTGCCTGACACGCATCGATTTTATATTGGGGTAAACATCGCAGGTCAATTCTACTAGTTTGACGACACCGTCTGTTTTGGGGCGAATTTCAGATCATGACCAGATTTTGTTTTGTATTGAAAGATTTTTTTTTAAACCTACGATTTAAATGTAAAGTTATTTTTTATAAATATTATGTTTCACAAGCTTAGGAAATAGCATTATATTTTGCACACACCACTTATTAAGCTATTAAAGAAAGGAACTTTATGTGTATAACGAAAAGCGAAAGTTTCGAGAAAGACAGGCGTAAAATATCCTAAAAGAACCTGACCTGTGCAGCAAAAATCTGTCATACATTGTAGCTTCGGTCTGACTACTGCCAATGCCATATTTCACTTCTACAATTTCACACATGACCAGTGCGGTATCTTGCCTGCCTGGAAATGCCCTGGAACTTACAAGCTACTCTCTTTTATACAACTAATACATGGTATAATAGACCATGTGACCTGTGACATCAAATGTTTACAAAAGAGCCACAGAGCCTGGACTTCATACAGGCACAGCCTTATACACAGAACAATGGAAGAATACAACAAATCTTATGTTTTATGGAGACTGCAATTTCTGATTTTTCTCAACTGTTGGTATGAAGAAAGGGGGACATCTAAAAGCTGTACATACAGCTGTTGCGTTTGTAAGTCTTGAATTTATGTGAAAAATATGACACAAAATGTAAATTTCCCCATACAGCCTGTGTAGTATCTTGCCCGTCAGGAAACGCATTAGAATGTAGTTTTTGAGAAAGAGGTAATTTCTCACTAAAATATTTGAATCTGAAAAAGGCTTCAGGCATGAAGCCTTTTTCAGCCAGTTGAAAGCCACAATTATGCAACAAGGGTGGTTTTTTCTTTTATTTATTGCAACTTCGATGACCAATTGAGCCCAAATTTTCAAAGGTCTGTGATTTTATGCACATGTTGGGATACACCAAGTGAGGATACTATTAGTCATTGACAATTACCAAAGTTATCCTGCCTTTAAACTTGCACAGGTTTGTTTATGTTGGGTCACACAAAGTGTGGATACTGGTCTTTTTTTCGTGATTTTCTGGCGTGTCACTCTGGTGTTTCTGATCAGCAGAGTGTGGGTTCGAGTCCCGGTCGTAGAGTAGCACTTGTGTCCTTGACTTGGGCAATATACTTTACCGTAATTGCTTTGTCATTCGGATGGGTAAGCTGTAGGTCCCGTGTACTAGGGCCCTTTTCGAATTCACGGCTTCGGCTCCAAAATCGGCTCAGGCTAGCTAGGCTCCCTCAATTATTTTAACTTACGCATGCTTTGCGGTCAGGGCTTCAGACAAGAAAACTAGGCCTGAAGCCCAATCCGGAGCCGAAGCCGTGGATTCGAAAAGGGCCTAGGATTGGTAGTGCACGTAAAAGAACCCTGATGAACACTTATCATGGATGATGTAAAGAGTAGGGGTTGGTGTTTCTTCTGGCTCACATAGCAAGCACCCTTAGTTGCAGGTTTCTTCACAGGCTTGCGAGCTACAGTGATTAAGTTCATGAGGCATCATTGGTTTCATTACCATAAATATGTAATAATAATTGAGGAAGGGGGACGAAGCGTAAATCGCACCATTTCCATAAAAATCCCAGCTTTTGGTATCGACTATAGGATCCGGGTAAAAAATATGTGTCATATACTTTGCATTCCGATCTGTCGATCTGTTTTCAAAGTTTTGCCTCCATTTCTGCCTTATTGGGTTTAATTGCGTTTTCGCGGCCATAACTAATATAACTAACGAACTGTTTTGGTCATTGACCAGTGATAAACAAATGGCCAAGTTGACCGAAACGGTTAATGGTTCCGACCGCGAAAACGCAACATTGGTGTTCCTAGCCCTATGGTCTGACCTGCCATGATGGAGGTAAGGACCAACACACAAACTGATAGGCAGTGTAGACATTAAAAAATGTACATGTACATGTGCCAATGAAACACGGACAGCATGGACAACAGAATGACATCACTCACCTTGCGATAATTGCTGTTACCTTTGCCATTTGTAACAACAGATTCTACCGGCCGTCGATGTCATACAAAACACGCCATAATCCCCCAGCACAAAACACGGGTTAGGTGCTTCAAGACGAAGGTCTGCACCACCGTGGACACAGTGGTATTTGGGTATAAAACGGTTGACCTTCTTGTTGCGCCTCGTTTCCTCCTTTGAAAACACAAAAAGGGTCTGAGATTACTCCAACCACACCAGACAGTAGAAATGAATGGTCCTGGTTGAGAGACTGAACAAACAGACAGGTTGTTTTATGATAATTCACCCAGACTTTGGTCTACTGTCCACATCTACATCACCATTATTTTTAAAGCTTTTCTTCTATTGAAGCGCCATACTGCATGGTTGAGTGAGCACATTGTATTGTTAGACGACGAAAGGGTTGATGCTTTAATGCTAAGGGTTTGTGTTACATAATGTCAATGGAACATCTGAGGTCTGCCTGCTCGTGAGAAGCGATGCGCAAACCAGGCCGTTATAATTATGGCAAGAAGATTATAGTCACATTTTTTTTCTTTCTTTGCAATACGCTACTCTTCCATATAGGCTTTAAAGGCCACAGAACACGTTTGGTAATGACTCTGAAAATTAATGGCAATAAAAACTTACTTGGTAAAAAGGACAATAGCAATTTTTTTTTTTTTTTTCAGTGTAGAGCCCTTTGGGCGGGTAAAGCCCCTTTGGCGAAGGGTCCCTTTCATAATCGTGCCATGGTACCATGGTAAATGCATGTACCCACAGCAAACGGTCAACCCTCCTACTGTCTGACAACTGAATATTATCCACTGTTGTAGATCAATTATGCCCGCGCCTGAATAATTATGATACTGTGTGAGTGCATCTACATGTACACAGAACACAGTCAACCCCCTACTTTATGAACATTCATTCATTTATTTACAAACACCGTAATTTTGTACTCTGTACATTAAAAGTTTATCAAACAACTATTTTGTTGAAACAAATCAAGTTAAACTGGTTTTGAAATGATGGAACTTTTCATAACAAACCTTTGGTAGAACTCATCTAAATTATACAGAACGAATAAAATGTGTCCTCATGTAATTACAGGGAAGCAGAAATGGTGTGTTTCTGAAAAGGCCCCTACTGTATGATCATGTATTTAATATTCACTTTGGTATTAATGAGGGGTCAATATTAATTATGGCAGCCTGCAATGTATCATGGTAAATGCATCTACATGTACCCACAGCAAACAGTCAACCCTCTTACTGTCTGACCATTAAATATTATCCACTGTCGTATTAAATAATAGATAACATTATACCCTCCTACTTTATGACCATTCAATGTCATCGACTGTAGTGTGGACGGTTTTTAGTTAGTGAGGTGCTCCAAAATAAGGACCTTCGGGAAACTACGTACATGTATATCAGAACTAGGTTATAAGTTTTCCAAAGTGTTCACGTCGTTCTGTGCAAGCGCACATCTCAAAGAACAATAGCAAGTCTGCTGCCACCTAGCGTCCCCAAAAGGTCTTCCATTACTTCGCAGCCACTGCCAGTTCTTTACAGTATTTGACCTTCCCTCCGTCTTTGGTGGTCCGTTTGATACCAACAACCGCGTCAAACTCCTTGACGTTATTGTTTTCCTCCGTCCATTCGTATCTCAGGTTCTTGTAGACGATAATGGCCAGGGCCGAGGCGTCGTAACGGTGGGACCCCACTTTAGCTCCTTGGGGCTTGATGCACAGCTTCCTCATGGCGCACTCGTACAGAGGCACCAAGAGACGCTCTCGTATCAAAGAGTTGTTCACCATGAGAATTCTCCCGGCTGAGATGTGCGGGGCGGCTTTGTTAGAGTTGAAATACTGCTCTCTGTTGACGCCCAGCTCGGCGTACATATCCATGTGCGTCTTGAAGTACTGGTGCGCGATCTTCTGGCGGATTTTGGGGTCGAAGCCGTGGATGTGGCACATGTAGCCGTGGTGGAGGTGGAGGTACGGGAAGAGCGTGCGCAGTGACCCCGTGAACCGCACCGACGCGTCACCGTAGAAAATAGCACCGAATTCTGTCAGACTTTCCTGTGGACGGTGAACAGCAAAAAGTTGCGTCAAAAAAGTTCAAATATACGCTTTTCCAGTCATAAGACGAGATACCACGGTAATAGGGATACCGCGATAAGACGAGACTTGACTATGAGGTGAACTGCAATGCTTTTGCATAATCTACATGGTACAAAATCAATGGTAAAACGCACTTGTAGTGTAGCAGTTTCTTAACAAGGGATCAGGAAATTAGAATCTGTTTCCTTGGAAAAGTTTACCCTCTTTCACACCTTTGTACTGGAAACTCTCATTTAGAAGTTTTATTTTCATACCAACTGAAGGACGATGAAAATGATACATCATTTAGGAGAGTAGTTTAAGCCGTGCTGCATGATGAAATCAATAATACATTACAGACGAGTGTCAACAAAAATGTATACACAGAAAATTGCCACCGAGAGTAAATAAATATATAGACTGTAATTCATATACTTTCTGAAAATCAACTGGGAATGAATAAAGTGCGTCAAACATGAACCTTTTGTATTAACGTCATCCAACCGCCATCTTAGAGGTAAACCGATATGACGAGACGATGGAAACGTACAGCATTGGACGCGCGGACAACAGGATTGGCCAATGAGCAGCCTCCTTTTGACCTCAATGCGAGGGCGCCCTACTCAAGTGAAGTCCAGAGCCGTATAATGAGAGAGTTGCGACAACTTGCGGGAAGTTAGAAGCCATTTTGTGTCACACAAAAAGAACCGCATAGGCAAACACCTGTGCATTTGGGTTGTGGTGCATTTTGACCGAAAAATGGCGTCCAGCAACGACGTAACCAAAGAAAACTAGTCCCTCTACGTCGCAACTCTCTCATGATACAGACGCCCTGGTGACGTCGTAGGCACGAGGTCTATTGCGAGACTGAACGTCTTGTTCGTGGATATTCAATGCACTTTTTTAAATATCTCTAAGAAGTAGATAAGAAGTATCTGAAAAGTCAACACACTTTTGCAAAGTGAAAAATGGTGCTGCCGATGGCTTGGTATAATATAGTTAATAACGCATGTTATAATACAATTCAACAGATATAAGCGGGAAAGGTTACGCCTGACAATTCTTCCCCGTCCGGTGCCAACTAATGGCCCCTCTTAACTCCAACAAATGGATCACTTTCTCCAGTCAATATAAATGGCAGTGCTCTAATGAGGTCATTAGTATTTCTGTTCATGCCTGCGTGGTCAGAATGTATTGTGTACAAGTTAATAAAGTCGGATATATTGACTTGCGACGTCGTTATCACCTATACAGTACTTTGTTCTAATATAAAATACATATACATACATATACAGATGGTTAGAGAAGATGAGATCTTAAGAAGGTCGAAGAATCTCGTCATCCTCCTTGTTTTTTTTTTCTACAGACATTATAAGAAGAGGCGGTTCTACCGTCATTCGTTACTGAATTTGAACGAAAAAGGTTCTATTTTTTTCGCGAGCCTCCTCCCCGGGGCGATTTTTTTTTCTGCAGCATACTTCGTCAATACAGCAACAGTTAAGAGATAGGCTGTTTTTTAACCTATCGACTCCATAGCCGACGTGTGCTGCAGAAAATAAATTTGCTCCCCGGGACGGAATAGGATCGTGCGAGTGAGGAGCGAAATGTCCCTATAAATTGCGTATCTTGAAACAAGTGATTCTACTGTAGTTGCCACGCTGTTGATTTTTTTTGTCTGAACAATAATATAAAAAAAGGTTTTTCAGGACGTTTTCAGCCAAAAATAAAAACCTAGTTTCATAAAAAAAAAAAAAACTGCGATACCATTTACTGTTGAGTTGTCTTCGGACGCCCTGCAGTATGTGTGCTGTACGCTGGTAAAACGTGTATACCTCCTTCGCAATGTTGATTTCATATTTATTTAAAATCTCATAACCTTTCCCGCCCTTGAAGATAGTTTGTATAAAATAAAAAAAAATTAACTTTTACAATTTTTGCTAATTATTATGTTTTTACACCACGAAAACGCAACATTATTTTGTTGTACATTACCCCATACAGAAAGTGGTTTATAACTGGAGATTTGGAGTCCATGGGTCATACTACCTTTTAAACGGTCCTAGGCCATGTCAATATGCATGAGGATAGAACTTTAAAGATTTCACCTTTTTTTTTGCAAAAACGAACAAGCAATTAAGGAGTGTTTTCAGTCTATTAGTTGCAGACCTGTAGGCCATCTTTTTATATAATTTTTGTTTATACTTTTAATGAAATATTGCCTAACTCGCAAGGCCGGACGGCCACTTCAAGGTGAGGGCTACACTTAAAGGTATTGTACACTTTTGGTAACAGCTCAAAATCACTGTCCACATTTTGTGTGATTTAACATATGCATGAACAAACAAACCTGTGAAAGTTTGAGCTCAATTGGTCATCGAGGTCACGAGAAAACAGTGAAAAGAGAACTTATGTGTTTTCTGTTTTTCAAATTATCGCGCGCGATAATTACTATTGTTTTACTCGTTTCTCAGAAACGATAGCATTTTAGGCAGAAATATTTTAAGGAACCCTTTCTACCATTACTTACTTTAAATCATGTAAGTTATGTGTAAATCTGTGAACATTGTGTTTTTCGATCTTACCAATAGTGTACAGGGCCTTTAAATGATTAGAGCTGTGTCGACCCAAATCAACTGTCACCAGGGGCATGGTGCCACCTACTCATGGGGCTGAAACTAAAATAGGCCGATCCATTAAGCCCCACCCCCTAAACATATTGACCAATCACAGCATTGGCTGCATCACCACTGCACACGTTGGCAGTAAATGTGCATCTCTCCAATCCATGCCACACTCACGAAATGCGCACTTTAAGTATACGCGCGCACGCATGTTTACTTTTCTAATGGCGAATCAATCTTAATTGCTAAGCAAAGTGTGATATCTTAATACAAATCACCATGGTGGTACTGAAATCTCATCTTAAGATGAACCGTGGTGCTTTGTGAAATCGAGCCCGGGCACAGGGGAACTACTTTACTTACGCGCATGATTATCACTTTCCAGGAGTACATATGGAGATCTCTCACGTGTTGGGGATAGTTCTTGAAAATCAGTATGCGGATGTGTACGTTGCACATTGCACTCAGCTGTGAGTAACATTGTAAGAAAACATAGAAATGTTTGCTACTTTTTTGCAGATGGAGATAAACATGCTAATTATATGAATTGAAACGTTACAACGGGTACAGTATTGGGCTATTTTCACATTTTACTTTATAAAAGCATTAAAGGTTCGTGAAGATGGTACAATAAACAATAACGTCATAGTGGCAGACCTCCATGGCCTCTAGGTGGCAGCAAACTATCTGATCAGGGAAAACAATTGTAAATGGATACTTAACAAAAACAACAAAATAGCATCAACAAAAACAAAATACTCAAACAAACAAACACAAACAAAAACAACGACAACAAAACAAAAATATAAACAAAATCAACACGGGCAAATGTCTCTCCTTGCCTCTGAAAAATGTGGACATTTTTTAAAGATTAAAAGCGGGAAAACGGGAAGTATTAAAATTATACTTATTTTTTATGTTTAGTTTATTGTATACCTTCTTATAATTCCTTTGATTGAGTCCCAAGTTGTAAACATAAATTGGTGTGTTGGGCATGTGAAGCTGCGCAGATGCTATCATCCCCATCACCTCACCCACGTGATTATCAGAAACTGCTGTGACAATCACCAGCCGCCGAAAGAGGGCGTCCAGATCCATCATGCCTTGCTCCGTGTCGATGAAACTAAATGACGTAGGGTCGGCTGATTTTTGTCGGTCTACGTTTACAAGTGATGTTGCTCGGGACAAATTGTTTGAGACGTAAGAGGTAACTAAGGCTTGAGTTGTCCGCGCATGTCCAGTATCCTGATCCACTGATTTGCCGAAAACTTTCAAGTAACCCAAATCTACGTTTGTTGAGTTGTCTGTAAATAGAATAGATTATACATCTGTTTTATTACATAAACCTTAACGGTCATAAACAGCCCTCCAGCTGACTGTTACAAATGAAAACCTTAACACTGTAAATAGGTCAACAATTCCTGACACCGCTGAAGTACATTTTCGTTTATGAATTTTGGACGTTACACCAAGGGTGATTGATCGTTGCTGGACTACGGTAGTTAAAAATACTTTTACAAGTGATGTTGCTTGGGACAACTTGTTTGAGACGTAAGAGGTACTTATTAAGGCTTGTGGGGTGTCATGGCCGAGTGGTTTAGAGCATCGTATTTTAGTTCTGGTGGTTGAGTTATCGGGATGTGGGTTCGAATCCTGGTCATGACACTTGTGTCCTTGAGCAAGATGCTTTTAATTCTATAGTTGCTTCTCTTCACCCAGGGGTTTAAATGGGTACCTGCGAGGGTAGAGGTTGATATTGTGTTTGAAAAAGCCTTCGGAGTGCCACGGCAGCACAGGGCTGTATACTCCCAGGGAGCTGAGAAAGATTACAGGAATGCTATTGGCACACTATGACCAGGGCACTAATGTAAAGCGTATTGATACGTTATTGTGAAATGCACAATATAATAAGAACTAGTTATTATTATTATAACGTAGAAATCTGGTAGATCATCAAAGTGTTGGTCCGAATCCTGGTCACGACGCTTTCGATCGTGGGCAACGCCACTAAACTGTTTCTTCTCATCTCCAAAGTGCAGATCGGTAATAAAAAATAATAACTGGTTTGTATAAAGTGCATTTTACAATAACGTACCAACGCGCTTTACATTAGTGCCCTGGTCATTGGGCAAATAGCATTCACGTAATCTGTCTCAGCTTCCCGGTGGGTGAGATGCCATAGCGCTCCGATGGCTTTTTCAACAACATCAACCTCTACTCTCGCAGGTACATGTACCCATTTATACCCCTGGGTGAAGAGAAGCAATTATAGTAAAGCATCAATCTCAAGGACACAAGTGAGTGTATAGCGTTTGTTGTTGCTCACAATTTATAGCTCCATGTGTGCTGCTTTGGCTACTGGGGGCTGCATATAGGGGGCCTATATACAGGTGTTTATGTAGATGGTTTCAAATTGTAAAAAATTAGTTAGTGGCCTGACGTTTCGACCCTAGCAGAGTCTTTCTCGAAGGCTAAATGACAAGACAACACACATACATGCATACAAGGGGGACAAAAGCAGTCAAGTGGGAAAACATGAATAGAGAGAGTGGAGAGAGAAAAGCAAGAAGCATTCAGAAAAAGCAGGGGGTAAGCAGGGATTATGAAGACAAAGGGGGGTTGGCAAAGGGGGATTAACATCATCATTAATGGGTGGGACTTCTGCCCGGACGATGAGATCCCTGAGACTGGGTGGGCGTCGGAAGGCAACTATGGGTTCTTCCTGTACAGCACGCTGAAGCCGATCTGATGTATGGGTACAGGGTACTTTTAGGTGTTCCAACACATCAAAATGCATCGTTTGTAGACAACACATCAGGGAATCTGACTCCTTTACCAGCCATACAGGTGGTACCACCCATAAGACAAGGGGTCATGTCACCTGCACCACAACTAATCTAATCTATCTAATATCTTGCAGAGTTTGTGGTGTTCAATACATAGGTGAAACAAGAACTACAATGAAGAGGCGTTTCTACGGCCACAGATCAACAGTCAACACCCACAAGCTGGATACACCTGTAGGACACCACTTCAATCTTCCTAACCACTCCATTTTTGACATGAATTTACAGGGCATTGAGGCACTAGGTAACTCCAGAGAGACTGTTCGTCTGAGTAGGGAGAAATTGTGGATAAGGCGCATAAAGACCATTCAACCCCATGGTTTGAACATCCAAGAAGGAAATGACTAATAACCCTTTGTCTTTGCCCTCTCCCTTCTCCCCCACAGATATCCATATTTTTAGTCTGCCCTATTAACTAATTATTTACTTTTCTTCCAACCTTCCATTTTGTCCTTTGTGTTTCCAACTTCTTTGTGGTCTAGCCATCCCCTTCCCTCCAAACCCCCCCCCCCTTTGTCTTCATAATCCCTGCTTACCCCCTGCTTTTTCTGAATGCTTCTTGCTTTTCTCTCTCCACTCTCTCTATTCATGTTTTTCCACTTGACTGCTTTTGTCCCCCTTGTATGCATGTATGTGTGTTGTCTTGTCATTTAGCCTTCGAGAAAGACTCTGCTAGGGTCGAAACGTCAGGCCACTAACTAATTTTTTGCATTTATACTACAGGTCCTTTTGGTTGGTAAGCAGTTTGCAACAGCTAATTCTAATCTCCCGGTTTCAAATTGTGTCAGGCCGTATCCGAATTGGCGGCTACTGCTACAACTGTTGCTGAGGGTGTTGCTAAGGACACCCTATACTTCAATGCACAATGACGCAGCGATCCAATCTCAAGGACACAAGTGAGTGTATAGCGTTTGTTGTTGCTCACAATTTATAGCTTCATGTGTGTTGCTTTGGCTACTGGGGGCTGCATATAGGGGGGCCTATATACAGGTGTTTATGTAGATGGTTTCAAATTGTGTCAGGCCGTATCCGAATTGGCGGCTACTGCTACAACTGTTGCTGAGGGTGTTGCTAAGGACACCCTATACTTCAATGCACAATGACGCAGCGATCCAACCGTAGCCGTAGCCATATCAGCCAATTCGGTCTGCCAATACTCCCCCCACATAAAAGGTCCCCCCCCCCCCCAAAAAAAGTGAACCCTATCAAAAATTTAGAAGCTACAAAGTAAACTTACATGTGGTTGTCTTTAGTATAAAGAAAGTGAGAACGAAGGTTCCACAAACCAGGAGCGCTTTAATGAAGCGAATAAGTTGCGCCATCTTGTACCTGTAAAAAAGAACGAACTAATTAAAGGTTCAAACTTAGGTAGTGTCCTACTTTGGTAATTACTCCCCCAAAAAACTGTGTAATCTTTTATCCGAAAGCCTACTTGTGGTAGCCAGCGTCCTGCGAAACTGTTTCATCTGAAGCGGCCCTGCTGGTTATAAATCAACAAAATTTGAATCACCAAAGATCGCCTAAAGGTGTAAATAGTACTAATTTTGGGTGGCGGAGAAGATGTTAAATCATACCATACTTGTTTCACTCGCAATACGAACCCAACAAATTAATATAATCTTTTTTTTACGAGTGGGACGTGGCTGTATGAAATTCCCCTTTTTTTTAAAGGCAGTGTGTTAATGACAATAAAAACTTACTTGGTAGAGCACTGGAGAGGTATTCATGTTATAAAACATTGTTAGAAAACGACCCCATTTGAAGTAATGTAGTTTTAGAGAGAAATAGGTAAATGTTCAGTGTTCACCCAAATTTGAGTCTGAGAAAGGCTTCAGGTATGAAGCCTTTCTGGGGCATCTGATGAAAGCACACAATTCTATGCAACGAGGGAAGGTTTTTTTTTTTTGGGGGGGGGGTGTCGTTATTTTCGTGCATCTTTCGATAACCAATTGAGCCTAACTTTGCACAGGTTTGTTTTTGTATGCATAATGTTGGGGATCTAAGTGAGGGTACTGGTCTTTGACAATTAACAAAAGTATTACCTGCCTTTAAAATTGTGCATCCATTAATGGATCTTCCGGTCTCGACAGGAGAGTATTGTCCTCATGATGTTGAGTTCGAGCTCTGGTATAATATAACGTTTTTGACTATTTCCCAAATCGACCGGAACAACTTCCGTGTCCGACCGCCTCTTTCTAAGGGATTTATAGTTGATTTTTGTAATGGATGTTGGACTTTATTTCCCTTTTTATAATATTATTCCTCTGGAAGAATTGGTAGCTAAAAGTTTCACCTTTAAACGGAGCATTCCAGCGCACATGTTATCTCGCGGACGGAACTCTCACGCACTTTTTTGCCCAAAGGAACTAAAATGGAGTGTAGCGAGCATGCAGCTTTGTCAAGATCCGGCGTAGACCATAAAATTGCTTATTTTTCTATGATTTTGACACTTTGTATTACTTCAATGCGCCCGTTCCTCCCTGTAGTCATTCAGTCAACCTCTCTGGACAGGTAAGGATACAATTTGACCGAAATTAAAGGAGATAAAGTGGCTGCCGGATACGGAATTTAATCCCGCCAGTTTTTCCCCATTTCTTATGCATGACCACAACAAATTAATATTTGCACTTTGGCCCATGCATTGATAAGTTGGGGTCATAGTCGAGTTTAACAAAATGTCAGTCTGGCTCGGCATCTCTTCTTGTCACCGACTTTAACCGCGGAGGTAGAATTAGATAAACCAATTTTTGTGTGTGTGTGTGTTTCTAATGGTGAAGGCTTACCTTGCTATTTCCGTAACAGGACCGTCGGCGCATGGGAACAAATCGATCGATTCACGGTACAACATCAGTCAGTGGCCCGCTGTATTCGGACGTGGCAACCAAGCCAGGTAAAGCTAATGAGGGAGAAACCTTCACGTATGAATGGATAACCTTTTTTCCTCAACGGGATAACAATTGAACAATTGCTGGGGTGTTATGCAACACCAGTTTCAGTTATGGCAGTCACTCCGTGCAGCAATTTATTTTTTCGTACCACACTTGAGACAGGGGTCAACAGTGAAGGGATCCGGGAAAGCGCCCATACCTTATGCGTGTATGCATTGGCTCTAGTGTGGTACGGAAAAAAACTTGCCTCCGTGCACAATAACAGCATTGTGAGGGCGGACTGACGCGCCCAAAATGTTATCCACAGACGGGTGCAAACATCTTAACATCATCTAGACAGTTAACACAACAATTTCATTAAGACAATGTGGATGTAATATACCTTTAGAACATTGACTCTCCTTTGTTTGCACAGAGACAATCGAATCCTTAACAGTCTGAACGATGAACATTATTGTGAACGAGTGTTCTATGTATTGCGCAAAGTACATCATGTTTTTTTAGCATGCAACAGCCGTTCGAGATGTGCTGTGTGCGCCAAGGCAAGGTCCAACCTACGGAGCTTTGAAAGGAACATGTAGATCTGTTGCTACAGTTAATGAGATCATTATTTCGTCCGGATATACTCAAGAAAAGAAGATAAAGCAAAATATAAACAAGATATTAAACCAAACCGAGAAAAATATAAATGATCTTTTTTATGTTGGTGTAGATTTAGATTAAAGCAACTGTATTGGTCAAATGAGGGCGTGCTTTAAGATAAACAGACGATTCTGTCGAACGATATACATCAGGCAGTAGGTCTAACAGAACATTTTGCCGCCAAATTAGCTATTTTTCGAAAACAATTGAATTAGCAATATTTCACTGCTACATGGGTACAAGCCAGGCACACCATAAATGGCGCCCAGATAAGAAAAATCGCGTCCAACGGTAATAGTAATAGAATAGCCATTATATTTAAGAAATCCGGGCTAGAATGTACACTTTTTTAAATTTTGACCTGTTTATAGCTTGCTTGAAAACCAACACGCCCGAAGAAGTATTTCGAAAGTTGTCGTAATTTGTAGCGGTCGGTTTCCATGACGAAAATAGGCAACACAAAGCAGTCAAGGAGGCCACGTCCGAGTCAAGTCTTATCGGCTGCCAGTCGAACCCGTCTATTCAAATGGAAACCAGCTCGCCCCCAGCTACAAAGTCGCCCACTACAAGGTCGCCCCTCTCAAAGTCGCCCCCGACAAAGTCACCCCACATAGTCGCCTCATGTGAAAATTTGCGATTTAAAAGCCATTTTTTCACAAAAGAGAGGGCGCCCTATGTTAACAATTTAGATTAACAATGATAGGCTATTTTAGCGGCCTGACGTTTTAACCCTTGCATTCGATTCAACTTAACCTGTGGCTTACACTATGAAAATCTTTGCTGCAAAACCACCGTGAAATCTCCGTGAAGTGCAGGATTTGGCTGAAATTCAAGGAGTTATTTCTCTTTCACCTTGCTTTAAGGGAATTGCCCACCTCGGAAAAAAAGAGTCTCTAGACCATTTACTGGCCTCTGTGAATTTCACCGTGATTTCACTTAGGCTCTGGCTAGTTAGAAAAGAACTTCGTGAAAACAAGGTAAAAGGGGGGAATTAACGATCATTAAGAGAAAAGTAGATTTTCACTCCATTTTCAAGACGAAGATTTTCATAGTGTTAGCGTCTGGCTTAGGACCTCAGCCTGGGTAGCTGTACGCCCATAGCTGTGTACTGAAGAGAGTTGTGACATGGAGGGACCAGATTTTGTTTATGGTTACCTGGTTGCTGGACAACATTTTCAATCAAAGTGTAGCAATAACCGAAGAGCAGTCTAGTATGGCACCCTGCGTGCGCAAATGCGTTTTCTTAGACAGACAATGATTTCTAAGGACATCTAGAAATATAATTCAGAGAATGCTGAGCTCGATTGTTGTCTGTGTCTGCTGTGTACGCCCTCTATGTCAACGTGGACATATAGTATCAAAACCATGTGACATGTCTGTATGGCAAAATTAACCAGATCAACCAATGGGAAAGCTGGAATTTGCCATACAGCTAAAATGGCAGCGCTCATGACTTGCCTCCAAGCAGATTCTGCATTGATATCTACACATAGCATTCTCTGAGTTCTATTTCTATTGGGACATCCAGGTAGCGATTTTTGTTTCATACCACACGCTGGCCTCTGTATACACGCGTAAGGTATGGGCGCCTCCCCGGATCCCTTCACCGTTGACCCCGCAGTGAGTGTGTGGTATAAATAAA
This sequence comes from Pycnopodia helianthoides, assembly GCA_032158295.1. Taxonomy (NCBI): domain Eukaryota; kingdom Metazoa; phylum Echinodermata; class Asteroidea; order Forcipulatida; family Asteriidae; genus Pycnopodia; species Pycnopodia helianthoides. The sequence continues at coordinate 2,318,593 of CM063262.1, forward strand.
ATAAAATGCGTCCAGGTAGCGGCAGCCGTAGCCGCCAATTCGGACACGCACGGCCTAAATCGCAAGTTGTCGCTACTGTCTCAAAGTATTATCGTGACGACCTTTAGCAACACCCTTAGTAACAGTCGTAGCCGTAGCTGTAGCCGCCAATGCGGATACAGCCTTTTCTGTAGCTATAATATGTTGTACTCGGTCTCCATGGTGTACAATAGATTAGAATTAAGGAGAAAACTAAAACAATTGGTTTGGTTCTTATCACTCAGTTTATTACACTTCATTGGTCACTGAAACATTTTTAAAACAATAGTATCAATTTTTTTTAAGTGAAAAAAAAAAGAATTCTCGAGATTATGTGTGCCCCCCCCCCTCCTCTTTCGAAGATTCTGTTCCCCATACATCAAATTGAAGATATAACCAAACAGACATAATAAAGCTATACACAACGAATCACAACCACCATGCACGTTCTATGGTAGCTGTAGGGGTAGGGTAGGGTAGGGGAATGGGTAGGGTAGGGGGTAGGGTCAGGGTAGGGGTAGGTATTTAAAAAAAAAAAAAAAAAAACAATTAAGGGTTACAGTGGAAACAGGAACCATTGGCAGCTACCATAGAACGTGCATGGTTGTGGTTCGTGGTTTAGCTTATACGTCTGTTCGGTTATGTGCCTCTCAATTGTGTAAAAATTTTCCCGATAGCGCCCTCTGTTGAACCATTTTCTTTCAGCCGTGGGGACACACACACCGAGACAAAATCTCATTATGTTAAAGGCCCTGAAGGACATCGCATAGCGCATATGGGCAGACTTGTGCGATGTCGTGAAATAATAGCGAATATCTGCGCAGACATGTGTGAATATTATTTGCGATGTCGTGACTTTTATTGCATACCTTTGTCGTATACCTTTGAATAAAAATTATATGATCTAGGGATTTCTTGCGTCCAGTCACAATAAAGTATGCGACAAGATGCAATAAAATTCACGATATCGCACATTATAATATTCGCACTCGTCTACGCAAACATTCGCGTTATTTCACGACACGCACAAGTCTGCGCACACATTCGCGACTTAATTCTACGACATTGCATACGTCTGCGCACATATTTGCGAATAATTTCGCGACATTGCATACGTATGCGCACACATTTGCGATTGTTTCACGACATCGCACAAGTCTGCGTACATAATTTGCGATATGCGATGTCCCTTCGGGGCCACCATACCTATGGCACTGGCTAACAATCGGTCGCGCGATGGCCAATGAAGTAGAAAATTAAATTTTGACCCGCAGCCAACGCATCAGGTTAAGACAACAGGCCATCAACAGGAACGGTAACGAGTTGTTTTTTACATTGTGTGCAAAGTGAAAAAATTGTAATACAGTTTTAAAGGCAGGATATACTTCTGGCAATTGTCAAAGACTAGTATCCCCAATTGGTGTTATCCCAACATAGTTATGCATAAAATAACAAACCTGTGAAAATTTGAGCTTAACTGGTCATCGAAGTTGCAAGAAAATAATGAAAAAACAACAACAACAACACACTTTGTTGCATAGAACTGTTTGCTTTCAAATGTCTGAGAAAGGCGTCATACCTGAAGCCTTTCTCAGATTCAAATAAGTTAGTGAGAAATTAATTCTTTCTCAAAAACTACATTAGCTTTAATTAGAGGGAGTCGTTTTCTTACAATGTTTTATACTAAAGCAGCCCTCAGGTGCTCCTTACCAAGGAAGTCTTTAACGGTAATGTATTTCTCGAGTAATTTATACCAAAAGTATCCACTGCCTTTAGTGCAATAAATATGTGAAAATGCTAAACAAAGATTGGACAAAGATTAATATCAAACCCTAATTGTAGACGAAACAGTTCTGACGATATCATGACGTCACTCTATCTGAGTATGTATAAGCATTTATTCAAAATTGAACCGTACTACGGAGCTCTTGAGGTGCCATTCGACTTGTTGAGATCCTCAAGCAAATAGCATTCTTTATTGAACTTGTGACATGTCTAACTGTATGCAGTAGGGTGACTGTGTAAAATCATGATTCATTTGAAGTGGTTGCGTCAAAATATTTGCATTTTGACACGCGCGTATACTATTAAGCGCCATACTAGCACTCGAAAGTTTTTTAACGAGCATAAACGGGCAGAGCAGTCACTTTTGGTGAGCCAATCAGCATTGTTTTTCCAGCACACCTCTTCCAGGGGGGGGGGGGTAGTGACGAACGATATGTAATCGATACGGCGTGCTGTTCATCGTAGGGAGGCTGCGAACCGGTGGACTCAATGTTTCGGACAGTACACTAAACTCTGTCCGTCGTCAGGAGACTGCCTGTAATTATTCTATAACTGGGCCTGTGGCCTATGATGGGAGTGTGCGGTGAGCCGTAGATGCTGGATGCGTTGGGCTGGCTGTGAAGGCGGGAAACTGGTAGTGTTGGTAGGTGTAGTGCACACCATGGGTTCTTTCTCGACATGAGTTCCTTCTTGACAAAGACCCTAACCCTGCGAGGTTGTTGGAGCGGGCGGGGAGCGATTTTTTCTGCAGCACACTTCGTCAATACAGTCAACAGTTAAGAGATAGGCTGTTCTTCCCTATCCCTTAACTAGCGACTCCATAGCCGACGTGTGCTGCAGAAAATAAATTTGCGGGCGGCGAGTTGGTTATGGGCAGGGGAGTGGGGTGGGGGGGGGGCAAGAAAGTGGGAGGCGGGGGATCTGTGGCGGTGTTGAGCAGTGCACAATGTGGCTCTTTAAGGCACTTTTAATTATAGGGCAATTGAGTCTGACATGGCGACCTGTTAATGAACTCAACTCCATGGATGACTACACTGTCTCAAAGGGGGTGTTCTAATAGAGGATTTTACAAAGTTTGACTGGATTTGACCGAACGGCTCTTATGTTATTGATAGAAACACAAAAATGTGCCTCCCGCTACTCCCCCCTAGCTTGACGCAGGGTTGGCTTTTAGAGCTCCGTTTATACCTTCCAGGACTAACTGTTCTCTCTTAGCCTGTTTCGCGTATTTTCATGCTGGACACCTTAACGGGATCAGTGCCAAACGGGTGATACCAGACAATCTCTTTTGGGTAATATCGGCCATTTAAGTGACAGTGGATACAGTCGCCAAACCACCAGGCTCCTTTTAGCGTTTGTGCACAAATCAGCCCCGTGCTTGAATGGGCCTTTGTCGAAAAGGGGCTTCCCTTGCTATGATGGAGAGAGCAGCTTGCACCGGTGATGCAAAGGCCATAGTCCATCGTGTACTCCTCGCCAGTTATTTTGAAATCTGTGTATATTGCGTGTGCCCGCGTGTTACCCCAAGAAGTGAGATCAATGCGGAGTTCCCATGTCCCGTGTGATTTGTCAGAGGTCAGACGCACCAAGTGATCATTGCCCAGCCAATGCTCCCCGTTTAGGTCCCCGAAACCACCCCGGTACTCGTTCCAGTTACGGTAGAAGTCAACGCTGCCATCCTGTCTCCGCTGAAACACGATCCATCCCCCGCCATCGATATCCATGTTGCAATAGACATCGATACCATCATCACGGTCTCCGACTGGGTAGATCTTGTAGACTCCACTTGGACAGTACCCTGCACCCATCAGCTCTTTGCAACTTCTGTAGTGACCGCTCTGTGCAGATCTGCTACTCTCTGGCTGAGCGAGAGGTGTGGATTTATTTCCATCAAAATACACACTCCCCCAATCATTCAAAAAGGCTCCAGGATGATCAGATCGTGTCGAATTGTTCAACTCGCACAGTTTGCTACAACTATTAAAGTTGAACGACTTGCAGCCTTTCTCAAGACTGCAGTCACGTCCGCAAAGTACATAAGATGAAACATTCTTTTCCCTTAGGGTACTGTTCACGAGGACTCTGTGCTCGGCGGGGAAAAACTCCCGTTCGAGCCCACCGCGCAGACTGTCGAAGCTTGCCACCGGTGTGCTGAGAAGTACAGTCAAAACCCAATACATGTAAGGGTTGGGAAACCAGACGAGACGTACTTGCTCCGGCATTTTATTCGTGGTGGTGACAGATAGACGAAAATCAAGTGTATAAGTTGGTTCAGGTATTATAATGGTCCCACTGTAAAGATTTGCCAGCTAAGTAAGAAACAATGGACACCACACACAGAGCAATACCTTCGAACGCCGACTGTAGATTTTTTAGAAACCGTTGGGTTAAAAAGAGATGTTTGCTCCCGCACGGCAACGAGGTGCGGCCCGCGTGACGTCACGGTTTATATTGATATAACTGTCGCTAATTGGCTAAGGGAAAACCACCACATTTAGTTCTGGTCGCTTAGTAAATTTGAATTCACTGCAAAAGCACACCCACTCTATGAAGCCTGGCTCCAATGGTTTAATGAGAAGCCCACAGGAAATGCTTTGAGCCAGTTTTTGAATAGGCCTAACTGCTCATAATTAACCTTTAACAAAATTCGCTTTTAAAGGAACATTACAGAATTGGTTTTTGCTAACAAAACAATTGCTGGCAGTGTAAGCACTTTATGTAATGCACCATGTACATAACGGACAAACCTGTAGAAGTTTGAGATCGATCGGCCATCTGGGTCACGAGGAAATAGTGAAAAACCGATTACACATTCGCATGAAATCATGTAGATTCAACAAATGAATAAAACGCTCACTGAGCGATAAACTCCAATCGGAAAAATAGTTTATTAATTTCTCATCAAACATATGGCATTTCAGACAGAAATATTTCAAGGGATGTTTTCTACTATCATCATCATTAGACCGTGTAAGTTTTATGTAAATCTGTGATCAAAAAGTATATTCTACAAGTTTTTTTCCTACCAATTCTGTAATGTTCCTTTAAACGGCAACATTTTATTTGAATATCTCAAAGACAAAGAGGACGTACCTATGCCTTTCGGAGGTGAACAATAAGTGCCTCCCATTAACGGCTACATGGATGTTTTTTTCATGAGGTTAAAATGAACACAATAGTTTAGGAGGCCGTTACCTGGCATCAAATACTCATACTGATTAATTGCCTTTTTAAGGCATTAGTTTTTGACGGTATCATCAATCATTATGATGAAAGCAAATTAAATTGTTTTGTCTAAAAGTGAGCGTGGTCTTTCATCATCATTGTCGTTAAAAATGTACAACTCGACTGTGAAGGGCGAAAATTAACAGAAATGATGTATAATATATAACCTTTTAGCCACTGGATCGCCAAGCCGCCCAAAGCGATACACCGTAACATGGGGTAAGAGGAAACGCTCACCAGCTTTTGTTTGGAGAGAGGGGGGGGGGAGTAACGTCAAAATAAAACTAACTAGTAATTGGTACGCGTTGGTCGAGACAATGGCAATCGTTGAATAAACATTTTGACGCTAATGGTGATAAATTCCGTAGCTCTTCCAAAGTCACGCTCATTTTTTACAACATATTTGTTTATTCATCATGATGATATGCCTGTATACTGTCGAAAACTAATGGTTCAGTATCAGCAGTTGACGCCAGGTAACAGCCTTCAAAACTATTTTGTTAATTTCAACCTTATGAAAAATTACCTCCATAAAATTTAGCGGTAGCCGTTACCGGGAGGCACTTATTGTTCCCTGGGATTTATCTCCCCCGAAATTGAAATAATATGTTAATCAATGACAATATAAACGAAAAGGACGAAAATTGTTCGTAAATAACAAGCCTTGTGTGTCTTTTAAATATTTTAAACCACGATTCTATTAATTTACTTAGAGTCTTGAAAACTACTCAAATTTCAAGGCACCTGGCAGTGGTATTTTGTCAAAACAAAAGCTTTTGTCATTAATTTATGTATTTTGATGAGTGGAATGTGAATAAACAGTTAACTAAGGTTTTTAAAAATTAGTTTTTATTTTAATTACAAATTTAAGAGTAGGCCCCTCTTCACATTGACACATGGTGGCGCTGTTCGTGACGTCAATCAAGGCACGATCTTTGAAGGAAAACAAATGTTGTGCATATGACGTGACCCACATCACAGTATACAATCATGTACTAGCTAGCGTATACTAGCTGGCACATCGCGCCGAAAACGACGTCGTTAGTCTGACTTTCGCGGCCCACAACTGCTTTATACTTGGGATCTGCATGAAACAAATGCACACTGACCCCATCATTAGTTGTTTAGCTGCATACAGCAGCAATACACCTGGTCGGCATGGCCGGAAAATGCAAGAAAAACCTCCTTTTTCGAAACGTACAAGATCACTACTGGGACCTACTTGCACGTGTGTTTACAACGTAAACGCAAGCAAATTCGAGGGGGTCGATGTTCGATCGAGGCGAAGTCTGCCTTGATTGACGTCACGAAAGGGGATGGGCGGAGTCACTCCCCGAGAAACGTTATCTATATTTTTACGTATAAATCCTCACAAACAATTACTCAAAAAATTGTTTTATTGTTAATTTACATAAACTCTTATGTTAAAAAAATAATAATAATCTATTTCCAGGTGACTTTCAGCAAACTCGGGCGGGTCACTGCACCGCCCGAGTTTGCTGAGAAATGTTTAGTTTTCAAGATTCTTGCAGTGAATTACTAGAATCATGGTCCAAAATATTTTAAAAGCTACCCAATTAGGCTTGTTATTTACGTTCTTTTCGTTAATATTATCATTAATTAGCATATTATTTCAATTTCGGAGGTGATAAGTCCCAAACGGAACAACAACTGCCTCCCGTTAACGGATACCGCTAATTATTTCAAAATGAACACAAAAGTTTAGAAGGCCGTTACCTGGCATCAAATGCTCATACTGATTAGTTGCTAAGGCAAGAGCTTGTGACAGCATTGTCATGATGAAAGCAAATTAAATTATTTTGTTAAAAGTGAGTGTAGTGTTTGTAAGAGCTACATAACTTCATCATCATTATCAGTACAATCTTTACAATTCAACTGTGAAGGGCGAAAATTCAAAAAATTATCTGAACGATTGCCATTGTCTTGACACCAACGCTTACTAATGACTATCTAGTTTTTATTATGATGTACAAATTTTCACCCTCTCCAAATACAAGCTGGTGATGGGCGTTTCCTCCTACCGCATGTTACAGTGTACCGCTTTGGGCGGTTGGGCGGTCCAGTGGCCAAAAAGGTAAAACGGCAAACCTTTTGAACATTTTGTTTGAAAGTCTCAAAGAGGACCCAATGCCTTCCTCCTTATCGGAAAAATACCTGCGTAGAGTGAACGATGACAAAGTGAACGATGATAACCTCCAACAACACAACCAGAATCGATTCTACTCTGACATGTCAGCTGGAACAATAGACAAAAATGAAGAACACATTATCATTTAAAAACGTCAAACCGCGGGGCATTTGGGTAAAAGACCAAAACCATTAACAACACAATTGGGGGGGGGGTACGGTAATCCGTGTGGGGAAAAAATTATATATGCGATCTGCGAAGGGTGAAATTATGAGAGAAAAAAAAATGAAATTATTAATACACAACAGAATCGATTCATGTCTGACAATAGAAGCAAACTAAGAGTAAATATAATTATTTATAAACGTCAAACTGCGGTGCATTAAAATATCTGCGATGGTTAAAATTATTAAACAAATGAGACCGAAACCATTAACAACACATGGGGGAGGGGGGGGTACGGCAACCTGTGAGGTGTACAAAAATATCTGCGATCTGCGAAGGGTGAAATTTTGAGGGGGAAAATGAAACCATTAATAACAAAAGAATTCAAAAAAACTCTATCAAGTTTAAATATACTTGTTTTTTTTTAAATGCCTGCCGAATGTAACGGCGAAAGCATTGGCACTTTTGTGTTATACGCGCCACTGCACATTGGCGGTCTCTTTTTTCCGAATCAGATTTACGCCATTACGTGCGCATGACAACCTTGCCCCCTTCATATACTTTGGTAATGACACCATTTTTTTGTAATTTTCTATCCGAAAAAGAAAGATAGATAGACAGGTGGTGCAGGTGACATTATACAATTGTTGCCCGCGGTGACATGGTCAATGGTGTTTTGTACACCCTCGGGGGCAAATGGCACCCGAGGCGAAGCCGAGGGTGCCATTTGCCCCGAGAGTGTACAAAACCCATGGACCATGTCACAGCAGGCAACAATTGTTTTGTTATACCTCTGTCTTGAATTCTTAGTAATATTTTCCTTATCTGAAGGACTCCAATTTCATCGAAACGATGATAATCGCGATCCTTTGCTGCACAGAAAGTTGTACGACGCGCGCGCGCGTGAGAGGAGAGTGGTACATGGATATTTGTTGCCCGCTCATGTGATCGTTCTGCGCCAATGAAAATACAGCATTCAAGACAGAGGTATAACAAGACCCCTTGTCTTATGGGGCGGTACCACAGGTAAGGCTGGTAAAGGAGTCAGATTCTCTGATATGCAGACAAACATGCAGACAACACAAGGGGGTCATGTCACCTGCACTACCACTAATCTCATCTTACTTCAACATCTTGCAAAGTTTTTGGTGTTCAATATCGCGGAAATAATATCAATACGAGATATTTATATAGCACATAATGCAGAAGCCTCTATGCCCAACACAAAACATAAAACAATGAAATGGATATAAAACAAGTTACACAAATTACACTACACTCGAGAGGCGTTTTTACGGCCACAGATCCACAGGCACCCCCCCCCCCAAAATGGATACACCCGTAGGACATCACTTCAATCTTCCTAATCACCCCATTACTGACACGGTTTTACAGGGCATTGAGACACTCAGATAGACCGAGAGAGAGAGAGAGAGAGAGAGAGAGAGAGAGAGAGAGAGAGAGAGGAGAGAGAGAGAGGAGAGAGGAGAGAGAGAGAGAGGAGAGAGAGAGAGAGAGAGAGAGAGAGGAGAGAGAGAGAGAGAGAGGAGAGGAGAGAGAGGGGAGAGGAGGGGGGGGGGGGGGTGAGAGACTCTTCATCTTATTAGTACGTGATTAAAATTGTGGATTATTAAAGACACTGGACACCTTTGGTAATTGTCAAAGAGCAGTCTTCTCACTTGGTGTATCTCAACACATGCACAAAATAACAAACCTGTGAAAATTTGAACTCAATTGGTCGTCGAAGTTGCGAGATAATAATGGTGTCACATGGAGTTGTGTGCTTTCAGAATGCTTTCAGAATGATTTTGAGACCTCACGCGTGAGGTCTCGAAATCAATTACAATATTTTACTGAGAAATTACTTCTTTCTCAAAAACTAGGTTACTTCAGAGGGAGCAGTTTCTCACAATGTTTTATACTATCAACAGCTCTCCATTGCTCGTTACCAAGTAAGTTTTTATGCAAACAATTATTTTGAGGAATTACCAATAGTGTCCAGTGCCTTAAGGCGCATCCAGACCAATCAACCCCATGGTCTGAACAGTCCAAGAAGGAAACTTTTCATTTGTAAAAAACCCTCATTGTTTGATGACATACAACTTGATCACTGTATCAATATTATGCCTTTGTCAACTTTTTTGAGTTAGTCATTATTTTTGTAGGAGGGGGTGGTACTAATGGGATTTTTTTCTGTAAGGAATCTCATTGGGGGGGGGGGGTGGAGGGCACTGGATTTGTAGTTTTCGGCTGTTGTTGTGGTGGGCGCGGGGGGGGGGGCACATTGCATGTCGATAGAGTTTGCACATACAGCAGATACCGTTTTTCGACAAGACTACCATTTGTAAACAAGGTTATTTCAGCCATTGGCTGCCAACCATGTATTTGTTTTTAATAATAAACCAGAATATACATGTATTTATATATAGCGGTATCACTGGACTAATAAAGTGATTTTCTTAGTTAACAGATTTCGGGGAAAATCTGCAATAAATTACGGCCCTACCCGCTGAAAGGCCTGAGCTTGATCAATAGCCTGAAGAAAAAAAACCGCCAAAGAAACAGTTGACGTTAGTTAAATTCATCACTTTTATAACTGGCAGCTGAACACAGGCGAACGACCTGCTGCTTTCTATCACAAGAGGGCGACACCACAAAAACACAATGTGTGTGACGCGTTCTCAAAAACCACAGAGCTGTATGCAAAAAGACTCAATGATGATGAACTCGCTCCTGCAACTTTGCCCTCGTCGTTCTCACACTGAAAAGGGGACGCGTCTTTGCGAGTACATTGCCTACTTATGGGGACGTGATCACACCAATGATTCGCTTTGTTTTGTTTTTGAGGTCATCGAAAAGTGTCTGAACTTTGACCTTGAAGTGTTTCACTGGTATTGCAGATTGATATGTTTACGTTATACAACGGGAGGTGCTGTTGGTCACCGCTGAAACTCGGCCATGTTGGAAATCAGTGAGTCACTCTTGCAGTATCAGTCCGCATTTTGCGAAAAATGCAATTGCAAAAAAAATTAAATGATTAGTTTTGCTTATGTTTGTGCCAAAAATATGTGATGTATAATTTGTTGGTTTACTGAAAGGCTTGAAGCGCAACTCACTAATTTATATATCATATTTAGAACTACTTTATAGATATGCGTAGTTGAACTATATTCTGAGTAAAGTGTCAAAGACGAGAAGAGGGCGATAAGACTGCCAAAATTTTAACGAATTTTGTTAAAATTTCACCAAATTGTGATTGATAACATCGTCTAGAATGACGCTACTACTATACATGGTATATGAGGAATACAAATAAATATAGTTTCCCGAGCTGAAACTGTTGGCACAACTCAACATTTGGACATTTTGCAAGTGTCTGGCGGCCAGCCACGGTAAGTTGTCAACGTCCAAGAAAGTCCATCATGATTAACTTTGTAAATTGTATTGGACCTACGTACGTAATGTCAATTGCTGTACAGTGTATAGTTTATGAAGTTAGTGACTGAGAGTGTATGTTTTGTGTAGCTAGCAAATACGCATGCATTCTAAAAAATGAGATACATGTAGATAAATTTCAACCTTTTTTTAACACCACTAATGACTCGTTGGTTCACCTTATTATATCCCTAATAAAAATGTTTATAAATATTTTCATTTTAATTTTTCAAATAATTTTTGTTATTATTTAATTTTTTGTTTTTATTAAGAAAGGAAAAATATTGATTGGCAATGCCCCCCACCCCAGTGATTTTTGAATTTTGAAGTTCTGTGACAACGTACACAGGCCTATGTATGATGTACTCCTAGAATTATGAGGTTCCATGAACCTCATACCATACATAACTCATTATATTGTCTAGTTCTTTGTGGTTATTGTAAGTAGTACGTAACCCTTGATCCTCCCGAAAGATGTCGACCGGAGGGTTGTGACAAAACGTGTTAAAATTTTGAAATAATTTTAATGTTTTTTTTTTCAACATTTCAAATTTACTCAATTGGGTACGCTTTAAATTAAAGCTGTGCCTATTTACACGGTTACACAGTTATTAACCGACCTGACGTGCGGTTTACACGTTTACATTTTAACCGTTTGAATTAACCGTTAACAACTTCACTTAAAACTGCCACTGCCAGACCACATTGCAATCTACTCCTAGAATTATGAGGTTCCATGAACCTCATAGAGGTCCATGTACAAACTACAATACAAAACTTTTTTTCATTTACGTTTCTGCACCTGGAGTTCTCATTTGAAATCGGATCTCGCCAAAATTAGGCTCTACGTGTTCCTTGGAATCTCATTGAGCGTTTCATGGGTCAAGAAAATCCACTCCGCAAATTTAAAATTGTTAAAAAGCAATAAATTCTTACCGTCATTCCCAGTCCTCTTCAAACAGTGTGAGTGTTATAACAAATATGGCGCTTGCTGCGCTCGCAAAGGTTTACCGAACAAACTGGTACTCCGCGCGCAGCAACGCTGGTCCCGGCAACTGTAGGTTGGTTTTGTACACACATCATGTGACTCCAGCGCCATATTTGTTATAACACTCACACTGTTTGAAGAGGACTGGGAATGACGGTAAGAATTTATTGCTTTTTAACAATTTTAAATTTGCGGAGTGGATTTTCTTGACCCATGCAACGCTCATTGAGATTCCAAGGAACACGTAGAGCCTAATTTTGGCGAGATCCGATTTCAAATGAGAACTCCAGGTGCAGAAACGTAAATGAAAAAAAGTTTTGTATTGTAGTTTGTACATGGACCTCTATGAGGTTCATGGAACCTCATAATTCTAGGAGTAATTGCAATCATGATACAACTCGTACACATCCGTGCGACACACAAGGTAGTCACTAGTCACATCAATTCAAAAAATGTACAGGCTTGTAGTCTTTTGTTATCTTGCTACTCTGCAAGGAAGGCAAGAAACATTGAGCACTAGAGGGCACTTTCAGACCGATGCGATAGGATTAGAGTATATGCCCTCTGTTGGTGAAATTTACGTGATAACACCTTCACCTAAGACAACGCTTGACTGTGCATGCTCTGGAAATCATAGCTGGTACACTCGCTAAAGCCGCACACAGCATTGTCATCGCTGGTTTGTACGCGAAAGCTGTCGGCAGCATGGTCCAGCTAGCACGGTGCATTGGCAGTTTTAGCTTGTTTACAAAAACTACACATCGCGTAGGCTGTACTGTACTAAAATGATAACATTATGTTAGGAAAATTGCTTCATTACTTTGTATTATTGTGTAGTGTCCTGAGCCTGTGTAGGATTTCTCCTGGGCCCTATCTTCTGACGTACAGTGTACGTGCGGAATAGATAATCGGGATGACCACAAATACATGTAAACGACTTCTTGACAAGTTGACGCAAGTGGTAATATCTCTAAACAGGGTTTTATTAAGAGCTCTCCTCCTTTCCAGTATCTTCCCCAAACTTAATTCTTATTTTTACACTCCTTGTTTTATTTTCAGCTTTGTTATTCATCATTTTCTAAATCAAAGTATTATTTTTTTATAAAAAGAAACCAACCGCGAACACGCGCTTAGCAATTAGCTCGCGCATGCGGTTGATTACTTTACAGATCACAACAATTGTTATTATTATTACTGTTACCACTTGTGATAACAGCCCAAAAGATTACAATGTAACCAATGTTTTAGTACAATAATGCGTTTAAAGTTGTTTGATGATTTTTCCGATGCCACCATGAGCAGGGTTCTCCCGAATGTTTATCAAAACTTTGGGGCATTCTTCAACCAAAATTAGTAGTCCCGCCTTTAAAGAATAGCAACAGCTCTTGATTTTTTTTTTCCTCTGTGAAAGTTCCGCCGGCCGGAAAACAGTTGGACATCTAAATGGTTTTAAATCACAAGTTTCATTTTAAATGGTTGGCAAATTAAATGCAGTATGCAGAAAACTAGTCTAGATGGATTGGGGGAAGGTTGCTCGACTTTGCTCACTGGATGGCCAGTTCAGCAGTATGGCCGCCGGCCAAATGCCAGGCAGTTGTCACCCTGCCTGGATAAGTTTAGCCAAACTAATCAAATAAGAACTGAAAAACTGTCTGCCTTCGGCCGGTTAAAATCTGTTTACCAATATTTAACTATACAGTTGTACGAATGTGAATCAAGCAGTCTGAAAATTTTGAGTGCAGTAATTCAGTTAAGACTAGTTTGTTTACAAATTGATGTTTATTTTTGGAATGGACAGAGTTCACGCATCATTTGACGTCAAAGTATCATTTATGTACTGTACAGTGTACATGTAACAATTTCTCCAGTAATTTGTTGATGTTCAGGGTTCACACATTTGTACACTTACAAACAAAATTAATAATAGTAATAGACCATGGAAGCCCTTTGACCTTTTGAATGTTGTACCAGGAAAAAAAGTGCACCTCTGCTGACTAGGAGCCGATTTCACGAACTCCACATGTCAGACTGATCTTACATGTAACTATGTCTGACGTCACAATTTATAAACCGCTGTGGCGATATTGACACCTCATCACCATGATCACAAGATAAATTATATTAGTGCACAGGTACAGGTGTTTGGCCGGACCTGGGCCCAATTTCATAGAGCTGCTTAAGCAGAAAATATTGCTTAACAATTTTCTGCTAAGCAGAAATGAGCAGGATACCAGTCACAAATTGTACAGGTGGCATGGTATTTTGGCTGGTATTCTTATTCTGGTAAGCATAATTTTGTTGTGCTTAGCTACTTTTTGTGCTTAAAGGAGCCGTTATTAATCCACCTTAGATTCTAGAAACACTGACTGAACTCTCTCGCGCACTGAAGTGACAGAACGCCGATGTTAAAACTGTACACAGCTACCTGAGCAGACGGTAATCGCTTAAGTTATACCCCCCGGAAGTGATACAATTGTTTTTGAGAGCACCCTCACGCGGTCAAAAATACGGCGCATTGGACCCTCGAAAACCCGGTTTGCCCTTAACTTTTTCAGTGACTAGCCAGCAGTGACCAGTTAGCTTTCTGTTCACTGGTCCGTATTTGTCTCAAGTCGAGGAGGGCGTGTTTCAACTCTGAACTACATGTAGCCAGCCGAACCACTCGCAGAGAATTTTTACCCGTCCTCGGGGTGTTTTAACTGAGTATTTGACCGGCATTAACCCTCCTACTGTCAGTGACTCTTGGCAACATTTTCCAGTGAGTTGACCAACCATTTGAAACCATTCGACTGCCAAGGTTGTGTACGGTGGCACAACTGTGCACAGAACTAACTGTGTACTGTGTACATGCATTCCCTCATGGTATCATATTGCAGGCTGGCATAGTTTATCTATCATTCGAAACCACAGTGAATGGTATTGAATGGTCAGACAGCAAGAGGGCTAAAAGACACTCTGGTCGACACTAAGGAATCCAGTAATTTTAGTTTTAGGTCAATTCCCTTACTTCCTTGAACAGGTCCTTCGATGCATTGTTTTTTTAACCAAACATCCTAAATTTGAAGTTTATACTAGATATAATTTCCTGCCCAATAACGATTAGGACAAAATAAGAAATACGCGGTCCATCCAGTTTAAGTTTAGAACTTCCAGACCTATAGCCTACATGTACATCAGGGCTCAAATTTGGGGGAAAAATCCACAAGACCACGGGACTTGTACCTCAAAATGTTTACTGGACCAGAAATAATTTTACAAGACCAGATTCATACTGAGAAAAGACTTCCTTGCACAGTTTAACTTGCATTTAATTGAACAAGCACTAAAGACATATAGAGAAGATTTACCTCATTTGTCTTAAAGGGTATTACGTTACAAATCATTACTCAAAGTCAACATTTGAACATAATTTGTTTCTGTTCAAGATATTATAGAGTGAGCTACATTGTACATGTACATGAATTGTTATTGAATTGTGTTGGGACACCCAGTTTTTAAATTTCCAGCAAATTTGGACGCTCTACCAAATCCTGGCTAAAACCTTGGTGGGGACAGTCGAAAAATTCAGGCCCCTACTGTATCTGTTCATCTCACAGTTTGCCTTGATCTTTACTGATGCGCAAAAGTTGTTGTTCCCTGCAAGAAAAGCCTACTGCAACCTCCCTGGGCTTACAGGAGGCTCCAGGGCCCTCAACTCGGAAGTTGTTGTTGTTCAGCTTGTTTATCAACCTACTTGCATATTCGATGAGGAGGTTGCTGGCAGGTTAATGTGTAGCTAAGAAACACTTTGTACATGTACATACAGAATTGCTGTTTAACGTATTCCTCTTGTCCTTCGATAACGAATGATGGCCGTCGTGATTAAGAAGTTGTTTCTCGTACAAAATGTGTGTACAATTCAAGAGGCCCAAAGTTTTGAGTGTTGGAATTTGTACACTACATGTCCGTGATGTAATTGAATGAATTCCGTTTTCTAAAACTCTGAATTCTGTTTTTTACCCGTGTTATTTGTTTACAATTTCCGTGATAACATTGGTGTTAGTTCAAGGTTAAAAAACCACAATAAATATGACAAAACCATCCTCTTGAATTTCAAATCTATACTATGAACATGAAATTTACAAAACAGAAGTCCATCCGATGCATTGTCCCTGTGGATACTGTCTTACTCAAAGATCTGGTGATAAGGTTTCATTGTGAAGTTTTCTCGGTGGCAAAGCCTTTCGTTTGGTCGCCATGCCTTGTGCATGCGACACACTGGAACACAGACGGAGTGTGCGCTGGTACGGTACCCAGACTCTATTGGCCCGATTTCAGCACGTAGTTCATGGCACTGTCATCTGGATCCCTATGCGTGGCATAGCTTAACATGTACTAAGGGAATGTTGGCAAAGAACACACAGACTAAAATAAGGTAGACTCAAAAAGGGAATGTCCAAGTAGCACACTGGGGATCGATCTAGAATGTTGTATTTTGTTTGTTCTCGATTTTATTTTAGTCTTTATTCGAATCCAGTATTTCGATTGCTGTTGAATTCAGATTATTTTTAAAATTTCTACTGCAGTTTTTACTGGACAAAATACATCCAGGCTAGTGCTAAGGTTGAGCCGTGTTACATTTATGTACATCATCGTACTAGTATAAGAGAACCTCAGGCCTGGAATTTCATCTTTGAGAGGGCAAGGCCATTTTCATTTTGCAAAGGGCACTTCCATTGGAAAATCTTTAAGTCTATAGGAAACTTTTGAAGGGGCACCAATGCCAAAACAAGGGCAACGAAGGCCATGGCCTCCGTGGCCTCCGTGTAATTCCAGGCCTGGAACCTGTGTGCTCCGTGGCATTTTGTGTTCATCCTACATGACCTATGGCATCTTCCCTTTGCCATTCGCCAAACCAAAGCCCCCAAATTCAAGTGCGTCAGTTCAACGCTCATTTATTTATAACCTGCTAATTCAGGAGCAGTTTGGGGTATACTGATTGTTGTCTAAATAAGGAACATTGCTTTAGTCTCATGATGGGAAGCAGTCACGCTGTCTGACTGGTGGGTGTGTGGATAGGAAGAAGGGAAAAAAAAGGTCACAGCAAAAGACGCAGTGAAAAAAATCAAGATGCAGTGAAAGTACAACTGATTCAATTCAGCAAGTTGTTACAGATGTCCTAGAATTGTTCGAGAAGAGGGGGGGGGGGGGTGCAGGGTTCGCCCCAGGATTTTTTCAAAATTGAGGGGGTATAAGTCACCGGACTCAAGCTCTGGTGTTTCTGATCAGCAGAGTGTGGGTTCGAGTCCCAGTCGTGACACTTGTGTCCTTAAGCAAGACACTTAACCATTATTGCTTCGTCCTTCGGATGGGACGTAAAGCCGTTGGTCCCGTGTGTTGTGTAACGCACATAAAAGAACCCAGTACACTTATCGAAAAGAGAAGGGGTTTGCCCCGGTGTTCCTGGTTTGATTGGCAGCATATGGCGCCACAGCACCTTGTAAACCATTACATGGTGCTATGTAAAGGAAAAAGGGTCCCATACTTCAAAACGTAGCTCCACATACCTGGCAGGAAATATATATATATATCAGCGCTTAGAAACGCCTGTATTAAGCGCTATATAAATGTTGTTATTATTATTATTCTGGACCTACACACTGTACATGTAAGTATTTTGAAAGTTTGGCCTTCGTGGAAGCACGCTGAATTGAAACAAGGTCCTCAAAATGTTTTTTTTGCTTGGCGTTTATCTGTGGTTTGAAAAGCCCTCACTGTGCAATATGGGGCATTCTGAATGGTTTTTTATTCTTTATAATTTTTGTGGATTTGAAATAATTTTTGCGCGTATCGGCCCACAATTACGTTAGCTTGTGCATGGGGAGAAACCTGGAAGTGTTGGAGCTTGTGCAGGGCTTGACCTTGGCCCGGCCGTACATTTTGTCCTGAAATTTGTCAGGGCCTACAGTGGTGTATTAATATCCTCTTTGTGACTTGCTCTGCAGGCGATTGGAAAATGTGCAGTCGGCTTAGTGTAATACTATGGTCATCCTTTTTCTTTTCTTTTTTGATTGGGTAAAATAAAAACTTTGATGGAAGCACAACAAAATGATGCTTCCAGAATAAGGTTTTCCAGCCAAAATACCATGTTACGTGCACCATATCTGATTGGTATTCTGCTCATTTTTGCTAAGCACAAACTTTGTAAGCAAAATTGACTGTTTAAGCAGTTCTATGAAATTGGGCCCAGATTGTACCGGATCAATTGACTGTTGGAGTTTTAGAGACATTTTAATGATGCATCATGCCCAATGTATTGTGTCTCATAGACATTTTCTGAGTAAGAGTTACAGGCTGGAAAGCAGACTAGTGTACACACGACACTCTAGCTATTACGTGTACATGTACAGTATGTGCCACATAAACTGACTAATACAATGGAAGTCAAGTTCAAGGCTTGAGTAAAAGACTAATAACATCATAATATGATGCACAGGCTATTAGTGCACACCAGAGCAATGTAAAGTAGTTGACTTCTAGATGTGACAGGAAAGCCCTTAATCCAGTCGCATTTGGCTAAATCAACAAAAGGGGCTCAAAGTGTCTTGTACATACACATACACACTGTACATGTATAGTCACGTGTGGATTGTAATGTGTACTGAAGGCTGGGTGGTGATCTAAAGCAGCCTGTGGAAGGCTGTGATGACCTGTGCGAGACTGTGTGTACATTGTGCATTAACATGAATAGCGATAGTGTCTAGAACTACACCTTGCTAAACGTGGATGGATTTGACGTTTCTTTTAAAAATTACCAAAATAGTTTTGTTGCTGTTTTCTCAGCAAGTAGACGCTGGATTCAGCTGAAACTGTCACATGTGACTTTTATTGCTTCTTTCTTTTATAATTTTGCCAATAGATTTATAAGCATTACGTTGACCAAAACCAAATGATGACACTAACTTTAACTAAATTCTGACCAGATTGGTTAGATGGTGTTTTTGTATAAAAAAAAACTAGAAGACGGGATTGGAATCTACTCTTCATAAAACAATGATTTACATTCTTACTGCAGGTGGCTGGCTTCCCACTGTTTGATTGCCAGAAACGTAAAGCAAGCATACTTTGAAAAGATCAATGTCTAACCTGTATACATGTTGTATTTCCTGTTTCATAGTATTGTGCTTTGGGTATAAAATCAGTTATAGCATGAGGAGATTCAGCACAAGCGAACAACTCAAAATTATTCCTGATGTATAATTACAAAATCCCTGATAAAAATAAAGTGGAAATGTTAGTGTGTGATTTCACTGAAATGTGAACCCTGTTCTACAAGAAATCACTGGCCTCGGGCCTGTGTGAATATTGAGCCCTGTTGGTATGGTTAACAGGGTTTGCCCATAACTTTTTTTTTCAGTGGCTGGCCAGGAGGACCAGTCAAGTCATTTTGCTAGTCACTAGCTCTTTCACTATAGTCCGTAATGTAGGAAATAGGGATGCTTTTCAACATTGAACTAGCCAGCCGGACCACTTGGAGTTAATTTTTGACTGGTTCTCAGGAAATTTTGATTTGAAATGGAACGTTTCCAAGGGCAGTCAAGGCAATGACCAGAGGTGCCAAGGCAACGACCAGGGGCGCCAAGGCAATGGCCAGGGCACCAAGGCAATGGCCAGGGGCGCCAAGGCAATGACCAGGGGCGCCAAGGCAATGACCAGGGGCGCCAAGGCAATGGCAGGGGCGCCAAGGCAATGGCCAGGGGCGCCAAGGCAATGACCAGGGGCGCCAAGGCAATGACCAGGGGCGCCAAGGCGATTTGCCTCCTTGAAGTATCACATTGTAGGTCTAGCCCCTTTAACACGCTGCGTCAATTGCTGCACCATCTCCGTCCTGCTGTTTCTTCACACTCGGTTTGATACCCCCTTCTGGCCGGGACTAATTGTAACAAAGAGGCAAAGATATTAGAAGACGTGGCGATAGTCGGACAGATGTCAAATGCCCAAAGTACATGGTTCGTTTGTAATCACTCGTCTGTGACGAATGTTTAGATACATTATGAATTTGCAATCGTGAAACTTTTGAGTGAAAATCCCCTGAAAACATGAATGACAGTTATTCTCAATTTTTTTTTCTGAGTGAAAAAAAAAAAAGTGAGTAATGCAATGTACCTGTATGCCGAGTTACACACATGTAGCTCTTAACTTCAGGCATGCAACTTTTCCTCGGATCAGCTGATGTCCTCTTTTTTTATTCTCACTTTTACTGTTCAAAATTGAAAAATACTGTACAAAATCTTTGAAATTTTGTAATTTCCTCTTTTTTGGTGAAGTTACAGTTGCATGCCTTTAACTTTTGTCAGTGTCCAGCTAGGCAGCACCAGGGCCCAATTTCATGGAACTGCTTAAGCACAAAAAGATGCTAAGCCTAAGCACAACAAAATTATGCTTACCGGACTAAGGTTACCAGCCAAACTACCATTTGTGACTGGTGTCCTGCTCATTTCTGCTTATCAAAACAATCTTCAGCAATATTTTCTGCTTAAGCTGCTCTATGAAATTTTGGCCCAAGTGTAAATTCTGTTGGCCCATGGTTGGACTGAGGACTGCACAAGTAAACTGATTAGGCTTTAAATGGGATCAGGCATACCACAATAATCAGAGTCCAACAGTCTGGGTGTTGAGTTACTGAAGGGTTTTGGACTGAGGACTGCACTAGTAAACTGATTAAGCTTTACATGGGATCAGGCAAACCACCATAATCAGAGTCCAACAGTCTGGATGTTGAGTTACTGTATGGTTTTGGATGGAGAACTGCAACTGATCATGCTTTACATGGGATTAGACATGCTTGGACCATAATCAGAGTCATCATTATTTAGTGTGTTTGTTGGGCCACACAAAGTGCGTTTACTGTTCTTTGGCAATTACTGATTTTGACCGCATACTTAAAGTAAGAATGTTGATGAATACTGTACATTATGTTGATGTTACTGTACATGTACGTATAGGGGTTGACATCAGACAGTTTTTGCCTTGTTGTAATTTTATTGTGTTTTTATTTTGCACTTTTGTCAGGTTGTTTGGGTTCATTTGAGATTGCAGTCAAATGGTGGGTAATAAAGAAATGAGCATTTGGCTGGTAATCCCCATTCAATCATCAGAGAGCCAGTCACTGATGATAAATTTCATACCATTGGGTACCAGTCCTCCAGAGGGATAATATTTCTCTGCTTATTTTGGTGAGGTACAACATGTAGTATATAAGTCAATGTACAGCAGTGTTTTCCTCTGATGCATCCCGAAATGCTTGATGGTATTTTGTCACTTGCAATTTGCATGCACATGTGAGGCCAATAAAAAACACAAACACGTCCCTGCCCGCTTCCTTTTTTTTTTTTTTTTGAAGGATAATTTTTATTGATATCTGACAGTTTTTTTTATTTATTTAAATAAATAAGATCGTATTTTTAGACTTTAGCACACCGAAAAAACACAAATAAACGCTGGCAACCATTTTGAAAAATAGCCCAGCCGGTTGTCTTGAAATATGTGTCAGGCAGCAATCTTTTGTAAAACAGAAGAAGAAAAAAAGAAAAGGCCCTCTTCTTTCCTTTTTTTTTTGAAAAAGGCAAGACGCTAAACATGTTTTTGAAAATATTTTGCCTAATGCGCACTTGTGTTGTGATGCGGTGTGTACGGTTCGTTTAGGATCAGTGAACTGTGATTTTTGCCAATATTAAAGAAACAGGTTCACATATAATCAATCTGTCAGGCTCGGTGCTACCCTGGGCATTAGAAGTTTCGCCAAAAGTGCACATAAAACATTGGATGTTCCCTAATTTTTTACAAGCACGAAAGCCCGATGTTAATTTTTCAAGCGGATGTGCTTATAATGAACATTTTGTAAATGACAATAGTTTGTCCGTTTAGTACAGAACAGAAAAGAATTTTGGGTTGAACAGAACAAAATTGACTTGAGCGAGGTTGAACCTGCGACATCTGGATTAACGTGCCGGTGCTCACATCAACTGATCTACATGTACATGTACATGTACATGTACATCCCTAGTGTTGGCGGTCTCCGTATTTTGTCAATATCTTTGTTGGGGGGGGGGGTGTCCAGAAAAGAAATAAATTATTTATTTGTTTTTTGGGCAAATAGTTATAATAAAATTGAGACGTTTCATTTGTAGTTTTTTTTGTACAGTATAGTGAACAGCAAATTTTTATACAGGAGGTTTGTTATTTTAATTTGGTTTTTATACCTTGAAATGGATTGAAACTCTCTGTATTTTTGTTGAATTTCTTTGATTTTCTGTGTAAATTTAGTAAGCCAGAAAAGCTTCTCTATCTTAACACCCACTCTGTATAATTTGAAGGACAAGCTTTCATCTTCAAGTCAAGAAGATATTTGAAATATAAAGTACATGCACAAATGACCTTGACGACACAGCAAGTGACACAGCAGGTGACCTTGGTGACACAGCAGGTGACCTTGCATTTGACCTTACAAGGGGGGGTCACACCCGGGCTGGAATGCTTATTCCGGGAATTTCAGAAATGTTCTTGGATGTTTAAAGATGCTTTTAAGCAATTAAATCATACTTTTGTGACAACAATTTATGGTTTCGTGAGAACTGGCCAAAGGTTAACGCAGAGATGAAGGTCTCAAAGGCACTCCTAGCATCTGAGTTAAAGGCAGGGTATACTTTTGGTAATTGTCAACGACCAGTATCCTCACTTGGTGTATCCCAACATATGAATCAAATAACAAACCTGTGAAAAATTTTGGGCTTAATTGATCATCGAAGTGGCAAGAAAAATAATGAAAAATCAAATCAAAAACGGCCTTATTGCATCTAATAGAATAGGAGCTTTCAGATGCTTGAGAATTACTCTATGCCTGAAGCCTTTCTCAGATTCAAATATTTTGGTAAAAAATGTCCTCTCTCTCAAAAACTACATTACTTCGAAGGATGTTATTACTTCTCACAATGTTTTATAGTATCAACAGCTCTCCAGTGCTCTTAACCAAGTAAGCTTTTATGCAATAGGTATACCCTCCCTTTAAACATAAAAGCTTAACATATTGTAAAAAAAAATTCCCAGTTTGTTATTCCTTTTTTCCGTGCATCACAGAATCTGTGTACACAGTGCCAATAAACGAAGCGCACATTCACTGTACTTAATCATCCTAATTTGATGAAGAAGATGTGAAGCAAACTGCCCATCCAGAGATTAAAAATACAAAATTTATAACGTGCATACGAGGTCTACTGCCGAATGAATAATCTACGGCAGTGTTCTCTGAATATTTGTACAGTGTTCCATGTACAGGTTCTTGACAGCGACACCAATCATGTCGGTTTGAACGGAGCGCTTCATACAGGCATGCAACTTTTCCTCGGATCAGCTGATTTCCTCTTTTTTTATTCTCAGTTTTACCATTCAAAATTGAAAAACACTGTACAAAACCATTGAAATTTTGTATTTTCCTCTTTTTTGGTGAAGTTACCGTTGCATGCCTGTTCATAACTGCTTGACGTTTTTAATTGAAGAGTTGCATAATCGACGGCGGTGTTCTCTGAATATTCTATGTTCAGGTTTTTGGCAGCAACACCAATCATGTCGGTTTGAAAAGAGTGAGCCTTCATAACTGTTTTGTTTGACATTTTAATTGAAGAGTTACGGCTCAAACCGAGCTGTGTGAGTTTGACTGCCAAGAGTCAATTTCTGGAAATGTTTCCATTGGCAATTTTTGCGTGAGTGTTGATTTTTCTGAATAGGTGAAGAAGGCAAGGTAGCGCATGCCGGGACATGTGCTTTGCATGCATCCTGACTCGCATTCACCGCATTTACACTAAATCCAGAAAAGTGGAATGAGATTCAGCATTTTTATCACGATCACTGATCAAGATCGGGTGTCGAGTTTACACCAGTGCCTGATGCAGCTCTGATCCCACTTCTGATCACAGCTCTCACACAAAAACACAAACAAAATGCCCACCATTTTTAGCAAAACTGGAAGTGACCACATTGAGTTGCGGTGTCTGATCCACCTTTGCGTTTACACCCGTTTCTGGAATCCACTTTGCCGGATCTGATCCACCAATTGCAGGGTTAAACCCTCCTCAAAAGGTGGATTAGAATTGCAGGACCTTGAACTGGCATGTTACTCGGGTGGGATTCGAACCACCGACCTTTGCCATTCTAGAGCAGATGTCTTACCAACTAGACCACCAAGATTGCCCGCTAGCTAGAGACAGTTTGAATACTATGTTTTAGCAGTGGGTACCGAAACAATTTAATCCAGATAATAAATTTGCACCGGGGACAAAGAATGTTAACTGGTTTTTACCCTAACACCGATGTATGTAAAGCACTGTATACTCGGTGCTTTTCCGAGTTCTGTGAAAAGGAAAAGGAAAAGTGGAAGTTGTTAGCAGGAAATTGCTAAGCAACATTTTCCGCTTAAGCAGCTCTATGAAAGTGGGCCCTGCTCAGAACACTCTCATGTTTGCTGTACATGTACCTACATGTAGTAGTTGGCTCGGGACACAACCGAGGGGCCGTCGTGGCCGTCACGAAACTAAACTGAATAATATTCAACGGAAAGATTTTGAATGCTCGTCAGTTGTAACTGAAAACCCAAAGGATATTCTAAACTCTGTGAGGTTAACTGGTGATCGATTATCCTGGAATACTCTGTATAGTAGAGACTGAGTGATTAGATATTCATTCAGCATTGCCTTGCTGATGTTGTTCCTGTATGCAGTTTTTTGTTTCCCCTCTTCTTTTTTCTCGGTATCCTTTGCCCTTTTTTTTCTTCTCCTCGGTATGCCAGCGTTCTCCCTTAAAGGAACGTTACAGAATTGGTTTTTGCTAACAAAACAGTTGCTGGCAGTGTAATCACTTTATGTAATCCACCATATACATAAACTGACAAACCTGTAGAAGTTTGAGATCGATCGGCCATCTGGGTCACGAGAAAATAGTGCAAAACCGATTACAAATTTGCATGTGTTACATGTATACAATGCATGAATAAAACGCTCATGAGCGATAAACTCCAATCGGAAATTAGTTTGATTTATTTCTCATCAAATATGGCATTTCAGACAGAAATATTTCTAGGGATGTTTTCTACTATCATCATCACTAGATCGTGTAAGTTTTATGTAAATCTGTGATCAAAAGTATATTTTACAATTACCAATTCTGTAATGTTCCTTTAACAGTGGTCCGCTGGCCAAATGCCAGTTAAAAACACCTGAGGACCAGTCAAAAGTCTCTCCAAGGTTAGTTCAGTGTTGAAAAGCATCCCTATTTCATCTGAAGTATGGACTTGTGAAAAAGCTGGTGGACCAGTGAAATGACAAGCTACATGTAACTGGTCCTGCCGGCCAAGGGCACCGCTGTAGGGGTATATTAATAGGGATTTCAAATGAAATATCTTTTCTTTCACATTATTCACTGCCCAAGTGGTCTGGCTGGCCATTTTAGTGTTACAAAGCATCCCTTTTATATTTGAAGTATGAACTAGTGTTGGAGCTGGTGGGCTAGTGAAATGACAAGCTAACTGATCCTGCTGGCCCGTCGCAAGCAATGTTACGGGCAAACCCTGTATGCTTTGCCAGAAAAAAAAAAGTCATTCCTATTTCCGACGGAACGTATTGTATACAACTACCAAGGCATTAAAAGAATCCATACTCTTGTGCGTAGATGAACCGCACCTGCTCTCGGGGTTCGTCATAAAATTCTGAAATTACGACACATCAACGACTTGATCTTGCCACACAATCTAGATCGCTAGTGTGACGCTCGCAAAAAATTGCCAAATTTCTCGCTGCTCTTTTTTTTTTGCGCCCAGTATAATTACAACACAACTGGGATTGTCAGTTTCAAAATGCAGGCTTTAGGCTGCTGTTTTATGGTGTTTTTTTTTTTTTCATTTTTTATTATCGGTACTGGAATTCTGTGGAAGAGGGCTTTACTGCGTACTGTATGCTAGTCTGAATTACCAGAGAATCTCCACTGGACATGCTGGACTGAAGGTAGCTCAGAACCTACATGTACAGTGGACAAGGAATATCGTGGACAAGGAATATCGTTTATAAGACCCAAAATACGTCTTTGTTATTGGTACATATTTGCTGGTATTCGTGGAGGAGGTTTGGATTTTGGATATTGAAAAGTGTGTTTGGAAAAAAAGACAACCACTAGACTGCAAGATTTGTGTTTGGTTTCTGACCCAATACGAAAACTGCTGGACTCCAGTGGGTATCCGGCTGAAATTGTTTGGTTGTGGGTTTACTGGCCCAATGGTAAAACGACTGGAACCTGGCCAGTGGTCCACAGGTCCAGGGGGTATTTCGAGCCGTGGCTGGACTTGTTTGGTTGTAGGTTTTACTGGCCAAACAGTAAGACTGCTGGACTCTGGCCAGTGGTCCAGTGGGTATTTTCAATCCCTGGTTGGACTTGTTTGGTTGTAGGGTTTACTGGCCCAACAGTAAGACTGCTGGACTCTGGCCAGTGGTCCAGTGGGTATTTTCAATCCCTGGCTGGACTTGTTTGTTTGTGGGGTTACTGGCCAAACAATAAGACTACTGGACTCTGGCCAGTGGTCCAGTTGGTATTTTGAGCACATGGGAAAACCACACTCTGTAGTGCAGTACATTAAATTAACACTCAGGGGGATCCACTCCATCAAGTTAAACATTTCTGCATCATTATGTACAGTCTGCACTTTCTTTATTGTAGTGTCACACAACAGTTTTTTTTTCAATTATAAAAAAAAGAGGGAAAAAAAGCAATTTAAAAAATAACTGTACATAAAACAGCTGTTGAGAGTCTTTTATCCATCAGTGTTTGGCCGTATCTCATATCAGTCTCAGTACCATCTGGGGACACATCGTCAGAATTGTATGCAGTCGAGCATTTGACACCTTGTTTTAGCAATCAACGCCCAACTGCTAAGCGTAGGACGACATTTTTTTTGTGCTGAGCAAGTTCTCATTTCGCTGTCGTGTAAACTGCTGGTTGTTATGCAGTCGACTCTTCATGTGATGAGGATGATTTTCTCGGTTTGGGTTTCTCTGCGTGGAGAATTGCGAAACACAGTCATGGCACTTTCTGTCTTATTTGTTGACAAACTGCCGTTGCATGCCTTGTTTTGGAAAGTCAGAAGTTCAAAATTAAGCATTTTTGTTGATGCGCGGGGAAATATCTGCGGGATGGTCTTGAACCAACATTTTACTGCATTCTCGGTAGACGTCTTCATCCATTAGGCTTGTCTGATGATAAGAGGAATGGAGATTTGTATTAACTGTCTTTGCCGCCTTCTCCAGGCCTTGGTGCGCAAGGGGGTGGGAGGTTAAAACACAAATAATATTCGCATGAATTATTGCTTATCAAGATTTGTACTAAGGATACAATACATAATTTTTCCAAAATACCACACAATTTAAACTTCCCGTACTTTGTCCCAATCTAAACATGTAAAGCTGTCGGTGTACGAAAACAAAATTGCCATGGATTGATAGCAATTTATTGCAATTCCCACGCAAAATTTAGGGTTTTTTTTTCGTTTTTTTTCCCTTCTCATTTCCACTGTTGTTTTCTGTCTTGTGATGACAACAGTCCTCCTCTGTTTACATTCTGTTTCTACAATGTACACCCTCTTACAATGTCCTTAGATCAAGGCTATTCAATTATCTGTAACTAACCCTGACGTTTCAGAAAATATTAATTAAATATAATCCTAAGTCTTTAATAAGTGATTCCGTGGTTGTCCTCATCCGCTTCAATTTCATTGTCTTTTCCCGGTGGCCTGTACCGTCAAATTATATTTGGAAAAAAAAAAAAAATCCTCAGACTCAGACTCGTCGCTTAATTAAGTGCACGAACGAAAAGCCGCAATCATCAGACTGTACAGTATTGTAGTTTTTTTTCCCGGTTTATTTATTGGATTTCATCGCGACGAGTAAAAGATGCGGTGGTGGTTATCACTCGGCAGACGACGTGGATGAGTTATCACTTCTTCGAGACGCCTGGGAGCGGTTACAGCAGAGTGACTTGCTGCATCTGCCGGTCGGTTTGTCAACACGCAGCTGTCCGGTAATGGATGTCGATGGAAATCGCATTTAATCGGACAATGGAGACGGAGAGAGTGCGTATCACTTTTGCGTTGGATTATTCCGCGGGAATTCTTTCGAGTTTGCGAGGCTTGGGGTGTTAACGGGTCACTCGGGTGTGTCGCGGGAGGAATGCCAACCAGTTTGATCAAGATGCCACGCCCATGGAGGTACAGTGCTCATTGTCACATCTTACTTTTCACTTCACAATCTTTAGTACAGTGTGTAACTTCGGGAGTGGAGGCAAGCGTGAGGGTTGGCGGATGTAAATAAACAGCCAAGGGTGAGCGCGGAGTCGACGCAACAAATGTAAAATGGCGCCTGGCATACCTGTGTTTAAAAAGTTGACAGGGGAAAGAATCTATCTTGACAGACCTGTTGCATGTAGCGTTTATTTTTTTCCCTCACTGGTAAAGGAAACTTTTAGGTGGAAAATGTAGTCTTGTGCCGAAAAGGGTCACTTTTTACAACACTGCATGAAGCAGGATCTGTATTTTGTATTTGGTAGCACAAATTTCTTACTATCCATGCATTTGCTGACAACCTACTGCAGTTACGTTTATCCCGAACAGGTGCCTGAGGGTTTTACACATGTAAGCTGCTCTGTAAAATTAGGCCCAGGTTCACAGAATTGTAAGCAAGTACAACATGTCGGCTGCATGTTGTACTCACATAAAAATGGAAGCAGGTCTTTATTTCATGCACAACTCTCGGCCAATGATTGCTTTTTCGTTGGACCCCGGTGTGGGTACTATTTGAGCAGTGACTTCATGTGCAATTCTGCTGTATTACATTGTTTGTACAGTTCTGTGTACACAAATTTGACTGGTAAAGCTGTTGATACATTGCAGGTGTAGGTCAATTGCAACTTATAAATGAATAAATGATTTTTGCCTGGTTTCCAGGATTTTCTCAATTTTCTTGAAAGAAGTAAGAGCAGTCACCATAGGGAGAAAGAAAAAGTCCACATTGTGTCCAATCCTGTCGTTTTGTATTTCTGGTGATGCACAAGAGTCTGTAAACCTCCTGCATTGTAACGTCTGGGAGGTTCTGGAACCCAGACCCATAAAGGGGGAACCCAGACCAATAGGCCATTTTTAGGGATTTATAAGTATAGGACTGTTTTGAAGCCTTGACCTTTTTCACGCACATCACACGCGGTGACTGTACCACGCTCACCGTTCTAGGAGACAGCAGGTAAGCGAGTAAACGCCGCGTCGCCTAAGCTTCGTGCTACACCGTATAACACACATGTAGGGACATTGACTCCCAAAGCGGCGTAACCAGGATGATTGTGATCGTGACATCAGGTAAACTGGGTCAATAGTTGAAAGGCGTTTTGAAAAACCCGTACGTACTCTTGGTAGTAATTTCCAGTGGCTTAACCAACCATTCAGCTGCACAGGTTGTATGTGATAGAGCAGCTGTGCGCAGAAACGTACAGTCACGTATCTGTGTACAGTGGAGATGGATTCACTACGTGAGGCCCTATCGCAAGCTGGCGGCTTAGTGCCTCATTCGAAACCATGTGGATGATATTGAATGGTCACACAGTAGGAGGGTTTACCCTCCTACTGTTCACCTACAAAAGCTTTGGAGCATAACTCTGCTCAACTACAAATGCATACAATTTGTTCTACATAGAGTGACAGTTAATAGGCTATACCCACTCACAAGCTTTTTTTCTAAAGACTTGGAGATATAGTGGGTGCAAAACTGAAAGATCATGCTCTGTAAATTTATGCAGTGGTTTTGCCAAAACTTTGGAATGTAGTGCTAACATTTGCTGTTGATCGATATGTAAAAGGGTATCAGGGATTGATTGTGTTCAGCAATTTTGCATAGTGAAATTTGGGTCTGGAATGCCCGGGTGTTTTGAAAAAAATCCTGGGGAGAACCCTGCCCTCCTCCTCACCTTAATCGTATGGTGTGTATGCTTGCGAAATTGTTGAACCAACCCTGATAGTGATAGCTTCACAGTGATCAACATTTATAAATGAGTTCTAGGTAAAGACAAAGGCGTCAATATTTGAAATCAGCTGTCGAACGAGACACGCTGCCTCCGCCTGCGTGGCTATTGATTTAATGTGCGATCATGTTGTACCCAACCAACTTGATATTTACCAATATTGTGTAATGCACACACTGCACAATAAGCCCTCAGATCAGGACCATGGTCAGATGGTCAGACACACCTGTCTGCATAATGTGTATTATCATAATCCTGGGGCCCCCAAATTTGCTTAGCACACAAACATCTTGCTTAGCAGATATACATGTAGGTTCCTGCCTGCATAATGTGTATTATCATAATCCCAGGGCCCCCAAATTTGCTTAGCACACAAACATCTTGCTTAGCAGATACAGGTTCCTTCCTGCATAATGTGCATTATCATAATCACAGGGCCCCCAAATTTGCTTAGCACACAAAATCTTGCTTAGCAGATACAGGTTCCTTCCTGCGTTAACTGTCATAATCCCAGGGCCCCCAAATTTGCTTAGCATACAAACATCTTGCTTAGCAGATACAGGTTACCAGATGAAGTGTCAAAGTACATGTATGTAGCTTGGTTGTAACTGGTGCCCTGTCTTGTCTTTGCTCAGCAAAGAAATGGCTAAAGCTGCATTTTTTGGTTTATTACATGTAGACTTAAAATGAAGCTGGGTCCAGAGGTCACTTCAAATGTAAACATCCTTTACTTGTTCTTTGTCCAGGTACGTTGTACAAACTCTTGATTCAATTTGCAAGCTGCGAGCCCTCTTTGGTTCTGATCGACATTTACGTGCACAATCTTCTCCCTCTCTTCGTAGGCATGAAACTTTTTAGCTGGACAGCTGATTTTTGCCTTTTTCCCCCTTCTTTTTTGGGGCCATAGAAAACTGTCAGTTTAGTGTGGAGGCAGGCAAAAGCAAAGTTGTTTACTGTGCTTCCTGCCTAAGCACAAAAAGTAGCTTAAGCCCAACAAAATTATGCTTACCAGACTAAGGTTCCCAGCCAAACTGTACAGTTTGTGACTGGTATCCTGTTCATTTCTGCTTAGCAGGCAATTGTTAAGCAATATTTTCTGCTTAAGCAGCTTTATGAAAATGGGCCCCGATTCTGTGTTTGTACTTTGTCTGTGCCTCTGACAACGTCTTGGTTTGATTCATCAAAGGCTGCGATCACCCTGTCTCTATTTTTAAGTACACGTACGCACTGCATGCTTGTAATGCAGCCATTATATTTGAGCTAATCCATCAAGCCAAAGGTTCAAATATTTATTCTGGTGCATATGGTCCTTCTTAAAGAGGGGATATAAGAAAACAGGCAAATTATGTAGATTGAAATCCCTTCCCTTTTTATTGGGGGGGGGGGTGCGGGAAGCCAAAATGATTCCAATAAATTTAATTGAGCACAAAGTACAATGAATCTTTGGACTGATCAAAAAATAAATCTTGGCCTTTCTGTTTTCAGAAAGGTTGCTACACGATGTACTAGGTAATCAGAGCTTGTATGAAATATGAAGAAAAAAATCAGATATGAGAACTTGTTCACAAGTTTTTGATCAATTTCAATCATTCAGATTGATATCACAACAAATTGTAAAACCACAAAGAAATTCCAGTTATCAGTTAAATGAAAAGAGGGAATCGACAGATTTGAGATTTCAGTCAAAATGACAGAAAAGGGACTCAGTATTTTTGTATGAGGGGAAAAAACTTTTTGTTTTTTAATATCCCAGCATCTGGATCGGTTGCTATGATACGTCTACGTAGGTGATGCTCGCGATTTATGGATATGTGACAAGAGGCAGATTTCATCTTTCTGGCAGTTGTCCAATGTCTTGTTTTGAAGCCTTCAATCATCTGCATGGTAAATTACGTTCCCAACCGATCTTTTCTCCCGAAAAAAAATAAAAATTGAAGGACGTTCGCACATTTTAAGCATTTTTTTTACACGGTGGACATTGTCAATATGGGTTGATGTTTGTAAAACTAAAGTAAGTTCTGGGGCTTGTACAAGCATGTGATGTTCCTTGGACAAACTTCTGTGGCACTCGCCCTATGCCAACGCTGGGCGCTTCTTGGTGGCCGTTAAAGGTAGGGTCAAACATGTACTTTGGTAACGACCCCCAAACAAAAATATGTAATTTTTCTCCGAAAGCTAACTTTTTATAAAGCTGGTGATGGTAGTGAGCATCCCGCGAAATTATTGCATCTGAAATGCCCCCTGTTGTTTAGAAATCAAAAAAGACATTTAATGAATATGAGAACGGACTCATGCGTGAATCGTTTTTTCCAGATTTGAGGTTTGGTGTCTGTTTACGAATGCTGCTGTTTGAGATGCAGTTGGTACGCGCTGTCACCTCACCATTAAACATGGATGGATTGGATGTTCTTGTGAAAATACATGATGTGTTTTTTTTTTTGCTGTTTTCTCAATAAGTAGACACTGTGTTCAGCTCAAGCTTTCATAGGTGACTTTGATTGTATCTTTCTTCATAATTTTGCCAATAAATCAGTATTACGTTGACAAAAAACAAACGATGACCCTACCTTTCAAGTGAAGAAAACCAAAACATCAGCCATGACCGCACTGTAACGTGATGTTTAAGCATCCTGTACATGTACATCCTTAGTACACGAAGTACTGAAGTGACAAGTTTGTATACATTGGTTTGCGATAACACCATGTGATAATATTTACTTGGCTTTGTAGATTTTTCCTGTAAGAGCTGTCAAGCTATTTATCTTACGTCTGCTACGAAATACATTAGGAATTAGGAAGACATTACCAAGTTTAAATAAGAACTTGTCCTGCTGGTTTTTTTTTCCCACTTTGTGCGGAGTAATTTAGGCGAATTCAGAGGAAAACCAGGGAGAAAAAAGTGGATCAAGGGGACCTCTTGTCATTAGCTGCCACGCAATGAGGTATATTGGTGTCTTTATCGTTGTAGAGACTGTCTATGAATAAAGACTTGCTACATTATAATGATCTGTCACTTTCCAGTGTAGCGCATCTTTAAATATTAACTAAGTCAATTTCAGGGCTACTGTTGATAGATGGTGGATGATAGCAGCGACACTGACAGGTCCGTGTTCTTGTGTAAATGTAGATGTCTGGCTAATTATTAAAAAGTATTGTTTCTCGTAAGAGAACTGTAAGGTTAAAAAAAAGGGCGACTCTTTTTTTTTTTTTTTTTTTTCTCTCCCCAAGATTCTGTGTGGAAGGCTCTCTTTATTGACTTTGTCTTAGAATAGTGGGAGGTACTCTGAGAAGCGTGACAAATAGACCGATCCATTAAGCCCCACCCCTTTAGCATATTGACCAATCACAGCATTGGCTGCCTCACCACTGCACACGTGTGCAGCACATGTGCGTCTCTCCAATGCCACACTCGCGACATGAACGTGCGCGCTTAAAGTACGCGCGCACGCATGTTTACTTTTCTAATGGGATTTTAGCGTGTCGGACTTTGTCGGACTTTCGGTGGCGTATAGCCAAGGTTGTGATTGGTCAACACGTAAAGGGCGGAGCTTAATGGATCGGTCTATAGCACCTTTTTAGAGTACACGGCCAGCTTTGATAATTTTCAACAACAACAAAACTATCAGTATCTTCAACAAAGTCTTTTAGAGCATCACTTGTCTGTTACAAACAATTTTGTGATTCTATTTTTAATTTTTTGTTTTATAAAATAAACAAAATCACTATATCAATATTTTCAATAATGCCATTTAGAAGCATCACTTTTTTTCAATTTTTCAATTGTATTTAAATTTTTTGTTTTTTAATAAAATAAAAAATCACTCAACTTAATTATCTTTTCAGGTATGAAAAAAAAATTAAAGAGAGAAACAGTTTTTTTTAAAATCACTGTGGAAGCATCACTTGTCTGGCACAAAGTTATTCAATTCTATTTAAAGGAAAAAAGTAATTAATAAAAAAAAAAAAAGTCACTCAACTTTTTTTTCAGATTGATTAAAAAAAATTGTTTATGAGAAGGAAAAAAATAATAGCAATCAGTGTAGAAGCACAAGAGGGTTTCAAAATAGACACAATATGAGTATTAAGTACTCCAGGGTAACGAGGTTGTACATGTAGGCGCAACTTAATTTTACCAAGTAATACATGTAATAATAATAATTTATTCTTGATATAGCGTTTTACATGAAATCTCGAAACGCTGTACAGGAAATCACAACAAAATATTCAGTAAACCAGTAAAACAGTAATCAATATATTTAAAATAGTTATATACCATAGAGTAAAAGCACCCAATGAGACTTTAAAAACCCACAATCACAAAAAAACCTTGTTAAGCATTTAAAAGATCCCATCTTAAAGGCAAAACCTAGATTCTGTACAGGCTAGGCGGGGCCAAACATCGTCTACTCAGAGCAGTTGACATTTGGAATGGTTGTACTAAGTACCAATTTGCAGTTGCTTGATTTAATTTATTGTTAGTTAGCATTTTGATTGGCCGCTTTTTTTTATATTATTTAGGGTCAGTTGATCGTGTAATGTCAGTTGATCGGGTAAATGGATGGTGTGTTTATCGCCGGGTCCCTGGTGTGGCACGTTCATGCGGAGTCTGCCTGCTCTCCTTGATTCTGCAGAAAAGTTCCCTGAAACATTCATGGATATTCTTCCTACTTTATTCTGATTTTCGATTTTTGTTTGCCCTTGGAAAAAAATCAGACAAATTGTACTTAAATATTCTGAAATGTCCATTGAAGCCTACACACAGGTCAGCCTTTGTACTCAATAAAAATCAAATATCACGCCTGCTGATACTAGTAAACCAATCTTTCGTTGTTTCTGATCCACAGATTTTGCAAATCTCCCTGATTATAGAAACTGATTCTCTGTTCATGTTGGATGTAATTCTAAATATCTCCCTGATGTTGCACCAAAATCTACCTGAGGCCCTCCTTCCTTTTTTTCAAAAATGGCATAGTGCTGAACATGTTTACAAAAATTATTTGTGCCTAATAAAAGCAACAATGATAAATAATTAATTTAAAAAAACTGTTCGCTTTACTTGTTTTGCGCCCTCGTTTCATTCAAACGGTCAGAAACACTGTTAAAGGCACATTACAGAATTGGTAAGAAAAAAACTTGTAAAATATACTTTTGATCACAGATTTACATAAAACTTACACTGTCTAATGATGATGATAGTAGAAAACATCCCCTGAAATATTTCTGTCTGAAATGCCATAGGCCTATTTGATGAGAAATGAATAAACTAATTTTCCGATTGGAGTTTATCGCTCAGTGAGTGTTTTATTCATTTGTTGAATCTATATGATTTCATGCAAATGTGTAATCGGTTTTTCACTATTTTCTATGACCCAGATGGCCGATCGATCTCAAACTTCTACAGGTTTGTCAGTTTATGTATATGGTGGATAACATAAAGTGCTTACACTGCCAGCAACTGTTTTGTTAGCAAAACCAATTCTGTAATGTTCCTTTAATTTGGTCGTCTTAGGTTCAGTGCATTCAGCTCAGGTTCTGGCGGCCGAGTTAAATACAAGTGTGAGATCGGCTCCTGGGCGTGAAGCTTGTGTACTCGATCAAGGCACTTCATTCCTTCTCAACACCCAGCAGTGAAATTGGTACCTGTGAAGGAAGTGATTGTTGATGTGTGGCTGACACCCTGTTTTTTAAATTTGTTTATACCGTCTTTAGAATAGCCAATAAGTACCTAGTAATGAACAGGGTCCAACTCTTCCTGATTCTGTAGAGAGTTCCTTGAAAATGAACCAATCTGTCAATGTTCCGAGAAACAATTTTGACCTTATTAACGAAGCTTATCCCTAAAGTATGCTGAATGTACATTGTAATTCTAAATTTCTCCCTGATTGCAAGATGCAAATGTGTAGGCTGCTTTGGACCATTGCCAAAAGGCAAAAAAAAAAAAAACATGTTTAGCGTCCTGCCTTTTTGAAAAAGAAGAGGAGGCGGGCCCCTTTTTTCTTTAAGTGGCAGCTTGACACTTTTTTTTCTAGACAACCGGCCGGGCTATTTTTAAAGATGGTTGCTAGCTTTTTTCTGTGTTTTTTTCTATGTGCTATAGTCAAAAATGCAATGTTTATGTATTTAAGAATAGATTTTTGTTGTCAGAGATGTAAAAAATTATTCTAAAAAAAAAAAGATAAAAAAAAAGGAAGCGGCCTCTCAAAAGGAAGCGGGCGGGGATGCTAAACATGTTTTTTTTTTTTTTTGGCATAATGTGATAATAGTCCATGGATGTCTAACAGTCCCATAACAAGTTAAGCTTCTAATGGAGGTCTCATTAGGGTTGTTGATGTATCAATTACTGCCCTAATCAGTCTCAGGGCTGCTGGCCTGTGCTGGGTACCCATGAAAGGTGTCAGTTTATTTCATAGTGTACTTAGACAAAGGCTGTAAGCACAAAAACTTGCTAAGCACAGAAAAATATTGCTCAGCAGAAACGGGTAACCAGCGCAAGTTCCATAAAGTTTACACTGTTGTGACTGGTACCCCACTCAATTTCCGCTTCATACCAAATAAATTTGCCAGGCAGTATTTTCTGCTTATGAAATTGGGCCCAGGGAAATTTGTTACATGTACATGATTACTTGAGAAATGAGTTACCAGCCACCATGGTGTTATTTGTAAAAAAAAAAAACCTGTTAAGCACGGAAATATTGCTTAGCACAAAATATGGCATTAGTAGTGTTTACATACATGACATCATACAAAAGATGGTGTTGAAAGGTCAACTCTGTTGAAGCCCCTCTGGCTGGCTAGCGCGGTAGCGCAGTGTTGCACCATGGTTGCACACACACTGCGTGCTGTAACACTCCACATGGATGAGTGCTTGCAGAATTTAGCAAAAGCAATAACATTTTTATTTTCCCCCCTCAATGCTCATAACGATGTCAACCCTTGATGCTCAGTCCACGCATGCAAGGATTACTGACTGCTATCAGAGTAGTCCTCCTGATGAAGAAACAATCTGCTCCAGAGAGAGAACAAGAAAGAGAGAGAGAGAGAGAGGAATAATTTAAAAGAAAGAAAAAAAATCCCCACATGGGAAATATGTGGTTGATTCACCCGTCCTTCATAATGCGCTACAACAACTCCCATCAGTCCACCAGCTACATTATACATTATCCACACCAATATGGTTTTCTCATAATTACCTGCCATGGTGTTTAATGCAAGTGTAGGCATGTGTAGTATGGATTACTCTTATGCATCCTTGCCAACAACCACCCCCCCCCTCCAGTTGAGGTGATTGTTATTATTAAACAGTGATTAAACTGATGTTTTTTTGTGTGTGTGTGTGTGTGATTTGAAGCGATGGGCTTTGCTTGATTGAGTCTACCTTGTAATTTGAACATGGATTCTTCATCAGCAACAGACTGAGGAAGCTGTAAGTGGTGTATGCCTACAAGTGTAGACAATCAAGGGGGGGGGGGGAGGGATAATAACAGGTGGTGGTGTACTCCTACATGAATATAGGAATTTAATAGAGTCCTTGTTTTACATGTAAACGTCTTCTACTGCAAATATGTATAGTACATCAGGGCTCGCCCTTAACACTAGCCCGGCGTACATTGTCTAGTAAAAAATTCTATGGGCTAGTAAACACCACTTCTCAACTTGCCCTGTGGGCTACTAAAAACTGTGCAACCTACTTGTTTAAAATGCTAATTTCTTCCTTTTCGAATGTGAATAATAAATGTATAAAATGTGTTAATCGTTATTGAGTGTGTGAATTTAACTTCATTTGATCATTACACTGGTAGTGATCGTTAACATTAACACATAAAAACAATTACATTTATGGCAATTCCTGTGTAAAATCTGGGCTACTTAAACTTCCTGGGGGCAAGTAAAATACACAGTTTACTGGCCCGGCGGGCTACTTTACAAAAAGCTTAAGCGCAAGGCCTGTACATGTACATGTACACTGTACATGCAGCAACAGTTTTTAACCAGGGCCAACTCTCATAGAGCTGCTTAAGTAGCAAAAGCAGCTGAGCACAAAAAAATTATGCTTACCAGAATAAGGTTACCAGCCAAACTACCATGTCACATGTACAAGTTGTGACTGGTATCCTGCTCATTTCTGCTTAGCAAAATAAATTGGTTAAGCACTACCGGTAGCACTCTATATTAGCGCTGGCTCACCAATAATATAGCCAGCAAACATTGTCTTGTAAAAACTGCTATGGCTAGTAAACACCATTCTCACTTGCCCAGTGGAGGTAAAAAAACTGCCCAATCTACTTGTCCATATTTCTGTCTTTTTAGATGTAATTTTTTTTTTTTTTTTTAAGTGTTGGTTGTTTTGAGTAATTGTTGTTGAGTGGTAACTTATTGACCACCGTTGTAATCAGCACCATAAAGAAGACACATTTATGACTCGAGAACACTCTAAAACACCTAGATGTTGTCACCGTTCTATTTGATATTGTAGGTTTCCCCCCCCCCCTTTTTTCTGAGTGAATTTTTAGTATTTTGACGAGAAACTAGTTTCATTTTTTTGTTCTTTTCTATTTGATGTTGCAGGATAACAGCTCGTGTTTCTCCAGGGGTTTGCAAACGTTCTTATAGATCCATGGAAACCATACAAGACCCATATGGTAAGATTTCTCCTCTTATGCATCTAGGGCAAAAAATGCAAACTAAGGCAAAATAAAAAAAATTATGTTTAGCGTCCTGCCTTTTTGAAGAAAAGGAGGAGGTGGTCCTCTTTGGCAGATGCAGGGAATTGTAACTTTATATAAAGGGTAGTGTACTGTGGATAATCCACTATAAACAGTTAAGTTATTGACAAGTGCAGAATGGATACATTGTATTACATTGTGTATAAAATAAAAGATACATCTTGTACTTTGTATTACTTTGTGTTTGTCAACCAAAGGGGGTCACAAATTTGACCTACATGTTTCAACCATTGTTTGTGTACAATGGGATTATGATGAGATTACATGTACATTGTGATATTATGTCAATACTTCTAGCTGATAGAGAGCAGGCCTCGAACTTCGCCAGCGCACCACAGCAATTGCTGTGGGTGCTCTAAAAAATACCTTCAATACAAATTCAAATTTTTTCTCATTGGGTGCCCTTCATTTGGGGGAAATTGCCGCGCCCTTTTTGAAAACGAGACTGGAGGCCTGAAAGAGTCCTTAATTGTTTGTATCTGGTGCACTGTAGATGATGCAGGCTCACGGACACCAACCTTGGTTGGTGGCCGGCCGCTGTTAATGGCCCAACCAGAGAAGCTGTCTCAGCAAATTACTAATAGACCAAGGCCCAATTTCATGGCTCTGCTTACCGCGGATTTCTGCGCTTACGTATCATATAACTATGTGCTACAAGGGTTCCGTAAGCGCAGAATTCCGCGGTAAGCAGAGCCATGAAATTGGGCCCAATATGCACATGACGCGATTTGAGTAGGGCGCCCTCGGCTAGAGATCGAAAGAAGATATCCCATTGGCTGATCCTGTACGCCGCGCGTACATAGCTGTGCGGTTTTCACTGTTTTCATCATTGTTTTACCTCTAAGATGGCGGCTGGATGACGTCAATGCATAAGGTCTAGCAGGGTTCTGCCCACAGTGGTCGGTTCCGGAAAACCCGCCTGGCACTCAGGATTCCCGAACTAGCACTGTCAGGATTTTCTCTGTTTCCGACCACCACACATTTTCAAAAATGTTTAAAATGACACTTGCAATTTCCTTTCAAAGGTTTTCAACCAAATGTGAAATTGGGTATTTACCAGTTAAAAATGGTATCCGAAGCCATGAATTTTGAGTACTTCTTTGATTTGAGTCTATTTGTAATAATCTACCGTGTAACTGATCCATCTCGCAATGGTTTCCAGGAAAACATTTTTCCACCAGTAACATGACTGAAGAAATCCTGGGCAGAACCCTGTATTAGTGCATAAATCTCACTCAAATATCATTAATTTACCCGCACCCATCCAGATAAGCCCATTTTCATTGCATTTCGCATCAGTTAAAAGGAACAACCCAAACGGCTTACACTGAAATTGTTTTTTGAGTTGATAAGTATTATTAGTTATTAAATTACTCTCAAATGATATTTCAGTTAACAAAAAATTTATCAAAAATGCAGGTATCCTTTTCCGTCCATTTCTGATGGCAATGGAAGCGGATTGTCAAACATCGGATGAATCAACCCAAATCTGTTGTTAATATTCTTTGTCCATTCACATGTTGAACACTTTTTTGGGTGGTTTCGGGTATTTACAAAAACATTCCAACCGTTAGAAAAAAAACTGCTAAGGTGGCGGATGTGTAGTGGTAGTGGTACACTTTATTGTCGTGTTACCTTCCTGGAAATACCCTGGTAAAAAAAAGAAGAAAAAAAAAAGGTATGACATAATCTCTTCAAGCCCATATTGAAAACAGTATTTTGCAAAGGTCATGCTGTGTCAATAATCTTGAACAATCGCATTTGGCTAGAGTCTATGGAGCCCCCCTTGTGGACTATTACTGTAAACATCGGTGTACGATGACAGTTCCAAAACTCTCCATGGTTGGGGGTTTTTGATCTTGTACATGTAGATGATGTCGCAACCAGATCACGGCGACATTGTTCAGTGAACGTTTCTAAAGGTTCCAACAACACCATCATCTGCAGGGTGCATGCACTTATCTTGATCAAGCTTTGAAAATAGCGCCCTCTGTTGGCTGAAAAGTGCCCCAATTTAAAAAAAAATTTTTTTTTACATGTGTTTATATACAGTTGTTGATGGCTTTAAAGTGCAAGATTTGGGGGGAATGAATACGGACAAAGATAAATCCTAGTAATATATTTTTTTTCAAATGGTTAAAAAGTTTATGATTTTTTTTATAGGAAGTGTTCCTAAAGAGACACTTACAGACCTGATACTTTTGATACACGTGTGACGTACTTCAAGAAGGCAACACAGGTATTGCCTCCATGTCCCTGGTCATTGCCTCGGTGCATTGCCTCCATGTCCCTGGTCATTGCCTCGGTGCATTGCCTCCATGTCCCTGGTCATTGCCTCGGTGCATTGCCTCCATGTCCCTG
This sequence comes from Pycnopodia helianthoides, assembly GCA_032158295.1. Lineage (NCBI taxonomy): Eukaryota > Metazoa > Echinodermata > Asteroidea > Forcipulatida > Asteriidae > Pycnopodia > Pycnopodia helianthoides. Next base: position 2,359,520 of record CM063262.1, read on the forward strand.
GTCATTGCCTCGGTGCATTGCCTCCATGTCCCTGGTCATTGCCTCGGTGCATTGCCTCCATGTCCCTGGTCATTGCCTCGGTGCATTGCCTCCATGTCCCTGGTCATTGCCTCGGTGCATTGCCTCCATGTCCCTGGTCATTGCCTCGGTGCATTGCCTCCATGTCCCTGGTCATTGCCTCGGTGCATTGCCTCGGTGCCTCATTAAGGGTGCCCTATGCTAAGGAAAAAAAACTGTCTTGCCCTTTTGAGACTAAAGTATAAGCCCTGCAATGGAGTCAGTTGCCTCTATGCCAACTGATCATTGCCTAGGTGCCCCTTGAAATGTTCCAATAGAAATTTAAAGTAGCATGCCCCAAATCTAAGGGGGAAAAACTGCCTTTCTCTTACATTTTACAAGACTGAAGTATGAGGCCTGCAATGGAGTCAGTTGCCTCCATGCCCCTCCATACCAACTGGTCATTGCCTTGGTGCCCCTTGAAAGGTTCCAATAGAAATGTAAATTTCCCTTCTAGAGGTGCCCTTGACTAAGGAACGAGGAAAAACCGCCTTGCCATTACAACTATTGTGCTTAGCTTGAATGGGATGCCAGTGGCAATTGCCCTAGGGTGTTTTTTTTTTTTTGCCATAAAATATTATGTTCAGGTGCTTCAATATATGCTGTAAACCAATTTTGTGAAATTGATACAAATTGTAATATAAAAAAGGACCTTCGAGTAATGATCCGCAGACGACGGTATTAAGGACAATTCACCGTGGATGAAAGCGAAAGGTTCAATGATGTTTGCAGAGAACACTTGGCAATTGCCTTTTTACCGTTCGGTCCGTCATTCCTCAATGCTCGCCTATTTACGTATTACGCCAACTAGAAACAGTGAGAGAGATGATGTATGTGGGGTTTGAGAAGTGCCATTAGCAATGCTACTGCTGGAAATGCGTCAGTAAAAGAAATGACATCTCTCAAGTCATAATTTAACAGAACCCCCCGTGGGCCTTCTTCGTCGAAAATCTTACGGTCGCTGTGCCTGTCATCGGCGATGTTACGGCAATCCGTTGATTGAATCTTTCAGACTCGAGAGAAAAGATATATTTTAAGTTCTTCTACGAGGCTCGATACTTCAACAAATATACAAGAGGAAAGAGGAAGAAGGAAAAAAAAAAAACGGTGAAAGGCAGTTACTGTAGTTTGATACCTGTATAAAAATTATGTTTGGAAATGATTGATGAACTGTAGATCATATTGAATGGTCAGACAGTAGGAGGGTTGACTGTGTATTGTGTAGTAAATGCAGTCACCATGATATATTCCAGACTGTCGGCTATCATTCAAAACCACAGTGGATGGTATTAAATGGTCGGACAGTAGGAGGGTTGACCGTGTAAATGTACATACATTCACCACATGATATCATATCACAGCCTTGTCTGTCATTCAAAACCACAGCCCTGGGATGATTTTGAATGGTCAGACAGTAAGAGGGTTGACTGTGTACTGTGTATGCATTCACAACATGATCAGCTTTGTAAAAAAACCATAGTGGATGAAATTGAATGGTTCACACAGCGACAGAGTTAATATTACAAAAGAATGATAGTAATTTCTTGTTTTTTATGATTTCCAGCTGCCCAGTTGATACAACGATGTGTAATTGTCCAGAAGGATGAGAAAGGATATGGACTGACAGTGAGTGGAGACAACCCAGTCTTCATTCAAAGCGTCAAAGACGGTAAAGAAATATTCACATTTTTATACAAATTTAACCCTTTAGAAACCATAGCGGCCGGAATAGGCCTATCATGGTGCGGCCATCTTGATTCTCTCCCATTCAAATCAATGTAACCAAACGAAGGCTGGAAGGGCAAATAGTCTGGTTCCTTTTTGTACGATGAAGATTAGCATTCATTACTGCTGTTGGATACAGGGAACATGACCAAGATGGTGGCAGCATGATAAAGGTCTATAGGCTTGTACCAAAATGCCCATAGTGGCCGCGAACGGTTGCAGGATCTGACTTACTTCCACATGTTAACGTTGCATCTAAAACCAAAACAAAATTTCTGTTTCATTATATTTGTTCACACCTTTTTACAAGAAAAACAACTGTAAAAAACACAAAAAAACCAAACAAATAAAACCATGTCTGGGCGTATGGTGATGATTATATAGAAATTAACGACCTCTTTAAACAGCATGAATAATTCAGTGCTGTTTGCTCGGCGGTCTTTGATATTGCCTCCTTATCTAGACGTCCTTCGATTCTAAGGGATTTGGAGAGATTCTATTTATAGCTGTGTGAGTCATCATTGTCTGGTGTTCATGCTCCCTGTCTCTTTTTTTTCTTTTCTTTTTGCCCTCTAGATGGCGCTGCATCCAGGGCTGGTGTCCAGCAAGGGGATAGGATAATCAAGGTAGGACTAATCAATATTGAGTATTGATAATCATTAATTGCATTATTGGCAGTTTTCAAGTAATTGGTATCGTGTTTTTTATTTGTTTGTATACTGGAATTGTTTATTGTCAAATTGAAGAGTTGGTTCAAGACAAATTGAATGACAAACACTTTCACTTTGATGGCCTTTTCCAAGAAGTGATAATGAGTATTTTTTTATGACTTGAGGATACGTAAATTAATCTGTGTATGTGTCATGGCATGGTGGAGAAACCAAGTTGTTTTTTCCCAGTCTTGCTTTATTTACACTTTATTTCAACAAACAAATCAACCAACCAGAGATAACCTGATGACATCATGATAAAGATCACAGCCTAGGCCGTGTCCGAATTGGTAGTCGGCTACGGCTATGGCTGTATTGCCTCTCCATCTTGCATTGAAGTGTACGAGACGTCCTTAGCAACACCTTAGGAACAGTAGTAGCCATAGCCGTCTATTCGGATACGGCCCCAGCTTCATAAAGCTGGTAAGCACAAAGGGGAATCACCAAGCGCAAAGAAAATTATGCTCAGCAGAGATTGGTTACCAATCAAAAGAATAAGTGAATTGCTGATGACTGGTGCTTCTCAAATGAATTTGCTTAGCGGCTACATAAAATTGGGCGCTAGATAAGTTTTCTTTGCAAGTTGATCCTCACACTCTCTCTTTCACACATTCAACATCAATAATGTATGCAATGTAATCTACCCTAAGACCTCACATCGATTGTGCGTCCGATACACTTCTGCTCGCGGAAAAGACAACAATTAAATTTGGCATTTTTGCCCCGACCGGCACAGGGCAGGTGACATTTGAAGAGTCTTGAAAGTGTTGCGCATGTCTAGAGTCCCACATCGCGTACTCAATTTCCGTCCCCCTAGAGATATTTGGGGCTCACCATCAAGCCAGGCTGCTCTTTAACAACTTAAAGAGAAGGTACGGTGCTGTTTCTGCGGACACAATTTTTATTTAAGTAGCCCAAGGGTTCCCTGTAGTGCCCCCTGCTTGACCATATGGCCTCTCTACATTAAAGGCAGGTTACACTTTAGGTAATTGTCAAAGACTTGAAGACCAGCATCCTTACTTGGTGTGTCCCAACATATGCACAAAATAACAAACCTGTGAAAATGTGGGCTCAATAGGTTGTCGAAGTTGCAAGAAAATATTGAAAGAAAAACCACCCTTGTTTCATAGAATTGTGTGCTTTCAGTTGCCTGAGAAAGGGTTCATGCCTGAAGCCTTTCTTCGGTTCAAATTTGTGAGTGAAAAGTTACCTCTTTGTCTAAAACTACATTACTTGAAAAGGAGTCATTTCTAACGAGGGATTATAATATCAACAGCTCTCCAGTGCTCTTTACCAAGTAAGTTTACATGGTTATTAACTTGTGGAGTAATTACCAGTTTTGTAGGTCTCGAGACCGGTCTCGGTCCCGAGACCGGTCTCGAGACCACTTTTTGCTGGTCTCGGTCTCGGTCTCGGTCTCGATACCCTGTGGTCTCGGTCTTGGTCTCGGTCTCGGACCCTTCCGGTCTCGAATATTTGCCTGGTCTCGCTTCGAGACCAGCAAAATATGCAAATTTATTTGATTTATTCATATTCCTTCACGATCATTTATCACGATAAACAGATAGCAAATAGTTTAAGAAAACTTGCAGTTTGTACAGACAACCTCGCTTGTGGTTGTGTGAGCTTGCACGCATCGAGCTATGTACTGTACATGTACATGTACATGTACATAGTGCCATGTGTGTGCTTGTGCCATCGGCTTTATCCATCATGAGTTTGATAAAAATTGGGAGCGAGTTTCTAGCTATGACCAAAACACGCACTACTCGTTGTGAAAAGTAAACAGGTGCATTGCGCATGGTGCAAACAGACTGTGCATACACTACAGTACAAGTTCGCTAGAGTAGCACGATAAAATAAAGTTTTCACTTTTTTTTTTAAACGATTATCACAAGATGTCCAGTAATTCTGCTGTGTTAAGATTTGGTTGTAAGAATCATAAACAGATCATGGACACCAAAGCAGGTAACAAGAAACATTCTGCAGTTTGCATTTTCTGCTCAACGACAAATCGAATCACGGATAATCGGGGACAAGTTCAGTATTCACTATGCATTTTAAGTCGGGCCCATAAAGCCAAGGCCAAGTAAATAACACAAATTAACATTATTCAAATTGATTTTATTGCTCATGATTCTCAGTAAACTGCAAATTGAATGTCAACTATAACACTGATTAAGCCATATCTTAGTTTCACTTTTGTATATGATATTCATGAAAGTGGAAAAAAATGTAACGTTTTTACATTATGATCAAGAACACCCCCATTGACAATGCACGTTTGTCAGCAGAGATACTGTCCATGTTGATGTTTCTAAAGTGCAATGAAGATATTCTGTAAATGGACAGGTACCTATACAAAAAATCAACTGTTTTGGCACATTCCTGAATCCGACAGAACAAACTTATTATATTTGATTGTTGATAAATATTGTAATATCCAGTACAGTATTGTTGTAAAACAAGTACACAAAAGATTTCACAGTACTGTTAAAATGTCCGTAAATTTACGGACTCCGTAAAGTGAAATATTCCGTATTAAAATATTCTTTCTATTTTACGGAATGAAAAAACTTTTTCCGGTAATTCTGCTGCCAGAAAAAAATAGCGTTCCGTATTCCTGCAGCAAAATTACCGGAAAAGTTTTTTCATTCCGTAAAATAAAAAAGACCCTTAACATGAGTTTGTACATGTGTACACGGTTGTGGGTGAAATAACAATATGTACTTACATGTACTATGTTATGTTTAGGTGTTTGGCCAAATGTGGTTGATTGTAATTACGCTAATTAGCATAATTAATATTTACATTTACGGAAAGTCCGTAAAATTACGGACATGTTTAACAACAGCAAAAGACATATTCAGCTTGTTTTACACCAATAAAAGACTTTCATTTCATTTATTATGTGTCCAATTTTATTACATGTATGTAATTTACACATGTGGTCTCGAGGTCTCGGTCTCGGTCTCGGACCAAAAGGTCTCGGTCTTGGTCTCGGACCTTAGGGTCTCGGTCTCGGTCTCGGTCTCGGTCTCGGTCTCGGACCTCCCGGTCTCGGTCTCGGTCTCGGGTGATGATAGGCCAAGCATCATTTGAATGAACGTGGGAGTTTTTAATTTTATACAACAAGTTCTGTCTGAGAGTTTGTAATCGTCACCATTTGCTCTCATTTTTCTCGGCTGTCACGGACTGACAAATGTAAACAGGTCGTTGGAACAATATTTCATATTAAATCCTATCCTACAAATCAACATTTTCTCGAAAAAAATGCAGTTAGTAGCAATGATGATATAACTTCCCTTTAAACTTGGATGACCTAGTTTAAAAATCAACATGTTTTTTTTGAGTAATTTCCGCAAATGGTTGCAACACACACTCATTCGCTTGACATGTTTTAAGGCTTGGGAGATGCCGTGTATGATACCCCTACAACATCCTGTTTGGATTTATTTGGTATCCACGTCTAGCATGTCCATTTAACCGTTCAAACTTCCCTAAACCAACCACACCCTCTTTTGTGCACAGTTGTGATTGGCACTCGACATAGTACATGTAGTACACAGTACACATATGCACACACAATGCCAATGTCATTACCAATTCGTTTCCGTGTTAGGAATCGTGGAATAACATTCGAGCCCGGCCACACATTGTTGTGTACCGAGTGGTAGCTATTCCCCCCCCCCCCCTCTTTAAAGGAACATTACAGAATTGGTAAGAAAAAAACTTGTAAAATATACTTTTTGATCACAGATTTACATAAAACTTACACGGTCTAATGATGATGATAGTAGAAAACATCCCTTGAAATATTTCTGTCTGAAATGCCATATTTGATGAGAAATGAATAAACTAATTTTCCGATTGGAGTTTATCGCTCAGTGTTTTATTCATTTGTTGAATCTATATGATTTCATGCAAAATGTGTAATCAGGTTTTCACTATTTTCTCGTGACCCAGATGGCCGATCGACCTCAAACTTCTACAGGTTTGTCAGTTTATGTATATGGTGGATTACATAAAGTGCTTACACTGCCATCAACTGTTTTGTTTGCAAAAACCATTTCTGTAATGTTCCTTTAAATAACACAGTGAGAGGGCGGAAAAGCTGTTGGTTCAACGGCAGCCCAGGGTTACTAATGTACATATCATTTGAAGCCTTGCAGGAAATTCTGGCTTGGGATTCAAATTCGCTCGAATTAAAGGGAGATCGACCGTTTACACCAGTGGACTTTTTGACGAGGAAATTCATTTAGTCATCTTGTTAAGAACTATACAATAGATTGAAAAATACATATGTGCACATCACTGTTTTTTTGTTTTTTTAAATTCTGTCCAATGATCTCGTTTGGTAGAGAAATGTTTTGATGTAAATGTAAAGAGACAGCTAATATAATATTCATGTACGCATCATTAGTCTTGGAAAAACTAAAAATAGTTCCAATCCTCTAAATTTCATGAAAAAGCAATTTTCATTAACTAACGATTATATTAATGTCTGTGTTTTTTTTTTTTTTAGTTTGTTTATTAATTTATTTAATTAATTTATTATTATTTTTTTTTACTTTTTTTTTTTTTTTTTTAAATTTTTTATGCACATGAATACTAATTTTTGTTATTTATTTATTTTTAATTTTTTCTCCAGTATGTATTATATCCTGCATCATTCAATTGGCCCTCTTGCTTAGTGTTGGGTTAATTTTTAAAAAAATATATAATTAACAGGCCTGGAATTTCATCTTTGAGAGTAGAGGGCCATTTTCACTTTGGGTAGGGCACTTCCATTGGAAAATCTTAAAGTCTACGGGACACTTTTGGAAGGGGCGACAAGGCCAAGACCAAGGTCAACAGAGACCAAGGCCTCTGTGTAACTCTAGGCCTGAATTAAGAAAACCAAAAACTAAAATCGGAAAGTTCTGTAGATGGCAAATTCTGAAATGTTTTGAAATTCAAGTATTATTCATGAGGAAGCCTCATGTATGTACTGTATGTACATGTGTAACCAAACCATACATGGAACAGTCCAAGTTGCCTCGTCTAGACGCTGTCCACAATCCATCAATTTACTCCACTCTGTATGGTAACTCAACACCCCCTTTTATTTGGAGGTGATAACACAAATTGGAAGAGTGGTATATTGTACATTGTACAAGTTGTAGACCTGGCTTGATGGTAAGAGTGGGTTATTTGGGGGCACTGAAATAAATACGTCAAATGCAGTCGAAGACATGAGGTGGATTTTGGAGAGTTTGTGTGTTTTTATAAATAGATCATGACAACTTGTGCTCGGTATTTGGCACGGTGTAATCCCCTTCCTCCCCCAATCATGTCTTCATTGTGTTATAACGGAAATCTCAGGAATACTTGAGGGGATTTAACAGGGGGGGGGGGTTACTTCTGTACAATATCATTGAAAGAGTGTGGTTTTTTTGGGGGGGGGAAGGGGCTTCCTCTGCCAAGTACATGTATTGGGCATGGTGTAAGTAAGTAAAGCGATTTCACTTCATCCTCTGAATGTTTCAAGGCATTTTGTTTTACAAAATCCTTGCTTCACACCCCCTCAAAAAAGTCATTGCATTTATTTTGTCTTTCTCTGGATCTGTGGCTTGCTTTATCTGTAGGACATCTTAAGCGGCCTGGAATGCTGAACTCGCTGGCACTAGGCCGCGGAGGGACTCTCCCCTGTGTGCCCTGCTCCACTTAAATAATAGCCTCAAATCAAAACCACAGCTTCATTCCTGACTGTACATACATGTATGTATGCTTCCCAACCGAAGGGAAGTCGTAAGTCCACTCTGCTTGAGAATACTCACGTGGGCGCTGACTGCGTAAGCCAGTCTGCTGATCTGGCCCAACTAAGACACAAAAAAAAAACCTGCTCTCGACACACACCCCACGGGGGCGCCTCTTGGACGCTTTCTATTCAGTCATCGCGGAAGGATTTCTTGTTTTGGGTCTTGAGTTTCTCCGTTGAACACCATTAAAATGGGTCTCTGGGGTTTGCGGTTTGCTTTTACGCTGTCTGTTTAATCCACTTGAGATAAGGAGTTTAGATCAATCAGTTCAGGTGTCTCTACAATAACACTCTCTTGCAGCAGTGTGCTTTAAAAGTTTTGCGTATCTTTGGTGTTGTTAATTACGCCCACATCTTCTTCTTGTTTTTATGGCCAGATGCCTGAGGATCTTGGCTGAGGGTACATGTACTGGTAACTTCTCCGCCTGTTTATTTTTTGTGTTTTTCTTACAAGAACGTTCCTTTTTTGGGGGCGTATTTCGCAGTGTTTTTTAACTACTACAGTGCTTTGTTGTTTGAAGTAATCTTCAATTATTTAGCAACTTGCTTGTCAACGTTGTCTGGTACATTCTTAATCTCACACCTTCTTGTGAAGATGTGGGATGCTCTTTTTCTTTACCACTGTACAGCAAATTTAGAGTGCCGCATTTCCAAAACCCTAATTCGCTCCAAAATAACTATCGGGTAACCTGGAGTACAGTCGTAGTTGGTGAAGTTCACGAGAATTTATACGCCTGAAGTGCACTTGTCTTGCGGGGGGGGGGGGGGGGGGAAGAAAACAACCGTGTGACTCTCCAACGAGGACGGGAGGACAGTGTGCTGGTAACCCTGAAGGGAGGTCTGTGTAAGTCACGGAGAGATGGTGGGCGGGGAGGGGGGTGTCACAAATTCAAGTTGGTACAAAATACTTGATCAGTTTCAGAAATGTAAATTGTACGCTTCTTTCGGTTTAAAGTGATGAAGGAATCGTTTCCTTTTAAAGTGTTTAATTACAAGCTCTTTCTCCGAAAGTGGAATTTGTGGTTTGTTTGCGGGTCGGGTTCCGAGAGTGGCATCTCTCTGTAACCCAATCCTTTTTCATCTTGCGTTCAGAACAAGCGTGGGACTAATTTTTTGCTCTTCTATTTTTTTATTTTTTGTTTTTGCATCGGACCGGCTTTAAACAGAGAGGAGTTTTTTTGTAAGACTGTGCATTAGTTCCAGAAACATTCCTTGTCACAGAAAATATATATATTTTTTAACTTGACTTGGGATTATAAATTTTTTTAACAGCTTTTGTAAAAGTTTTGTTGTGGAAATTCCAGTGGAAATATTTAAAAAGGGGCAAGTGGGCTTACAGGCACAAATGCCCCTCTCAAAGACAAAATTACTGGCCTGCATCTAGAAGTGCCCTCGCTATAAAGTAAAAACTGCCCTGCACTTGCCATAATGATGTGTATAAGGCCTGCCAAGAGCCTGAATGTCATTGATAAAATGGGATACCTGTACTATTGAAGCCTTGTTCACGTTGGTTTCTTTTTTTCTGGGGGGGGGGGGGATAAACTAACCGAGCAAATGGGTAACTCAACCTTTTAAGTCCAGTGTGAACAGCCCAAGAATATTTCACCCAGGTAACTTAAAGCAATGTACAACATTGGTAATTTTCAAAAACTACTATCCGCACTTTATGTGACCCAACAAATACATGAAATAACAAACCTGCGAAATGTTTAGCTCAATCAGTCATCGGAGTCATGAGAAAACAGTGGAAACCCCGTTAAATGTTTTCACTGTTTTCAAACATTGGATTATGGACAGGGCAATAACATGAATAAAGACTAATTGTTTTGCACGTTTCCTAAAAACTACAGCATTTCAAGCAAAACTATTTCAAAAGTTTTCCACCATGACCATCTTTATACCAGGTAAGTTATGTGGAAATCTGTGAAAAATGTATATTTTCAATCTTACCAATGTTGTACCCCACCCTTTAAACGAGTTCAATGGATAGTTTAACCAGCCACTTTCTGCCCAGGTAAACAAAACCTTGTCAAACCATGGTCAAACTAACGAGCCCCACAAAATCCAGGTAAAACCAGTCAGTACAATACCAAGTATGGTTCGCTGCACAGCCATGATCAGATGACACACGGAAGTGAACTATTACATACTGTGCACGTGTACGACATGCATGTACTGGTGATGTTCACACTAATGTGTTGTTGTCGCGGCGGTAGACAGAACTCAGAAAATTGCGACCCTTTGCTTGCGTCGTCGCTTGTCTTACTTTTATTTTATCTCTGCTTCCCTTCGACCATTGTCTACACGCTTCATGAAGGTCATGTCCTTTGTCACATCTGGTTGAAAGGTCATGGGCGTAGCCCCCCCTCGTGTGTAAATATTGAGTCAGTCGGTCTGTTTCACCATCCCGTCGTCTCGGTTTAGTTTGGCTGACACGTACGACTAATAAACCAAGTGCGGACACAGGTAAGATTTACCTGTTGGATTTTTATCTATGGTCTGGGTTAAATATTAATACAATGCAAAGGTGGCTTTAGCCCTATAATAATGTCACCTTTTTTGTAAAATTCCTTTGACGGCTAGCGTATTTGTTCCTGTTTTATGAGTGCATGTACCTCACTGGGCTCAGAATTTACGCTGCACCATAGGCCTTGTGTCGTAGAGTGATTTTAGCGCTGGATCAGTAAACACACGTTTGGACAAGTCAAGCGGTCTTGTGTTTTTCAATTTGAAGGTAGGGTCATAGATTGGTTTTTTGTCAACCTAGTGCTGATTTATGTAGGAGAAATTATAAAGAAAGATACAATAAAAGTCACTTGTGAAAGTTTCAGCTGGATGAAGTGTCTACTGGCTGAGAGAACAGCAAAAAACTTTCATGGTATTTTCACAAGATCATCAAATCCATCCATGTTTATTGGCGAGGGGACAGCAGGTACCAACTGCATCTCTGGCCGCAGCATCTGCAAAATGCACACCGACCCTCAGAAATCTGAGAAATGATTCATGCATGAAATGAATCGTGTCTCAGATTCAAATATTTGTGGGTGAAAATCTATCCAAACTGTTTTACTTCGAAAGGGAATCCTTTACTAAAAATAGTTTATACTATCAACAGCTGCAGTGCTTCTTACCAAGCAAGTTTTGATGGTCATTAATTGTTGGAGTATTTATGGATCTACGACCCTTCCTTTAAAAAAGTAATACTTATCTGTTAAATATCTTTAACATGCCTAACAAAGAAATTACAGGTATGTTCAAATGTTAACTGATAGATATATTTACATAAACCCTGTGGAGTATCAAAGTTAAACTCATTAGACAAATGAAATCAACCTTCTCTCAGTGCTTGTTCAACTAAACACAGATGCTCAAACTGTGTAAATTCTTCTTCTTTTAATTCTGTAACATGTTTTTTGGTCCAGTGAAAAATTCTTTCGGTCTTGCAGATTTTCCCCCCACTTTTGGAGCCCTCCCTCGTTAGTTGCGAGGTGGAAGAGCAAATGGCGTAAAGTAGACACACGTACGCTACGCTCTTAGCGCATTTTGTGGGTGACACAGAAGCTAGGAATTCCTGAGATCGCTCGTTTAGCATCGCGTGATTTATCAACCATGGACGAGTAGAGAATTAGATGCAAACTCTCCCCTCGCCCTGCGAGATACAGTACTATACAGTGGTACAGTGTGCAAAGAGCTTGATTGATTGGCCCATTATATATTCCACATTGTGAGTTTTGTATACATTGTATCACTTTGCCAGCTGTGTCCATGGCCTTACATTACTAAGCTTTATACTAACATGGTTTGCCCTAATAACTTTTTCATTGAGCCTGGGAGTCATTTCACGAATTCGTCACCCTTGTTCGCTAGTCCGTATTTTGTATTTCATAAACTGTCTGGTAATGAAATTGGGGAGGGGGGGTGGGGGTCTATATATCTGTCATTCACCCGAACCAGTGATATTTCCGAAGTCTGGCATCTAAAGGGGAACTGGTAGCAGCGACCTGGCTTGACCTTATCATTGAGGATCCATCATTTATAGATATCTGGATGAGGTGAGGTCGCGGCTGCCGTTCACCTTTTTTAAGAATCCTTTAGCTTCAGTTACCTGTTCCATCTCTTCATTATAGGTTCAGTCTGTCGATGCCAGGGCCCAACTTCCTAAAGCCTGTAAGCAGATTTTTTCTGCTTACGGAGCGACCACTGGTAACCATAATGCAAAGCGAAAGGCGCGCTAGCTCGCCGGCGGTTCTTGTAAGCAGGGCCCAATTTTCATAGAGCTTGCTTAAGCCAAAAAAGTTGCTAAGCACAACAAAACTCTGCTTACCAGAATAAGGTTACCAGCCAAAATACTATTTCACATGCACCATTTCTGACTGGTACCCTGCTTATTTTTGCTGAGCACACAATTTGTGTACATCTTTGTCATTTAAGAATTACACTTTTGCTAGCTGTGTTTTTTTCTGATATGAAGCCCAACAATTCGTCTACCGGTAAACGGCTTCATGCCAATTGGGCCCACAAGGAGACGGGGGAAACCAGTCCTTCTCCGACTGGTGCCCATCATGTTGCCAGGCAACGGAGAGGTGACCTTTTGTGACCTTTGCAGGGCTCATCATCGGTAATCCTCTGTGTGAATGTCAGTCATGGTCAGGAATGTTTGAAGTAATTGCTTAGAATTCCAGCATTCGTATCATTTGTATTCTAACGAGGGCTAATTTTGACCATTACATTGCACTGTTAAATGCCTGGCTTCTCGGCATATGGTGGAGCATCATTTTTGAAAAAAAATTGACGATGATGGAGGGAAATAAATCCCCCACTAAATTATTAACTCTAATTAAACTTGGATTATATGCTCATGTGCATGTAGATTGATGAGCACAGTGATACTATTTTGATGTTGTCGTTCTGTGAGAACAAAGAAGCCAAATACATGTACTGTGCACTTTTGGAGAAGAACAAACAAGGGCAAGAAATTAATCAACCATTTTGCAGTGGAAAATATGTAATTGCTGTCGTTGTTGTTGTACATGTAGTTGTTGTCGTCGTTGTCGTTGTTGCTTTGACTTTTGTATTTATAATTATGACAGTGTACTTTATCTTGAAGAGGAAGTGACCCTTTTTGTCTTTAAAATCCAGTATTTTTATTGGACTATTTTTAAGGGGAACCAAGGCCAAGATCCGGGCAACATACACCTAGGCCTACTCATGTAGGCCTCAGTGGCCTTTAAAGGCCCTGTACACTATTGGTAAGATCGAAAAACACAAATGTTAACAGATTCACACATAACTTACATGATTTAAAATAAGTAATGGTAGAAAGGGTTTCTTAAAATATTTCTGCCTAAAATGCTATCGTTTCTGAGAAATGAGTTAAGCAATAGTTTTTATCACGCGCGATAAAAACTTGATGTTTGAAAAAACAGAAAACACATACACTGTTAGGTCTCTTTCCACTATTTTCTTGTGACCTCGATGACCAATTGAGCTCAAACTTTCACAGGTTTGTTTGTTCATGCATATGTTGAATCACACAAAATGTGGACACTGATTTTGAGCCGCTACCAAAAGTGTACAATACCTTTAATGTAATTGTAGGCGCTCATTTGCCCCTGAGATGCTCTACATCAACACCACATTGACACAGTTTCACCACTGCACGGTAATATCCATGAATGAAGGCCCGCCCCATTTCACCCGATGTATAAAATTGTGACCGCGGCCACACACATACCTGCATTCCAGCGCTCGATTACCATGGTAACCAATCTCCGGCAGCCCGAACCACCAGAATCGCTTTACCCAGCATGAGCTAAAAAAAAAACCTAACCCGATTACAACCACTTCAGTCCCAACTCTCTCACCCTGGGGAGGTTTGGACGGAAAGAAGAAGAAAAAAAAGTGTTGGGGGGGGGGGTTGGGTTGGAGCGTTCTTGCCTATACTACATTCACCTGTTTGTGAGCGTCTCAGAGTTGACTAACGAGCGCCCCCCCTCTATCACACGTTCTGTGGCGGAGTATACACGGAGCCATCCTTAAGCCATCGACTCCATTCATTCGTGCCACTTTTTTACCCCCCGGCCATCAATCCATATATTGTGACATTTGATGAAGAATAACCCGACAGGCCCAAATTGTCTTGAGTACATCTAGTTTTATTATTGGCTTAGGAGATGTTAAGAGTACAGATGCGGCCGGCGTTGTGGTTTTTTTTTTGTGTGTCTCTAACTTCAAAACAGCACGGACTCGGCACGCTTAAGATTTCGTTGTAAACTATGGACTGTGATTTATTGGGATATTTTGTTCCCATCTGTTTTTCTTCTTCCTGAAGAAAAAATGAGGTTCTGTATAGGAGAGACTGCAGCGTGGAATGTGACCAGAAATGCGTTTTGTCTCTTCAACATTTCAGATTTTCAAGATATTTTGCGAATACAAATTTTTTTTGTTTTTTGATCTTCTTCTTTCTGTTGTAAACTTTCTGGAAAATAATTGAATTAAATTGTGCCTGGATTTTGTCCGCTAGATTTTTCAGCATTTTTCCTTTTTTTTGTCCGATCACACCCCCTATCTTGGGTCAGGACACTGCTTTCTTCCACTGCATATTTTATCTGTATTCTGAAGTACCAGGTCGCTCCTCAGTTCATCCAGGGCCCAATTTCATTAAGCTGCTTAACGGCCGATTCTGTGCTTACGTACGAGTTTCTATTTCATAGCGCTGCTAACCGTAAGCACACGAAAAGGTATGCTAACCTTCCGGTGCTTACTGCCCGAAAAATGAATGACGTAACTATGGTGAACCCGCAAGATGACTGCCTTATTTTCTTGCTAACCTGTGAAATACGCTTATGCTTAAGCAAATTTTTCTGCTACAGTTAGCACGAAAATCTGCTTACCGTTAAGCAGCGCTATGAAATTTGGCCTAGAGCAGCAACCATGCCGAGTGCTGTTTTAACACTTTGTCATTTTAGCCCTTTTGACACGACAACAAAAAATTATCCGATGTCCCTTGCTTCAAATTTTATGAGCACTGAATGATAATTTATTGTCATCTTGCATGACTGATTTAGCACAAATTTTATAGCGATGTTTGAGAAGATTTCACTAGGGACCATTTGTTGTCCTTTCCACACGAAGTGCAACTAGCAAGATTGTACAACCATGCTAAAATTAAGCAAGGGACCCCTGCTAAATTGCTGTCGTGTGAAAGGGGCTTTAGAAAGGAGAAGAAGAAAAAAAAAGTCAACTCGGTCAGCTTTTTAAAAAAAGGAATGCAAAACAAAAAACCACTTATGAGACATTCGGACAAGAAGAAGTGTACAGTCTAAAACAAAACAGTTTGAGGCGCTGGTGAATTGAAAGAAGCAGTAGGATTTTAAAACCCAAGAGGTTTGACTGAAGATGCTCGAGGTTCCCGGCGGGGAAGACATCACCACCGTACTTGAAGGTGACTCGACTACCCCCACGGTGGCTATTACACTATTAGTGGACCTGCCGGGGGTTGCGCTGTGAGCGTACAGAAAAAGGCTGTAGTGCTCAGGGACTGGCCACCTCGAATCAAAGTTACGTTTCCCCCACCTCCTCCTGAGTGTACATACTGTAGGGGGTGCAATTAAGAAGCCCTTTAAGATATCTATTAATGGGTTCTTTTCGGACGGTAGAAAGGTCAACCATATGGTGGAAACGCTTTATGTGGGATTATGACTTGATTGTATTTGCTTTTTATAACTGCCGCACTTGTTTGTCACCTGGATACAAATTACGTCTGGGTGTAAGATTGTGGTATGTGGAAACATAAGGCATCCATGGAGTTTATATGTGTTGTCTTTATAAAAAAAATAGAAATAAAGTTAATAAAATTAGTTTAACAAAATAAAAACATAAAAATATAAATAGTATAAATAAGATTTAAAAATAAATACAATGATAAAATAAAAATGAAAACAAATTTTAAAAATGCTATTTAAAATAATGTATACATTTTTTTAAAAAATCGTTTCTCAAGGATTGTAGCATTTCAGGTCAAAAATTTTTTCAATGGGAGTTTTTGGCCGTGACTATCTTGACACCATGTAAGTTATGTGCCAATCTGTAAACATTTATATTTTCCAATCTCGGCCTCGTTGTACACCTTTAAACGAGAGCGCTGGAGAGTCTTCTGAAGATTGATGGAGGATCTCAGAAGGCAGCGCCTGAAATATACAACCAAAATGTCATAAAGCACCTCTCCAAGATGTGGAATCAATGTCTCACAGTTGCCACGGCAACTGACTCTCGATTTAAAGCTGAGCAGACGAGATGCTTGTAGTTGGAGATGGAGTGCTATCAAGGAAACACAGTGGTTCCTTAACGCGGGGGGGGGGGGGGGAGGGGGGAGCCAGACATCTTTGGGTTATTAGGGAGATTACTGATGGCTGGTGTTGAGATGTGGGCCCAGTTTCTGCTAAACCCGTGGAGATTGCTCTCGTTAAGTGCCCCAGGCTCCGTTGTTGAAGATGTCCTCTGCTTTGCGTAACCACCCCTGTATACCTTTATAGCTCTTCTCGTAGCTGTGCTCGAGTTTGATGGATCGGGCACCGGACGGACGTACTCCTTATCTCTTCATGATTTAAAAAAAGAAAAAAATCCCCCTGAGTGATTTCCTCGGAACCTTCCTCACGCTTGGCGAAATCCAACACCATATGGTCACATTCAAACTGTTGGATTCTGAATGTGGATGGTAAGCCTGATCTCATGTAAAGCATTTATGTAGGTGCATTCCTCTGTCCATCAGAATCAAACAAAACATGCGGTAGGATTTTGAAGGGTTTGGGATGGTTAGAAACTTATCAACACAGTGTACATTGCGTAAATGTACAATGTATGAGTAGATTCTGTCAACTTGAGCAATGATGTACTTTATCTTTGTTCAAAGGGAGTGTTTAATAGTAACATAGCATTTCTTCAGCCGTACCAAAAACATGTATGTAGGCATACAGATTGTGTTGTGAAATTAGTAAATTGTACCTTATCTTAATTCAAAGAGAGTAAGTGCACTGGTGACCCTGTTTATTTCTGACATTACCAATGCAGTATTTAACACAAAGAAGCAAACAGTTCCAGTTTCTCTAGCATGACCTTTGACCGACGCTGTACCTTATCTTGATTCAAAGAGAATGTGAAGCGCACCAGCTGTCCCCCCTCCCTCGACATTAAAGCCGGTACCTTGCCTTTAAATGACAGGTTTACATTAAGGCATAAACAAGCCTCGGGAGATGGCTCCTGCACCCTTCCACTAAGTTGTAAGCTTCGAGTCCCAGTGGTTTAGCTGTCATCAACCAGGCATCCCTTGATATTCCAAATGTAAACTTGACCTTCCTGTCCTTCCTTCGACCCCCCCCCCCCAAGATGGACTGATCATTTCGACCCTCACATGTTATCCACGTGATGCTCCCCCTTTCCTCCTGAATAAACAAGGATACTTCGATCTTTGTCAGATGTAAAATGAGAAGTAAATAGAATAAATAAATAAGATTGAAAAATAACAAAATGAGAAAACTCCTCTCCACGTTCAGGCAGGTTGAGGGATTTGAAAAGCATATTGTTATTTAAACGTTTATTCGTCTGTGAAGAAGTGACATTCATTCTTGGAGAAGTTCTGTTACCGCGGCGGACCGCGGCGTGTGTCCCATTCTGAATTCCATTCAGATGCAATTTTGATTTGTTTGTTTGTCTTTTTGTTAAGATGATCTTAAAAAAATGTTTATATTGCTTATCAGCAACAGAAAAAAGGTTAACGGCCAAAATGACATGTCATTTGTACTGATGGAGACTGGTGCCCAGCTTACTTTTCCTTAGCAATGTATTTGTTTTAAGTATTATTTTTGGCTTTAAAAAGGCAGGGTATACCTTTGGTAGTTACTCCAGAAATTCATGACCCAAAAAACTGACTTGGTTAAGAAAGAAGCACTGCAGCTGTTGATAATGTTTAACATTCTGAGAAACGAGTCCCTCCTAAGGAATGTGGTTTTAGATAAAGGGATTCAAAAAACATTTCAATCTGAGAAATGTTTCATGCACGAAATGTTTCTTGAAATGAAATTATCACAGGTTAGTTTTATTGTGTATATCTACATTGATATAAGGATTAAAACAATTGAACGGCTCCAAAATAACCAAAGGCATACTTTGCCTTTAAAGCAGCCTTATTGAAATGATGACCCTGATCTTGAATGCTCTAGAAATGTGAAGCGTACGACGCGATGTCACACTGGCAACTATTAGTAACTAACAGTTCTGGGCTACTTTTGCCCGCGATGAACAGCCCATGGTGCCGAGGATTGTGGCAACAGGTTTGGTGGAGGGGGAGGGGACTCGTCCAGACGGCAGAATAGATTTGAATAAACACTTCAGATTATCCGACCTGCAATGGTTAAATGTCATTGATCGTGACGTCCACACCTAGCTCTACGTGCATCTCATTAGTAGGAGCCTGTCGCGGCTGTGCTAACCTTTCTAAACTAGATTGGAAAGGGGGGGGGGGGTTGAGGCGTACATTGTAGGTTATTTAGGGCAGCTCTACATTGCTTGCTGGTTTCACAATATCTGTAAAATGTGTTTCTTAATGAAAATTGTTAATAATTTATACTTTAAAAGTAAAAGAAAAACATGCTACTAAGTAATGGGCGCATTTGCTAAAAAAAAAAGAAAAAAAAAGTTCCTTTTTACAAATTTGTTTTATTAAACTTTTTCTCACTCTTTTAAAATCACATCTGTCTGTTTCAATGAAGAAAAAAAGATCAAGTTGTTGCAAGCTTTCTTCTCCTTCCATGTTTAATTGCCTGTGTTCATCTCTTGCTGCTTGCGGCTGTGTTTTGACTCTCTTTTTCCATCTCACTGCTTTATTTTACGGCAATATTCTTGTCGGCTTGTGCTGTGCTCTCTGTTTTAGCCACCGAGAAAGACTCTTGCTAGTGTGCTAGGGTTAAAACTCCAGGCCAGTAACTATTGCGGTTCTATTTTTAAAAGTACTACAGTGTTGTTGTTCGTCTTGTCTTTGTAATTGCTTTTTGGTTTGGGGTTGAACAAAGAAAAATTGACTAGAGCAGGATTTGAACCAACGACCTCCGGATTAACGTACGGGCGCTCTACCAACTGAGCTATCTAGCCCTATGTTGGCGGTCTCCCTATTTTGTCAATATTTTTAATTGCTTTTTGATGATATTATGAATATTAGTCTTGTGTTAATTGCTGATCCGCCAGTAATGGCAACCACCAAGCTTCAGCAGCCCAGGGGCAAACACAGCTTTTGACTGAAATGACCCCCTCTTGTGGATGCACGGGGGGGGGGGGGGGGGGGGGGGGACACAATGCACAGTATGATCTTGTACAACAGAGCCAATTAAAGCCAATCATGCTCTCCCCCCCCCCCCCAACAACCACAGATAGATTGGACAGGTGTAAACCCTCTAGAGACAGGGGAACAATGTTAGACACGTTAGCCCCGTTTCACATGAGAGCAATCTCACAGAGGGTCCATCGCTTTATTTTAGCATGTCAGTGAAATTTTTTACAAATTGTTGGCACATGAGTAATTACCTGATTAACCCCCCCCCCTTCTCCAACAAAGGCTACATAATCCATTGTTGAACTGATCTTGGATACAGGCTTAATTTGAAGCGCTGGAGGGCAACAGATGGATGTTTGTGTAGCTGAGGATTTGCTAGCTTGTAAAAAACCAAAAAGACAAGTTATTTGACTTGTGATAAAGACTAAAGCCACCTGACTCTTACGTTTTATAACACACCCTTTGCTTTCAGGGAAAAGTGTGCTGAGGGGGATAGCTATTTTTCGATCCCTCCACTCCCTCCCCTCTAAAAAACAAAACAAAAGTAAGTAAATAATACAAAAATGAACCAATGTTACCTTGTTGACAAAATCAGTTACGTTATACATTCCAGGCATTTCCTGGCAGGCAAGATTACTGACCACTGATAGCCTCCCCTATTTAATATCTTATTGTTTTTTAGGGAAAATTGTGTTTACATGTAGTTGATAGCTATTTGGAATACCCTACACACATGTACATCTTCACCGTACGAGAGTGCCTCCCACTTCTACTCCCAGAATCCGCCCCCCCCCCTACAAACCAATCTTTTTACCATGCCCTCTTAGACGCCCAAGTAGCATGGCTACAATTGAACTTGAATGTCGCCAAATTCCTGCAGCCCCTTTAAAGAAAGGTTTGACAGTGTTGCACTTGTCTCGAGTGACGTCTGTGATCGGAATCCCTCTATGTGGTCATAATTCCATCTCGTCTGTCACTCAACTCCTGCGCCGAGAATAGGTCTACCATTCTCCCTGTATCCTACCATGAAGACAGAGGCTGCAAGTCTTCCTCGAGCGGGCCTCGTCTCATTAATGCGATGTCTTTGCACCGGTGAAGACGTTTGTGGCTTTACTCATGGATTCTCATGGATTATGAAATGGTAGCCGAGATGTCTTTGTGTGTTTGATGTCGAACCGACGTGTGGGTTTGCCAGCGTTCATTGTTGACTTACTGTGGTGCCTTGGGTAGATATACAGGCGTTAGCGAAAGGACACCCGCCGGTTCTCGTCGCCTGCCGGTACCCACCGCCTGCCGGTTCCCGCCGCTGACCTCCCCGTAAGTCCTCGATGATTTTGTTCCATCTCTTCTTCTCTGTTTTGAAATTAGGGACGACTTTTATACCATGTTTACAGAAGCTGTTTTTAGCATTAGCAGGCAGGATCGGGTTACCAGCCCCCAAAAAGCCATTAGATGGTAATGGTTTTGTGCCTGGTTCTCTGCTTATTAATCCAAACGTAAGGCAACTGCATTTATCTGCAGAGCGACTTTATCAA
Source organism: Pycnopodia helianthoides (assembly GCA_032158295.1). Taxonomy (NCBI): domain Eukaryota; kingdom Metazoa; phylum Echinodermata; class Asteroidea; order Forcipulatida; family Asteriidae; genus Pycnopodia; species Pycnopodia helianthoides. Next base: position 2,380,670 of record CM063262.1, read on the forward strand.
GGCATTGTGTTGTGTGAGGTGTTACTTTTTTCTCTCAGTTGTGTTCTCTCTTGGGCCACCGGCCAAATGGTAGTTAAAAACAGTTACATAATACAGCTAGTCGGACTTGTTTACCAAATGGTTCAGTCGGCTTGAAAATTGCCTCATAAATATCACAGACATGTTCGTGTGGATACATTTTAAAAAATTTTCCTGGTGTGCACAGGCTGTTTATAAAATTATACTCTTGAAAATGTCATCCACCATGCCTTGGGAGTACGCGTACCTCGCATCTGGACTGAGCTATCGACGTGACCCAAAACAATTTATCACTCGTGAAAAATGCTGATGAACTCGGGGAAAAGGGCTGGCCAGGGAGAGTTAAGAGCAACCCCTGCTTTGTAAGGCAGGCTTGCAAACTTTTCGGCTGATCAAATGATTTCCTCGTTTTTTTTTCTGTGATAGAAGTGCCATAGAGAAATTGGAAATACACTGTTCAAAGTGCAGCTGGAAATTTTTGTTTTGTTTTTTGTCTGCAGATATATATATAAACCATAAATCCCTTCTCTTCCAAATCGTGTCTGTGTCTAAACACAACTTCTGTTAAACGGGTTGACTTTGTTATTAGTTTCATTATTATTATTGTCACATAATACATGTAACACCAGCATGACACCAAAGTGACCTTTACAACCACACTACATCCATTTACATCACACAAATACATGTAGTGCACCATAGATTGTACAAATTCTTGAGTTTGGCTGTCGAGTTTCTTGTGAAGGATAGATACCGTGCGACTGGGAAAGTTGACATAGTCAGACTGCGCTTCTTTAAAAGTGTGCCGGCCGCGCCGGCACTCAATTACGCCATTCTTCTCCGGTGGCGAGATCTTTTTTGTCAAGATTTGGCTAACCAAAGCTCTTGTAATGGAACGCCGCAATCAGGGGTAGGAAAAATGTCAAAGTGTAAAGATGTAAGCGTACACCATTGAAAGATGGTCTATATATTTACAACTGTTCCTCGGATTTCTTCTTTTTGTACTAGAGAAAGAGTTTAGTGTCTGGTCGAGTAGAGCGTCGAAAGCCAGATTTCGTTTTAAAACTCGCAAGTTGACTTGCTAATACCGACGCGGTTATTTCTGATGATGACATCACACTGTGGCTCGAAAATTGTTTAGATGGATTTACATTGGTCTAGGGCCGGGCTCATCTGGAGATAAGTCTCACCTCTTAGTGGCATCTTTAGAGTCGCAGATTAATGCTCTGAAGACGAAAGCGTCTGTTTGAGGTGAAATTAGGAGTGTCTGTACCCGACAAACAAGCCCTTGTCGCATTTGGATGCACGGCTCTGTGTCCGCCTCCAGCAGCAACGGATCGGCCGACAAGCCTCCTGTACGTGTTCTTGTCTGTAGTTCTTGGATACTGCAAAGGGGATTTTCTTTCCACTCTAAAGAATCTGTGCTACCTGAGACTTGACTGTTTTTTTTATTGTTGTTTGCGGGGGGGGGGGGGGGGGCAGCTTGCTTGTGCCTGTGTTAAAGGATTTAATGTGATTTTAAAATTTGGAAAGTTTCATTTGAAGACAGGGTTGGTGAAAATTTATAACTCTTTTTGTCTAATGTGCCCCTTTCCTTTGTCACCTTTTTCATTGTTCATCCCTTACTTTTTTTCTGAGTGCTTTCTGCCCCTCTCTCCTTTCAACTAATTCCACTTGGCTGCTTCTGTTACACTAGTATACCCATTTAAGTGTGTTGTCATTAATAGCCTTTCGAGAAAGGTTCTGCTAGGGTCAAAACGTCAGGCCACTAACTATTTTTTGCGATAAAAAAAAATATATACATAAAATTTGTCTCACTGATTATAAATTTCAGGACAAAAAATCCGATGCTTAATTTCAATCTGCTGCAATCGGAACAAACACTTTTGTGTGTAATAATGTTGCAGCCGCCATTTTATGTCTGGAATTTAAGTCTACTGAGATGGATTTAAAGATTTGAAGATAAGAGAGGGAAGAAAAAGCAAGCATACAAAACATAAAGAATAAACTCAGTTGGTATGTACTTCACATAACGCACATTGGAGGAGACTTCGTAGTGGAGTGACTGAAACGATTGTTTGGTTGCCCCAGCTGGTTTCGCCATATTCAACTCATCATTTGGGGCGGTCGTCTCGTCATTCCTGTTTTTTTCTTGAGGCGGGCGAGTCTTCAGAATGTGGTATCAACATTTCTTGAAAGCAATACTATTTTTACTTTTGATTTTGAATGCTGTTCATCGGCCAGTAGTGGTAAAAGAAAACCTGTATACTTCTAGATAAAGACATGGGCCCAATTTCATAGAGCTGCTTAACGGCTGATTTTGTGCTTACTGTGTGAGTTTCTATTTCATAGCGCTGCTAACCGAAAGTGAACGAAAAAGGCATAAAAACGGTAAGCATAAAAGACTTGCTTACCGTTAAGCAGCCCTATGAAATTAGGCCGTGATTAGAAAATTGTGTCTTGTGCTACCGAAGTGTTTCTTTTCTACGCAGTGGAATTTGTTGCCTCTATGTTGCCTGTAAAAATTGCCTCATTGCACAAAACCCTTAAAGAGCGGCTCTAAGACGCTCTTAATATTTAAATTTTTTACCTTTTTATGGCCGAGTAGACATCGTAGTTACCGGTTAATAAGTATTTTACACATAACATTTGTATTTAGTCGTAAATAAATGAAGTAAAAAAAAGGATCGCTCCGCGTGGCTTTTTCAGCTGAAAGTCAAAAACTGCTCATCTATGGTAATGATATGCACTGACTTCTTCGATGGCTAGAAACACACACAGTCAGCATTTAACACACACACACAGAAATGTCTTTTAGCTTGGAAAACAAAACAAAATCAAGAAGAAACAAGTCTTACATTATGCAGTAAAATAATCTTGCACACAGAAAAATTAAAAAGTGAACCATTTGCGTTAGACATGTACATTAACTGATTTCCTCTTTCATCTTGATGTTTCGGAGGCCAGAAAAAAAACCACATTATGTTCTGCGTAGCAGCGTCTCCTTTTTATTGTAATCGACAGACGTGAACAACTGTTGCATGCATCCATCCGCAAGTACTCCAGTTGTAGAATCAATACTGTCGTGCGATCACCCGATTCAATTCGTTTTGATTCGGAAGAAAATTGGTGTAATGAAAAAACTGCAATCCCCCCTTATCGGTATGAATTTGTCTCACCGATCCCTCTGGAGTCCGACGTTTTTTAAGTTGAGTGCATGCATGATGCATACATACCGAGCGGTGGTATGTGTATTTTTTTTATTTATATATTATCGGTGGGTCTTCGATGAGGAGTCACGTTCGCTCGTCACCGTAACCATTAGTGTGAGATTCCAACCTTAGCAGGGCTGCATTCCTGCCATGGTTGAGGTGGCTCAGGCCTTTAGGTACGATGGAATGCACTCCGCTTGCGCGGCGGGCTTGTATGCCATTGAATTTATAATAAATATTCAATATAAAAAACACTGCAGTGTGCCCGATACGGCCTTTGGATGTCCCGCTTGTTTTTTGTGCTAATCATCATTGTTCATACTCTTGATGAGCTGTAGCTGCAGCCTCTTCATCATGCTGTCACACCATCTTGGTATTGTTCCCTGCGCACATTAGCAGTGACGAATACATATTCCCACTGCATTAAAATGGAGCCAGTCTGTTTTGCCCTTTGTGCCTCGGTATGACTTGCATTGGTTTTGATACATAAGGCTGCTTAAGCAGAAAATATTGCTTTACAATTGTCTGCTAAGGAGAAATGAGCAGGAGACCAGTCACAAATTGTACATGTGACATGGTATTTTGGCTGGTAACCTTATTCTGGTAAGCATAACTTTGTTTTGCTTAGCTACTTTTTTTGTGCTTGAAATTGGGCCCAGATTATAATCTTATTGAGGATAATTTATTATTAAAAGAATAATTAATTAAAAAAGTGGGTGCTCCTATATTTATTGCTTGTGGAGATTCTTAAAGAATCAGTAGATTTCATGTCTTGTGGACGACGTAATTGTTAGTCCTGCGGTGGTTTTGTTATCAATCTGAATTGGGATATCATTTTTGAGTGATACTCTTTGTTTGAAGGTGAACAACTAACGGCTTTGCAACTAACACTCGTCGATGGTAGATTAGGATGGAGTCGCTCAAGTTTTTTCGTTAGGATTTAGCGGAAGTTTGAGCGAAGTAGTAACAAAGTAAAAAAAAAAATAGTTTCCAAAATGTGGAAGGTTTAGCTTTGAGATTGTTGGTTGGGAAGTTGCATCTGCGCAGTACACGGTCAACCTCCAACATTGCGCTGTCCAACCTTTCAATATTTTCCACCATGGTTTTGAAGGATAAATAAAACTAATGCCACCTTCAGGAATACCATATGATGTGAGACTGCATCTACACAGCAACTTACACAGTCAACCCTCCTACTGTCTGACCATTCAATATTGTCCACCATGGTTTTGAAGGATAAATAAAACTATGCCCACTATGCCAACTTACACAGTCAACCCTCCTACTGTCTGACCATTTAATATCATCCACTGTGGTTTTTGATGGTATGAGTTACTACTGTGAGCAGTTGCGCAGTCACCGTACACAACCTGCAGGGTGTGTCTTTGGTTGCCCTCATTTAATGTCAACTGAGGCCAGAAGGGGGGAAAAAAGTAGTCTGGGCCCCTGATGGTATAATCGAGAATCAGTACTCACGGTTGCTACGGGCACAAGGAACAAGACCAAGATTTTGTGCAGCTTAAAAATGGGATAAGTGCAGGTGTGAAAAGTCTCTTATCAGTTGTGTATTAGTTTGAATCCTTTAGTGTGCACAATGTTAACTACATGTGATTTACAGCCCAGATAAGAAGTGATAGGGTCCTTGTCTGCAAGAGGCACCCAACTGCACTGCATTAAAAGGGAACAACACTTCAGTAGCGCAATAAAGACACTTCTCTCACAGCATCTTCGTTTCCATCATTGTGAACTGTCTCTCCACACCAACATATCACGACCAAGAGAGGTTTCCTCTAATGGTGTCTTGCAGACCGTCTCGGAAAAGGAATTTAATGTGAACATTCAAATGTGAAGGACCTTCTACTTGTGGGAGATTGCCTCGAACTTGTTTGCCTTGTTTGCCTGTGAGTTGCCTCTCGTGACACCGCCCTGTGCGTTATCAAATTACAGGTAGCTGTGCATGTACATGCTGATCACCGACCAAATTATACGGAGATTGCCATTTGTTTGATTGATTTTCGTTATTTGTTGACATTTATTTATTGGGAATGTAATTTTTTATTTATTTTTTTTATTTTTTTTATTTATTACTTATTTTTTTGCGGGGGTTATGACATTGTATATTCGGTTTGCTGTAACACATGTGTACATGTATATCTACTTTGAGAACTTGTCTTGCTATCTATTCTACTACCGCGGAGTAGATTTTCGGAATTCGGGAGACTTCGCAGCTCTGAAAAAGAACTGTCCTGCTTATTAGCTACTACCTGGGCAGAGGGTAGGAAATCGGCCAGGACTACTAGCTTCGCTTAAGGCGCCTAATAGACATGTAATGACTGTGCCATTGATACGATGTATGCCTAGGTTGTCATAAGACAGACGCTCGTTGATTGATCCTTTTTGGACCAGTTGTTGTCGTACGCAACCCGCACACTTATAAGAGTGGACAGTTTGTTGCATGAAAGCTTGATGTATCAAAGGCCGACGTGACACCTTGAGCCCCCCACTAAAATACCGCGGTGATAAATGAATCAGGTGTTCATGCGTTGCGCCTACACTTGAAGAATCTCGGTCGAACTAGATCAGTCGTGTCCAATCCCTCCCCTAAGCTTTATCTCCGACACATTTCCTCTCCTCGTTCACACTCTAAATCAGCCTGATTCCGCGCTGTTAATCAGCAGGGTAGCGTTTTCAAAAGCGCCGCTGTCCCCCCCCCCCTCCCCTTTTCATTCCGCTCGGTTTAACGGCTAAGCTTTCCTCGGAAGTGCATTATTCCTCGTTGCCGGGTAGTACCAGTTAGAGTGGCCTTTAATTGTGTGGTTCTATCTGGTTTTGTTCTCACACAGGTAAACGGTACCCTGGTGACCAACTGCAATCATCTGGAAGTCGTCAAGCTCATCAGATGTAAGTATCAATTACCATTACTCCGGTTACGGGCTATTTCGTTGCTTCTTTACTTGATGTGTTTTTTAAAAGCGTTGGGTTGTGCGGGTTCTCGTTTCATTTTGAAGCCGAGAGCGCCCGTAGCGACTAAACGGTACCAGGGGACTGTTGTAAGGACGGATCGGTAGATCTTTTTTTGTTGTCGTACTTTGTGCAACCCCCAAATAAAAAAATTTAATAAAATAAATGAAAATGAAAAACTATAAAAATTGATGGTGACAATAATGTCCTCACAATCCCCTCTCAGGCATGACAATCTGGTTAGAGGAATTCAAGGTGAATTTCATCCTCTTATTGCCTGTAAAAGTACCTCGGATAAAACGGAAACCTTCTTCACTTAACAATATTTCAGTAAGCAGATGGGAGTATCTTCTTCTGAAATGGCAGATCTTGTTCACTTTTAGTAATAAACGAAAAACCTGAAAAGGTGCGGTGATCATGTCATGCCTACGGTGAATGTACATCTACATTTACAACATGCAGTGATTATCATGATGTGGCCGGCAACAGTTCCTTTTTTTAGATTTGTTATGATGAAGCAGATCTTGTATCGTTTCAGAGTTATTCATTTACCCGTCAGTTCGTGCTAATTGCTTTGGTCTTAAAAAAGCACCGATATTCTGACTGCGGATGTTTTTTTCATTTTGTCGGATGGTCTCAAATTGTAATTGATTTGTAATTGTTTCCTAGCCAAGAGTGGCAATCCTGGGTTGTGGGTGAAATGTCAGATGGTTCTTGTTATGAAAGGTGCACGTTGCCTTGGATCGGGCGAGTTGGTCTATAAAAGCGTTTTTAGCCGTTTGTTATAAAATGCATATGGTTAGAAAGATGTTTTAAAAGTAGAATACAATGATCCACACATGTGGTTTTTTCTTTGCGAACTAACACGATCGGCCATTTTGTGGAGTCAAACACTGACTCACAAAATGGCCGACTGTGTTAGTTCACGATGTAAAAGGAAAACCACGCAATTTCAAGGCATATTTGTGTGGATCATTGTATTCTACTTTTAAAACATCTTTCTAACCAAATGCATTTTATAACAAACGGTTACAAACGCTTTTTATAGACCAACTCGCCCAATCCAAGGCAACGTGTACCTTTAAGCAAGTAACAAAGAAAAAAGAGAGGAACCGACAGGATGACTGGTGTCTACATTTACAAAACGAACGAATCTGTTAAGAAGAAAAAGAAGGCAAAACACATTGTTTCGCGGCCTGGAAACACACTACTTATGAAAATAATCTGTTTTCACTTTGCTTGATTACCAATAGGCGGTTTTAGTCGGCTGTTTCACGGCTATTGGTTTATGATGCACTTAATGAGATTGTGTAAAGTAATATTTTTGTCAGATGAAAAAATCAGTGAGTTTTTCTTCTGCATTATATTTGTTGTTCATCATGGTGTCTTTGTAAAGAAACTATATACTTATGATTCAAGGCCCCCCCCCAAATAAAATCAAATAAATAAATTAATAAAAAAAAAAAAAAAAATTAAAAATTTTTAAAACAAATATGTAAAAAAGAAATAAAAAATGTGCTCCTACATTTCTTTTTGGTTGCAAAATATTTTTTTTATTTTAGTCCCAAAAGGCTTTTTTCTTACTAGAATTGCTTCTCATCACCCAGGAGTAAATGGGTACCTGCGAGGATGGAGATTGCTGTTGTGATCGATGAGCAACCTGTGCGCCCATTTGGCTGCCGGTGCTGCATACTCCTAAGGAATTGAGATGGTTTCAGGAATTCTTAAAGCCCAATAAGCACGTGTAGTAATAGTCCAAGCCGCCTTACAAAAAGGCGTATTGTTTGATGGTCACTCAAAGTAGACTGAAATTCTTGTGTTTCTTATGCCTAGCTGCCTCATATGCTGCCTTAACGTTACTCGGCCATCCACCAGGAATGAAGAATCAATCGCCGTTATCCCCGCCACACCAAGCTATTCAAACGGGTAAACCCAACCAAAGGAGACCAGTAACACAACCTGCTCCAGTTACGGTAAGTTGTCTCATTTACCTAAATCCTTACCAAACCCTAACTGTTGACTTGCATCGTGAGTCAAGTAAACCAAACAAAGGGTTTAAAAGAAGTCGAGTAGTACGACCTTTCCCAGTTTTTTTGAAACCGTTTTACATCCTAGTCCCTAACTAAAACCCCTGTCCCTAACTTAAACCCATTCCTTAACATAAGCCCAGTTCCTAACCTAAACCGAGTTCATAACCTAAACCCATTTTATAATCGAAACCCATTCCTTAACCTAAACCCAGTCCCTTACCCAAATCCAGTTCCTAACCCTGTTTCTAATCCAAACCCAGCCCCTAACATAAACCCAGTCATTAACCCAAACCCCAGTCTCTAACCCAAACCCCAGCCCCCTAACCCAGCATGTCCATACCCCAGTCCCTAATCCAAACTCTGGTCTCTAATCCCTCACCTCAAATCCTATTCCAACCCCCTACTTCTAACCCATAAACCCACGGCCCACCATCTCAACGGGTAAACCCCAACCAAAAGTCTCGTCAGAAATCAGTGACGCAACCTGTGCAAGGGTCGCGGCATCGGGGGGGCGTGGGTCGTTCAATATGTCCTCATCAACCATCCAGATCAGATGAATAATATTCTCCCCTCTGCTGGACTCCCTTGTTCGTCATTCCAGAGATAGTTGACAAATATAAACATACAACCATCAGAATGTCAGAAAGCAAAGGTGGCATTGAGCAGGATTGGCCAGTGTTCATCTGAGGAGAATCGTAAACAAATATATATATATATATATATATTTTAAAGGGTATGTCAGCTTGTCAAACACCTTTGATGAACATGCAACTTCCTGGTGTAGAATAACAGCTCCAATACACTACATAGAAGTGCACAAAACAGGAATTATTGCTGTACCATGTTGCTGCTGAGCCAAATTAGCAGGGAGCCATTCACAACCCGCACACAGATGACAAGTTGTCTTTGGCTGGTTACCCTCTTTTTCCTGTTAGCAAAATTATCTTGTGCTAAGCTTTAGTTTGTCCACTTCTCCAAATTTGACAGAGATCCTTGAAACTTGTTCAAGTGAGTTTCGTTGTTGATGATAAGTTACCTGTTAGTAATTCAGGAGTACGTTGGTGAATGTCGTACAATATGAACGAAACCACTCGTGTAAGGACTGTAAACTAAGCAAAATTGAGTTTCATGGGCTTGGCACAATGCCCCGGAGGAACAGTCAACAGACGAACAGAGAGTGGCAACCAAGAACACGGAAAAGTAGAGCGGAGATACGTTTTAGTTTAATCTGTGGCTTCATCGAGTAGAGATCACTTTTTGAGGAAGAGGTGGCAGCCCTGCAAATAGAGCTGGTTTGTTTATTCTCAACATTTCGACTTGTGTGTCTTCAGGAGATCGGAGGGAGGTAGGCTGGACGGCAAGGCTTTTTATGGTGGAGATTGTTTGTACGTATTGTTTAACCTACGAGGGTTTTCCATTTTTAAGAGGCGGCAGCTATGAAGAGAGCCAGTTGGTGTACTTGTAACTTTTTGGCTTGTGTTCTCTAGCCATTGTAAGGATACTGAAGGAATGTGGAGAGGAATGTTTAACTTGAGATTGATGGAGGATATGTACATGTAGGCTAAAATTTGGTTTGACAGCAAAGACGAATTTTGATGATGCAGCCATTGTTCTTTAAACAATGTGGATGAGACAAGCAAGAAGTAGAGAGGAATGGAAAAATTAGAGGAGTGCTAAGATTAGCGCAGCCTGAACCGAGACGCAGAGACCCCTTTAAAACAGATGTTGCCCATGTGTGTATCGGGTCTCCTCAGTCTCCTGGTAGGGTGACAATATAAACCTCCGTGTGGAATATTAACCAAGGTTTAGCTGTTGGCAGACGTCCCAGGCACCGCGATCCGAGAATCCACGGCCGGCCACGTCAAGGAGCTGTCTGGTCCTCATTTCATAATCCGTGTTTAATTCGGGCAGATATTTTGTTTCAAATGTGTTTGCTCAAATGCGGAAAAAAATTAACCGTTTTGATTCCTTGTCTGGACTCTCTCTCTCTCTCTCTTGAGTCTTTAAGTGAGACTGTAATTGCTTCTCTTCACCCAGGAGTATATAGGAACTTGTGAGGGCAGAGATCTCACGTTTGATGCGCTACATACTTGGCAGTGTAGGCTTTATACTCCCCAGGGAGCTGAGATGGTTTAAGGAATGAAATTAAATGGGGCGGTGCCCGGGGAGGTTTGATATTGTTCACGCGCCACGAGTGTCAAGTTTCGGCTGCTCCTTGCACTAGACCAAATGTCCGGTGTTATTATCGATGATCAACGCTTATTTTTTTTTAACTCTGTCTTCAGCCTGAGAAAGATGCAGAGCTGAAGAGTGAGAAATTGACAACCTTCCGGAGGATGCTTGATCAAGAGATGGAACTCTATGAGGTTGGTATTCATAACTGCCACCATTTGTGATATGTGGGGGGGGGGGGTTGGGTGATGACGGATCTTCTTGCATATATAATGGAACTCAGAAGTGCTAGCCTATATTATTCCGTACGGTCAATTCCGCTTGCAATCCGGGCCCGATTTCATAGAGCTGCTTTAAAGTAGAAAATATCACTCTAACATTTGTCTGCTAAGCAGTAATGAGCAGGATACCAGTCAGAAATTGTACGTGCGACATGGTAGTTTGGCTGGTAACCTTAATCTGGTAAGCATAATTTTGTTGTGCTTAGCTACTTTTTATGATACCAGTCACAAATTGTATATGTGACAGTGGTAGTTTGACTGGTAACCTTATACCGGTAAGCATAATTTTGTTGTGCTTAGCTACTTTTTATGAAACCAGTCACAAATTGTACAATGTGACAGGGTAGTTTGACTGGTAACCTTATACCGGTAAGCATAATTTTGTTGTGCTTAGCTGCTTTTCTGTGCTTGTGGAAAGCAGCGCTATGAAACTGGGCCCTGGCTTATTCATTTGTAAATTTTTTTGTTCGTTCGATCCGTTGAAAATTTAGAAAACTAAAGCCGAGTACGACATCCATCCGACGGAGAAGCTCCTCAAGGAACTCAATGGAATCAAGACACGTATTAAGGTCGTGGAGCACCAATTGAATAAAACTGCTAGCATGCAGCCCAAGGTGAGATCATGATCATTGAGGGTGTGGGGAGGGGGGTTGGGGGGAGGGGGCAGAGTTTTGGGTTTGCGTATTATGGGTTCAGACCATAGAGTTATATATAAGAACTAGAGGGCGCACTAGCCAAGTTACGTGACTTGTCGCGCAGGTGGTGCAGCCATGTTTTAAGTACCACTACCATTACTTTACTGTACGCAAAACAACAACATGAACACTGAGCGTGTCATGCGTGCATTTACCATACGCACATCGTGTACTTCGTACTCAATTTTGCCCTTTACAAAATGGCGCTGGTGTCTCCTTGCGATCCCGGCGCGTTTGTGCACACAGTATTGCCAGTGCGCCCTCTAGTTCCTATATATAACTCTATGGTTCAGACAGATGAGTTAACCTGATTTGGATTTAGTGGGCTGTTCCAAACTTCTTTTTATTTTCACGTTTATGCTTTGTATGATGACTGTAAAAAATGTGAGCATTTTGGATGACTTGTTTTTTTCCAACCTACAGTGTGTAGTACTTTGCCCAGGAAGGAAAAAAAAGCACATTGTAGAGCTGCCAACTCTTAATGATTCTGCAGAAAGTTCCCGAAAAATGAACCAATCTTTCCAATTCGTACATCAAAAATATCTTGCACAATGCATTCCATTTAAAAAAATTAATAAAATTGAGAGATTTTTGTAACCCGGAATTAGAGCCAGCCGCACGGCAGCTCATCGCTCCAACTGCTCATTGTAACATAATGGATCCCAGCAGGAAGTGTTCTTTGTAAGGAGAAACACACTTCCTGTTAGTTTCCTCTGTTTGAAGCATTTTTAAGTCGGTGCAAACCTTTTTTTTTTCTTTCTTTTTTTTATTCCCAGGAATTTCCTTGTAAATAGGGCATTAGTTGGCATATGATGCACTGAATGTGCAACCAACCAGAAAAAGCTGCTTTTTATCTGAACACTTTACAAATCTTGCTCAACCTCTTCATTTATTTCCCCCTCCGTCAGATGACAGAGGCCAGAGAGGGCGTGATCACCGACCAAGAACCCGAGAATCGAAACGCCAAGCACGAACGCAGCAACAAGAACAGTCAAGATGTAAGTACGATAGCAACTTTTGTTGCGAAATTAGAAGATCATACTACGAGCCATAGTTTTTATGGTGCTGCTGCGTAGCGGACAATGCTGCTTGGAAGATGTTTTGTTTCTGGGTAGCGGAAGTGCGCAGTGGACCAGTCACATGCATAACCTGACATGATAATACGGCTGGTAACCTGTTTGTACTTAGCCAGATTTTCCTTTGCTAAGCAAGTTAGTTTTTTAAAGAGCTCTAACAAGTTAGGCCCAAAGTAAGTAGCCAATTAGTTTATTTAAAATGTTTTTTGTTTTTTTAAGTATAAAATAAGATTAAAATTTGCATTTTTTTTTTTTTTTTCCCTTCAAAGAATGTCTTGTGGATCAACCATCCCAGAACATGTTGTTGTATTTTTATTTATTTATTTTTATGTTATGAATTGCATATTATTTTTTAACGTTGCAGAATCATAAAGAAAAGCGTAAAACAACAGAAATTAGATCGTGGGTGAGTTCAGCCAGCCTACCAGGGCGTGGCACAGGGTGTGGTACTAATCTTTTGGGTGTGGTACTAAAAACAAATAAGACTCTATAGCCCAACTGCAGAACCAATGAACCACAGAAGCCTTTTTTTCTATGGACCTTAATCATTGTGCGGTCATCTTTGTTGCGTGAAGGTACCCTGTATTACACAGTGGCAATGATAGTGCTTAAACTAATTTCATGTAAGGCGACCAGACTTGTTTGACCTGGTTTGAAAATTTCCCCATAACATGTGATGTTCATGTAGTTATTTAATCAAAAAATAAAACGGATTTTGTATAAAAATGTTACATTATCCCTATTTCCTGAAGCAGAGGTTCTTTTTTGGAAACCTTGGCTTAAGGTCAGAATTGTACTCCGCCAGTAATTTTGAAACTGTGCACTTTGACTAAAACAGTACTTCAAACAGGCGGATGGTGCCTGACGGGTTTGAAAAACAGCCTAATTTTGAATCACTTGGTGTTTTTACCAAACTTGGGCTGGAAACATCATTCAAAACATACCCTGCTTCGAAATGGATGATCGGGCCCTAAGCCCAAGCCGGGAGGAGGTTTGCAATAGGCCAGAGAATTTTTAATTTTTTCAAAATCTGCAGTTGGGCAATGTTGTCATGGTAGTCTGGTAACTGAAAATGTTACCTCATTAACAAGGAGGGCTTTAACTGCACCAGGCTGAAACACTGTAAATTCATTGTCACTTGCAACTTGCACGTCTGGTTCCCGGACTGCCCTGGAATGGCAGTGTGAGTGCCTTGTCGTCTTTATGGAGTTCAGTAAATCCATGCGGTCTTATGGCTCGAGTGTTCATGTGAGATCCTTTTACATAAAACAAACTGCAAAACTAAATAGACAGTCACAGATATTTTGAAGTTGTTTTTTACTTTCGCCATGTTACCTGTAAAAAGACTGCAAGTCTAGTGCGTGTTTGAGCATTAAAGCATTTGCATGATATTGGTAAGATTATGATATATAATGTTCACATATTTACACATAACTTACATGGTATCAAGATGGCCATGGTGGACAACTTCCTGTGAAATATTTGGCATGAAACGCCACAGTTTTTTGAGAAATAGTAAAACACTTACTTTTGACATTGCGTGTTCAAAATCAAATGTTTGAAAATTGTGATTTTGTTTTCCTTTTTTGACCAACCATTTTCTTGGGACCCCAATAACGGTTTGAGCGTAAACTTTCACGGGTTTGTTGTGTCATGCAGGCCTGGAATTACATGGAGGTCATGGCCTGTGTTTCTCTGGTCTTGGCCTTTGTGCCCCACCAAAAGTTTCTCTTAGAATTTAATATTTTCCAACGGAAGCACCCTTTGCAAGATAAAAATGGTCATGCGCACAGAAATATGATACTCCAGGCTTGGTCATGTACAGGTATCCATTGGGTCGCACCAAGGGTGGGTGCCGGTCTTTGACAATGACCAGTGTCGCCCGGGTACTCTTACATGTAAGTGTGGGACTGCGTTTTCTTCACACGTTAAAGCAATGCACTCAGGGTTTTAAAAAAATGTTTAAATACACACGTGTCTTGAACAGTCTTGTGCAAAACAGGGTGTTCAAAATTGTTTACTTTAAGTTGTCAGTTTGTGGTGCTTTTACATAAAATGAAAGATGAAAAAGGAGGAGTTCTTAAACTGTCTAAATGCAAAAAGGTGTCTACTGCCTACTGTCAAAACATTTTTTTTCTTCGTACATGTCAGGCAGGTAAAAGCATGTGCTTAAAGTCAATTTGAATTTGTTTGTCCAGTTTGCTAACTTGCAACCCTTTCAGCTATATGTAAATGGCACATAATACAGGGCGTCCTGAAACTGTCCAAAATGATAAAAGGGCCCAATTTCATGGCACTGCACAAAACAAGTAAGCTCAGCACAGTAACCTCTCGACTTGTTAAATGCCGGTAACGCTACTTATGTATTTAGCCGCATTGAGCCTTCAATTTTTCTTGAAAACAGTAAAAGCTGTCACCAAAGGGGGAAAGAGATTGTGCCCAAATCTGTAGTTTTGTATTTCTGTTGATGCACATAAACCTCCTGAATTGTAAAATTTTTTGAGGTTCTGGGTCTAGAATAAGGGGGAATCAAGGCTCCCCCCCAAAGTCATTTTCAGGAATTTTCACATTCAGCAAATCCCATCCCGGAAACAGGGAAGTCAGTTTTTATCGGGCGATGAGAAATTTACACTTTGTGGTCTGCATATTTAAGTATCAAAGGACTATCAGCAGGGCCCAATTTCATAGAGCTGCTTAAGCACAAAAAGTAGCTAAGCACAACAAAATTATGCTTACCAGAATACGGTTACCAGCCAAACTACCATGTCACATGTACAATTTGTGACTGGTATCCTGCTGATTTCTGTTTAGCAGAAAATTGTTAAGCAATATTTTCTGCTTAAGCAGCTCTATGAAATTGGGCCCTGATGTAACAATCCTACTCTATGCCAGTAAGCAGGCCATATTACCCATCAGCCATGCGAGCACGACAGTTTTTATTTATCTTGCCGATAATTTAAGCGCGGCCGCAGGGTCTGACACCCGGCAGTACCGAGCCTTTTTGTCTCGGGTAGATTAAGTCGAGAAGAAAAGACGTTTCGATAATTACTCCGATTCCAGCAGTTTAACTGCAGGGTTACAGGCGCGCAGATGGAATTTCAGGGTGACTGAAATTCTGAAGGGGCTATACAAAATCGCAGGGTATAGAAACCTGCGCCGGTTGGTGCAGAGCCCTTTAGCTCAATTTCTTCAAGCGCTGAGTTTCGTCTGTTTAAAGATGATTAACAATAGAAGCCGCTGAGCTTGTAACTGCTTAGCAAATTGTGACTGCAGTAGTGCAGCCTTAATACTAACCCACACCACCCCTCCTATTTCTCGCTAAAGAACGTCTGATATCCTCCGAAACACTCATGATCTATCAGATAATCTGCACCCATTGACCCATCGTCAAGTCACACATATGTAAAACCATGTCATGACACTTGTGCCCTTGAGCAAGGCACTTAACCATAATTGCTTCGTAAAAAGTTGGGAAGGTAGTGCATTCTGCTCTACCAGCCAGGCTCCTATGTGGATTGATACACATGCCTACATCCTTCTGGACTGTGAAGGGGGCAACCCTGTTTCAGCCCCAGGAGTAGGTGGCATTGTGCTCATTGGCCCATCCTGTGGACCGCGCGGACATAGGCATGCATTTTTCCATTGTTGCATCATCGTTTTACTTCTAAGATGGCGGCGTGATGACGTCAATGCATAAGGTCCATTAGTTTGTCTACAATTTTAGACTTCCACCTTTATGTAAAACCTATTGGTCTTCATTCCCTCTGCACAGTTGCCTCACGGTATCGTCCATGCCAGGCAGAGATCCAGTCCGGAGAGCCTTGGTGTTATGATTGATGCCCCGCCGGGAACTAACCTCAAGAGAAACAATTCCGACGCTCAGTCGAAGGACGCCGCCAGGAAGAAGCACCTGCGCTCTGTGGGTGGTGCCGAGGCAGAGATCAGGAGGAAGCGGTCCGAGAACATCGAGGTACTGGGAAGGGTAAGATGACCCTGACAATGACAACCCTGACAATGACACTGACAACCTGACAGTGACACTGACAATGACAACCCTGACAATGACAATTCTGACAATGACAACCCTGACAATGACAATTCTGACAATGACAACCCTGACAATGACAATCGTGACTATGACAATGACACTCACATTGACATTCCTGACAATGACAATCCTGACAATGACAGGAAGTTGTTTTGCGTCGTGGTCGAGCGGTCTAGCGCATCGGACTCAAGTTGTGATGGCCAGGTCATCGGAGTGTGGGTTCGAATCTCGGCCATGACACTTGGTGTCCTTGAGCAAGACGCTTAACAATGAATTTCTTCTCTTAATCCAGGTGTATAAATGGGAACATGGGAGTGCCCAGGCGGTATTTCTAGTATGTTGGATGAGGGAACTTCCTGCAGAATTAGGGAGAGTTGGCAGCTCTGAGAGTTTGAGAAAGCTTGTGGATTGTAATAAAGTATGCCCGATGAACAGGGATAAGTCTTATGTCTTGTCCTATCTACTAGGATAATGGTGCTATGCGTGTATGAGATTAATACCAAACATTCGAGTGAGATCTACACTAAAGGCAATTTTGTCAATATGGCAATTTTTTGCACTGACACAACAAAGTCAACAATTTCTCAGAGACACCTAAAGACAACTTTTAAAAAAAATGTTCTGTTAACAGAGTCAGTCATTACCAGCGGAGCCTGGTGCAGGCGATAGCGACATGGGAGACAGTTCACCAACTCAACGCCCCCAACCAAGAGACGGACAGACACTGAGTCCAGCGTCGACACGTTCGACAGTTCGGCCTCCTCGGTAAGTAATAATAAAGGTCACCGGCTGGTTCGTACGTATCTATCATCTCTGTTTGCCCTCTTTGCACATGACAAAAAACGGTGTACAATTTTCTTTACTCTGGCGTGTCGTGGCCGAGCGGATAAGAACACCGGACTCAAGCTCCGGCGTTTATGTTCAGCAGAGTGTGGGTTGGAGTCCCGGTCGTGACACTTGTGTCCTTAAGCAAGACACTTGACCATTATTGCTGCATCCTTCGAATGGACGTGAAGCCGTTGGTCCCGTGCGTTGTGTAATGCACGTCAAAGAACTTAGTGCACTAATATTGAAACGAGAAGGGGTTCGCCTTGGTGGTCCTGGTTTGATTGGCTGCAAAACGTAGCTCCACAATACCTTGCAGGAACATACTGAATGTTACAAACACGTTATATTATTATTATTATTATTGCTCTCCACAGACCAATCCTTCGGCCTCTAACCATACCTTCAAGATGGCGACAGTCGGCGCGGTGGAGCCGTTCTCCCACGCTGTACTCTCGGAGGTGCCCTCCGTTCAAGCCATCCCGACGCCCCAGGTGCAGATCATGTCCATGGAAGATGACGATTTCCAGTCGGATAATGAAACGGTGGGGCGTCTTGTTTTTAGACTGAACTTTAAAATTTATAAAACAAAAAATAGAAGGGGGAAAAAGAGTCCCCGAGTGGGTTTCGAACTTCTGACCGACGGTACTGTGGCCTAAGTTTTCTGCCAACCTCCGACCTACTGTACTGTGGCTCATGTTTTCTGCTGTGATGCATTGCATATTTGCCTTCAATTTCTAGAATGGTGGACCTCACTCTGTGTATGTTCTTGGCTTTTAATGTCGACCTCAAAAGTAGGATTTTAAGCTTTGCATGTTGGAAGTATAACTAAGAGAGGTTTGCGGTAACACCATGTTGTGACACTATTTATAGAATAAGAAATAACTTTAAATAGTAAACTTGCGGGTACAACCATGAGTAGAGTGACAAAATGACGTTGGTACAGTCAGTCACCCCTCCCCTCGTTCGGGTAGTTCTTTATATCATTGGGTCAATGCAAAAACAGAACTTGAAAAACGGCTCGTTTGCGTATAAACTGTCTGTTAGTGCTAAAAACTATCCAAGCACACATATGGTGTTGAGTTACGATTTGTTTGCCAATAGCCAGTCTTACAAGAAAAAAATTAGCACTGCACACTCGAGGCAATGTCTTTTTTGCAATGAGACGATAGTCTGTGTTCTGAAGCCCCGACTCGAATCTCCCTTGAAAAAAAAAATTGTAGATAAAAAACACTAACAAGAAAACCATAATACATTTTAGGAGAATCTTGACGAGACAAAGCCTTTTTTTAATTTATTTTTTTTCCCTCTGCTAACCAACCTGTGAGCATAACCAGTAGAATGCGCATTTTGAATTTGCTCAATTCTATTTTAAATTTCCCATTTGTGCTTTTACCTGCTTTATAAAGTACATAAGCTGATGACAAATGTGAAAACTGCCCCCCCTCGCCCCAATAATCCTCCATATCATAACATTTTAACTAAAATAACCTTCCTTGATTCTCTCCTGCCTATTCTGTCTCATCTTCACACCTCCACTTTGTCTCGTACTTTGTCTTGTACTTTCTCTCGTACTTTCTCTCATACTTTGTCTCGTACTTTCTCTCATACTTTGTCTAGTACTTTCTCTCGTACTTTCTCTCGTATTTTTTCTGATTTCTCCTAACTACTGTCTGTCCGTTGAACTGCGTCTGTTTGTTGAACTCCAGCCAACTTCCGACTGTTGAACTCTTGCAAACTAATGTCCGTCTGTTTTCTGTCTGTCTGTTGGATTCTGTCTTTAGTAGAGCGACCTGTGATTCAGGATAATGTCGATTTCAGGATTTTCTTCTTATACTTTCCATTTTAACCTTTGAAGGCATTTGCAAACTTTTGAGTTTTTTTCCTTTTGTGGCGATGTAGAGGGTCTGTTAATCCTCTGAAATGTAACACCCTAGAAGTCCGAGTGGTTTTTATATCTAGACCTGTCTAGAGATAAAAACCACTCTTGAGCCAAGAAAAGGCTAGAGTTTTTTTTACAGTCAAAGCCCAGGGACCAGTTTTATGAAACTGCTAAGCGCTATGTTAAAAAAAAAAATCAGCACTTACAAAAGCATAACAAAACTCGCACTTAACTTAAGCGCATTTCTCTGATTGGCAAGGAAGTTTTGCTTGTGTGTGTGCGGACTTTACATCACTAAGCAATCTTCGCTGATGGAACTACATTATTATTTTTATAATTCGAAAGTCTTCGCTACCCACACCTACACTCAAACTTCTCTTGGAGTCTTACCTTCTCAGTCTTCACCACCGCCCTCTTCATCGGCATTTTTCATTTATTTGTATTTTTACATCATCATACTGTTCTACTCTCCTAAACCATCATCATGTCTCAGCTCCGTAATCCTGTGGTCATTTAATTGTATATTCTCCCCCTCTTTCCCTTCTATTAACAGCCGCATGGAAACGTTAGCCAATACGTAAGTGTCTTTGATTCACACTAATCACCTATATACCATCATGCATTGCTCTGCAAGCCTGGCGGCTGTTAATGTCTAGTTTGCATTATTCAAAGCATTTTGCTTCTTTCTTTTCGAGAAACGTTCTTGGGGACTAAATCCTCCTGTGTTTTTGATGATTTTAGGGAGCAACTTTGTAATCAGGAAATAAACAAAAGCTGTAAGGGTATTGTATTATGTGAAGTTTTTATGGTAATTGCATGGAGGGATAGTCTGCCATTACACAGTTTTTCTTCACATCACTTTTATTTTAATCTTTGTCAGTGCTAACAAGGTCATATCTCATTCGTCAAGGTCGTATCTCCTCAAACAGGATTGTACTACCTAGATCACAGCGTATACACAAGGTCGTTTGTCTCACAACAGGGTCGTGTTACCTAGGTCACATCTCATACACAAGGTCATATCTCAAAAGGGGTTGTATCTCAAACAAGGTCATAACTCATTTATCAAGGTTGTATCTCTTACAACAGTCGATTTGCCTATAGTTGGGGTTGTTTTATCAAACAAGGTTGTCTGTTTTTGTACAAGCTCGTATCATTTTTACAAGGTGAAACCTTATACAACAACGTTGTGAGACATGACCTTATTGTCCCTGTAACAAGGTTGTATCTTTCTGAAAATGTCTCTAGATGTACAAAACTAATAATTTTTATGTATAAGATACAACCTTGCGTCATCAATCAAATTTTATGATCTTTAGAGGAGTGTTACAACCTTTTCAAAAAATGACCTTTGACTCAGTACACCGACAATCCCTTTTATACAGTCTCGTCATTGCGTTAAAGTTGTATGAGATTCAACCTTGTTACAATCACAGTTCATTCCATACCTTATACAAGGTGAGTGACAATTTTTTTACAAAACTGAGTTACGACCTTTTCACAAAATTGAGTCACGACCTTTTCACAAAACTGAGTTACGACCTTTTTACAAAACTGAGTTACGACCTTTTCACAAAACTGAGTTACAACCTTTTCACAAAACTGAGTTACGACCTTTTTACAAAACTGAGTTACGACCTTTTTACAAAACTGAGTTACGACCTTTTTACGAAACTGAGTTGCGACCTTTTTACAAACTAGAGTTACGACCTTGTTGCACCGACGCGAAGAGTTTCTCCTGTGTCTGCCAGACCTGCCAGAAGTTTTCACTATCATTTATTATGTAACATTTGACATTTATTTACGTTGTAAAGTTTTCTTCTTTGCACACCGTAAGAACTTTCAAAACACGTTTGTTTGATTCGTCGGGCATTTATATATTTTTTGGGTCTTTAAAATAAATCAACATAAAGTAAGATCTGAAGCTTTAAGGTGTGCGCAAGTCGGAACATAACTTTTTAGTGGGTGATTCAAGTGAAATTATTCCCTTCTGTGAGGGAGTTGAGGGGTTGCAGTACTGTTGGGTCTCAAGACATGTTGAAAACGGTGTTGCTATGTACTTCACATCAAGCTTTTGTATAGCAACCACCAGATGGGCAAAGCCGGGTACCATTTTGCCATACACATTCATGCAGAATTATCTATGGGTGTTTGTCGTCTCTTACGTAACTACGGAAAAGCTTGCAACTGTTAAAGCGGTCACTTGAGACTAAGCAAGTCAAGGAACCAGACAACATTCAAGTCGCTTGGTCAAGTGGTTAGACTGCAGGACTTGCGATCTCAAGGTTGCGGGTTGGATTCTGGCCGAGCTGACCTCTGATTTTCACAATGACTAGAATAAGGATTGTTGTCTTTTTTCTGAATCACAGTTAATTGACGCGTGCAATTCATAGACGTTAGCCCAATGTTTGTTTGTTGCCAGCTTGGCGTTTATATCCCTTTGTGGGAGCTTTGTCGAGTTCCCTTTGTTGGGAAGATCATCTGAACACACAAACAAAACCCACTTGGCAAATTGCCATCAATTGTCATCAATTTTATACTCGTCAAACAATATTTTGCTATTTTTTGATAACGTGTGCATGCCTGGAATTAACATCTTTGAGCGGGTGAGGCCATTTTCATTTTGCAAAGGGCACCTCCGTTGAAAAATCTTAAAGTTTATTGGAAACCTTTTAAAGGGGGCACCAAGGCCAAGACCAGGGCATCAACTGAGGCCATGGCCTCTGTGGCCTCCGTTCAATTCCAGGCTTGAGTGTGTAGGAAAAGGCTTTCTTATTTTATAGCATCAAGCCCCTTGGACTTCTCACCAATGCTCATTATAAGATTGTTCTGTCTCTCCTTTTTTTCCCTCTCGTAGTTTGAGGATCACGGACCCTTCATCAGTCTGGAGCAGCTAGAGAAGAAACCTGCCCACATGTCGATTTTTCTTCACTATCTCATTTCCAACAGTGACCCTTCCAGCTTGGTGAGTCCATTTGTCTAGAAGATTTATCTTGTGGAAATGTATAGATAGTTCCCAGTAGACGCCATCTTTACGGGCAAATTGCATTTTGGCTTGCAGATGCGTCAAACGCTCAACTTATTAACGCAGCCGCGTTGTTCGCTGACCAATCCTGCAATGAATTTCGTGAAATATTTCCTGATTGGGGATTATTAATATCCTCATTGGGAGAATGGGTCTTAATCAGGTTAGAAGGATACCCTAACTGGGGTAGTTTGTTTGACATTGACTCGGGTGTTTCATGATTGAGGATCATTAATATCCTTATCGGGAGAATGGATCTTAATCAGGGTAGAAGTATACCTCAATGGGGGTAGTTTGGTTGACACAATCTATCTGAGCTGCTTGCTACTCAAGTGTGTCCAAATAAGTGTTCATATAAAAGTATTAATACCAACGTTCTTGTTTCTCTTTAAACAGTTTTTCTACTTAGTGACAGATAACTACAGAACAGGCAGTCTAAAAGAAATGAAGAAATGGGTTTATGAAATCTTCTCTACCTTCCTTGCTCCGTCAGCTGTAAGTAAAGAGCGCCCTCTTGTGTTGCAGTTAATAGTACAGCGATGATGATAATAGTACAGTGATTTGTTTCATTCGGATGGATCTATTAAGTATTTTTATTGGCAGGCTAAAATCATTTGTACATTGGAAGGAAATAAATTTGTCAGGCAGTATTACATTTCCCTGGCCCTGTAAATGGCGCCCTCTAGTGTGGATAGTGTGTCCAGTAAAGCTGTTAGTGTCGCAGTATAACAATAAAAAAAACGAAAATCTAAAAATAATATTTTGTATTCCTGATGTGTTTGTAACGTCAGTTAAAGTAACAATGTCCTTGTTGAGAAGGGAGAATTTGAGAGTTGTAACGCCTGACTTTGGTTGGAAATGTCGGCTCGGTGCTGGCAGATGCGCTAAGTTTTATAACAGTGGATTTTACCCAGTGTATTTCCTGCGGCCTAGTATTTCATAAGTCACCAATAGGCCTTTCCATTGTTGATAAACAAACCCCACTGGTTGGCATGGACGGCTGAAAGTTAGCAAAACATTCAATGTGCTACAGATAATATGACCAGATTCAACACTTTTGCAAACTTTCATTCTGTAAACAAAAAATACATCCCATGATTGGTTGCTTTGGTTTCAACAAATTCAACGCAATTTTTTGAATATCTGTTTAACAATGTTACAACCTGTCGCTATCCGACTTTTGCTTTGCATTTATGGCTTCCCGTAGTTTTCCAACCTTGGTTGGCAAAAACTTGGGCTGTGACGTTGCAATAGAAAGGTCTTTTGGTGCCATTTGTGGTTGTTACAACATTCTTTCTTTTTATCCTTCAGCCCTTGAGAATACAAGTCAGCGATTCCATTGTACATAACATTGGTAAGTTTCAAACCAGACTGTGTTTATTTTTATAAATTGTGTAAAGGGTTGATGGGCAGCCCCAAAACAAGGCTGCAATAATCAGTGTTTACATTAAAAAGGAGTTTGAACAAAACAAAATTGTTTAGTGAAAGAAATAGAAAAACTTATACTGGTAAGTTTTTTTTTACACTTTTGTTTACAGCTGGATGGGCAGCCCCAAAACAAGGCTGCAAAAAGTGCAATAACCAGTGTTTACAATGAAAAAGCATTTTTTAATAATTCATAAATTAAACAACAAATTGTTTAGTGAAAGGAGTAGAAAAAATAGTGTAGAAATGGAAAGAAAATTAAAGCACTCTTTGATTAAAAACCACTTCTGTGTTGTTTTTCTTTGAAACAGAAGGCACGATGAACACGCAGCTTCAGAATGAAGAGGCGATGAAGAGCGTCTTCTTGGCCGCTCGGCTGAACGCCACCACCGAGGTACAGGAGCTGCTCGCAGACTTCCGGGCCAAGAGGGCGCTGGGTCTCGGCTCCATCTTCGGCGACCAGCAGCTTCACAACGAAGACATGGATCGGACGCAGGAACTCAAGATTGTCGAACAGACTCTTATGCCTCATCTTGATCGACTCACCACGTAAGTCTCTGCCCCCCACCCCCTCCCTCCCCTCACCCCCCCTCACCTCCCTACCCGTCCTTCCCGCTTTTTCTTTGTCTCATGAGGTTGTTTAAGAAGTTAAGTTACATGTTATTGCGTACAGGTATGATATTTTTTCCTACTTAGATTTCAGATTATTTTTTTTTGCCCTTAGAAAAATTGGTGAAACTGTTATTAAGCAGTCTGAAAAATCTATGAAATTATATAGACCTTGTGATCAATAAAAATGTCCTACTTTTTTTCCAAAGGCCAAATATCATGCCTGTGCGTAATACATCGTTCAATGTATATGTCTGGTAACTTCAAGTTCCACGTTGCCAGTCGGGTGCCAGTTCAAATCATTCATCCATATTCCTTAGGCCTTTTGCCTGCAGGGGACCTCAATCCTCCACTATCCTCCACTCTATGGTCACTCAACACCAAAATGTTTGGACTTGGATAAGATTGGTATGCCTGGCCCAGTGATCAGCAATTGTTATTTGGGACTACAGTTTTCAATCCTCCAATATCATCCTCTCCAATGGCATTCCTAACCAAATTGTTTGGAATTTAGATAAGATTGGAGTGCCTGACCCGGTGATGAGCAAGAAATGTTTGAACTTGTTTGTTGTTGTCTTAACCGTCTCAGGTTAGAAGCAGAGCGCGAGGATAAGAACGTCGCCATGGCGTTCGCGATCACCACCTTCATGAAGCAGGTCGGCGTGCGGGTGACGAGCAACAGCGCCCTCGAGAGGTGCCCCAGCTTCACGGCGCGGGACAAACGGCCCAAGTGGGCCAAGAACAAGAAGCAGCACATCAAGGGGCACCAGTTCGTGGAGATGCACTACCAGAGTACCGTCTTCTGTAATCACTGTAATGGTCTCCTGTGGGGGATCGGCTTCCAAGGGTACCAGTGCCAAAGTACGTTGACCTTTTTACCTTGATATAAAGAGGATAAACCATTGGGTCTTTAAACCTTGTAGCTATAGTTTGGGTCGAGGAGAGACCATATGAGGGTGTCATGGCCGAGTGGTTTAGAGCATCGGATTCAAGCTCTGGTGGTCGAGTCATCGGGGTGTGGGTTCGAATCCCGGTCATGACACTTGTGTCCTTGAACAAGATGCTTTACTATAATTGCTTCTCTTCACCCAGGGGTATAAATGGGTACCTGCGAGGGTAGAGGTTGATATTGTTTATGAAAAAGCCTTTGGCAGCATAGGGCTGTATACTCCTCAGGGAGCTGAGAAAGATTACAGGAATGCTATTGGCCCAATGACCAGGGCACTAATGTAAAGCGCATTGATACGTTATTGTGAAATGCGCTATATAAGAACTGGTTTATTATATGACCAGTGATGAGAAATTTCAGACTTTTATCTGAAATCAGATCTTTCTATGCCTATCTTTGGGAAAAAAAGTAGCTAATATTTTCTTCAGATTTCAAGAAATAATGCTGTTTGATATACTACTCTTGTGCTGTGGATACTGTTCCCAGATACTCCTTTAAATCTTAAACTCCATGGGTTACCAAAAGGTGGAAATGTCGTCATTTCAATGTACCTCCCAAAACTTTTGGATCCTCTTTCAGATCTTTTTCATCAGCAATCACTCTCACCCCTGCATGACCAGGGCTTGATTTCACAAAGAGTTCAGACTGATCATAACTGCAAATCCATCGCAGTTGCTTAGCAAAGAGTGATGTCACAATACAAATCACTATGTAATACTGATAACTCATCTTACGATGAATCTTAGTGCTTTGTGAAATCGACCCCTGTTTATAGTGCCAAGTGTTGACAAAACTCCCATCTTCCAAACCAGACCCAAGTTCAGGAGTTCTATTCCTACTCTCTCCAACTAAATCCTGTGTATTGCCCTCTTGCATTCCTCCCTAATTTGTGCGCTTTTATAGACGTATGTTGAATAAAAACAAACTATCCGTCTTGCAGATTGTGAGTTCAACATCCACAAGACGGGTCTGTGCTTAGATCAACTGGAAGACCAGTGTCAAGGCAAGGAGGGCAAGAAGATGAAGAGGGACTGGAGGCGGATGATCCCCGGCGGTCAGCGACGAACGTCGGACAGAATGAGTCAGTACCTCCCTTCATCAGGTATCGGCATCATGCTGCATTGTGCAATAATCCCAGAGGCTTTGCGGAGCTTGGTTTTTTTTACTTAATACATTGTTTGTTGTTGGCAACTTCGAAAGCGACTCTGCCATATTGTTCATGTGCACAGCCACAATCATGGGTACACTTTTTGTTACAAAGACACCAAATGAACACAACATAGATATTGAGTAACTCTTTGCAGATCTTGTATTCGACAAACTCAAGTAATTTCTACTCTTCATTCACACAGCGCTGGTTAATTAATTTACAAACAACATTGAAATAACTGTGACGTCACTGGTTTTCAAACTGCTGTTCATAACATAGACACACAAAAACGTGTACCCATGATTGTGGCTGTGCACTCATACAAAGGCCACACTGGCTCCAATCCATCAAGCCCTAAACAAATACGCTTGTTTCCTGTTCGCTTGACCGACCGTTCAAAGACCTGCCAACCAAAGAAACATTTATTAATAGCTCAATTTTTGATGAATCCATATTGTTGTAATTATTAAATGCACACACCATATGGCGGCTGCAAACGGCTACATGATTTGCCTTACCTCACCTCCACGCAACCAAAAAGGTCAAAGTAAAGGTCATGTCTTGAGCGGACACTTTCCAATGTTTCCCATGGTAACATAGTATCTTCCTTTCTGAAACAAAACCCCACACAGGGTTTCTTCCAATAGATAGTTCCCAGTAGACGCCATATTTACGGGCAAATAGCATTTTGGCTTGCAGGTGCGTCAAACACTCAACTTATTAACGCAGCCGCGTTGTTCACTGACCAATCCTGCAATGAGTTTCGTGAAATGCGCGCGTGTTGCACGCCGTTCTCACACGAAACGCACGACTGTTTGTTCTAAACTGCCCGTAAAGATGGCCGATTTACGTCATACTGCAACCTATCTATATACATGCTAGTGAAACTGGCGGGTAAATATACGTAAAGATAGAATGCCCCCAGATTGCACAGTAGGGCTTTTAAAATTGAAGATGAACATTCCGAGGACAAACTTCCAAAATTTGGTTCCGGACTTGCCCCCACAGTGTGAACAATCCTGGGGAGAACCCTGCCACATCTGGGCCCAATTTCATGGCTCTGCTTACCGTAAGCAAAGAATCGGCGCTTGCGGAAGCAGGGAATTCCGCGCTTACGTCAAGCGTATTTCACGGGTTAGCAGGGAATTTCGGCTTGTGCGCGTGCGTACTCCACGTTACTAGGCATTCTACGCTTACACAGCTAGCGCAGAAATTCGGCGCTTGAACAGTAAGCGGAGAATGGTCACCGCAAGCGCAGAATTCGGCGGTAAGCAGAGCCATGAAATTGGGCCCTGTTTGATATCATTTTCTCAGAAGTTTTCCTGACCCAAAAAAAAAAAAAAAAGAAAGTACAAAAAAAATCCATAATATGATCATGGCTGGTGTATGGTGAAGATTATATGGAAACAAATGGTCTCTAACGGTTTAATCTGGACACTTTGGTGCTTGATTTATTTTCAACATTTCTGTATAATTTGAAAGTAACGCTGCTAGTGCTATATTAGTAACTGCCTCTGCAGCTCACATACTGCAAACTTTGGTGAAAAATACTGAAGACATTGTCGCCGAGAACTACTGATGGTCTTAGAGTTAACAAAGTAGTTGTGTAGACCCTGTTTTATGTAGGAAAATAACAGATTTGTGCTTGCTGTGTTTGGCACCCTGCTCCAACTTATGGACAGCATGTATTGGATCCTAACAGACTGGTGTTTACTTTGTTTGATATCCTGCCCCACTTCAATATGGAACAACATGTATTACCCTGCCCCTCTTTATTGAACAGTGTGTATTGGATACTAAAAGACTGGTGCTTGCTTTGTTTGGTACCCTGCCCCCACTTATGGAACAACATGTAATTGATCTTAACAGTCTTGTGCCTTGCTGTGTTTGGTACCCAAGCCCACTACCTAATACAAGAACTTGCTTTTAATAAGTTAACAGCAAAGATTATAGAGCGCCGAAGGCACAAGATGGGGGACTGGAGCTCTTTCTGTTGTTGGAACGGGAAATACACATGGGTGCCATTTTAGCAAGCAAAAGTTTGTTTGTATTATTGTTAGTAGCGGTCATTGTATGCACTGATCTATTGTTACATCAAGCAAGCTGCTTGCTGAAATGGCCATTGTATGTACTGATCTATAGATAGTTCCCAGTAGACGCCATCTTTACGGGCAAATTGCATTTTGGCTTGCAGGTGCGTCAAACGCTCAACTTATTAACGCAGCCGCGTTGTTCACTGACCAATCCTGCAATGAGTTTCAGGAAATGCGCGCGTGTTGCACGCCGTTCTCACACGAAACGCACGACTGTTTGTTCTAAACTGCCCGTAAAGATGGCCGACTTACGTCATACTGCAACCTATCTATTATTGCATCAAAAAAGTGCTTGCTAAAATGGCGTACAGTGCACATTTGACCTTTTCTAGAGTTCTATACTCTTTGTTGAACAGATTGGTGCTTGCTGTGTTTAGTTCCTTACCCCACTTTATGAAACAACATGTAATAACCCTAACAGACTGGTGCTTGCTGTACGTGTGTGGTACCCGCTATCAATGAAGTGCCTGCATGCAAAACCTTATTAACAGCTTGATGCATGGTGTGTGTGTGGTACCTTGACTCTCCTTTCACCTCTGCAGTCTTCTTCACAGGTGATAAGAAGGACGAGATAGAGAAACCAGCGACGTCACCGAACGCCACCAGTCCACTGCCCGGAGTAATCCAAGTCAGACCGGGGAATTCGGAAGACGAAGAAATCTGTAAGTTTTTTTTTTTTCCCCCATAGACTTTTAAGGTTTTCCAATGAAATATGCCCTTTGCAAAATGACAATGGCCTTGCCCTCTCAAAGATGATATTCCAGGCCTGTATTCAGACTGCAATGTTAGTCCACTCATAAGGGCAATGTTATTCCACTCAAAACAAGCGACAGTTAGTTGTGGTCTCTTCAAATGCTATTTCGATTTAACAGAGTGGTAAACCAGGAATAGTTTTCTTTGAGTACTGGTCACTGGCGTAAACTTTACAATCAGTGAGCTTTCAGGTTAAAACTGTAAAGTCTTTTTTTTTTTTATCGGTGTTGAATAAAACAAAAATTATCAGAATTATTTGAACCAACGACCTCTGGAATAGTTTTCTTTGAGTACTGGTCACTGACGTAAACTTTACAATCAGTGAGCTTCAGATTAAAACTGTAAAGTCTTCCTTTTTTTTTATTCGGGGTTGAATAAAACAAAATTATCAGAAGCATTTGAACCAACGACCTCTGGATTAACGAGCCGGCACTCTACCAATTGAGCTATCCAGCCCTATGTTGGCGGTCTCCCTATTTTTTTCAATACCTTTGTTCAAGCCATTCAACCGTTAACTGCCGTGTAGCCCGGGAACACACCCAAGTTTACAATACAACCTGTGAAGCGGCAGCCGAGGATTTTTTTTATTTTACCGATTCTGTACTCTGTCTTGATCGTCCAGCTCAACTGAAAGAGAAGATCAATGTGGACAATCTGGTGAAGCAGTTTGAGGTTAAGAAAGACGACCCTTTAGCGATTTCGCGCACTTCCCTCCAGACGGACAGCGGCATCTCGGAGAGTTTCGATCGGTTACAAGACGTCACCGAGGGCGAGGCAGCAGCCTCCCATAAACGCTCCTTCCTGGCTAGATCAGCGAGCCTTAAGACCAAGGTAGAGTACCTCAGGGGAATCACAATTGACTTTTGGTCCTAAAGAGAGATGCCTTTGAAATGATGTAATTAGCCTTTTTCGTTTCGGTAAAAATTGTGCCAGCTGTTGGAGCCAGAAGTAGCCTCGGCATATAGCACATGACTGCTTGTCCGAGGTTACGACCTATCAACGGGGCGAAGATGGGTTCATACTCTAATCGAATTGTGTATACGAAGCGAATTTACCTGCTTCACATTTGGGAAAACGGCGCGTGCATAATTGTTTGCGCCACATAATCGGCTTTTGCGATCGCTTTCATGTGAAGTATGAACCGAGCTTAAAGGAACATTACAGAATTGGTAAGAAAAAAACTTGTAAAAATATACTTTTGATCACAGATTTACATAAAACTTACACGGTCTAATGATGATGATAGTAGAAAACATCCCTTGAAATATTTCTGTCTGAAATGCCATATTTGATGAGAAATGAATAAACCAATTTCTGATTGGAGTTTATCGCTCAGTGAGCGTTTTACTCATTTGTTGAATCTATATGATTTCATGCAAATGTGTAATCGGTTTTTCACTATTTTCTCGTGACCCAGATGGCCGATCGATCTCAAACTTCTACAGGTTTGTCAGTTTATGTATATGGTGGATTACATAAAGTGCTTACACTACCAGCAACTGTTTTGTTAGCAAAAACCAATTCTGTAATGTTCCTTTAACAAGTCTAGTTTGTTTTGAGATTTCATTCTTACCCGCAGTTACCCTTATCTTGCAGGGCGAAGAAAAACGGGATAGACGACCACCTGGTGACCGTCGATCCAGAAGGTAAAAATAATAAAAATCAATTAAATTTCAATTTGTGTTTTCATTGGAGTGGTTTGGTTTTACGTTTCTGTTGTCTAAAAAGTCAAACTTTAATTAAATTTGCATGACTGTGTTTGAAAACTAAAATGATCTTTTATGATGATCTTTTTAAAATGATTTCAAATTTGATTTTGGTGAGAGTATCTCTCAATTTCACATCGTCTGCATGGTTGTCTTTTGCCAACATTTTCCATACGTGTATCCCGTGTTGATTCTGACGAGTTTATTACATGAAAAATTTGTTTAGAGCGTTTGTATTTATTTTATTGCACATTTAATTTATGCATGACTGCCCGTTTTTTTTTTCTTTCTTCACTTGTGTCTTAAGTTTTCTCGGCCCGTAAGTTCCACTTGATTTTGTTTCTCACGCCAATCTTTGACGTCCGATCATGGCACGCACAGTTTTAACTACTTCATGACAGTTTCTCACCGAAAAAACAAAAACAAGTTTCACTTTTCGCATAGTGCGGAACCTCTTTGCACCTAGTCCCCTCTCTCTTTCCGAAGCACATTGTAAAGTTAGAGCCTAGAGTTGTAATGCCCAGGGACACTTAGTCTTGGTTCAAGACCCTCCTGTTATTGATATCTTCCCACGATCCATTACCACAAGAGAAGCACTTAACTTCATTTTGTGTAGCAGATTTTAAATATTAGATCCATGATTATGTCTTATTACATGATAGCACTTTACCTTCTTGTATTCTCCATCATTCAGATTTGGAACTTCAGTTAATACACCAATGACCCCTAAGTTCCAATTAGCACTTAATACATGAAAGCACCTACTTGTATTCCCATCATGCAGATTTGGGAACTTAAGTTACACCAATGGCCCCCACCAAGGTTCCAATTAGCACTTATTACATGATAGCACTTTAGCCTCTGTGTCATCCCACCATACAGATTTGAACATTAGTCCCACCACTGAACCTGTGGTTCCAGTTAGCACTTGTTACATGATAGCAATAACGTAAACGTATTTCCACAATACAGATTTGAACTTGAGACCCACGAATGACCCTGAGGTTCCAAATTGGGGCACTCGACCCGATAGCGCTCGACCCATAGTTGAATTTGCATGTTCTGTTAATACCAATTTCCCCCATTGTGTTAAGAGTCAATTGTGTCATTCGATAACTGATTTGTTGCATACGTTTCTTTGATGTGAATTCTTTGATGCCGAGGGTTGGAGAAGGCTTCAGAAAAAGGTTGTCCCGTTGAGCATTTGATAACTTTTGAGTAACTAGCAGTGAAATGTGTCGCATGATATGTTTTTGGGGACCTGACATACACATGTATCCTGAATTTGAAAATGCTGAAATCTTGACATTTTTTGTGGGGGAAAGGTTCTTGAACCATTAGGGGTCAAATGGATCGGAAGAATAATGGTACTTCACCAAACTTTCTGTTGTACCTTAGTTTTACCTAGCACTTGTTACCATTACCTTAACAGTAAAGGAACCACTTGATTAGCACTTGTTACCTTACCTTTACAGTAAAGGAACCACTTGATTAGCACTTGTTATCTTACCTTTACAGTAAAGGAGCCACTTGATTAGCACTTGTTATCTTATCTTTACAGTAAAGGAACCACTTGATTAGCACTTGTTACCTTATCTTTACAGTAAAGGAACCACTTGATTACACTTGTTACCTTACCTTTACAGTAAAGGAACCACTTGATTAGCACTTGTTACCTTACCTTTACAGTAAAGGAACCACTTGATTAGCACTTGTTACCTTACCTTTACAGTAAAGGAGCCACTTGATTAGCACTTGTTACCTTACCTTAACAGTAAAGGAACCACTTGATTAGCACTTGTTACCTTACCTTACAGTAAAGGAACCACTTGATTAGCACTTGTTACCTTACCTTTACAGTAAAGGAACCACTTGATTAGCACTTGTTACCTTACCTTTACAGTAAAGGAACCACTTGATTAGCACTTGTTACCTTACCTTTACAGTAAAGGAGCCACTTGATTAGCACTTGTTACCTTACCTTTACAGTGAAAGTAGCACTTGATGTCTCATGTACCATTAGAGATCTAGAGGATTGGAATGATGGCACCATACCCTTATGTTAGGACCTTGCCTTTAATGAAGATAGAGCTTCTCTGGCACTGAACGTCTCGTATAGCATTAGGGATCTGGAGGATATGAGTGATTGCATGTTACCCTTATGTTAGGACCTTACCTTTAACCAATATAGCACTTATATAGCACTCACTGTCACAGCATAAAGAATTTAGATGATTGGAATGATGGGACCTTACCCTAATTTGAGAAAGTTACAGTTACTGAAGATGGCACTAGAATAGCACTCAATGTCTTAGCATTAAGTATCTAGAGAATTTGAATGATTGTAGCTCACCCTGATGTTAGGACCTTACCATTAACCAAGTTAGCACTTATATAGCACTCAATGTCTCAGCATTAAGAATATAGGGGATTGGAATTGATGGGACCTTACCCTGATATTAGAAGGTTACATTTAATGAAGATAGCACTTGGAACTGCACTCAATGTCTTAGCATTAAGTATCTAGAGAATTTGAATGATTGTACATGAAGCTTACCCTGATGTTAGGACCTTACCTTTAATGAATAGCACTGAGGAATCTAGAGGATTGAAATGATTGTTCGTTTTCCATTTTTGTTTGTTTACCAATGTCTTCTGATCCGGCTATGGCTTAGATCGGTCATAGATTAGGAATCCCGGCTTCAACATGGCGGACAGAATTTAAGCCAAAGACATAGTTTTTTTTTTTAAATGCACTACAAATCTTTGGCATGTATACAAACGCATGAAGAGAGTAGTCAGATCACTAGTCCTTTAGTTTAAACAGACCCAAATCTAAATTTAGAAATACTAATTTGATAGGGTTTTCCCCATTCACAAGCTAGCCCATCGGGCGATATGTGCGAATTGTGGGCCGATATTGGCGAATTGCAGCCACAACAACAATTTAAAAATATATAAGATAAGATAAGATAAGATTTAATAAGAACTTTATTATCCCGCACTGGGGAAATTAAAACTTGGCCTTGATTCAACAATACTGACAAAAACACTAAACATTTTATAACAATAAACAGACAGATTGATCCAAAATATTAATTAAGAATAACAGGTGTAAAAATATGTTTCCGGTAAGGATTAAAAATTTGCACAGCAATAATTATATACGGGGTTAGATGTACACAAGTGAGGTCCTTAAAACCGACAACTCAGAAAAACACAGCAGCTACTACTTAAAAACCATTGTAAAAACGAATTGCAGTAGGACAAGGAGTTGTTGTAGCGTTGTGTCGAATTAGGACACAACGCTACAATAAATTTGTATTATAATTTATTTGAACTTCAAATCATATAATCTCAATTTTTTTTAAAAATATAACACCATTTAGAATGCCCAAAGTTGCACAGTAGGGCTTTGAAAACCAAAGATAAACACCTAGTAAAAATTCTGAGGACCTCGTTTCAATTCAGCGTGCTTTGATCCGAAGTTCAAAAATTGGGTTCCAGAATGCACCACGGATTTTTAAAAATCCATGGAGAACCCTGTTTGACATCGCTAAAACATTGAGCTCAATGGAAAACAATTGTGTATCGACTTACCCTATTGTATTCACCAAGAATTAAAATGTTTATCATCAATCGTTGAAATAGAAAAGGAGCGATATTTTATGAATACCTGTATGCTTTATAATATCAAATCAGTAAACTCTAAAACTACTTTTGACAAGTGACACACATTGAGGAAATTGGTATTTGGTAGTTCTTATGCGTGGCCACAAGAGGGCGCTGTATATGACCTTTGGTGTCAAAAGCAGACTTCGTTCTTGATTGACTTTCAATGACAAGTTAAAAGATGTGAAATCAGTTGTGTTGTCATAATGGTTTTCAGTCTTTGTGCTCTTTTTTATCGATATCCCCAGCTGGTTTTGTTATAGTGCCCTCTTGTGGTCCGTATGAGCCATGTACAAACGCTCGTCAGACTTTGCATTTTGATTTTCTTTTTTTTGGTTTTTCCGTTTTCTTTGTGTTTGATTTTGGTATCCCTCTCGTTAACGTCATGTACGTAGATCCAACGAACGAACTCCATCTCAATCAACAGAGTAAGTTGACATCACCTCATTCCACTAACACATAAAGGTCAAAGGTTAGAGGTTCTTACCGTCCAAGCAAAGTCATAGGTTAATGAACTTGTGTAGTGTAAGGTCAAGGGCCTCCGATTGTACCCATTCACATATAAATTGGTTGGTAAACTTGTACAAAACTTCTTTCCCCCATTCATTATGAGTTCATCGAAACAGTTGTGTATCGGCTTATCCTATTGTATTCACCAATAATTGAAATGTTTATCATCAATCGTTGAAATAGAAAAGGAGCGATATTTTATGAATACTTGTATGCTTTATAATATCAAATCAGTAAACTCTAAAACTACTTTTGACAAGTGACACACATTGAGGAAATTGGTATTTGGTAGTTCTTATGCGTGGCCACAAGAGGGCGCTGTATATGACCTTTGGTGTCAAAAGCAGACTTCGTTCTTGATTGACTTTCAATGACAAGTTAAAAGATGTGAAATCAGTTGTGTTGTCATAATGGTTTTCAGTCTTTGTGCTCTTTTTTATCGATATCCCCAGCTGGTTTTGTTACAGTGCCCTCTTGTGGTCCGTATGAGCCATGTACATTCGCTCGTCAGACTTTGCATTTTGATTTTCTTTTTTTTGGTTTTTCTGTTTTCTTTGTGTTTGATTTTGGTATCCCTCTCGTTAACGTCATGTACGTAGATCCAACGAACGAACTCCATCTCAATCAACAGAGTAAGTTGACATCACCTCATTCCACTAACACATAAAGGTCAAAGGTTAGAGGTTCTTACCGTCCAAGCAAAGTCATAGGTTAATGAACTTGTGTAGTGTAAGGTCAAGGGCCTCCGATTGTACCCATTCACATATAAATTGGTTGGTAAACTTGTACAAAACTTCTTTCCCCCATTCATTATGAGTTCATCAAAACAGTGAGATCTTATGAAGCATCCCTTTTATCAAAATTTGCACAATTCTTCTCGTTTGTGTTTGGGAATTTTTTGCTTCACTTTCCTCTTTTATTTGCAAGTGTTTTTTTTTTTAAATTTTATTCCATGCCACCTTTTTCCATTCATTTTTTTGATCATTTTCATTTGGGTGTTGTTGAACTTGGCAACGTGTCATTTCCATGTAGTTGCTCTCGGTGACCAAGTGCAGAACTTCCTCTCTGTTTGATTTAGGGCAAAGGTTCAACACATATTAATTTTTGGTTTTTTACCCATACACCGATGTGTGTTAGCAATGTATACTCAGTACTTTCCCGAGTCCTGTGAAAAAATATCACAGGCTTATTACTCGGGTGGGATTCGAACCCACGACCCTTGCAATTCTAGAGCAGTGTCTTACCAACTAGACTACCGAGATTGCCCGGTAGCTAGAGGCAGTTCGAATCCTATGTTTTGGCAGCGGGTACCGCAACGATTATAATAGATGTTAAATTTGCATCAACACATACATGTACAGTGTTCTTTCTCAACAATACACAGTACACGGTCAACCCTCCTGTCTGACTATTCAGTAGCATCCCACTGCGGGTTTTAGTGACATATACAGTGTGCCAGCCGGCAGGATGATATCATGTGGTGAATGCGTCAGTACACACAGGTGCCTACATACTCAATCCGCGCAGTGCAACGGTTTCGAATGGTCCGTTAAACTCGCCAAACCAAGTGAAGGAGGGTTAACTAATGTTGTTGAACTGTGCCCATCGCAACAGCGACTTAAAACAAACTAGAGAGGATAAGTTTTGTGCTTGGTCACACCACACGTAATACTAACCATCACTACAGGAATTACATCATTGTTATTCCAATTTCTCATTGCATTATCACTTTAAAAAAAAACACACAGATTCACGGTTGTAGTTAATTTAAGGTAAGATTGTAGTGACTTTCTTCATGGGACTCTTTCAATTTGACATTTTTTCACTCTGGGCCTGGAGTTTCATTGTGGGAAGAGTGAGACAAACTCTCACGGCAGAAGGGCACTTCCAGTTGATAGGTTGTGTCCGAATTGGCAGCTACGGCTGCGGCTGTTGTTAGGGGTGTTGCTATGGGCGTCCTATGCTCCAGCGCATGTCAATAAGGCGAACAAGCTGCAGCCGTAGCCAAAAGGGGAGACCAGACCAGGGTTCAGTTTCATGTACATTGTAGCTCTTCGGCTGGTGATCACAAAAATCTTGCTAACAAAGTAATTTGCAAAGCCAGGGTACCACCCACTAGCAATGTACATTACATGACGATTTGAATGGTAACCTGCTAAGCAGATTCTTCTGGTAAGCAAATATTATGCTTTAACAGCTATATGCAATTGGACCCATTAATGTTTTTAAGTAATGGTCGTTTCCATCAACTCTTTTGTGAAGAAAAAAAGGAGAAATGTCTGATTTTTTGTCTTGCGCTACTGTTCTTTGTTGAATCAGTGACGTGGATGTGGATGGACATAGCGTTGTCACAGCTCTCAACAATACATCACATGCCAGCTCTTCTTCCAGCCTGTCAACAAGGTATGTTGCTATTTCGTGTCTCGGTATATACTCATCCCTAATATATTATGTCGCTATTTCATGTCTCTGTTTATATGGTTATTACAAGTTTAAATGGCTAGGCAATATTTTCTTCTTTAGATAGCTATTTCATGTTTTCATTTGGGTGACAAATGTCTTTACTGACTGGCTTGTATTTTCTCAAAACCTCCTCGAGCCCTCAAATTGTCTTGATAGAACTTAAACAGTCACCAAGGGGAGAAAGAAATAGTCCACGATGTGTAGGTTTGTATTGCTGATGATGCACGGATGTAAACCTCTTAAAGTTGTAACATCTGGGAGGTTTTGGGTCTGGGATAAAGGGACCAAGACCTGCAAGCCATTTTCCAAGAACTTTCACAATTCACGTCCTTGACTTTTAACAACTGTTCTATAAACATTCATGTCAAATTTCGAGGTGACTGTTAAACGATAATTTTCTATTATTTGTTTTTTCCCTTGTTGGCATCACGACAGGAGTCAAGATTCTCCGTCGGCGTCGAACGACTCGCTGTCGTCCCGACCCATCGAGGAGGAGGAGGGAGAGGACTCGGACATGGAGGCCGAGGCAGACCCGCCCAACTGGCAAGACCTGGTAGATAAGGACATCGTCAAACGTCTCAAACCTAAGGAGGTCAAACGGCAGGAGGTCATCAACGGTAAGGGCAAAGGTCAAAGGTCGTGTTTCAACCGGTGTGTCAAGGCATGGTGAACTGGAGGTTGTGGGATATCTCTGTGAAGAAAATCCCTCGACTTGTTAAGAAAAAAAAGTAATCTTAAAAACACCCACGGCTGTCGGAGACCAGGGCCAAATTTCATAGAGCTGCTTAAGCACAAAAACGAGCTAAGCATAACAAAACTATGCTTACCAAAAGAAAAATTACCAGCTAAAATAACATTTCACATGTATCATCTGTGACTGGTATCCTGCATATTGTTGCTTAGCAGAATGTTTTTAAGCAATATTATCTGCTTACGCAGGTCTTTGAAATTAGGCCCTGTATTGTTTGCCTGTTTTGTAAACGGCACCATCTTTTATCAAAGCTCCGCATCCTGTCCATTTTACAGAGCTGTTCCACACGGAGAAGTCCCACGTGCGCAACCTGAAGGTTCTGGATCGTGTGTTCTACCGGCCGATGCTGAGGGAGCAGGTCCTGAGCAAGGAGGTGATCCACGCGGTGTTCCCCAACCTGAGCGAGATGCTACAGATCCACGGCCCGCTCAACGACATCATGAAGAAAGAGCGCAGGACGTCCCACGTCATCCAGGAGGTCGGCTACTTTCTCCTCAAGACGGTAAGGTCAAGAGATTTGAGATTAGATAAGAATCATTTAAGGTTATAATTGGCCCAATCCATCTCTGAATTGAGGCTTTGGTTGTAAGGCCAAATACAATAAAAAACATGTTTCGGGTCCCCGCACACTTCCTTTTAAGAGACCGCCTCCTTTTTTTCCTTTTTTTTTTAATGATCAATTTTTAACAATCTCTGACAAAAATTTTGTTTTAAAATAAATAACCTTGTTTTTTAAAACTTAAGCAAACCCCCCCCCCAAAAAAATCACAGAATAAAGCTGGCAACCATCTTGAAAAATAGCCCAGCCGGTTGTCTTGAAAAATGAGTCTAGCGTCCATTAAAAAAAAGGCCTGCCTCCTTCCTTTTTCAAAAACGAAGGACGCTAAACTTTTTTTTTTTTTTTTTTTTTTTCTGGCCTAGAATGTCTGGATCTGGCTACTTGGATATGCATATGTTATATTATTTTTGATTTGTTTTCGGCACAGTTTGACGGTGAGTCTGGTGAAACATCAAAGCGGGTGTGTGCCACCTTCTGTCAGAATCAGAAAGCCGCTCTGGAGATGTTGAAGATCAGACGCAAGAAGGACAGCAAACTAGCTCAGTTTCTTGCCGTAAGTAAAAAAAAAAAGGGAAAATATTCTTGTCCCACATGTCTCGTATGACCCTCCGACCTAGGTCGCGGAGAGAATGCCAAGCTTGTTGTTTGTGTCTGCTGTGTTGCGCCCTCTCTGTCGGCTGTGGACATAGAGTATCAATGAGATGGATTGCGCATGAGGTCACTGTCACCTGCGTTGAAACACAATGGATTCGTGTGTGCGCTGGCACATTTCTTGGCCAATGATTCACTCGTCCCCAGCGCCTTGCCTTAAAACCAAAGGCGCTGGGATGGGCAAACGTATCGTTAACGTTAATGCTCAGTCCCATGCTCAGTCCCATCATGCATCACACTCACACTGCAAGCACTGCACGCATGACGTACTTCCTGAACAAGAATCTGTGCAAGCTGATTAGCCCATCCCAGCGGTCCTGGATAGGCCGCTGGGGCCGAGCGAAGGCCAATGATAGCCTTTCACACGTGCAACAATGGCGGCCAATGCAAGGGGTCTATACCATGTGACATGCCTGTTTGGCAAAATTCACCAGGGCCCAATTTCATAGAGCTGCTAAGCACAAAAATTTGCTTAGCATGAAATTTCTTCCTTGATAAAAACAGGATTAGCAACCAAATTTCCATGTGTTGCATATTGCTTGTTACTGGTATTCAGCTGTTGTTTGCTTATCCTGAAAATCACGTGTAAATTTGGTTGGTAATCCTGTTTTTATCAAGGAAGAAATTTCATGCTAAGCAAATTTTTGTGCTTAGCAGCTCTATGAAATTGGGCCCTGATCAACCTAATGGCAGCTTGCACAAATTGCCTCACAGTAGATACGCTCAGATAACTGCACACGGCATTCTCTTGGTTTTGTTTCAATGGCCTCCACTCACAGGGATCCATCAATATGTATATTTTTTTGTAAATTGAATTAAATCCAATTAAAATGGGGTAATGCTTTTACAAAACTAAGGAAAAACAGTTTCTGTTTACGATTTTTTTTTAAAAAGATGATAGTTGCAAATCAAGTCGCTATCATTATTGATCTCTCTTTTGCAGGATGCCGAGGGCAATCCATTATGCAGGCGTCTGCCGTTGCAGGCCATCATAACGACTGGTATGCAGAGACTAACCAAGTATCCTCTACTCATTGAGAACCTTATGAAATACACTCAACGTAAGTTACTCACTTTTCATTCTACTTCGGTGTCAATTATTTATGTTTCATTTACTTTGTTGTAAGTTACTTTCTACTTCAGTGTAAGTTATTTTAAAAAAAAAGTAAGTACCTGTAGTGGCGCTTGTGTCCTTTTAACCTTCTTGCTATCTGACCATTCAATACCATTCAAGTGGTTTTGAATGATAGATAAACTATGCCAGCCTGCAATATGATACCATGAGGGAATGCATGTACACAGTACACAGTTAGTTCTGTGCACAGTTGCGCCACCGTACACAACCTTGGCAGTCGAATGGTTTCAAATGGTTGGTCAACTCAACTGGAAAAAGTTGCCAAGAGTCACTGACAGTAGTAGGGTTAAGGGAGTGTACAACATTGGTAAGATTGAAAATATAAATGTTCACAGATTTGCACATAACTTACACGGTATAAAGATGGTCATGGTGGAAAACTTCCCTTGAAATAGCTTTGCTTGAAATGCTGTAGTTGTTTAGGAAATGAGTAAAAACAATTAGTCTTTATCACTGGTGATAAAATCCCATGTTTGAAGACAGTGAAAACATATAATGGGGTTTTTCACTGTTTTATCATGACTCTGAAGACCGATTGAGCTTAACATTTCATAGGTTTGTTATTTCATGTGTATGTTGGGTCACATAAAGTGCAGATACTAGTTTGTGAAAATGAACAATATTGTACATGTGCTTTAAGCAAGACACTTGACAATAATGCCTTTGTCCACCATACACAACCTGTAAAGTTGAACGGTTTAAAATGGATGATCAACACACTGGAGAATGGTACAAAGAGTAGGAGGGTTGACGGTTGGAGTTTATCCCTATTATTGTTTCTCCCAACAGCCAAACTGAAGGAGTACCAGGCCTTAGAGAGGGCGTTACAGTGCACCAAGAGTCTCTTGGCGAACGTCAATCAAGCCGTAAAGGAGTGCGAGAATCATCAGCGACTGCTGGATATCAACCGTCGTCTTGAGAAGGGACCGTTTGAACGATCCAACCACCCTATCGCTTCAGAATACAAGGTTGGTGGCGTATGCTATATAGACCATGACACAATTTCGTAGAGCTGCTCTTAAAGGTATTGTACACTTATGGTAACAGCTCAAAATCAGTGTCCACATTTTGTGTGATTCAACATATGCATGAACAAACAGACCTGTGAAAGTTTGAGCTCAATTGGTCATCGAGGTCACGAGAAAATAGTGAAAAGAGATCTTATGTGTTTTCTGTTTTTTCAAATTATCGCGCGCGATAATTACTATTGTTTTACTCGTTTTTCAGAAACGATAGCATTTTAGGCAGAAATATTTTAAGGAACCCTTTCTACCATTACTTACTTTAAATCATGTAAGTTATGTGTGAATCTGTGAACATTGTGTTTTTCAATCTTACCAATAGTGTACAGGGCCTTTAAAGAAGAACATTTTACAGATAATTTGCTGTTTCTTTTAGTAACAATTTTATTTATTTTTGTCCTTCTTTTTTTCCCCCTTAAATTATCAAGTTGCAAGTCTGGTACTCAGAATTCTTTATTCTTTCTTCCCTTTTAGAACCTTTCGCTAACTTCCCGGAAGCTCCTGCATGACGGACCGGTCACGTGGAAACTCAGTAAAACAAAAGTAATCGGTAAGCTCAAGAAACTCACTGGTAAACATCCAGGACTCATTTTTGTAAAGGAAGGGAACCAGCAATGGACATTATTGAAATTGTAATTTTGAAAAAAAGAAACACCTATTATAAAGCCACATGTCTTCTGAACTCGGAACTTTTGCTGAACCAAAATTATTTTTTTTACAAGATCAGATATTGTTCTTTCCTGTCACATTTGCTGAACTTTTTGGAGGAGATTTGGATTTGAAAAGTCGTATGTGCACATCCAACCGGATGTCAGTACCCACAACAAATCTTGGGTGCAAAATTTTGGTGGGCAGATTTACCTACAATAGCTCTAGATTGTCAAAGGTTGTGGGTTTAAATCCCACCCGTGTAATATGCCTGTGGATTTTTTTAACAGAACTCTGGGAAGTACTGGTTATACAGTGCTTTACACACATCGGTGAAAGGGTAAAACCAAATAGTGTTCAGATTCCCCTTGTTAGTATGCAGTGCGCACTTTAAACCACACGCACACAGTGAGATTTGCACCATATCTTTCAATATCTTTACATGCAATTTGACTCCGAAGGGCAGGCAAGACATGTGAAATTGGCGTTTGGCAAAACATAAGACTGCTGGACTGTGGGGTTAGTGGCCCAATGCTCAACCTCCTGGACTCTGGCCAGTGGTCCAATGAATATTTTGAGCTCTTACTGGACTTGTTTGTTTGTGGGGTTGCAGGCCCAACGGTAAAACGACTGGACTCTGGCCAGCGGTCCGGTGGGTATATCTACCCCTGCATCATCTTACGATAACATTATTATTTATTTTTTTGCAGATCTTTATGCACTTCTTCTTGAGGATATTCTAGTCTTGCTCCAGAAGCAGGACGACCGCTACGTCATGAAGTGCCACTCCACGACGGTGGCCACCCAGGTTGAAGAGAAGAAGAACACCCACAGTCCTATCATTAAGATTAACAGCGTGCTGTGCAGGGAGGTCGCTACGAGTAAGTGTAACAATCCCCTCGACCCCACCATCAAGCTAGAGGGAGCCCTATTCACAGTCTTAACACAGGCATGCAACTTTTCCTCGGATCAGCTGATTTCCTATTTTTTTTATTCTCAGTTTTACTATTCAAAATTGCAAAATACTGTACAAAATCATTGAAATTTTGTAATTTCCTTTTTTGGTGAAGTTACAGTTGCATGCCTGCTTAACAAGCACCAATCAAAACCTTCTTTCCCTGCGCCAAAAAATCGGTTCAAGCCACGTTTTTGGTCCCACAGACCATGATTTTAAGGTGCCTCATAACGTTGTGTTTTTAAAATGTTAACAGCACCCCCTCTATATCTCACTACCTGCTTCTGCTGTTTTGTATCCCTTCTAGCCAGTCTTCTTAAGTCCGTTGTTCATAATGTGTTTCTTAGCACGCCCCCCCCCCCCCCGCTCATAATGTCTGCAGCTGCCTATATACGGGACTTTTTGTTGATTGTCTGCAGACAAACGGGCCTTCTTCCTGGTCAGTACGTCGACGGCCGGACCACAGATCTACGAGCTTACCACCATCTCAACGTCGGAGCGGCAGACGTGGATGGACATGATCCTCAAAACGTCGGAGGAAGCCAAGAAGGCCAGCCGCGGGGGCACCACGCCGGTC
Organism: Pycnopodia helianthoides; assembly: GCA_032158295.1. NCBI lineage: Eukaryota > Metazoa > Echinodermata > Asteroidea > Forcipulatida > Asteriidae > Pycnopodia > Pycnopodia helianthoides. The sequence continues at coordinate 2,424,523 of CM063262.1, forward strand.
AACACCAACACCATGTCTCTCCTGAACAACATGCCCGATTTGCACGAAGAAGAAGGTGAAGATGTCTCGGCGAAATCGTAAGTCGGCATCAAGGGATGGTGTCATAATAATAATAATAATAATAATACTGAGTTCTTACGTAGCGCTTTATCACACCAGGGTGTATGAGAGCCCTGCACCCTCCTGCCGAACAATCGAAAATGGAGACGCATTTATATTTTTATGTATACATTTTTTGTTGCCCAGATCCGCGGAGGGTGGTCCAAACAAGGGGATGGAGGAAGCGTCGATCAGTGTTGAAATCAGTAATCCACCGGAAGTCAGCCAGCCAGAGGTTGTTACTCAGAGCACCATGATTGCTGGTGAGTTTGGACTCGTTTACCCTCTACCCCCGGAGTGAGTTACTGGGATTCTTCTTCACAAATTTGATGGGTTGGGGTTTCTGCAAAGGTGACTTTTTTTCCCTCTTTTTTCTTTTCCAGAAGAGGCAAGACAAGACTCCCCTCAGGATATGTTATCATCGTTGTCAAAGACGATACGAGAGGTAAGAGGCCTTAGTGTTTGATGTATCTCGAGTGGAATCACATGATTCCTTTATCTAATCACATGATCTGTCACACGGATTAATGAATCAGGTGATCTTTTATAGGATTAACAGATTACAGGAGAACGTAATGAATTTATGGATCACATTATATTTAAGAGGATTAACAGATCATGTAAGAATTTCATGGATTTTAAAAGATTACTTGGTATTTTAATGGATATGTGCTTTTTGTTATTAAATCTGTTTTTCAAAGTGTGTTTCTACTTATTGTTTTACTAATTTTTATGAACTTGTATTTATATGTATCCAATTCTTCCAATATATTTCAAATTTATTTGTGCTTGTATTTCTTTGTACCTCTCATTTCTGCTATAATTTGCATATTTATTTTAGAAACAGATTATAGTAAGCCGTAGGTTCCGCTCAGTGCAGATGGGTATCACAGAACTATTTTTACCTTCACGTTTTTTCACGTTTTTTTTTCTGTCTTAGGACACGTCTACCCAAGCCAGAGCCAGTGCGAAGGCCAACGGTATTGTTGCGCTCAGCGATCCTCTGCCAGTTCTTCTCAGTACGTATTGGTCTTGTTCCCCGTATGCGTTAGCATTTGTGGATACTTATTGTCATTATATTTAAAGAGGCCAGACTATTTTGACCTTTTCAGCCTCAGTTTGGTATTTGTGATTTGAATGGGAGAAGAAGAAAACACAAGCCGGCCGCACTGTCCCATAATTCACTGTAGATCATGTGACCTGTGACAAAAAGAGCCACAGAGCCTGGTCTTCCTGCAGGCACAATTTGTACAGAGCCCAATCGTAGAGAACACAAGATCTTTGTTTTTACTCGCAAATCTTATAAGCTTTTGATGTAAAGAAATCGAGCACATTTCAAAACTTGAACAGCCGTTCTCTTTCAAATTCTTGATTTTAAGTGATTATGACGATAACAAATGTGACCTGATCTATCGAAATGAGGAATGTGTCAGACAGAACGTATTGTGTGTAATTTGCGTGTAAAGTTGGTCACATTGAAAATCATGAAAAAACACTACAAAAAACGATTCCGCGATTTCGGTGGTATTAGGTTAAATAAAACTTGATCTTTCTTGTCGTGGTCTTACCTTTAATTGAAAAGATGAATAAATCCACAAAAAGTACGTTTTCTTGAGCATGTTTGTACACAATTGATTCTCTTCAAAGTTAATTAAAACGAGTATCTAAACAAACACGTCGTAAAAAAATGGAAGTGGCCTTGTCTTGTAGACTTTCTTCATTTCCCGATAACTTCGGACTGGAATAAGCTACGGAAAAAATAAGGGTATTGCTGGAAAGCCAGTGAATTACTTGTTAACACGGTATGCACAACTCAATTTTATTAAGGGGTCGATATATTCCTCATTTCTAAGCTTGGGCGATACCACGATATTATCGAAGATCGCGATACTAGTTCTGAAACGATTATGATATCGGGTCACATTTTTTTTAATCGTGATATCGGTAAATCGCGATATCGTTAAGTATCACGATCTTGCAACAATAAATCTCCTCGTCAAGACGATATTGCAACAATAAATCTCCTAGTTGAGACGATTTGCTGCATCAAAGAGCTGTCAAAGAGTTGCAAGTCACAGACCGCAACCGCAAGATTCCCCAACAGATCCGATCCGACGGGGTTTAGTCTTCGAAAAAACCAACATCGAAGCCTTAGCGATCAGGCGGTCTTACGCAGACGGGTGTTATCACGTGCGTTCCCGTGCGTTGCGGACGTGCGAGTAGCGTGATCTAATTAGTTATGCACACATAAAGAACAGTCTGTCATGCGCAGTTAACACATTAAATGTGTGTAAGTAATAGGCCCAGGTTTTAATACCATAGGTTTAGAGTAAAACCCGAAGAATAGGTGATTGGAACAACGGCAGAAATGATCAGTCAATCATAGCCACAACTCACAACGTGAGAATTGTAGTAGATTGACGGCATAAAGAAATAATCGCGATTATATCGAATATCGCGATATATTCTCGACGATATATCGTGGCTGAGAAAAAGCGATATCGCCCAAGCTTACTCATTTCGACAGATCGGGTCACATATGTGAAATGCTTTTTTTTGGTTTGATTTTCTTCTTACTCTAGAAACTAATTTTGAGAGGAGAGATTCCAAGCGGGAGGATTTGGTCTTACAGGCAGTGGACAAGATTCAGCAGCTTAGCAAACACCTCCAGGTAGATGATTAATCCAACTCGACATCAAAATAAAATTAATCAACACGTTAATCACAGTCACAAACCACAAGCCATAGGTGTGGTGGGCCTACAAATTTGTATAGCAAATTGCATGGGATTGAAAATAATGTACTACAACTTGTAGGGGATTAAGAAAACGCAGTTCCACCTACAGAAAGGGATGTTGATTATTCTCCCTGGACAGCAATCGGGCTATCATTTGAAAGAAAAGAAAAGTCATAATTTTTTTTTATTTTTTTAATTGTCCGGTTTTGGTGGTTTTTTTTTTCTTTTCTTTCTTTTTTTTGGTCAGCTTCGTTTAACTGTTTAAAAAAAGTTTTTTTTTTATTTATATATATATTTTTTTTGTCTCGACACAGAGTGACGTGACTCGCCTAGAGTCCGACCTTGTTCAAGCTACTCAAGAGCTGAGACGAGTGCAGCAGGCTCTCCTGAAACAGTCGGAAAGCAATCTAGAAGAGCAGAGACGGAGGTCGCGACAGGAAGCTCCGTACGTCCGGACGAAGGACGGCGAACGCACGGCGGACGCGACAGAAAAGGCAGCCCGGAACAGGAAATCAATGTCGGCCGAGTCCGGCGGGAGCTCTACGGACTCGGAGGAGTACGGTGCTGTTGAGTCGTCGGAGACCGAGGAAGGGTACACCCCTAAGGAGAGACCGAGTAGTCTAGTGGTGGACGTTGATGAGGGACCCAGAGACCAAGTCACCATGATGGCTGCCTTAGTGTCTGATTTCCACAAAGCGGAGAAACAAGAGGCCGTAGCGGTCTCCAATGAAGGACTGGTCACCCTGCAGCGGGCGGAGGTGCGTAAGGTCACGGACGTGGACAGTGCAGAAGTCGATCACATCATGCAAAGACTCGACTGGAGGGCCGAAACGACCGAGAACGGGGTCACGTCGGACCGTCGCTCAAGGTCGGGATCCAAGGAGGTGTCGCCGTCGAGGCCACCGCAATCGGCAGGCGGCCTGCAGGATTTCGACCAGGAAGTGGGAATGACGGAGATCGCTCAGGAGTTACCCACCGGCGCGCAGCACTGGGAGGACAGTACCTTGGTGTTGGCCGGCACGCTGGAGGACAAAGTGGTCATGGCGACCAGACTGGACGACCTCTTGAACGAAGACAGTGAGAGCGACCAGGAGACGGTGGTCGCCAGCGGGAGCTTCCAAAACACCAGTCCTGAAATCGGTTCGTCACGAGACCTGTCCCCGTCTGTGTACGACACCAACGCAATACTGAGCAGTACGAACGATGGACGGAGTCAACCCATCACGACCAATGTAGTCAAGACAGTCTGGAAAATGTCGTCAATTTCGAGATGAACTCGCAGACCTCAGTTGGGAACACGGCAATGATATTAACTGAAGTCGGGACGACACCGCCGCAGACCTTGCTGGACGTGTCGTCGGGGACAGCCGGCCGACGAGTCTTGTCTCGGTGGATTCCTTGGCTTGTGATGAAGGGAGCGAGGGCAGTAAACCGCAGGAGGTTACTGTCGTAAGATCAGCTGACGAAACCAAAAATAGTGGTGAGTTTGTCCGTCAAATGATAGGACAGCGCGATAGTCTCAGGACTTAAGTTTGGGAATTCAATTTAATAACAAAAAAAGGTGGGCGTTTACGGAGCTGAACAAAGTTCCAGAAAATTTACCTGTTAAATGTAAATCTCAAACTTGTTGATGTTTAAGGAAAGTAAAGCTTAGTTTTTAAACATTGGGGGAGGTCGGACAGAAATGCCAGTTGAAACTTTTTTTAAACGATGAAAGCAGGGGCTGGTTTTCATGGCTCTGATATTGTAAGTGGAAAAAATCTGCGCTTACGGTAGCAGAAAAAAATAAGCGCTTTAAGGTAAGCGTAGTTCACAGGTTAGCATGGAATTTTTGCCGTTGGGCCAGGGTACTTTACAATTCTAAGGGAGCGTCATAAAAGTCGGAATGGTAGGAACGTTCTAACTGGATCGGGTTAAAGTATTCCAGCGCCTGCACATGGACTGTTCCATTGGATTGTTTAAAATACTAAAGGGGGTTATCACTTGTGTAGGATTGCTCCCATACTTTGGCACAATGATTGGGTCTAGCGGAATGCCTGGCGGTTCATTGGATTGCGGGCCTGTGCCCACAGGAACGTTCCTTTACGCCTAGATTCTACCCGACTTTTGAGATGTTCCCTGAGCATTCTTCGCTTTATATACCTAACACAGTCATTTGACGCTAACCCGTTTAAAAGCTGAGAATATTGACTTGTAAGTGCAGAATTCCGCAATAAGCAGAGCCACGAAAGCTTTAACCACGCCCAGGACAAGTTTGTGTGCTATGTTGCTCTTTGACGTGGGTTTCTCAAGGCCCAGTTACATGTACGTGTAGATGATGTGTAGATGATCCTTGTGCATCAGTTCTCGTCATCATTTTCCGCCACATCATCAAAATTACTGTCACACATTTTTAGAGAATGGTAGTCTAGAGAGTTGTAGTCGCCCAATGTTCCTTTTCTTAGTTCTGTTGACCTAACAGCAGGTGCGTACGACGGTGGTTTAACCATACTTGTATTCAAAAAAGTCCAGCTGTTTTGTCCAATCGGCCACAGTGCCAGTTTGGACGCCTGCCGTAGTGTGCGTATGAATCAGTTCTTTTGTAGGCTCTCGTTACTGTGATGTGCTGGTTTGGCAGTAGCGAACAGCTGATGCATAATATGTCACAGTAACAAGATCTTGAACTGAGGCAGATTGGGCAAAAAGCTAGAACTTTCATACAAAATTACAAGTATGGTCGAACCATGGTTGATCAAACCTGGCGTTATGTAATGGAAATCAAAAAAGGACCACCTGGCAACCACAGAATTATCAACATCATCCTACACATAAAATCATTTAGGGTTAGATTTGTCAAGATTTTTATTTATTTTTTATTTTTTCTGGGTTTGAATTATTAAAGGGGTAAAAATTGATCTTATGACGTGTAAGCTAAGTAAAGTTTGATGTCACAGTACAAATCACAGCGGCGATATTGAAAACCCGTCTTAAGATGGACCTTAGTGCGTTGTGAAATCAAGCCCAGCGTTGCTCAAAAACAGGAGCTGTGGGAATGTTGATAGCCTTACACCTAGGATGAGCAGCACTGTGTAGTCGGTGCTCTCCGGGGCTGCTCGAGTGGGATTCGAACCCTCTACCGTCTGCATTTTAGAGCAGATGTTTGAAATGCTATACCACCGAGCTCCCGGTTGATGGGAGACCAAAAGGCCATTTGCAAAGTTAGATTAATCCTGATTGCCACGGCAACTTGCTGAGTCACAAGTCACCGCTTAAATTTGAATTCAAAGAATTGGTTAATGGCCTCACATTTTGACCCTAGCAGAGTTATTCTCAAAGGCTGTTTGTTTTTCACATTTTAGAAAAAAAACTCTACGAAATTGTGATCTTTGAAAGTATGATGACGGAATTTAATCTCTACATTTTTCATATTTTTTGAATTTTTTGGTTAATATTTACTTTTAAAAATAAGAATTGGACAAAGCGTCCTCAGAGTTATGACACCACTCATGTATCATTTCGTTGTAAACACACTTACTAACTCATGAATATTGATACTCTGTCGTGTTTATTCATGGAAGTTAGGCTCTACTAACGCTTTAGCTCTCAAAGTGATCAATCTCATTTGCATATTTAATGTTTATTCATAAGGCGCATTCTCTACTGTTGAATCATCACCTATCAGAGATACAGGGCTTAACTTTTTTTAGGAAAAAAAATCCAGATCTTTTAGCTCTGAACTTTCTGTTTCGTATTTAAATGCAACTTATGAATATTGATGTCTACTTATTAACCTTTTATTATTCATGCAAACTAACCAGTCAGAGCTTCCTAACGGATCCTGAATATTGATATATTTCTCTTGCAGGAATTCTTTCTCAGGCAAAGAACATCACATTCACTCACCCACCATACCTTGTCTGATGTATGTACCTGCTTTAAATAGAGCTATCAGTACATCTGCATAAATATTCGCATGCATTATGGTGTCATCCGCACAAATTTGCATGGTTGCTATGTCGCTGGCATGCTGTCGCGATCATGCTGTACATTTGCTTGGTAGTGCTCTCTGTGGTGGCGATTGTGTAAATTGCAGGTCAGGGTTCATGCACACACTCGCATAAATTATCATGGATCATTCCAAATTAATTACAACGAGGCAAACTTTTGTCGTGAGCGTGCCTGAAAATCTGAAGATTTGAAGTGGGATTCAATCCAATGAATTCTTCCCCCAAGATCAATGGACTGAGCCATTTAGCCCCGCCCACAATATAAACCACCTTGCACCCGCCATCAAGTAGGCAACAACTCTGAGATCAATTAGCCAATCCACAGGGGTGCCACACACAAAATTACACCATGCAGTTCATCCTGTGGTACCAGCTATGCTTCGAAATTTGGTTGTAAATGTGTGTGTTTTTGATGACGGCTCTGATTGGTCAATGCATCAAAGGGGGTGGAGCCTAATGGATCAGTGTATTTTAATGACTCATTCTTAAGCAAGATGCGATTCTATTCTGATCACCATGGTAATAGACCCTTCCATGAAATAAGTTAATTACATACAAGCATGCGTACAGACGCTGCTGGTTGGCAAACGCCATAGAGTTGTGCACAAGGCAGACGCACAAACGCGTGTGCGTCACGCCACCATCAGTCTCATGCAAAAAGGCGCGATGTTCACTCATTTTGCCAACCAGTAGGAGAGTGCGCACGCGTGATGTTCAATTTGCATATTTCATGGAAGGGTCCATTGAAGAATCCATGAATTTATCAACGTTGCGTTTGGTGGAATTGAACTCTGACCTGATCTTGTATACTGTGCTTTGTGTTTGTTCTGTCTACTGCATACAGTGCATACTACACCGCTAGCAGACCTTTAACGAAAACAATTCTTTCCTTTTTTTTTGAGTATTCTGATTGTTGCCCGGGGGGGGAAAAAGAAGAAGTTAGTTTTGAGTTGTAGTTTTGTTGATACTGTACCTTATCTTTACTCGAAGAGGGTATAAAAGCATTGTAGTATTACCTCATCCTTTATTCCCAATGTATGTTTGCCCTGTATCGATGCTATGCAACGTCTACCAAGCATTCTACTTTGTCTTTTGTAATAGTGCTCGCTTCTCTTTCTTTTAATAATAAAAAAAAAAAAAAAAAAAATTCTTGAAACAAGATTGTTGTGTAATAGTTTTGTGTTTTACCCTACACCGGTGTGTAATTAGTACTGTATACTCGGTACTTTCCCCGAATCCTTCAGGGGTAAAAAAAAAACATCAGGCAAACTACTCGGGTTGGATTCGAACCCACGACCCCCCAGGCAATCTACTGGTGTAGAACTCTCAACCACTAGATCACCAAGAGAGTGCCAATCACACATCGGTGTGTGGTCAAACCCAAAATATTATTTTTTATCCCCGATGCAAACTATTCCAACTATTGTAGAATACTGTAGGGAAATTGCAAATTTATTTTGTCTTTAAATTTATCCTTGTATTAGTTCCCTGTTTTGATTCTCACGGCATTTTGGTATTTCCATCTGTTATGCATGACTGTTTTTTATGGTAATGCACATTTATATTGTATGTACTATTCACAATATGGGGTAGAAGGTATCTCCCCCCCCCATGTTGCCTTACTTTAATACACTAATCTATTCTCCTCTTGTACAGAAGTACCCCCCCCCTCCTAAAATCCTCCAAAGAATTCCTGAGATTCCAAGCACACAATGAATGAAGACACAGTAGGGGGAATACACCATGCCCCATATCGAGCACCAAATGATGTTTTGTCATTTGAACCAGTGTTTTTCTTAGTAATTTAAGTGGGGGTGGGGCATCTGGGCTTCGGTGGGGGGCAAGGCATCTATTAGTTAAGGGAGAAAGGCAGAATTAGATGGGCAGTAACTTGAGGTTGAACCCAGGCATGATATTCTTCCTACTTTAGTTTAATTTCCTTTTTTTTTTTAAATCTTGTTTTATATCTTTGATTTGATCTAGGACCGGCGAATGAAGTACCAGATGAACGAGCCACTGAACCAACAAAGGAGGACAGAGATGACAAGGAGCCCGCAAAAGAAGATGTAGATGCCAATGAGGTTACAGATGTAGATGCCAATGAGGTTACAGATGTAGATGCTAATGAGGTTGGAGATGTAGATGCTAATGAGGTTGGAGATGTAGATGCTAATGAGGTTGGAGATGTAGATGCTAATGAGGTTGGAGATGTAGATGCTAATGAGGTTGGAGATGTAGATGCTAATGAGGTTGAGATGTAGATGCTAATGAGGTTGGAGATGTAGATGCTAGTGAGGTTGGAGATGTAGATGCTAGTGAGGTTGGAGATGTAGATGCTAATGAGGTTGGCGATGTAGATGCTAGTGAGGTTGGAGATGTAGATGCCAATGTCAATGAGGGCAAAGATGCCACTACCAATGAGGTTGAAGATGTAGATACCCATGATGGTGCAGACGTAGATGACAGTGAGGGTGACGATGATTCTGAGGAAGAGGACGATGACAACGCTGGAGACAATAACGAAGGAGATGACGAAGAGGACGATGATGATGATGATGATGACGACGACGACGATGACGACTACGAAATAATGAATTAGTCCACTCGTTAATCTCGAATCAAAACTTCTCCTGCGTTCACGCTGCCTGTACAGTTTGCACCGTTCCAGTGGAACCAAATTTTTGCAAAGCCTCGAGATGCATCTTGTGATTGGTTCATATCTTAGTTGCTGAAAAGTGTGATGATGTCGCAATGCAGATCCACAAAGGCATTCGTACGATGAAATCTCAGCTCTTTGTGAAATGGGGTTATGTGGTCTCGTAGGTGGATGGGCCTTCTCTTCCAGTGAGTCAAGAACACTTTCTCATCCGTCAGAAAATTAACATTCTTCACGGCCCTCAGAGCTCCAAGGCGTGGGATGGAGGCAAGTTGCCTCCATGACTCTGGTGGAATCCCAGCTTCTTGGAACTAGTCCGGCACTGTTTTGACCGCTCCAGCTCCTAATCAACCTTACTCCATTAGGCATCTTCTCTCATAAAAAAAGTAGCATCTTGACCCGATCTCATCTAACTGTTTAGCAGATAAATGGGGCACCGGTTGCAGCAATGTCAGTGACATGACACTTTTGGCTGGTAACCTATGAACGCTAAGCATGATCATTCTGTGGTTAGCAGCCTTTTGAGATTGGGCTCTCGTCATCTGCAACCACCTTTATATATTTGTTAGAAATCATCAACATAACTGGCCGATTGTGAACTTTTGCATCCTTGCACCCAATTATTTTGAAGCTTTTGAAGTTGGTTTTTTATTTCATATTTTTTATTCAATGTGAATTTTCAATTTGTTTGACACAAAAGGACTACTGATCCAAATAAAGCTAGCTTAGCAATAACAAAAAGTTGCTTAGCGCTGACAAATCTTCCTCAGCAGAAACGGGTTACATGCTAAAACTCCATGTGTTTCTTATCATTGCACCTGGTGCCCCACACATATACTTTGCTTACCAAAGGAAACATGCCTACAGCTTTATGAAAAGGGGCTGTGAATTTCTGGTTTCAATCTTACGGGTACACAACGTAAGGATCAGTGGCTCTGAAAAGAAACGGTTGCTGTTTTTCCCTAAAGCAAAGTACTTTACAAAGAGCTGTGTACACTTTGTGCCTGCAGGGGGTTCAGGCTCTGTGTTTTGTTTTGTAAACATGTGATGTCATGAGTCACATGTTCAGTTCATGTAAACCAAAGCAAACAAGGCGTTCGTTCGGTCTGTTTTAACGATGACTAGTAGAGAAGATTTTGATGGAAGTAACCTTTTGTGAGAAAGATACATTATGTAGTACTTAAAAAAAGAAGTGTTTTAATATATCATCAGTACTTGATTACGTGTATAAATTAACGAGTATGTATTTATCATAATTTTGTTCTTTGTTACGAGGAGCACATAATATCGCAAGCCTGGGCTGAATCGTCGTATCTCAAAATGAGTATTTACTACACTTTGAAGCTACACAAACATCTTGTGAGACGATCCCGAATGTACGCACTGAGCCTATGCCTCTGATATATGGTGTATGCAAAATGTATCGTTATTACAAAATCCAGATACAGCGTTTTTGCTCTAGGACAGTGCGACGATATGTGATATGTAAAAGAAATCACTTAGAAAGTTTATTTGCTTAGCTAAAGATTGAGGGAACCAGTCGAAAAGCAGTGTCGTTACATGGCCTTTTTGGCTGGTAACCCATTTGTCTCAAGCAGCATTTGTTGGTGCTTAGCATGTCTGTCTGCTCAACAGCAGGATGAAATCAGTACCTGCCGTTTATTTTGATCCTCTCCTGAAAAAAAAATTGCATCGCAAGTTTCTTGCTGGGAAATATTCCCCCTGGCCACCTCTCCTGTTGAAGGTATGATGCAGAATTTGTGACTATCGGCGGAAAAAAAAAACATGTAAAAGAACGATAATTTATCTCGAAGCTTTCAGTTTGAAATAAACTTTGATGCCAGTACCAATTGTTCTGACAAGTTTCCGTCTGGAGATTTTTTATTTTTCGAATTGTCAGATCAAAGTTTGCATGGATGTGAAAGTGCATACAAATTTAAATATAGAGAAACTTTTTTTTTTCTAGAAAGCACAACCACCTTATTTTTGACAATTTTGTTTTATTGATTTATCATTTTTGGTAATGAAACCAAGTGACCCCTAACAATGTGTTTCCAAATCACGTACTTAGACGGGGCCCAACATTCAAACATGTGCGAGATTCACAGTCTAGCAGGGCTATAATTGGTCAGGATTATTTCTCTAATACTTACTCCCTTGACCTTCATTTTTTTTTTTTTTGGACTCGCCATCACATAGACGAGAGACTCGGCTCTTGTTATGATCCAACCTGCAGATTTCTTGTTTAGTGCCTAGAGTCTAAAAACCTCTGAAATATAACCTCGTATTTCTTCAGGGAGCTTTATTTTCAGACCAGGAGGATGTTCTTATCAATTTTTCTTGGATTTTTTTATTTTCTCGCCCCTGGTCTATTGACCCACTAAACCCGCCTATACTTTCGGACATTTTCGGAGTCAAAATGTACTTTAAGAACTTGACTACTATAATCGTGGAAATTGTAGACGCGCATTGTGTAGAGGTGCGTGCAGCATCGCCTGATGGTGTCAATAGTGGGGTAATAAATAAAATTAAATAAAGAAGAGGATTGGGATAAACTTGCTCTTCCAAAAACCAATCATGTACGATACTTTTAATGGAAAGTATTTGACAACTATTAATGATAAAAAATACTTTGTAGTTTTGATGTTTGGCTGGGATTTAGGAATAAATCTCTAGAAATTATCCACCCTCCCTTTGTACCCCTTCAAATGTCGTAAATGTACAACAAATATTATTCGTTGATGCGTTTGTGTTATCATTAAATCTTTAGTAACTTGCTAGTTTGGAGGGAAACAAATTCAATGAGCCATGTTTGTTTTTTTCTGCAGCGTAACAAAGATCAGTCAAAATATTTCGTAGTTTTCACCAAAAGCCTCATTATATTTAATAATATCGTTGAATATCACTTATTGTGAATATTAAAAATTACGTAATGTAAAAACTATAGCATGATTCACTCACTCTCTCTCCTCTCTTTGTAAATTGTTTTTATAAAGATTCAAATTTTTTACCTTAAAAGCAAAGAAGCACAGCCATAAATTTTTCAAATTAAGTGTAAAATATTTTGTTTACTTTAAACATGTCTCGTAGATCAAGTGAATGGATGAAAAAACAAGATTATCGCAATTTTTGAAGATGCCAACTTCTGCTGTATGAATGCTGTAGCTAAATGTTTAGTGTTTTGTGTGCAGCGCTTGCTGTTGGTTGGACAACTGTCTTGTGATACACGGGGGGCACGTTCATTCCTAGTTACTGCAGGTAAATTGTGGAATAGTTTTCCGTACCACATCAGGACTGCTGATACAACCATCATTTAAAACTGCTCTCAAAACTCATCTTTTGAAAAATGTTGACCAGTGATATTCTAGATACATACTTTTGTCCATTTCTTTTCAGCTGTTTTTTTGTATCATGAGCAAGTGGCATGAGTGCCTTTTTTGGTGGATACCGGCGCTTTACAAGACTCCATTATGATGATGGTTACTTTTTTATTAGAACGAGAAATTCCCTTGCGATGATTATTATTATTAGAACGAGAAATTCCCTTTCGATGATTATTATTATTAGAACGAGAAATTCCCTTGCAATGATTATTATTATTAGAACGAGAAATTCCCTTGCGATGATTATTGTTACTAGAATGAGAAATTCCCTTGTGATGATTGTTATTATTAGAACGAGAAATTCCCTTGCATTTAAAAAAACTTTAAATGTGCCCAAAACAAGTTGCCTTGGGGGGGGGGGGGGGTCATGAAGCTGGTAAGCACATATACACTAAGCACGGAAGAAATGGGTTACCAGCCAATATATCATATTGTTTACAATGTTGTGACTGGTGTCCTGCTTATGTTCGGCTTAGCAATTTTCTGCTCATTAGCTTTCTACAAATTGGCTCGGGTTGCTTGTAAAGTAGTTGAAAATTGGTGTAAAACAAAAGCTTTGATCTGCATCTGTGCCTGTATTCAGGTCAAAGTTTGAAGTTAAGTCTTACAAACAAGCCGTGTTTTTTTAGTTATTCACACGGTCAGATTTTATTTTGTGGGTTATTTCTGGATTGATATATATATATATTTTTTTAATCTTCACAGTTGATTAATAGTCATAAGACATCTCATTTTCATTTCGTTTAGATGTAAGGACATTCTCTTTAAAAATCCAAACCAAATCTGGTCCCCAAAAATGAAAAAGATTTGTAGTTAAAATGACAAAGCATCAATGAGACTATTAACAGGGAGACATTTTTGTGTTGAATGCAAAAGTGAACAGTGGTTGCTACTGTAAACTATACAAATGAACCTGTACAAACCAGCTGGAACTGGATGAAACCACTTCTTGTTTATGCGTCTTGATTCACATGCAGCTGGCTGCAATAATGTAAAGTAGATAGAACTGGCTTGAACCAGTTTGAGCCACCTCCAAGCCTGATTACTCAGAACTGGTCAAATATTCTCAAATTGGAATGACCTTTGGCTCGGGCGTGATATAAAATTAGTACAAACAAAATTGATTTGATTTTAAATGAGTACAGTTTTAAATAAGAATGCACAAACTATGTTGCCTTGATTTTCTTTTAAAAAGATTCTAAGGACATTGTTTTTGTTTGTTTGTTCTGGCTTGGTTTTTTTCCTTTTTTTTTTTTTTTTTCTTCGCTTTCCTGTTGGGAAAACTGTAGGTGTGTTTAGGTGGAATTCGTGTAAATGCTTGTCATCGTATTGACAAAGTATTTTTTTCCCTGTCACAGAAGTTGTGACAACCACTACCAAATCTGTAAATATTGATTAATTTTGTGTTGTTAATATGTACAGCTCATAAAGAATATTGTTATAGATAACAAGTATGTAGGGTTTAAAAAAAAAAAAAAATGAAGACAAAAAAACTGCAGTAGTTACTGCATTTGATCGATGAAGTTGTAGTGAGTTCATTTTCATGCAAATGAGTACCCAAAAAAAAAACATTTGAGTATGAGTCTGACATCAACAGTTTTTGTTTACAGAAACAAAAATGATATTCTCCAATTTAGAGGTAAAGGCAGGGTATACTTTTGGTAACTGTCAAAGACCAGTATCCTCGCTTGGTGTTTCCCAAAATATGCATGAAATAACAAACCTGTGAAAACTCGGGCTCAATTGTTCATCAAAGTTTCAAGAAAACTGTGAAAGCAGAGGGGAAAAAACACCCTTGTTGCATAGAATTGTGTGAAAAAAATTACCTCTTTCTCTAAAACTCCATCACTTCGAAGGGGGCCGTTTCTAACATAATGTTTTATACAATCAACAGCTCTCCAGTGCTCTTTACCAAGGAAGCTTTTATGGACATTAACTTAATGGAGTAATTAAAAAAAAAAAAAAAAGGACACCCTACTTTTAAAGTTGAGCGAGTATATTTCTGTGGGTATGGATTTCGAGTCCCACTGTCTGATAATTTGTTGCACACTCTATCGTAGTACTCAAAACTAAAAACCATGCTTCATATTTGGTAAACGTAACTTGATATTAAAAAAAATAATAATAATAATGTAATTATTATCTGGACAGCTGTTTTTATTTACACTTTTTCTAATTTGGAAGGAATTAGAGGTGTTACTGTTGGAATGTCTTAGTGGCTCCTTGACAAGTATTCTCTCAGATGTAGAAGTCGAAATAACATTTCTATAGATGTTTATCATGGTGCGGCCATGTTATTTTACCTACCCCCTCGTTCAACTCAGTGCAACCAAATCAAGGCTGTGGTGAGCCGGAAAGTCTGGCACCCGTTAGGTGAAGGATGATCAGTATGTAGATCTTGCTACTGCAGTCGGGTGACATGACATCTAGTGGGATAAAGATGAACGGCACTTTGGTCGGGATGCCAACCACTTTAGTCTAATTCCATGTGCATTAGAAATTTGATACATTCTCCCGTTAGCAACAAGGTAC
Source organism: Pycnopodia helianthoides (assembly GCA_032158295.1). Classification (NCBI taxonomy): domain Eukaryota; kingdom Metazoa; phylum Echinodermata; class Asteroidea; order Forcipulatida; family Asteriidae; genus Pycnopodia; species Pycnopodia helianthoides. The sequence goes on from CM063262.1 coordinate 2,439,916, forward strand.
CCACACAGCCTCGGTTTGGAAAACATTGATTTGAGTAGAAGAATAGAAGAAATAAACCAAAAGATCATTTATAAGTCTTTGTAGTTATTGTCTTCTGTTGTCATTTTCCTTTCTTTTTTTTCGAGTTTTGTGAATTTCTAAAATTCCCAATTATGTTTGGAGTCAACTTTTTTTGGTTCAGAGTTGTAAAAGAAATTTAACGAAATAAAAACTGCTCATAATAGATGAGTGTGACATTCAAGTAACTGAAGTTCTTGTGGTGATCTTTCTTTCTTTGAATTCAGCTTTCCAAGAGATGTTTCCCACTGAAGCAAAAAATGATGGGAACCAGTATATGTATGTATGTAGCATATCATGTAGTTTTGGTTGGTTACCCCCCCCCCCCGCAAAAAAAGTCTAAAGCTGTGGTTCGGGGCTAAATCGGAAATAGAGTTTTGAGTCGATTCCTAAAAAAACAAAAGAAGCTTTTCCGGCAAACTCGGTGGTCTAGTGATAAGACGGCTGCTCTGGAATGGCAAAGGTGGGAGTTAAAACATTACAATTTTGAAAACAAATGAGGCTAACCTCCAGATTTTACAACTACTTCATTTTTGTTTTTATTGGTGGTTACTTGTTAATGCCAATTTTACATTCAAGTTAACACGGACAGAAAATTTGCAGTAATATCATAATATTCCAAATCATAACCAAAGTAAGAAAAAGCGCATTCAACCAATTCAACTAAAAAGTAAAAACAGTTATACGTTTTTATACAAACAATTCTCTGTAAATTTTTTGGTAATAAATATCCACCCCACCTAAAATGATCGATACATTAGGCTCCTGCCTACAAGCGCCACTTTGTAGCCTTGATTACAAGCTGTCTTTTGTTATCCCAAGAAGGAACTATCCCAAATGCGACACTAGGTGGCAGCAGACATACTAGGTAATTTTTCATTGGAAGGGATGTGATTGGGCATTGATTTAAAAAATTGAAAAATTTTCCCAGTCGTAAGTCACCAATTAGAAAAAGGGCCTAGCTACGTCAAGAATTTTCTTTGTGACTCCTTACCAGAACTTATAACTGAATTATTCACACATGCTCCGCCATTGCATCTTGGGCACTCTGGTGGGCGGGGCTTAATGGATCAGTCCATTTTACGAATAGGTGAGTTCCAACAACAACACAAATTAAAAACTATTAAATTCAATAAAAGTTCAGTGGAGAGTACATCGTTGGTATTTGGGGAGTAGTTTCATTTCAATCCTCATAAACAAATTATCACGGGACTTCGTTTTCATTAATAGTTCAATTCTTTGAATACTTCGTAATGGTGTATACTAGAAAACATAAAATGTGTATCAAAGTTGTTTTCGAGAAAAGAAATGTTGGTAAAATTCATTTTAACAGGCCTGGGCTTTTAGAAAAGCGTTGTCTTTTGCCCCAAACAAGTTTTATGAGAAACAACAAAATTTGTATAAAGCAAGTAACTACACTGCCGAGAGCTGAAATGAGTTACCATCCAGAATACCATGTCAGTCATATCGCTGACACTGGTGCCCTGCAATGTGTTTGCTAAGCAGAAACAAAAATTGCTCAACCATGGAGTCCTGCTTTGCATTGAGCTGTGGACCCAGTTTCATAGAGCTGCTTAAGCACAAAAAGTAGCTAAGCACAACTACGCTTACCAAAATAAGGTTACCAGCCGAAATACCATTTCACATGTAACGTCTATGACTGGTGTCCTGCTCATTTTTGCTTAGCAGAACAAATTTAAGCAATATGTTTCCTTTTAGGCCGCTCTACGAAATTAGGCCCTGATGCTGGGTTCTTTACTAATTTGAATTTAAAATCGAAAAGATCATTTTGTGAACGAAAAAAGTTGCCTTGGTGCCCCATTGAAAGTTTCCAACCGACTTATTAGTTTTTCCAATGGAAGTGCCCTTTGCAGAATGAAAAAATGACCATCTTCAAAGATAAAAATCCAGGCCTGGGCCCCACCCATTCTGTTCGATGCTGATATACAACTGTTGACTATGACCTGTTCATGATTATTAACATACAAGTGTAGAAAGTTTTATCACGCGGAGAGAGTTTGACAGACATTTAGCAGTCTTTTGTTAAATTTTGTACAACTACATACAGTGAAGAAATGTTGAGACTAGACAAGTTGTTGATAAGACTGAATTTGATTCCAAAAAGATGGAGGCGCCGGAAGCCATATCTGTTCTCCCCCAAAAAAGAGAAAAACTTTGGACGACCTCTGACCTGTCCATTCTATCTAATATTTGAGCGATATGTACAGAAAAACAATTCTGAGTATTTCATAGCGTCTTGACCCCTAAAAAAAAAAATTAATTGAAAAGTTGAAGATGCAGATCAACTCCTAATCACCCTTTGTACTGTCAGCCATTTGCGTGTAGAGCCTCGAGTTTAGGGACAGCAGTGAATAGAAGCATTATATAACTCTGTATTGTCATGGTAATGTAATGACACTTTCATCCAAACAGATACATAAATGCAATACAAATGAAGCATGAAGTCGAGGCTCTACACACACATAGCGGATCCGTGAAAGTAGCGAATTGACCCAATTCACCCCACGACATAACAATAATCTTGGCTGCGCCATTTTGGGAGTCAATGTCCCTGTGTATTATAGCGAGGAGGCGCAATTTAGGCAAACACTGCGTTTACACGCTTACCGAATTTTTATGAGCAACTTGACGCCCAATAGTGGCGAGTGTGGCAGGCAGTATCGCTGCATGTGAGGTTGGTGCAAAAAAATTACTTTCAATACAAAAAAAAAAAAACCCAAAACAATCAATCGAGAAAATGTTAGGGAGAAATGCAGAATAAAACAATCGGTAACTCAGGGTTGAACCAAGGATAATCCCAAAAAACCTCATCAATCTTTCAGGTCTTGCCTGTTTAACCCCGGAAAACCTCATCAATCCTTCAGGTCTTGCCTGTTTAACCCCGTGGAAAAAACCTCATCATTCCTCCCTTACAAGGACGATATCAATTTGGTGGAAAGGTTTTGCAAGGGGGTTTTTCTGTTTGAGTTAAAAGACAGTTACAAATTAAGGGCGTAACACCCCCCCCCCACACACACACACACACTCACCCTAGAGTACTAAAGCTTTTCCACAGTTCAACAGATGGTGCTCTTTATGTAAACTGTTTACATCTGTCAATTTCTGGATAGGTTAAAATGCATATTGACTGGAGTACTGGGTTTGAAAAGGGCGGGGGTAGGGCAGTCATGCAAAGTGTCAAAAAGAGGGAGGATTTCCATCATTTCTCTGCCAGACTCTTCTGAAGTATCGCTTATTTCCTAGCACTTTGGTGTATTTTGTTTACCGAGTATTCAGAATAGTTAACGTTTTTGAACTGATAGTTCTCAAACCGGCAAGGGCAAACACTGTGGCCGTAGCTTTAGCAAAATCAAAATCAAAATGCTTAGCAAGTCTTTATGCTTATCTGAAATTGGTTGATGATTGCTAAGAAGGGGAATCGAGTGATCTTTAGATCTCTAGCGTTGAGTGATCTTTAGAGGATGGGGGCTGGTGGTGTAATGTCGTACTTTGTGGTGACGTTGCGCTGGGCCTCGGCAGCGACACTTAGAGAGAACAGGTGAGCCATTTCCATCTCCGTCCGAGCTAGGTCGATGGCCTTCTCAAAGTAGTCTTTGGCGGAGGACATGTTGCCTCTGAAAAAAATATATATATATATATTTTAACACTTAAAAGGTCATCCGAAATCAATCCTGCTTAGGCAGTTCAGTTCAACTCAAATCAAAACTCACCTTTATTTCCACACTTCATGAAATTTCAATACATAGGTAAAACAGGAGGAAGAATTTGGTTTCCTACCAGGTGGAATTGAATTGGAATGTGAAGGGGGGGCTATAGGTGGCAGGGAGAAACAGAGTGTGGGGCTGGATAGGGCCAAAACAGGGCTTGGTGAGGAAGAATGATCGACTGGAACGGAAGGGGGCAAGGACAGAGGCTAGGTGCAGGACTGGGTTGTTGGAGGTGCAGGAGTGGGACAAAACGGGGATGCAGGGCTTGAAAAAGGGAACAGAAAGTGGAAGTGCACGTGTTTGTCATGTCCCTAAACCACTACATGTCTAGTTTTATTATTGTTATTACTTTTCTTATAACTGATACTTGATACGGGAAGTATGCAATGTTGGTGAGGGGTTATGTCTTGTACCTCTGTACTTCTATGGTTCCCAGGGTCTCATACGCAAAGTCGCACTTGCTGTCAATTTCCAAATGCCTTCTTGATCATCCCTATAGATCCATCAGCGTCCTTCTTCCAAGTTAGATGTAGTAGTCTGGAGAAACAAAACAAAAAACATTGGAGATACACGCCATCATACAAAACTGGTATGTGGTCATCAATGTTGGGTTTACAAAGCGACAACAATATTGTCTGCAATTTACATTAAATTACCAGGCTCTCCCTTAACACTAGCCCGGCATACATCGTCTAGTGAAAAAACTGCTACGGGCTAGTAAACACCAATTCTCAACTTGGCCCGTGGTCTACTAAAAACTGTGCAACCTACAATGTATTTATTTCTTTCTTTCAAGATGTTCAGATAAACTTAAAATATATCTTAATTTATTTTTGAGTGTATGAATGTAACTTCAGTTAACCAACAATCTGGTTGTGATCGCTACCAATAATACATAAGAGTGATACATTTGTGACAATACATGTTTAACAAAATCTGGGCTACTTATTACTTCCTGGCAACAAGTAAAACACACTTTTAAGCACACAGTTTACTAGCCAGGTGGGCAACTTTACAAAAAGCTGGAGGGCAAGGCCTAAATTAATAGTGTGTTTATTGAAAACTTAGGAATTTTTTTAAGTATTTTAACTCTGTTGTACTAAAGTGTTTTTACACTATTACTAAGCCATAGAGCCCTAAACGTTCCTGAAACATCATCCTCAACTCCTATGGAGTATGCAGTGCCGGGCAGCCAAATCTAATCATTCACATTAAAATTTCTTCTCTCCAAGGTACTCATTTACTCCTGGGTGATGAGAAGCAATTACAGTCAAGTGCCCAAGGACGCAAGTGGCATGACCGGGATGCAACCCAAACTCCAATGACTCCGGTATCGGACTTTTTTGTCCTGACACGCTAGATCCCCTCGGCTACAACATGCCATGACAATGTTTCACTTACCCTCTATGAACATATGCAGTTGGGTTATCAGGCTCTAGGGCTATAGCCTTCTGGAAGTGCTCGTCGGCGACAGAAAACTGTCCCTGGTCGCTCTGGGCCTAGAAAATAAAATAATACAACGATGAGGTTTGTGAGTTCATCACCATCCTGTTTGCAAGTCATTGCATCACACGAGTGCGTATCTGCTGCATGCCCAATGTTGCTGTTTCCAAAAGCCCATCCAAACAAGCAAAAACTAAAAATAATAACGCATTCCCGTCACTAACCTGGGCGAATAGTGCAAAGGCCTCGGCGCACGTAGGGAAAGTCTTGGTGCTGTCCTCTAGTTGCTGCATTGCCGTCTGTAGCTGCATGGGGCCTGGTGAACGAGGGCCAGTCTGTATTTAGCGTAGCTGTACTGGGCATGGGCCAGGGCAAAATTGCTGTTCAATTTGTTGCATTTCTCAAAATCTTGAGCCGCGTCGTCGATTCTGTCTAGAAGAAGGTTGAGCTGTGTGTGGCAAAGAAGTATAATTATGTAAGTGACTTCCCAGAAAACTCAATTCACATGAGTGTTAAATAAACTGAGGCTAGGAAGGTAATATAGTGTGATACCTTTTTCAGTGTGTATTAAGTATTACTAGAGCATACAGGGGACATGACTTGCGTTACCTGGCCCCTGTGGTGATAGATGTCAGCATTATCCGGATCGATCCTGACAGCCGTAGCAAAGTCGTTCATTGCGTCAGTGGAGTTGCCCTCCTGCATGTGCATGCTCCCACGCTTGATCAGAGCATTAGCTCGCAACTAATGAGAAACAGTAAGAAGAAAAGTAATAACAATAACTAGACATCATGTTGATGTGAATATCTGCCACAAACCACAGCGTCAATTTGTGTTTTCTCACAAACGTGACTTCCTTATTTGGGTAAACTGTTTGACCAAATAACAGGATTGGGATGTGGTTACTCATGGATGAACTTTTAAAAACAATAATGTATTATTCCTTAAACATCACTCCTACCTTCTTATTTCCTTCTTCCATGTTGATTAGTTGGTCCAGATCGGGTCGGGCCTCGGTCGCTTGTCCCTTCAGCAGGAAGAAGGTCGCTCTCATTAATAAGGCCTCGGCTAGCTTATCTCCCTCCCTCTGGATCTCCTCATCGCAGGCTTCAATCACACCCTCGTAGTCGCCGCTGTTGAAGAGATGCAGGGCCTTGCGGTACCCAGAGTTGTTACTGCAAGTCAATTGGGAAGGTTGCTTTACACAGGCTTGGAACGTGCACCATGTCAAGGGTTTGCCCTCAACTTTTTTCAGAGACTGCCAGCAGGACCAGTTAACTCGTCATTTCACTGGTCAGCCAGCTTTTTCACTGGTCCATACTTTGAGGTTTTCTGTCAACATTGTCAAAAACAAGGGACTCGTAATTTTAACTAAAATGAAGTGGTTTACATGGGAATTTAGCAATAAACTAGCACAGACAGGACTAATTCTGACTGGTCCTGAGGTGCTTTATTTGGCATTTGGCCAGCAGACCACAAAGGGAGAACACCGATGACGTCCCATGACCCTTACCCTTGACCTTCGACCTTACCCATTATCCCCTCCACCTTCTTCGTAGTCATCCTCAGAGTGGAGATTCCATCGTCCGAGAAGGATGAGAAGTAAGAGCGGATGAACTGCCCCGAGGGTAGACTTGGTACCCGCTCCTGAAAGACAAACAAATTGGTTCTCAAACTGCCTCTAGTTACTGCCTCTAGTTACTGCCTCTATTTGAACTGCCTCTATTCGAACTGCCTCTAGCTAGGTGGCAACCTAGGTTGTCTAGTGGTAAGACTTCTGCTTTAGACAGGCATAATATTTGGTCCTTCGAAAAAAGTAGGAACATTTTATTAATTACAAGGTGACTAACTACATTAGTTCATAAGGTGTAGGGTTTAATCAACTTTTTAGGCCATTTAATCATTTTGTCTGATTTTTCCAAGAGCAAAAAAATCGGAAATCAGACTAAAATATCATGCCTGTTTAGAATGGCAAACGGATTTTTAATTTTTTTTTCACAGGACTCGAAAAAGTACCGAGTATACAGTGCTTTACACACATCGGTGTTAGGTAAAACCAAATGATATTATTTATCCTTGATGCAAATTTAACATCTATAAAAATTATTCTCCTAGTTCAGGGCAAAATATTTGGGAAAAATGTTGCCTTAGCAGGATCAGGATACCCACTCATAAAGCTGTTTAGCAGGAAACATTGCTAAGCAAAAGTTGGCAGGAAACCAGTCGGGAACTGGTGTAAAATTGCATGATACCCCCTATTGTATGGTAACCCATGATTTGTTTGTGCTAAGCAGTGCTAAGCAAATTTCTGTGCTTATCATCTTGAAGAAGATGCGCCTACGAAGTTCATAGAGGTCATTTAACTATCTTGCCCAAATCTTGGCCATAGGAAGTGCCCTTTACTCATGAAAACGATTGGCCCGATTTCTAATTCCCCCTTGCGGTACTGGTTACCAGCCAAAATATCATGTGATTTATATTACTTGTGCCTGGTGCACTGCTCACTTTAACGTAACCCAGTACCCTTGTGCATTAGGCCTAGTGTCTTGTATAGCTGGTAGTTAAAAGTCTGTACTTTGGTCTGGTACCTCATATCGCTGCTGTGCTCTTTCCCTGCCGAGTTCCTTCAGCATTTTATCGGCCAGCATCATGCTCTGGCCGTGGGTAAAGTTCTCCAAGATACACACTGCAGTAGCGTCTGTCAAAAAAGAACAAAGACAAAACACTAAAAATCACCACCATGTCATCAGGCACAAAAAAGGTCATAACCCTGTCTTGTTGTACCGCACAAGAGAGCGTCTAGCTCTGGTGTTGTCAGAGTGTGGGCTCAGTTTATAGTGTTATCATGGCTCTTTTATCTTTGAGCAAGACACTTTAACCAATATTGCTTTTTCCTTCAAATGGGACATAAAGCCGAAGGTCCCGTGTTTTGCGCAGTGTACGTAAAAGAACCCAGTACACTTTCAATCGCTAAGAGGTTTGCCCCAGTGTTTCTGGCATGGTTGGCTGCAGATTGAACTGCATCACCTTGTAAACCCCTACAAGGTGTTACATAAATGGGTCTCATAACTCAAACATAACTCTGCATATTTGTTGTAAAAGTAACGAGCACTTTGAGAGGTCCGTCCGTCATGAGTAAGCGCTGAGTATGTGCAAAGTGTTATTTCTCTTGGTTTATTTTCATTGTTATTATATATTTCTGGTAATGCAACCAAGGATGCCTCATAAAGTGAACTTAATCACTGTAACTTGCAAGCCTGTAAACAAGGGTGATTGCTATGTGGGCCCCTAGTCTTCAACGATAACCATTCTGGGTTCTTTTACATGCACTACCAATCCCAATACACAGGACCAATGGCTTAATGTCCCATCCAAAGGTCAAAGCAATTATGGTAAAGTATCTTGCTCAAGGACACAAGTGCCACAACTGGGGCCCGAACCAACACTCTGCTGATCAGAAACACAAAACCTTGAGTTCGGTGCTCTAAATCGCTCGGCCACGACACCCCCACGAGGATCAGCAGTCCAGAATCTTACCTTCCAGACATTGCATCTTCTGGTTCATGTTCTCAAAGGCCTTAGACCGTCTGAATAACGCCTTGACGTATCGGGAGTTGAGCTCCAGGGCCTGGCTGCAGTCAGATACAACTTGAGCATAGTTTTTCTAAACGAGAAAGAGACAACTTTCGGTCAACAATGTTTTGCGCAAAGTTTGGGGAATAACCCTCCAACTTTTGGAAACGTTTTTTTTCCAACGATTTTCACCAACCATTTGAAACCCTTTACACTGGAGAGCTGTGTATGGTGGCAAAACTGTGTACATGTGTGCACTGTGTAAATAGATGCAAATCACCACATCGTGGCCCAATTTCACAGGTAGGCAGGGAATCTTTGTTTGTGCGCAAGCGTACTCCACGTTAATAGGCATTACTCACTCACACAGCTAGCGCAGATATTTGTCGATTGCCCTGTAAGCGAAGAATGGTGATCGCAGAATTTGCCGTTAAGCAGAGCCATGAAATTGGGCCCAGAGCAGTTAGCATAATTATCGCGGTGCTAACTCCCTTGTGTGGTTTTCTAGGATCCTTCCTCACTCTGAAAATCAAAATCAAACACCACATGGTAACTCAACATCCAAACCGCTTGACTCTAAAAACAGGTGGTTAAGCCTGATCCCATGCGAAGCATGACCAGTTTACTAGTGCTGATCCCAGTCCGACACAGAATCACATAGGATCCATTCTCCCTCGCAAATAAATTCCACACCATCATGGAATCAGACACATTATTCATTTTAATTTTGAAGAGTTTGGGATCATTAGGGTTAAAAAACTAATGAACAGGGAAGTCCGGTGGGTATTGCAAGCCCTGGATGGATGTGATTTAAACCAAAGTTCCCGACAATGGGCAGGCCTGAAATTACACGGAGGCCAGGGAGGCCATAGCCTTTGTTGCCCTGGTCTTGGCCTCAGTGCCCCTTAAAAAGTGTCCCATAGACTTTAAGATTTTCCAATGGAAGTGCCCTTTGCAAAATGAAAATGGCCTTGCCCTCTCAAAGATGAAGTTCCAGGACTGAATGCAAACGTTTTAGTTCTCCTTACCAACTGCTCATGTGCCGCGGCTCTGTTCTGGTAGAATGTGGAGAGATCTTTGGTCTTTTCACGCGGGACGAGTTCTATGGCCTCGTTGTAGCAGGCAATGGCCTGCTCGTAGCGCCCCGCTTTGAAATATTTATTGCCCTTGTTCTTGCTACTCTGGGCTTTCTCTTCAGCAGTCTGCAGGTGGAAGAAAATGATATTATGTACATGGGAAAACAGGAAAAAATCTCACAGAATTGCCACTCTAACCCAAAATGTCCAAATAGTAATCCTCAGCATTTGGAAAATGCTTAAAAATTGAGGAACCATACATCTGGTATGCTGCTCTTGGACTGGAGTGTTCCTAGAACTATAATTAATTGGTTTTATAAGCTAAATCAGCTCCACTGACCTCAGGTCATTCCATGCATGAGATTAGATAATGTCTAACACAAATGTAACATTAAACATTACTCTGTTACAAAATGCTTTCTCGAATTTGAAATCAATTCTCCCTAGTCTAAAAATATCGGTCCGCGCAAAACACGGAAATGTTTCCCAATATGGAACTCAAGGTTTTCACTCTACATATTGGGAACCACTTCTGTTTTGGGTGTGTATGGCTTGTGCAGACTAAACTAAAAGCTCTTTTGTGTTTCTGGTGTGCTACGTCACTACACAGTCAGTAGTCAATGACTATTTATTAACTAGTTCAATGACAAAATTCAAACCACACACTATTTCTGATTTTCAAACTGAGTTGAGTACTCGAAAATATTTAAATTTCACCGAACGTGCCCACAAAAATATCCAATTCCAACTATGTCCAAAGTTGAAACTTGACTGAGTCAGTCTGCAGGATTTTGGTGAGTGAGTGTTTTGTTGTAAAAATGGAAAACTGGTGGTAACAAACTAGAAATAATGGTTTGAAGGGATGAGTTGGCCAAAGGTAGACGGGTGAACAAATATTCAATTCAAGATGAATAGTAAACCACATGTTGTTTGTGTGGGAGGGGCTAGAGGCGGGAGGTTGAGGGTAGACTGAGCACGTTACCCTTTCGTCCGTTGACGCTGCAGGCTCGTCCCCGACCGAAGCCAAATCCGACCCTGTAATACCAGCTGTTTTAACGCCAGTTTTGTCAGAATTTCTCCTGTTGTAGAAGTAGGCTCCCACTGCCGCACCGATTGCCAATGGAGCACCGATAGCGAGCGCAACTTGCCATGATTTTGGCCAAGAGCCGCCAACATCGGTGACCGGCTTGCCTGCATCCGCCATTTTGAAACCGTGCCTTCGATTACGTCAACCTTGTCCGCATTGATGTGTTAATCATTATTATGCATTGCAAAAGCTACAGCAATATCATCGAATCCGCTTAAAATGGGAACGACGTGAATCATTTGCGGGACACAGAAAGAAAAGTGAGCACCAATTTAGTTTTGGTCTCCTAAATACAAGTGCCAAGTTTAAAAGCTCGTCAACGACCATCATCGACTATGATATTGACAATCAAATACAAAGTAGTCAGGTTTCACCTTAACATCTTGACAACAAAACTAATATCATCAAACTAAAGAGTATCTTACACACTTATTGAGTCAACTAAAATTAGCCCACTTCGAAACACCGTTTATAAAAACCTTGATAGTGACTATCGGTTGTTTACGGTAAATGACCGAAACTCAACATTTTGCTCTTGGGCTCAATGTTCAAACTTCAGCCGGTCTGGTTTGTCTGGTTCCTGTAGTTCTTTCTCGCAATTTGCCGGTTATTTCAATACATTAGTCAGGCGTACTAATTTAGACCGGTAACAAAATGGTAGTATTCCGGAACGATCCATGTGGAATTGTGTGCCTTTTCATCACTTATGCGGCCGTGCTGTATGCGGATTATGTCGTTATACAATGGCTCATCATACCGACAATGGTGGGCAGGTAATGACAACCTTAGGTTTTTATGATAAGCTTTTAATTAGCAATAAAATAAGGTGTGAAAAACAAAAGTAAACTCGTCCGTCATAAAAACGGCATGTAAACACAAGAGGGCGCTTTATTGTATACTAATTTAATTACGTCATGTCACGTACCCTAGGTCATAACTATTTAGTTGTTTTGTTGTAGACTTCAGTTCATAATGTAGATCATACAATACAACCTATGGTAGCAATAGTGGTAGTGGTAGATAAAGCTTGAGAATGCATAATCGACCGCAAACAAATTGTAGGCCAAGTTCGCGCAAGGAACAATGGTTAAGTAGTGGTTGTTCAGTGACGTACGTAGGGCATGCGCACAGAAGTTACAGTGCAAACGACTCTAGTCATGTCATGTTGACACGACCGGCGACTCAACGTACGTTATCAGTTTCTTATAACTGGTCCACTCTGCACTGTGCTATGAAAACGGCTATTGGTAACCAGCGATGCGACCATGCCCAGTAGGCTGGTTCCAAATAGTTGGCTAGAGTGGTCCAACTATCATCGACTAGACAGAGTTCAGGCTAAGTTAGTCGAACTATCATGGTCAACGATAGTCCTTGCGCGAACTTGGTCCAGGTCTATTAATGTATGTCCTTCGAACTGCGGACAGCTACTTTCTGAGGTTCGTTCCGCTATCGCATCCATGAACCTTGGGTTATTATGTACAAAATCCTATTCAAAACTTTTTGCCCTTCACGTTTATGCACCGGCTGCAGCTCTCTTTTAAAACCAGATCTTGCCAAAATTAGGCTTTTTGTGTTCTTTGTTTTCACAGTGAGCTCGGTGTGGGTCAAAAAAATTCAAAAAAAAAAGTTTTTCGTCTTTCAGAATCCTTAATTGGTATCGCCATTCGGTAACAAATATGGCTGCTTCCAATAGTAATCAATGGTATTCTGAAGCAACGCTGGTCCCTGGTCCATATTTTTATGTATACACAGAAGTTGCTATTTGCTTGTATGAAAGCATGAACCGTTGATTATCGTAAACCAGCGTTGCCAAGTCTCCCGAATTCCCAAAATCTACTCCGCGGCAGTAGAATAAACAGCAAGACAAGCTCTCTAAAAAACATAATGGACACAGCAAAGTAGATTATACACGTGGTGCTACCGCAAACCCAATGTACGTTTTTGTTTTTTGTTGTTGTTTATTTTGCACAGCTTATGGGGTGCCTTTCACGGAATGGTATTCAACGTTATTGTTTTGATGATAGCAATGTCGCACTTCAGGGCTGTATTGTCAGATCCAGGTAAGTCTTTGAACTCTCTGCAGACACCCCCCCTCCCCGCCCACCCCCTCCTCTCCCCCAGTCGTCCCCAACCGGTCAAAAGCCACACTTTGATTCTGTTAGACTGAGGACTGCATTTAATTGTAAAACCGATCATGTTTGCATCATAATATTATTCTCTTTTTTATTTTCAACTTTGCTGCCTCTACTTAAAATGTTGAGTCTGATCTCATTTGACTAACTATTTTATTTTGCTCTTCATTTCAACTAAAAATTGATACAATGTTTTTATTCCCCATATTATTTGATTTAGTTATTTTTATTATTTTTTAACTTGGGGTTGAATGAAGAAAAATTTACAAGAGCGAATTTGAACCAACCACCTCCCGCTAAACATGCTGGGCCATGATTGGGCCCGGAGCCCGAGTCCGATGCTCTAAACTAGTCTTCCATTATGACCACTTTGAAGAAAAATGATCCAGAGTCGCTTCTTCTTCTTAACTTTTTTTCTCCAGGTATTGTTCCGCTGCCAAGTATTGACTTCGCTAATATGAGGTCTGGTCAGATTCCGAAAAAGATAGTTCATAAGGTATGGACCCTACACAGTTATTTGTTCTTAGTTGGGTTTGTATCTTTATTTAGGCAAAAAACCAACAACACATGTTTAGCGTCCTGCCTTTTAAAAGGAAGGAGGTGGGCCTTTTTTTTTTTTAAATGGCCGCTTTTTACATTATTCAAGCGAACCAGCCGGGCTATTTTTCAAGATGGTTGCCAGCTTTTTTCGGTGTGCAGCCAGCCACATCGACCAATATTTGACCACGGAACACAGCCCTTGCATTTTTAAGCTACTTCAACTAAAAAAAAAGGAAGGAGGTGGGCCTTTTTTTCTTCTTTTTTAAATAGCTGCTTTATACAGTTTTCAAGACAATCAGCCGGGCTATTTTTCAAGATGGTTGCCAGCTTTTTTTCGGTGTGCTAAAGTTTTTAAAAAATGATCTTATTTCTGTTTTTTAGAATTTATTTGTTTGCATCGGAGATCGTATAAAATTGATCCTTTAATTAATAAAAACATTCAAAAAAGGAGGCGGCCTCTAAAAAGGAAGCGGGCGGGTAAGCTAAACATGTTTTTGTTTTTTTGGCCTTATGTTGCCTTAGCTTTGTAAAATGCTCGGATCTTTGTGGGGCGCTGTAAAAATGCTTGTATGTATTACAGGTTTGTAAGTAAAAATATTAATAATTTGGGAGGCTAACCATCCTTACTGTCAGCTGAGAAGCTGAATTGCGAAGAACACGGCTACAACGTGTTCGAGCCGCAGGCATGCAAGGGCGCCTTTGGCAGCCAGCCACATCGACCCATATTTGACCACGGAACACAGCCCTTGTATTTTTAAGCTACTTTGACTAAATATGTGTATACTAATGGAGCTTGACTAGAGAGAAACTTGCAGTTGAAGAAAGTAAATGGGACTTGTGGAGAATGGATAGCTTTTAAAATCATAAATTTTTGGACTGTGTTTCGAATTTGTGTAATTTTTCCCGATTGTGACGTTTCTGAAACAGGATGGAACAAATTGGACAGTCTGCCAGAAATGTGAAGCATATCGGCCACCGAGGGCGCACCACTGCCGTATCTGTCGACGATGTATACGCAAAATGGACCATCATTGCCCTTGGTAAGGATGCCTTATTGACCCCTTGCCTGATGCGCCTATCCTGTCCGCCATTTTAGGACTCAAATGTATTTGTCGGAAATTGACTTCCCAAAATGGTAGAAATGGAAGACTTGCAAGGTGCATGCCACGTCTGCAAGGGGTCAATACTCGATACCTTCTGAGTTCTGGGAGGTCATGCGGGTTCAAATCCCACTTGAGTACCCTGTGGATGTTTTTTGTTTTCTGTAAGACCCGGAAAGCACAAAGTGCTTATCATACATTGGTTTGTAAGTGAGCAAAACCAAAATTATATTGTATATCCAAGTGTTACATCTATTAGATTGCTAATTAACATTTCATATTTTCAACAGTTTTTTTTTCGGACAATTTTTTTTTTTTGCAGGATTAATAATTGTGTAGGGGAATTCAACCAAAAGTATTTCATACAGTTTCTTTTCTATGTTGGTAAGTTCACCGTTTTTATTGAAAGCGCTTGATTGGTTCACTGTGAGTGTGTTGTCTGACAGCTTGTGATTGGTTCAATGTTTTGTTTGACAGCCTGTGATTGGTTTAATGTATTGTTTGACAGCCTGTGATTGGCTCAATGTTTTGTCTGACAGCCCGTGATTGATTTAATGTTTTGTTTGACAGCTTTTTGATTGGTTCCTTGTTTTGATTGGCAAATTCTCATAGGTTTATTGTATGGATTGACTGCTTTTAGATGGCCCATATTGCTGACAGTTGTCAGCTTTTTATTGGGTAATTTTGTTTGATTTTGTCTTGATTGGTCCGTATTGCCAACTGCCAGATTTTATTTGCTTAATTGTTTGAGTTATAGCTTTTGATCTGTTCTATTTGGAATGTTGTGTTTCTTATTTCTCATTACACTAAGGCTCATTAAAAATTGAACTTTACTTGATTATTAATTATTCTTCCTGCTTTATTCTGATTTCTGATTTTTTTTGTCCTCAGAAAAATCAGTAAAATTTTATTAAGTAGCCTGAATAGTCTATAAAAGCCTATGAATAAGTAGGTCAGCCCTTGTACTTGACCTTCTTTTCCCAAGGGCCAAATATCATACCTCATTTGATTTGATTTTAATACCATTGTTTTGTGTTTATCCCTTTTAGTAATGTAATATTTTGTCCTGCAAGGGTAGAGTTTGAGCTGCTGCACCTTTTCAGTTTTGCTAGAATTTTGTTGTCTGATTTAAAAAAAAAAAAACTAAAGGTTGCAAAAAAATGGTTTCGACCCTAGCAGAGTCTTTCTCGAAGGCTTTTTTTAGCCTTTGAGTAAAACTCTGCTAGGGTCGAAACGTCAGGCCAGTAACAATTTACTTGCATTTATACCGTAGGTCCTTTTGGTTTGGTAAGCTGTTTGCAATTGAGTTAGTTTATTTGTCATTATTAAAAGGTTAATAGGTTTTAGGCTTAATTGTATAATTTGTATACTATTATTCTTCTCTGCTTATATTGGTATTGCTGTTTAGATTGTTTTTTGTTGTGACTGCCCCATAAATTTGTTTTTGTT
The DNA here is from genome assembly GCA_032158295.1 of Pycnopodia helianthoides. NCBI lineage: Eukaryota > Metazoa > Echinodermata > Asteroidea > Forcipulatida > Asteriidae > Pycnopodia > Pycnopodia helianthoides. The sequence continues at coordinate 2,456,101 of CM063262.1, forward strand.
TTCCCGAATCAAAACAAAATTGTTTTTTTTTATTTTGTATTTTGTATTTGTTTGTAGATTTATAAGATCATAGAGAAAGGACCTCTAGATAGATCTTTAATTGATCTTTTTTTCTTGCAGGTGTTGCAGGGATACATGCCATTCTTATCGTTATCATATCCTGGTTGTATGACTGTCCGATGTGCCACAATATGATCCAGAAAAATGCCAGAATGTGAGTTTTTTTTCTCTCTTCTAACTGTCTAATATCGTTTCAAATACTGCATGTCGTAGGTTTTACACAAAAGCGCAAGTTTCCATGAGGCACATTTACAGAGATACAGGACTCGTGTAAGGAACTTAAGGAGGCCGGCCTCAAAAAATTCACACAGGGGTGTCTAAAATATAAATATCAAGTAGAAAACCACATGGGAAGCTGACCGGGTAGATTTTAAATAGTTTAGGGTTGACCAAAGAAAATTTGACGAGAGCGGGATTTGTGATCCCCTGGCTGACGCTTCCCAGGTTGTATCGTGAACTTGGGTGTGATCCCTGGCTACACGGCGGTTTACAGTTGTATGGCTTCTGAACAGCACCCCCGAACAAAGATATTGACAATATAGGGAGACCACCAATATAGGGCTAGATAGTCCAGTTGGTAGAGCGCTGGCACAAAAATCCGGAGGTCTTTGGTTCAAATCCCACTCTAGTCAATTTTTCTTTGTTCAACCCGAAACTAAAATATAAATTGACATTTCTTCTTGTTTCCTACCCGCCCTGTTGTTGACGCTAAGTGCGCTGTTGTATGTGAACATGAGCACATTTTTCCATTTCTAGCCCAGATGCCGATGGCAGTTAATGATGAACTGCAATATCTGTTTTCTTTTCAGAGCCCACAGCATCGTCTTAGTGGTCCTGTCCCTCCTGTTTGGTCTTTTTGTTATAGCTATTGGGTGTGACCAGGTAAGTTCACTTTGGAACTTTTTGGGGGGTTCCTCCCTGCGTCTGTGCTTCTCCCCTGCTGATTGCAACCTGGGGGCAGCCCATCTCGCTAGTATCAGTGACCAGTCAGGCCTTGCGCTTGAGCTTTTTGTGAATAATAATAATAAACAGTTTTTATATAGCGCAAAATCACAAAAAATTAATTTAAGTCTCTAAGCGCTTTAAGGAATGAAAACATTAGGAAAAGGAAGACAGGGAGCGAAGAAAAGAGAAAGTGAACTGGAATGTGACATAACTTTGACATAGAGTAATACTTAATTATTTACAAATTAAACAGATATGTTTTCAGAAGAGTCTTAAAATCGTTCACTGTGTCTACATGTTTGAGATTGTTTGGTAATTTGTTCCATAACTCTGCAGCTGCCAACTGGAGAGACAATCCACCATAAAAATTGGTTGAAATTGGGTGAAGTGTCCCACCGGACTAGTAAACTGTGCGTTCTACTTGCCCACCGGAAAGTTTTAGTTGCCCAGATTTTAAGAGTCTAGTGTAAAAGAAATGTATCGTATTATTGGCAGCAACACGACCAGCTTAGTGGTCAAATGAAATTACATTCACACGCTCACAAATAAATTTACACATGTAGCCGTTTGTCCCACCTCGCTGAGTTCATCAGCCAAGAGAAGTAACCCTGTATAACTGTGTTGTTTCCCTCCCAATTGTATTTGGCTGTCCTTCCCAGGTCCAGGGTTCAATTTCTAAGGCTTCTAACCACCAAAAATGCTAAGCACGGAAACGTTCTGCTCAAGAGGAGTGGCTTACCAGTCAAAATACCTATTAACGTACAAAACACGTGACAGGTTCCCTGCTTGTGTGTGTTCGGCACATCAGTCCAGTAAGGGTTTTCAATTGATGAAGCCATTGTTTTTGATTACTCTGTTTTTAGGTCCAAGCAATTTTTGAAGAGGAAACAGCAGTCGAGCAGGTCAAAATAAAAAGTGGCACCACCAACGGTCATCGGGTCAAAGGTCAAAAAACGAAAATGACCTTGCTTCGAGAGGTGTTTGGCAAAGGTGAGTACACCCACCCACCGCCAAGATTTCATTGTGAACGTGCTGTCCCGCGTCATGCATGTTTGAATGTAAACAGACGTCATCCCTTATCTTCCTCTTTAGCCAAGTTCGCATTGGACTTTTTAGGGGTAAACTAACCGAGCGAAGGGGTAACGTTACCATTTTGAGTCCAGTGCGAACAGCCCAGGAAAATTTTGACCCAGGTACCTTTGACTGAGTCCGATGGGTAGTTTATCCGGCCACCTGCTGCCCAGGTTAAACTAAGTTGGTCAAACTAACCGAGCCAAAAAGTCCAGTGGGAATGCATCTGTCTTGGTGAAATCCTCCAGTAAATACCACGTCTAGTTCGCTGCGCAGCCATGATCAGACGACATGCATGGTACTGGTGATATTCACGATTATGTTGCTGTTGCGGCGGTATACAGAACTCAGAAATTGCTTCCCTTTGCTTGGGTTGGTTTTCTTACTTTTATTTTAGTGTGCTTCGCTGCAAACATTTGACAAAATAAAATAAAAAACATGTTCATCGCCTGCCTTTTTGAAGAAAGGTAGGAGGAGGTTTTTTTTTTTTTAATTTATTTTTTCCCCAAAAACAATAGTGTTGTTTGCTTTTCATTTATCCGAATATGCAGGTCCCATATTGTGTTGGATCTTACCATGGCGCTCCAGCCGCCAGGTTCCGCTCGTACCACCCAACTGGGAAGTTGTATAACATCGCCCCCTTCAGCTGGTAACAATCAAGTTCCTTAAACCCTCCTACTTTCTGACCGTTCTCCAGCTGCCAAGTTCCGCTCATACCACCCAACTGGGAAGTTGTATAACATCGCCTCCTTCAGCTGGTAACAATCAAGTTCCTTGACCCTCCTACTTTCTGACCGTTCAATATCATCGGCTGTGGTTTTGAATGATAGATCTATGTCAACCTGCAATATGAAAGGCGTGTGATGAACGCGTACCCAGTACACAGTCAACCCTCCTACTGTCTGCCCATTTCAATACTGCGGTTTCGCATACACAGTACACAGTCAACCCTCCTACCGTCTGACCATTCTGCATCATCCAATTGTTTCGGATTTGAATCAAAGATGAACTCAACCAGCCTGCAATATGATATCATGTGGTTAATAAGTCTACACACACGGTAACACAGTCAACCCTCCTACTGTCTGCCCATTCAATACTGCAGTTTTGAATGATGCACTGTGCCAGCCTGCATTATGACATCTGGGTATCTTCAGCATAAGTTATGCCATTTAATAGTGCTGAGTGCTATTTAGCTTTGGCATAATGTATGCAAAATTTATCATTCACAACTCTGTGTTATTCTGATTTTTAAGCTGATGAGAGTGCACAAAACCCCTGACAAACCATAAACTCTATATCCAAGTTTTCCATGACTGCCCTGTCTGGGCCCGATTTCATAAAGCAGTTAAGCAGTAAATGGGGCTTAGCAAATTTTTATGCCAAGCAGAACTTAGCAGGGAACCAGTCACAACTAGTATAATTACATGGTATATTGGCCGGTAACCTTTCTTTTTGCTAAGCAAGAGTTTTCTTTGCTGAGCACCATTTTCTACTGAAAAGCTTTATTTCCAAAGACAATGTTTTGAACTGGAGTCTGCTGCCACCAATATTTCAAATTTTCACAGGTTACTTTTTCTGGTATTTTTTATTGATTTGTTAGGGTAAAGATGATGGGAATGAATGTACTCTTCCAGAAACCAATGATGTATTAAGCACTTTAACCCTTACTCCCAAGGCCAACTGGCCCTCAGTTGGCCTCCATCCTCCACTATCCTCCACTCTGTGGTCACTCAACACCAACATGTTTGGACTCGGATAAGATTGGTATCCCTGGCCCTTCCCAGTGATCAGCAATTGTTATTTGGGCCTACAGTCCTCAATCCTCCGCTATCCTCCACTCTTATGTCACTCAACACCAACACATTTGGACTTGAACAAGATTGGTATAGACGATGTGACCTGTGACATCACATGTTTACAAAAGAGCCACAGAGCCTGGACTTCCCGCAGGCACGATTTGTACACAGCTCAATGGAAGAAAGCATAAAATCCTATATTTTATGGAGATTGCACTGTCTAATTCTTATCAACTTTTGATATGATGAAAGGGGGCACATCTAAAAACTTGTCCGGCTTTTACTTTCATAACTCTTGGTTTTATGTGTAAGTTATGACACAAAATGTCAACTTTCCCATAGGACCAGTGTAGTATCTTGCCTGCCAGAATACTCAAAGAATGTACAAGGTCACACTTATTGTAAACAACGTTCACATGGTCTACAACTGGCCCAGTGACAAAGCTATTGTTATTGTCATACAGTCCTTAATCCACCACAATGGGACAACTTCCTGAAGAGAATTTGGGAGGGATTTATAAGGTTAAGGTAACAGGTCAGGATTTTTCTTGATTTTCGATTTGTTTTTATTTATTTTTTGTAATTTTTTTATTTATCTCTGTACGCCTGGATAAAAGTTGTCCCCAAGACCTCCGGGCTTTCCATTTTGCGGTGATGTTGAAAGTCTCTCCATCCTCTTAAAGGCCCTGTACACTATTGGTAAGATCGAAAAACACAATGTTCACAGTTCACACATAACTTACATGATTTAAAGTAAGTAATGGTAGAAAGGGTTCTTTAAATATTTCTGCCCAAAATGCTATCGTTTCTGAGAAATGAATAAAATGATAGTTTTTATCGCGCGCGATAATAAACTCGATGTTTGAAAAACAGAAAACACATAAGGTCTCTTTTCACTATTTTCCAGTGACCTCGATGACCAATTGAGCTCAAATTTTCACAAGTTTGTTATTTCATGTATATGGTTAATCACACAAAACATGACCTTTGTTTGCGACTGTTTTGTCAGCTCTACCAATCCTGTATAATACCTTTAAATATGACGCCCCGCAAAAATCCAGGGGTTCCATCTCAAAAATCTAGAGAAGATCGCCACCCATTTTCAGATTTCTTTTTCCTAATTGTATGACCACACCCATGAACAGGTGGGAAGGTGGGAAAAAACAAAGCACATGCACTCCATTCCAGAGTTCTAGTCGAATCTAGTGATGGAATTTGAACAGTAGGAATTGATGCCATGGGTTCACACTTTGATGTTAGCGTACACCGTCATATTTTTTTAACTTATAGTTTTCCTTCATCATTTTGTGTACGGTAATTATGCATTTTGATTTATCATATGCAATGGTGTTGTGCGTTTATTATTTTTGTATTAGAATGTGATTTTAGAAGAAGTTTATTTGTGATGATAAATACATTTTGGGTGCTCCCTTGGTCTTATTTTGTTTTGTTGTAGGTTTAAAAGACAGTGGATACTTTTGGTAATTACTCAAGAAATGCATTACCGTGAAAACTTACTTGGTAAAGGAGCACCTGAGAGCTGCTGATAGTATAAAACATTTGGAGAAAACGACTCCCTCTAAGCTATAGTAGTTTTTGAGAAAGCGGTATAGAGAAAGAAGCAGTTTCCTTCTTTTTTTTCTTCTTTTTTTTCCCCCTCCTTTTCCAATTTACAAAAGTTCAACAAGTTTATATTAATCGAATTGTGAAGCTTAAATTCCATTTGTTAATGAAATAATAATAAATGTTGTATATTTTAGTTGAAAATATAGACCCTGACCCCTACTGTCTTTGGCATGAGACCTTCCAAAACGTGGAAGCTCAACAACACCAACATGTTTAGACTCAGAGATTTTGGTATGCAAGTGCCGAGGATAAGCAATTGCCAATCGGCTCTGCATTTGTAATGTCATTTGAAGTCAGATAACTTCCTGTATAGAGTTTTGGAAGATTTTGAACTCTAAGGATTTTTCCAAAATATTATGAGGTCACGCAGCTCTTCTTAGTTATTTTTGGTAGTTGGCTTTTTGAAAATTTATTTATTAGAAACCTTGGTAACACAAGCCCTGGTCTTGGTTCGTGACGCTCCTGTGTTCTTTCTTCGCAATACATCGCCAACAGAGGGCACTAATAATACACACCGCTCCCACCATAAAATTGCCATCACAGTAGCGTCGCAAACCAAGAATAAAAACACGCCAGAAAGTATATTCAAAGTTCATTCATAGATTCTTTGCCCCTTTCTGAAAAGGTTGTTTTTCTTCTGTCCATGTATTATATTTGCAACCTTGTTCTCATGTTTTTTTTTTCTTTGAATTCCATTTAGAAGTGATGTGCAATCGAAGAAACTAAAGGCATGAACGAATTTCTTCCTCCATGGTGGTCAATGTATTCCATAAATAGGTCCTAAGGTAAATTAGGAACATACTCAGTTCCTTGCTCTATGGTACTACACAGTACCTATAAATAGTTCCCGATTACCGCCATCTTTATGGGTAACTTGGGTTTTGGTTTTTCGAGCTGCTTCTATCTACTTCGAACTGCGTCGAATGGGATGTAAAGCCGTAGGTCCCGTGTGTTTATGCATGTAAAAGAACCCAGTGCACCTATCGTAAAGAGAAGGGGTTTGCCCCGGTGTTCCTGGTTTGATTGGCTGCAGATTGCGCCACAGCACCTTGTAAACCATGACACGGTGCTGCGTAGAGGAAAAATTAAATGCACTATTGTGTTTAGACTTTATGCACATGACTTCACTGCATGCAGCGGGGGCGTTCTCGACGTAGAAGTCAAACTGCGGGTGTTGATTGGTTCTTCCTGTGCGCCGCGCGTACCAATCTGTGCGTTTTCCGTTGTTTCATCATCGTTTTACATCTATTATGATGACGGCGGGATGACGCATGTGCAAATGGTCCATTTCCAAGGAATACAAAATATGGTTTGCGGTTTAACAAAGAAAAGATGAACAAGAGCGGGACTTGAACCTGCGACCTCCGGATTTATTATAGTGCCGGCGCTCTACCAAATGAGCTATCTAACCCTAATGTTGGCGGGCTCCCTATTTTGTCAATATCTTTGTCCGGCGGGGTGCCAGTCAGAAGCCATTCAACCTTTAACTGCCGTATAGCCAGGGATCACACCCAAGTTTACGATACAACCTGGGAAGTGGCAGCAGAGGGATCACCATTAGGGGATGTGACTTTGTTTTTCAAATAAGTGATTAAAACCACAAGGGAATCTGACGTGAAGCCCAAAGCCATGCTGGGTAAAACACGTTACCACAAACTCTGTAACTGCAGTAAAACTCATTAGCTGTTTTGGTAACCTTTTTGAACATTATTGAATAAAAATTTAACTTAAATGTCTTTACCTTCCTATTTATGTTGTATTTTTAATAGTGCTTATATTTCCATTGAGTGCGTACGGTAACTTTTCCATCATGTAGTATTTTGAATTTTAACATAACCAATTTTTAGGTGTTTATTTTAAAAGCGTGGTTTAAATATATACATATATTATATATATAAATGTAAAAAATGTGTTCCTCACTTTTAGTGTATGAAAACGCCTTTGTATATGTTGTTGAATAATGAACTTTAATTAAGATGAAAGTATATGCAATGTTTTAAAAAAAATCTTTGTTATGTGCCATACTTTGTTTTTCTCTATCGCAGAGTGAGGTGAATCAATAAAGTTTACACCAAAGTAACAATAATATTTGATTGTTTTATTTGAAAGAAGGGGGGTGAGTGGAGTTTGGCTCTTAGAAATGTTGAAACCGAGCTTGATTTGTCATCTTGTCAGCTGTGCACGCCCTCTGTGTCAGCTGTACTGATAAATTTTTCAGATTCTGGTCCACTGTCTTTTATCCGTATAAAGGGAAGATAGGTACTGGTCTAACGGGCCCAATGATTTCATTGGACAAAAGTGCAGATTTTGCTCCTCGGTGACTCTGTGCCCCTTTGTGGAGAGTGTACTACCCCGCACTAATGACGTCACATTGGCTCAAAATGCCAGACTGTCAAACAAACATTCCACAACCTACACGATCGCCGTCTGAATGCGCCAGACTTCTTCCTTCCCCGAGTGCGAAATATTTAAATGAAAATCAAACTTGACACCCCGCCCCCTCCACAACCACCAGTCAAACCACACGCCCCCCCCCCCCCCACACACACACACACTTAACGAGCTCCTAGTTTCAAAATACACCTTTTGAATTGTAGTGCGTTCTGTTTGTGCACATTATAAATAAAAAAAGTACACAATTCGAAAATCAGTTAAAACTTGCGTTGCACTAGACAAAGGTTTGCTACTTCAGGGTGGGTCCGAATTCCAAGTCTGTCTATATAAACGTCATCTCCAGAAACATGAAGAATGACAGATTTTAAAGATGGCGCGTACTTGCAGTCGATGTACAGCGGTGGGCTGTGCGTTACTACAGCTTCTCGTGGGTCTACCGTCGTCGTTTCAAGGTGAGTTTTTGTTCACTGGCTTTCAGTTGTGAACAGACCGCGCAAGTCTCGTGCGCATTCGAACATTGGGACCCGTTAAAGTGCGCGAGTTTGTTTCCTTCACGCGTTAAAACAATGTACGTCGGATCAAAGTTGTCCCAAAAATGTTCGAAAGACACGCGTGAGACTTGCACGGTCTACTGCAGAATCGGTGAACAACATGCTTACATCAAAACGTCATTTCAAAACAGTCTTCGAAGCTTAAAGATAATGGTACATCCTTTCTAACAACTGTTTGCTTTGGGCCAAAGTTAAACATTAACGTCGGCTAGAAAAAAGGGTCGGTAGGAATAGTATGACATCTTTTTTTATTATAGAAGAATGACCTTATTTCAATATTAGTTCTTGTGTATTTTTAACGGCACATGTATCCTTGTCTATGGTGGCTTTAAAGGGCAGCGAACATCCAAATTGCAAATATTTACGTACTAAACTGTTCACGATTTCATCCATCTCGCGAATATTTACAGTACTGTAAATATATACGCGAGTATTCACGATTTATGCCTCAAAATTGCAAATATTCACGTAAATATAATACGGAAATATTCACGACTTATACCCCAAAATCGCAAATATTTAGGTAAATATACGTAAATAATCGCAACACGGCCGAAATCGTGAATATTTTTACTGAAATATAATTGTAAGTAAGTATTACGTTCGATGTTCCTACATAGCAACCGTACTTATATTTTTTATTTGATTAGATTGCACGAAGTATGGTTTTAGCCGTAAGGTTAATTGAGCCACACCGTTACAATCCATCGACTTTTTGTTCCCTTTCTTAGTGCTCCCTATCCTGTTAACTTTTCGTAAATTTGTGTTCACCTTCTCAACAAAACACTGGATATTCATTGTAAAGACCTATGTTGTTTTGTTAAAAAGGTATTTTATGCGTATTTCTGTTTAGTATATCAAAGTAAGAATAATTGTTGGGTGGAATGTCCCACATGACAGTAAAATTTCTCGAAACAATCAATTATACTGGTTTTAAGTCCACAAAAGGAAGCTCTGGTTTCGTTGGCCTAAACATCTGACGTCACAATTCGAGGTGCATCAATAACACCAGATACCGGCCTTTAGAACCTACTGGTGGCATGTACAGAATTATGCACCTTTCACCTACTTATTCTGTGAATGTCATAATACTGGGTGTGTACACACACGCAGTCATATTATATTTCAGGCATTGTATGTACCAGAGACTATTCAAATCTTATACTGCGTGTGCACTAAAGATTATACAGAGCTGCGCTGAAGAGGCAAAACGGGTTCCTTGAACTATAGCTATTATTGCTGGAACATGACAAACGCATGGGCGCCATTTCAGTAAGCAAATATGTGTTGATATAATTATTACCATTGATAGTAATAGTCATTGTCTGCACTGATCTATTGCTGCATCAAAAGAGTTTCTTGCTGAAAAGGCGTAAAGTACACATTTTAGCCTGAGTTCCCCATCTTTGGGCCTTAAAGGCTCTTTAATCTTTAATCTTTAATCTTTAACCGTCTTGCTTTAAACACCGGTGCCTGTCTACGGATACAGACAGGAGACCAGTCTATGGTAACAATGTCATGACTATTATTCCATATCAACATTGGAGACTTTGGAACGCTAGGTGGCAGCAGGCAAACCAGGTAACCTTCCATTGTTGTTCCAAGAATTAGGCCTTGTCCGAATTTGCGGCTAGCTACGGCAGCGGCTTCAGCTAGATTTTCCGCGTCATCGTGTTAATTTAAGTATACACCCTTAGCAACAGTTGTAGTCGTAGCTTTAACCGCCAATTCGGATACGAGAACAACAAATCTACTTCATATTAGTCTGCTGCCACCTAGCGTCCACACAAATCTCTCATTTATGTTTTTTTGTCGCAGCGCCCTCATTTGACCGAGTGACACCATCTTCTCAAGGTCGGCACAGTCTGTTCAGTGAGAATATAGAAGCCCAGATCATCATCGGCGTCACTGCTGGGATACTTCTGATGTTCTTTTTCGGCGCGTGTTGTGTTTGGCATTGCTTGGGCTGTGTCATCTCCGATGAAGATGGTAAAGATTGATAGAGTCTTGCCTCAAACTGTTCAACCTACGGTTTTTTCTTTCTTTTTTCGTCAACACTTAATCGCTGACGGACTTACGCTCTAAAAACTTCCCGGGGAGACTGACCCATTTCCGGGCCAGGCTGACCTGGTATAAAGTGGTTGCAAATTTTGATTTTAAATTGGATTATGCGTCAGTTTGTCCAATTTCTTTGTCATTTTGACACATAATCCGGGTCACACTGACCCAGAAATAGGCCATGCCCCACGGCACTTGGATCATGGTCAATTCTGATCCGGAAGTTTTTTAGAGTATAGTGACATTACTGTCGGCATTTTATTCAACTTGAAAACAGTTTGCTTTTAAGAACCTTTTAGCCTCAAATAAGCCGTGCTTGCAAAAACACAAAAATAATAGAAAATAAAAGATGTGGAGATGTGAAACTTTTGATAACGATCACTGTGTTTTTCATTCTGTAGACACTGGTGACTGGTGCTAACGACTACGATATAAAAACCAGCTCTGACGAATCGGCTGCAGTTGGCATTTCCAAGAGCATTAACAAAAGGACTTTGTTAGGCGATAATGAAACGGAACTACACGCGCAAGTGGCCACGGTTGGACGGTTGGACGGTGGGACGGTGGGCCTTTTCGAAAAAAAGGCCTCAGCACCGGCTACGCCAAAAGGTCCCGTAGGCCCCTACTCCGTAAAAGAAAGCAAGCAAAAGGCCTTAACGTCTAAGTCGTGGTTTCGAAGACGGCATGTATAGATTGTGCAAGTCTTCAGCGTATTTCGAACGTCCGGCCCTCTCACGGTCATTGAAAGGCAAATCCATGCTCGACGTCACAAGGTTTTCAAATAGACTCATTAAGTATGACGTCACACTCTCAAACAGCGCCCTCACTGAGGCAAATGGAGGTAGATCACTGGACGATGGCCGCTGTTCCTGGTGTGAAAAACGTGCGCGTGACCTCAGCGTACCAGCATCGTTGCGCGTTATGCAGGGATCTAATGGAGTAAACGGCGCCCGTTGATTTGTACTCCGAAGGGGTGCAACTGGACAATGGAAGTTGAGGTTTAATGAAGACATTGAACGACACCAACAAATTGTTTGAGCGAATTTTATTTCAAAGCTTCTTTTTGAACAACTATACACGAAGCTATTGGAAGCTGTGTCATAGCCCTTTTCGAAAGACAACAAAACTGCTAAGGCTTTGGCTCTGGCTCCGTGCGACTGTTTGAAATCCCGTACCAAAAGTGCACGTTTTAGAAATAACTGCCCGGAGCCTACTCCAGCTTGTTTTCGAAAAGGCCTATATAGAAATAGGACCCGGAGTATGCTGTGTGTCTACCCGTTGAAACCGAGGACTTTAACAAAAGGGATTCGGGTTTTGACAAAACGAGGATGTCCTCACTTCAATTAGGGACGTCGCTTAAAAGATCTAAGTCCAAACAATAGGAGAACAAAGAGAAGTCTCAGTGGCGTGTCGTGGTCGAGCGGATAAGAGCACCGGACTCAAGCTCTGGTGTTTCTGTTCAGCAGAGTGTGGGTTCGAGTCCCAGTCGTGACACTTGTGTCCTTAAGCAAGACACTTAACCATCATTGCTTCGTCCTTCGGATGGGACGTAAAGCCGTTGGTCCCGTGTGTTGTGTAATGCACGTAAAAGAACCCAGTGCACTTATCGAAAAGAGAAGGGGTTCGCCCCGGTGTTCCTGGTTTGATTGGCAGCATATTGCGCCACCGCACCTTGTAAACCATTACATTGTGCTATAAATGCATAGGTCTCATACTTCAAAACGTAGCTCCACATACATGGCCGGTAAAAAATACTGAGCGCTTTGTATCCTTTGGCAAAAGGCGCTATATAAATACAGTTATTATTATTATTATTATTATTATTATTATTAAGTCCTCGATTTACGTGATTCACAAACGTGTGTGTGGGTTTGTGTGTTTAGTTTTCAGTGCGTATCTGCTTTGTGACAAGTCGTGCCCGCTGCCATTTTTGGCGGTATGAAAAAAATTATGTCAACTTTCCCCTTGGTTGTTCTGATACCATACTTTACCATAATTTTTTTTTACATGCATGACATTGTGCGTTGCCATTGTTTTATCATCAGTTTTCCTCTAAGATGGCGGCTTGATGACGTCACCGCATAAGGTCTATTTCATACAAATACGTTTCTCAGAAACTACAGAAAATGCAATATCTATAAAAGTCGAAAGGTTTGATTACGGTATAATAACTAAATAATATAGGCATACTTTGTTTTGTTTACATCAATTTGCTATTTTTAAGACAAGCTTAATTAAAATTGGTCCTACAATGCGCTTCATAATCAGTAAGCTTTTAGACTAAATCTAAACAATGATGTTTGTTATCCCTACCAGTCTTGTATATAAAATGTACATCCTATTGCTTGCTAATCCTGACATTTTGTGGTGCGCTACAGACTGTATGAACATTGTCATGTTCGTCATAGTTTTTAATATCCAATGGCTCTGATACAAAATAGTATTAGCCATGTTAGTTCACATATAATCTTCTAGATATTAGTGGCCACGTCTCAACTCTCTGACCTGATGTGGACGAACTCGGGCTGCCATAATCTTGGAGGTACCGGCGGAGGGTCGTCTTCCTCGTCTTCCTCTTCGCCCTCTTCAACCTCTTCGTCCTCGTCTGATACCTTGACGTTGCCCTGCGCATAGTCGACTCGTGCGTACACTGTCGGTTGTTCGTCACGATGGATCGGATTCACTCGGGCCGGCTGGTTCTGCTGGTTCAGCGCCAAATCAGCATACACGAGTTCCACCGAATGACTCAGAACGTCACTTAAAACAGTCGCCTAAAACAAAATCGCAAATAAAACAAACACAACTAACACATAAGCATTATACTAATTTTTTTCCCATTTTACTATGGGTTTGTTTCTCTGTTCCTGTATAATAACAATCGGTTGATAATCTTATTTGTCTATTAGCTTCTATCAGGGCCCATCAATTTCATAGAGCTGCTTTAAGGCAGTGGATACTTTTGTCATTGTGTCTCCTTGTAAATCCGATTTCCACTATCCAATACCAGCTCTTTCTGAAGGGGTCATAGATTGTTTTGTTGTCAACGAAATGCTAATTCATAGAGTATCTTTTAAAAAAATGGTCACGGTATTTTCATAAGAACTTCCAATCCATCCACGTTGAGCGAGGTAACAGCGGGTACCAACCGCATCTCTGACTGCCAACTATTAGAAATCTGAGAAATGATTCAAGTCGTAAGGTGTAGAGTTATAGAACAATTAGTTACTAAGTTAGTTAATGATTTATTTAGTTAGTTGTTTAGTTATTTAGTTAGTTGGTTAGCTAGATAGTTAGTTAGTAAGTGAGGTAGTTAGTTATAGTTAGTAAGAAGTTTCTCTGTACCTCCATTTCCATGTCGTTGGTTGCTCTGTCCATGCTAGTGAAGTTGTCGAACAGAACTTGCTGACCTACAGTTTTTAAGACAAAGATCATTATGCCTGTGGTTTTTTTAGGGACTCGGAAAACTACTGAGTAGCAACACATGCGTAAAACATAATTCTTTATCCCCGCTGCAATGTTAAAATCTGTTAAAAGATTGATTGATTTTTATATACAAATCTAAACTATTGAGGTTGAACAATAAACATGGTATACACCTTAAGTTATTTTTCATACAGATCACCAATTAAGTTTTTGTTTATCTAAACACACCTTGTAATCAAGCCAAGATGGGCTAGCTTTATAAAAAAAGCACCACATTATGGCAATGTGTGTTTTTCCAGTGCTTTTGGTGGTTTAGAGACAAGCAGCAACCACTAAGTCGCTAACATAATAGATTATTATCGCCCAAATTGCTCTCAAAGACATTCATTTGTATATGTGTGCCTTGTTGTAAATTATAACCCCGGTGAGGAAATTGTGTATTTCAGTCATCCGAATAAATAAAAACCAAACCGAGGCTGAAAGGGGAAAACAGTCTGACCCATTGAGGTATCTTGACATTTAGTATTTGTTTCCATTGCACATATATGGAACACCACTCGGGAATAATAAAAAAAAACCAGCATGACAACCGTATAGTGTTACAGAACCTACCGTACTGCCGCACGAGCTTGGGACGGGTATGCCAACCTGAGACCGCGCTCGCTGATTCCCGACTCGGTAGAGTTGGGGGCGCCCTCGCGGGGATCTGGGGCGCATGGTCGCTGGTTACCTCTCGGCGTTCTTGGTAGTAATTTTCACCTTTAAACGGGCAAAGGAAAACCTCGTAAAAATGTGTAAATTACAGTGTGACCTTAATCTACGGAAGCCCTTTCGTGCCACGTCAGTTGCTTTAAAGGCAGAGTATACTTTTGGTAATGGTTAAAGACTATAGTATATCCTCACTTGGTGTATCCCAACATATGCATACAATAACAAACCTGTGAACATTTGGGCTCAATTGTTCATCAAAGTTGCAAGAATATAAAACTCACGATTGTCCCCACCTGGTGCGCTTAGATTGACAACGACGCCCTCTACCGTCTGGATCCGTCTGTTAGTTCGAGCATGATCAGTCGGTCTGCAACAACAGAGAGAAAGGAAGAGAACAATAATGACGATTCGGCTTGAAAGGAGGGTCAAACAAAAAAATTATGTTCACTTTGTTGTGAGAAGTGCATGCAATTTAGAGTTGTTACGTTTTGTAAATTCCTACAAATATTGTGATTTCTTTCATTTCCTTGTTAGCTTTGGAATTCAATTGATTTTGTTTTTATTATTCAAAAAGGTGATACCGTTAGTTTTGGAAATATTTTTGCAATTTTTTTTGTTTTGATTTTTGTGTTAACCTTGTCAGGCAGTCTTTATCTCTTTCCTCAAATTAATACTTACATTCGCGGCGGAGGAAGTCTTGTACGACCTGCGAAATGAAATACACGGACGTTTTTACTGTGTAGCTATTTTTCTCTCTTGAAGACGAGCAGACTGTTTCGCTCGTCCCCAGCGCCTTGCCTTAAAACCAAAGGCGCTGGGATGGGCAAACGTATCGTTAACGTTAATGCTCAGTCCCATGCTCAGTCCCATCATGCACCACACTCACAACTGCAAGCACGGCACGCATGACGTACTTCCTGAACAAGAATCTGTGCAAGCCGATTAGCCCATCCCAGCGGTCCTGGATAGGCCGCTGGGGCCGAGCGAAGCAGACTGTTTGAAACGTTGAGACCACACCAGTTCTCCTCAGAACCAACACTTCACCCCAAAGAGTTCTATATATGGTTGTACCCGAAAGTTTAATACCTTAAAGTTTTTCTTATTTTGCTTTTCTTGGGGGTGTTGTTGTCTTTTTTATTTGCTTCCATATTTTTCTTCGTCATATTTTAGGGGGATGGATATTGTTTGGTTGCTGATTTTATACTTTTGTTTTGTTTTGTTTGTGGCTGTTTTAGTTTGAGCATTTCATTCCTAACGTAAATTAATGTAAAGTTACATTTTTGTAATACTTCATTTTACATTTTTACTGTTTCATTTATCATTATAAATCTTTATGATAATGTTTTAAGCACATAATTAGATTTAAAGTGATATGTGCATGTGTTCTTGGAGATTTTGCTCAATACCAGTAGGTACTCTTTTCCACACTTTTATTTTGTTTTTACTTTTGTTAGTAGATCTTAGATCTTTCTTGTAGATCTATGAATGTTTGTATTATTCCATATGCCTATTAACTACCCAGGGTATGCCCCAAACATCAGTTTAAATCGGTGCCCGTTGGGGCTCTGTCTCCGTTTGTCACAACATAATATACAAATTATTTCATACTTTGTAAATTAGATGTCAAACAAAAATAATTGAACAAGTAAATATCAAATGATTGTAGGATGACGTAGAATTAAAGGAACATTACAGTATTGGTTTTTGCTAACAAAACAGTTGCTGGCAGTGTAATCCACCATATGTAATCCACCATATATATAAACTGACAAACCTGTAGAAGTTTGAGATCGATCGGCCATCTGGGTCACGAGAAAATAGTGAAAAACCGATTACACATTTGCATGAAATCATATAGCTTCAACAAATGAATAAAACACTCACTGGGCGATAAACTCCAATCGGAAAGTTAGTTTATTCATTTCTCATCAAATATGGCATTTCAGACAGAAATATTTCAAGGGATGTTTTCTACTATCATCATCATTAGACCGTGTAAGTTTCATGTAAATCTGTGATCAAAAGTATATTTTACAGTTACCAATTCTGTAATGTTCCTTTAAGTAATAGCGAGTAAAATCCGTACATTAGTAATTTCTGTGAATAGGAAACCAAAACGTTTCCTCATCAACGCTCTCATCTACAATGATCAAAAAATGTAATATAAACAAACAGAAAGGTTACATCTTTTTTTCTAGAACACTTACTCTCCTCCTTTTTCTTTCCCTTTCGGTGAACTACAGCAAGAATGAGCAACACCGCGGCTACAATGACTAAACACGATGAAACCGAAATTGACACAACTGTGAATTGTGCTGAGAGAAAAAAAACGAAAGTAAATAAGAAAAGGAGAGATGTCATTCAGTAGTTAATAATTATGTATTGACAGTTTCTAAAATAAATCACATGTATTATCTTGTGTACAAAGGTAAGGGAAACAGAGAACAAAAAAAAATTAACGAGTTCTCCCCAGAAGGTCTCTATATTCATGGTTGCAGTAGCTTGCTTGGGACCCGATACAGTGCGCGAGTTTGTTTTCTTCACCCGTTAATAAACTAATAAACCGTAATGGACGTGGGACCAGAAATGTTCGAATACGTGCGAGACTTGCACGGTCTATTTCCACAGAATGTTCTTTTTGTTTTCGTTATTTTAAGTCTGATTGGATTTCTAAGTCTTCCGGTGTGTATTCTAATGCTGTTTCTTTTTTAAGCCTTAACAAATGAATAAATACATTTTTAAAAAGTAGATATTTGATAAAATAATAATTAAGTTGCTAATTTTGTTATATATATATATATATATAAAAATGTTTTCCATGTCTGTCCATGTTTCTTCAATGCTCATTATATATCAAGATCGCTTAACTACTGAAGACAATCACAGCATAAGATCGAAACGTCAAGGTATATTTCAAGAAGAACCCCACAAAGAATGATGAGCGGCTTTTAACGAAACATGATTCCTGGTCATTTTATTATGAAGGATTAATTTACACACTGAGAATTAATTAAAACACTCATTTTATTTTAGTCAATAAAAGCTAACAAATTAATGAGGTGTTCGAGAGGGAAATTGCGCTTAAAATCCTTAAGTGAGAGCTGGTAACACTAAGTCATGACACATGTTATTTATTTCACTGTTTTCTCCAAAGTGTAATGCCCGGGGGAGTCAAAGTCCTTGATATCCTAGACTGGACTATTCCACATATCTAAGAGGGGAATCAGGTCACAGACTTGTGCAGTTTTATGTGGTTATTTGTTTTGTTTTGTTTTGTTTTGTTTTGAGGGTTTGGGGTGGGGGTTTTTAGGAGCTGAAAAAATATTTTCACTCTTACACTTCGTGCACAAAATTGTACAGACATACCCCGAGCTAACCCATATGATAAAGTGGAGCAATCTGTTCTTTGCAGCAGGTTTCCAGATGTCTTGCTGACAGTCTGTGCTAGGTTCTGTGGTTTCCAACACCCCTCCCCGCCAATCAAACTGTTTTGGCTTACTAGGGTGCCAGTAAAGGTGAACCTTCCCAGACTTTTGTAATTCCTGGGGTTACTCCCTCATTGTTCGGTGTTACTTTCCAAGCCTTACTGACAAGCAAAGAGAGGGTGTGTTTTTAAGTTTTATATATTATTGTTGTATTTCCTTGTGGATTATAACCTGAACTATCCTTCCCCCCATGATATTTCTTGTATCATAAACTCACCACCGATTACGTCATCCATCGTCGTCGACTCGGATGCTGCGAATGTAGTCACGTGTGAGGAGCTGCTACCTGCAGTATCAGAATTAGATGATGTAATAGGCCTATCATCCTTTGCCGATGGGTGTGCGGTTCGCAAATCACCTTCAAATGGAAAGGATGTGCATCTTTTGTTTTATTGTGTCTAAAGGTTCAGCGTCTGATGGTGGAGACTATTTGAAAAGGATTGAATTGTGTGTTCACCCCAAAACGAGTATTACACGCTTTTCACGTATACTGGATCGAAACACGGTCAAAGTGTGTGCGTAGATTCCGATGGGGTCGGTTCTGGTAACTTTCTATAATTCTTAATTTTTCGGAATAAAATATTGTGTGTGTTTGTTTTTCAATACATGACCGTTGATTGGTCAAAAACCCGCCCATTAAGTCGTAGACTTCAAATCAAGTCGGGTGTTTGTTTGTTGGGTTGTTGGGGTGTTTGTTTGTTTCTTGGGGTGTTTGTTTTGTGTACGGTACTCTACCCGTGGTGCTGGTGGCCGTCAAGCCATTAGGCTCCCACCTTAATTTACAAATGTAATTAACTACTTTATTCCATATATGATTAATTTAATGTCTTCATTTCCATTAGTAATTATGTAGTACCTTGTAGATGAAGCTGAAGTTGTTTTGATGGTATTGCAGAACCCGGGAAGCTTGCTAAACAGACCAGGGATCCACCGTCATTTCCCGTCAATGTTAACTCACTGCGAGTATTCCATAGGCCCGTGTCGTTCCCATTCATAATGACGGGAGTTTCTGTCACACTGCCTGTAAGATGCCACTCATCCAGGGTCCAGCGCAACACAGCGGCTGGTTTGGAGCCGTAGACCGAGCAGTTTAGACGGTATGTGAGACCAGGGTAGACACGCGTGACGTTAGTGTCGGTTTCCGTAAAGTTGTGAGTTTGGTTTGATATAACCATGTCGGTTGGAGGAACTGTGTCCAAATAATACAAGAAAGTGTTTTTTCAAAAGTTTTTACAAACGTTTTTCAAAATACCACAATAAACCTATACTGGGATAATTTACGCGTGAGTTTTCTGTTTGTCTTGGGTATGTGGGTTTGTTCTAGTTCTGCAAAATAAGTCACCTCGCTGGCAGGGATACAAAAATAAACAAGTATATTATATTAAAACATGAACAAAATAGCGTTTCAGGATGTTGGGGACATTGCAGGAAAATATTGTTTTTTTTTGTGTGTGTGTTTTTTTTTTTGGGGAGGGGGTTTAATGGAAGGTTTTTTTTAGAAACTGGTTGTCTCTCGGGCCTTTTCCAAAAAGGGCGGCACTTAAAACTCCGGGTAAGAATTGACGGATTCCGGGTCCCAAGGGGTTTGAACCAATTCTTGGTCATTTGACCAGGAAGGTGGCTTTAAAAAAAAAAGGATCTTTAAATCGGATCTGTGTCAGTTTGGTCATTTCTGGATAATTTTGGAACATTTGTGTTACAAAGTCTATTGAAGGATACCAGAAAAATAATGGAAATAGCAGGGAAATCTAAATATTGTGTATGCTTTTGAGAACAGGAGTTATGTGTGTAGGTTTGTATATTCAGTATTTCTTACCATTAACTACAAGTTCTGAGACGGAATTTCCGGATTTTAACATCCCTCACTTGACACGTGTAATTGCCACCGTCTTCCAACTGGACATTACTGATCGCAAGTTGCAAGCTCTTATTTTCGAACACGTCTACCGACAGGGTTTGAGGCGAAGGCTCCTTGCATTTTGAGTGATGCTGTGGTACTTTGCATCAGTATCATTATAAACGCATTTGATCCATGAAGTTACGGTTTGGACTGATAATCCGTTCTGGTCTACACAATTGCTGTTATCATCCCACTGGCATACGAGTGTGGTGTTTTCGCCACGCAAGACAGTCACACTCGGTGTCGACGAAACAGTTTTTACCAGTCCTCCTACGTCACAACATAAAATACTGTATAAAAGCTTACAACACATCAAATCTATATGGATAGTTATTTTATATGCAATTAGATTTACTTTTGTTGTTCATGTCGAAAACATGCCCAAGACAAATCATTTTAATAATCCCCAATAAGTGTATTACACAGTTTCCCCATCAAGGACCACGAGGCTGCAAACGGTCGCAAGTTTTCAGTAAAGTTTCGCCTGATTACGACTTCTCTTCCTCAATCAAAGTTCTATTTATTAAAACAGCAGCCTATTCACGTTCATGCCTGTATAAAACGTGATGTTGCTCCTCAGTGTTGAAGCCGTACCTTTGGCCATCAGGGTTCGATTTCACAAAGGGTCAACTGACGTACTGCAATCATCAGTTGCTTAGCAAGATGATGTCCAAACAAATCACTATGTAATACTTGTATAATCATCTTACGAGTGTCTTAGTGCTTTGTGAACATCTACCCTGGAGTTATATAGCCTATTCGATTAAACTTTATAAGGCGTTGTTATTTTAGTCATGCGGAACCAATTTAGCGGACTGTGTGCAACCACAAAATGTCTTCGGTTATCTTTTTTTTTAATCGCATGACGCAAAAGAACAATTTTCTTACACATAAAGGGAAAGTGAGTGACTGTTTTTAGGAGCTTTCCATTTTGAACGAAATAGAACGACGTGACGTTCAAATTGGCCGCTTTGGACAAACAAATGACCGGGAAACCATTTTTAATATTTGGGTTTTTTTGTTGTTGAACATTTTGCTGTAGAGTTAAACCATAATTCGAGATTGGCGTGAGTGGTGATATTGTAGTGAAATGCATGTTTTCTTACCAGGTAAAAAACATTTCGATCGCACATTATATTGACTTACCACCATTGATTACTTGTGCCTGATTACTTATCGTTAAAAATGAAATGAAGATGGCGATCATCTTCATATCCGACGTTTCACTTCCGTGATGAAACTCACAGATCCTTGAAATAGTTCTGAAATATACGAGGACAATTGTTAGTTTCGTCGCCAAAACATTATTTTGAACGCGTTTTCCGAACTATTGTCATCGACACGGACCTCAGTGGTCCGACACATGACTTGGGTGTATGTTTTGTTTCGTTTTGTTGTTTGATTTCTAGTTGTTTTGCTTTCTCCCCCCCTTTTTTTAGCCATTTCGTTATGTCCGACGATTCCCATTGCCCTATGTCTAATAAACCATTATGTCCGACAGACAAATTGTCCGACAAAAAGAATTGTTTCCGACACACCATTGTCTGTCAAACCGTTATATGCCCGGCAGACTGTTAAGTCATACAAACATAACCTTTAAAACACATTTTGTTATTATGCTGTAACCTTTTGCAAATTTCACATAGTTCAGTTTTAAATGCCTTTTTCATTTTTATTCAATAAATAATCAATGAAAAGAATGGCTCACAAACCATTTTGTTGGACAAATCCAATTTTGTCTGATCATATCAGGAAAGGGTCCTACCATAAGCCATAAGCCAATACTATGACACTATAAGGTTTGGGTAAATTTGTCCGTATGCACCCAAACCCCACAGTGCAGTTATATAGTGTCCACCATAATATTTCGGGAAGGCTAATGACAGCCTATATACGGACATAAAATGTCGAACAGTTACCAAAGTCTGTGGGTCGACCAGTATTTGACAACCTCCGATCCTTAGTCGCAGTCAACAACAGCGATTCCCCTCAGAAAAAGAAAGTGCCTTTTTGATTTTGAACTGTCAGCATCAAATGTATACCAGGTTTGCATAAAATAAAAAGCACACAAGAAAATTATTAAAAATATGAAAAATATTAACAAAAATAAATGTGCCTTTGTATAACAATTTTCTTTTGTATTATACAAAATCAGAACTTTTATAGCTTACTTACCGTGTTCCTTACACAGATAGACCCTTTCGTCCGTGCCGATCCCTCGTGCACGCTTCGTATAAATCACTCGTAATGAAACGAAAGTCAAATCTAAACTTTTACTAATAACAAAGTATCGTTTTCGCTGGCTGGAGTGAAAATATTTACAAACCACATTCAGGCACGCGAACTATGAATTTTAAATTGTATGCGTTACCTGAAACAATAATATTCTTAACATATGGATGTCCGCTGTTGGAAATTATTTTGCATCAGTCACGCTGTCACAGTTAGCTTAAAATTCGCCTCTATTTTCACTTACCTGTGAACAAAATGGGTCAGTCCAAAGTTCACCTCACCTTTTAAACTAAGTGGAATAACCTTATTTGCATAAAAACCCTGATTTGAGTTTTGGCTCCAAAGTGGAATTTGATCAGGCCATGACCTTCTGATGTACTTCTACGTGTGTTATAACTAAATCTTCAGTTGCGCACCTGCACTTACTTTGGTTCTATACTCCCTCAACCCATTTTCGATACCGATTTAGTGAATGTTATTCTGATCTGGGAGCCGTGAACTCCGTTTTGCAGTGTTGTGGCATCTCTCATGGACGGTGCCTGGTTTATAGCCCGACGATATTATATTATTGCTCAATAATACAGGCCCCCAAGCCTAAAGTAAATGTTTGTGTAAATCGTGTATTTTACCTGAAACTAAAAATAAATATACAAAACTGAAAACATTTCCGGCCTTAATATTCTTTGGTTGTGTATCTGCACTTACTTTGGTTCTACACTTTAGTTCTTTGGCTATAGGTACTTTATATGTGTTAACCTAGAGTTACTAAGACTAGGATCGGGAAAAACCTCTTGGGAAATATTATAATCTATGCTATAAGTGACGTACCATCCCACAATCTCTATCCCTATGCAAACCCAAACATGTTGATGTGAAAGGGGGTTATATGAATGATAACAGAACGAACGATTCAATCCATAGAGCTATGTAGTTTAGCTCTTGTTTCAATCTCATCGAAAACGTGGAGAGCATTTTATGGGTCGCCCTCTTGTGAAATACTTCCTCACAAGGGTTAATGAACACAAGGGTCACCAAAAGGTGCATCAGAATTGGGCCCCGTGCAATCTTGTGTACAGATTCAAACTCGTCAAGGAAACTCACCATCATGTTAATTTCTGCCGCGGACGTGGTAGTTTTACAAACTGGTAGTCAAGGTGTTTGGTTGTAAAGCCCAACTTCTAGCAGCCTCTAGGTATGTCGTAATTAGCTTACCCCAAAACTTAATCACCTTACTCCCTCCCACCCTCACCCCCATTTTCGATACAGATTTAGTAAATGTTTTTTCTGATCTGGGAGCCGTGAACTACGTTTTGCAGTGTAGTGGCATCTTTCATGGATGGTGCCTGGTTTATAGCCCAATGTCATTATATTATTGCTCAATGTTATTACAAAAGGGCATATTTACAGGCCGCTATTAAAAGTAAATGTTTGTGTAAATCGTGTATTTTACCTGAAACTAAAATATACAAAACTGAAAAATATTTCCAGCCTTAATATGGAAAAGAGAAAGTTAAATTCAGTTTCAGTATTAATATTCTTGTAGTACCTTTATTGAAGGGAAATTACATCCTTGGTAATTGTTGCATTTTTCGAGAAAAAGTGTGGATTTGTGGAATAGGATTTAATACGTAATATCTTTTCAACAACCCGTTTACATTATTTTGTGCGTCCGTGACTGCCGAGAAAAACGAGAGCAATGGTGGTGATTTGTAACTGTCAGACAGATCTTGTTGTATTCAAGGCAGAGTATACTTTCGGTAATTGTCAAAGATCAGTATCCTCACTTGGTGTATCCCAACATGTAGGCCCTACACAAAATAACAAACCTATAGAAATTTTGGCTCAATCGGTCATCGAAGTTGCAAGAAAACAAGGAACGAAAAAAACACCCTTGTTGAATAGAATTGTGTGCTTTCAAATGTCTGATACCTCAAGCCTTTCTCCTCAAAGTCTACTTTATTTCAGAGGGAGTTAAAAGAAGACAGTGCCTTGAAAAACGGAAAACAACTGCACGGGCAAAGGTCACACAACAAAATACCCCAAAGTGCGACAGGTGCATTGGTCTTTGGGACAGTTAAATGGTGTGAGCGCCCTCTACAGGCAAAGAGTAATATTTTCCCGGTTTCTTTTCAAATTTTCTTTCTTTTCAATGCATCAACCCTAAAAGAAAATTGTGTATCGAAGCGGTTTTTTTGTTTCTCTTTGTCTTCTTCTAACTTGAAGAAAAATAAAACAACATATCTCTCTTGGGACAAGATTACTAGTATTATTACGCACTAAATTTAATCATGGAGGCTCGAAACAAAAATGGAACACACCTCCGCAACTCCAACCAAATTGTAAGATTGGCTCTGGCTTCGGCTCTGTCTGCCTGTTTGAAGTCCCGTACCAAAAGCGCACGTATTTAGAAATTACTGCCTGGAGCCTAATCCAGCTTGTTCTCGAAAAGGCCTTTATGGAAATAGAACCCGGACTCTATGCTGTGTGTGTATGTGTAGTTTACTGTTTGTATCTGCTCTGTGACAAGCCGTGCCCGTTGCCATTTCAGTGGTATAAGAAGTTTTGTCAACTTTCCCATTGGTTGATCTGAAACCATACTTTACCATAAAGGCATGTCACACTCTTTGTCCACAGCTGACAAAGAGGGCGTTCGGAGCTTGGCATTCCCCCGTGTACCATTTGGATTTAAAACCCTCAAGTGAGCGCTGGTTACACTAAGTCATGGCACGTGTTATTTATTCCACCGTTTTCTCCAAAGTGCAATGCCCTGGAGGTGTTAAAGTCCTTGATATCCTATACTGGACCATTTCACATATCGAAAAGAGGGATCAGGTCCGAGAGTTGTGTATTTTTTATTATTTTTTTTTACTTTGATGGACTGAAAAGTATTTTCACTCATATTTTTCGTGCACAATAATTGTACAGACCTACTTAGATCTAACCCTCTGATAAGTGGAGATATCTGTTCTTTGTAGCAGGCTTCCAGATGTCTTGCAGACAACCTGTGCTAGGTTCGGAGGTTCCCAACACCCCCTCCCTCAGCCCCTCATTGTCAGTCAACTTTTTTTAGGGCTTACTGGGGAGCCGGTAACAAGTGGAACATTCCTGCATGTGTTTATCCGCAGTTAAGGGTTTAAAATAATAAATAATGATGTTGGTGATTAGTCTCGATTGGAACCTGTACAGAGAGCCCAATTGTGGCACTCCCGGGCAAATGTATCCATCAAAGCATCTAAACAATAACAATGAAGACTGTTTTACCGTTTTAAATTACAAATCCTGAAACTTTAATCGGTTTCTTAGTATAATGGTAAATACAATGGTTTTCATAACAAGTAATAGTTAACAACAAGGAAAATCTAATTGTTTTTATTTATACAAATATGTGTCTCTGAAACCAAAGAAACTGCAATGGCAAAACAAAGTCTCATGTTTTGATTACGGTGTATAATTATATATAAGCATCATTTGTTTTTTGTTGACAACAATGAAACAAGCTTGATTAAAATTGATTGTTACGAATTATATTTACAAAGATATATTTGGTGAGCATCTTAGAAAAATCTGCGACTTTGCCTCACC
This sequence comes from Pycnopodia helianthoides, assembly GCA_032158295.1. Lineage (NCBI taxonomy): Eukaryota > Metazoa > Echinodermata > Asteroidea > Forcipulatida > Asteriidae > Pycnopodia > Pycnopodia helianthoides. The sequence goes on from CM063262.1 coordinate 2,481,938, forward strand.
GGACTCTACTAAACTGTCTGGAAAGAGAAATCATGTCACAGGTGCCTGGCAAGGTGCTGAGGTTACCATGGAACCATTTTGCTACTCTTATTCAAGAGGAACCTCAAAGTAATTCATAAAGGAACACAAAGAGAAAACTCGATGGATGTAAATGTCATGCAACAAGGACGACCGTAGAGAGGGACTTTGTCCCGGTTAGCGTTGCTACAACGCACTGCGGCTTAGTGGAGTAGCAACATATCACCCATAGTGACTTCAGTGTGACGACATGTCCATTTATCTAGTTGGTAAATACAGATTCGGTATTTTAAGGTACATTCTATTACTTGCTAATCCATACATCTTTGGGTGCTCTGCAGAAAAGAACATTGTTATGTTGGTCATATAGTTCTATATTCAGTGGCTCTGATAACAAAATATTGATAGCCTGTTAGTTCACATGTATTCTTTTAGAAAATTGGGCACATCCCCACTCTCTGACTTGCTGTGGACGAACTCTGTCTGCCCTTGATTATCCGGAGGGGGTTGCGCCCATCTCGCCACTCTTTGAGGTACCGGCGAAGGGTCGTCCTCTTCGTCTGATGCCCTGACGTCGCCCTGCGCATTGAAATCGAGTCGTGCGTACACTGTCGGTTGTTCAGCACGATGGATCGGATTCACTCGGGCCGGCTGGTTTAGCGCCAAATCAGCCTGTTCCACCGAATGACTCCGAAAATCACTTAAAACAGTCGCCTGGAACAATATTGTAAATAAAGCAAACACAACTATCATTTTAAGCAATATTCTCTTGTTTTATTCTTTTACTATGGATTTGTTTCCCTGTCTCTGTATGAGAATAAATGGTTGAGAATTGTATATGTCCATTAGCTTCTTCAGGGCCCATCAATTTCATAGAGCTGTTCAAGAACAAAAAGTAGCTGGGCACATAAAAAATACGCTTACCGAAATAAGATTACCAGCTAAAATACCACTACACATGTACCACCTGTGAATGGTAGCCTGCTCACTTTTGCTAAGCAGAAAACTGGTATGTAATATCTACCGCTTGAGCTAAGCAGCTCTATATGAAATTGGGCCCAGGTTTTAAAAGTATTAGCAGTGCCCCTTGTTGGTAACCCACACTCAAGTTGATTTGAATAAAGACAGGCACTGGTCTAACAGGCCCAATGATTTAATTGGATCAACTTGCAGTGACATAAGCTTTCTATGTCTGTGTTATGATTGGTCCGCTCCAAAGTGACGTAGTTTGTCAGCTACCCACTTTTGATCGTCTGCTGCATGCACGTGTACATGTAAAGTTGTTTTATTCACTATGTAATGTGTGTATACAGAGCCTTCAAAGGGAAAAAGGTGAACAAAAAAATCAGGGAAAATCAGAGCACAATCGAAACACAATGAAGACATAAAGGAGGGCGGTACACCAAGCCACATATCGAGCACCGAATGCTATATTCCGCATCCGGAACTCTATAACCTTTGATATAGTAACTAGAACCGTCATATTATTGTTGTTGTTGCCAAGTGGCTGGTATTAGCAAATGACCAGAAGCCCTGTTTTTTTTTTTCTTTTTTTATTCATTATTTCTTAAGTTGGGGGATTATTTTGCCTAGCTTTAAAACAATTGCACATGAGCAACCACCTCTCTGTGTGGGGTAAGTAACATGTTTGTTCCTTGTCGACCAAATCCATTTTTACCGCCAGGTATGCAGTTAGTACTAGCTTTCCTTATGTGGCTAGCTCTCTAACCTCGTAAACCCGATTTCCACTGTCCAATACTAGCTCTTCCTGAAGTTAACTTTATTACTTAGGGTCATAGATTTGTTTTGGACAACGTAATGCTAATTCATAGAGTGTATATACAAAAATGTAATGGTCACGGTATTTTCACAACAACGTCGAAACCGTCCACGTTGAGTGGGGTAACAGCAGGAACCAACCGCATATCTGGCTGAAGCAATCGCGAACGGACACCAACCCTTAGAAATCTGAGAAAGAATTCATGCTAATAGTTAGTTTGTTAGTGAGTTCATTAGTTAGTAAGTTAGTTTGTTAGTTAGTTAGTTAGTTAGTTCTTTAGTTAGTTAGTTAGTTAGGCTAGTTAGTTAATAGCGAGGGTTGTCTTTGTACCTCCATTTCTATGTCATCGGGTGCTTTGTCCACGCTAGAAAACTTGTCGAACAGAACTTGCTCACCTACAGTTTTGTGAAGACAGAGATTGGGTAATAATTATGCCTGTGGGTTTGCTTTTTCACAAGACTCGGGAAAGTACTGCGTAGCTTTACACTTATCGGTGTAGGGGTAAAACATTGTTCTTAATCCCCGCTGCAATCTGAATCTGTTAGAAGATTGAAAAGGGTGTTCTTACTGTTTAGTCTGGCACACTCTTCAGTTAAATAATCTAAACTCTTGAGGTAGAACATTTGACCACCAATTAAGTTTTTGTTTATTTAACACACCTTGCAAATCATATCTGTTTTTGTTTTGCATTTATGGCTTCCCATAGTTTTCAATCTCGGTTGGCAAAAACTCGGGCTGTGACGTTGCAATAGAAACATCTATTGTATAATACACAGCAGCACAAAACGCCCTCGTAGTTGATGCCAGAATACATGTTATTATTATATTCTTGGGGAATGGATATTCTACAAAAAGGATAAAACATATTTCGCATTATTGTGCAATGGAGAGAATATTTTCAATCGTTGACTGATGGATTGTTTAATCCACAAACGAGGATGGAACATTCCAACTCTGAAAATGTGGCCACCATTGCTCTAAAAAAACAACCATTAACTGTGTACCCCCTGATCAAAAATTATTAACACCCTGCAATAAATTATCACCCCGGTAAGGACATTTTTGTATTTCTGTCATCCGAATCAATAATAACCAAGCTGAGGCTGAAAGGAAAAAGAACAGTCTGGCCCCATTTAGGTGTCATGACATTTGGTATTCATTATTTCCATTGCACATAGGGAACACCACTTAGGGATGAAAAGCAGCATGATAGCCGTATACATGTTGTATTACAGAACTTACCGTACTGCCGCACAAGCTTGGGACGGGTACCTGAGGCAGCGCTCGACGATTTCCGACTCGGTAGAGTTGAGGGCGCCCTCTCGGGGATCTGGGGCGCTTGATCGGTGTTTACTTCTTGGCGATCTTGGTTGCCATTTTCCCCTTTAAACGGGGAAGGGAAAACCTCTTTAAAATGTGTATTTTATAGTTTGATCCTAAGCTACGGAAGCCCTTTCGTACCACGTCAATTGCTATAGAGGCAGATTAAACTTTTGGTAATTGTCAAAGACTTTTTTTTGTATCCTCACTTGGTGTATCCCAACAAATACATAAAATAACAAACCTGTGGAAATTTTTGCTTATTAATGGTCATCGAAGTGACGTAGTTTTTCAGTTACCCACTTTTGATCGTCTTCTGCATGCACGTGTGCATAATGTTTGTATGTAAATGTTGTTTTATTCACTGATGTAATGTGTGTATACGGAGCTTTTAAAGAGAAATAGGTGAACAAAAAAATCAGGGAAAATCAGAACACAATCGAAACCCCAAAACGTTTTCTCATCAACGCTCGCATCTACAATGATAAAAAATTGTACAACATCAAAAAATGACAGGTTACATTTGTTTCTAGTACACTTACTCTTCTTCCTCTTCTTTCTTTTTCGGCAAACTACGACAAGAATTAGTAACACCACGGCTATAATTACTGAACTCGATGAAACCGAAATTGGCAAGATTATTACTGAGGATCAGAAAAAAACGAAAGTAATTTGTTTTTAAGGAGAGAATTCAGTCAGGAGTTAATAATTATGCACAGTTCCTAAATCAAATCACATTATTTTGTGTGTAAATGTAAGGAAACTGAGACCGAACAAATGATGTAGTTTTCCCCATCAGAAGGTCTCACTTTTACTTCTTGCTATATAGCTTTCAAGGACAACCCCTATGGGCTGTTGTTTGTTTCCGTGTAGACCATTCTGTTTTAGCCCGTAGCCTACGTGCAAGTGCTGGGACACTGGCAGTGCAAGGTTTTGTACACAAAGACAAGAGAAAACAGTTGTCTTTTTAACAGTTTATGTGAATTAGGTTTGTTTCATGGTAAATTTCAGCATTCAAATTCCCGCATTTTCCATAATCCATTCAAACTATAGGTTCTTTTCAGCTATTAATGCATTCAATTTTGTTTTCGTGCACACATAATTTGTTTTTTTCTCATTCAGATTCGTTTCAGTCATTCAATTTCATTTATAGACATTCAAGACTACACTTTGACCATTCTTAAGTTGAATTTCTGCTACCTATTTACAATTGATGAAATCTAATTGAAACGCATCAAAGCGCAAATGAAATTGTTGCTGGCTTGCGTTTTCTTCTTTTTTTTCGGTTTATGGACAATGAATTTCAACTTGGGTGCCTTCACATTCGACATAAGTTATGGCTCCCCGAGTTAAGCTGACAAGATTTCGTTTACTGGCACTTCAGTTCAATAAAAAATGCTTTTCCGTGTTTTTACAATCCACTAACATCCTGTGTTTCGTTTTAGTTATAATATTGTACCTAATAAAGTTATTGGTAATAAAGTTAAAGCCTGTACCCGATAACTTTAAAATGAAACTGAACCTTTTGCTATAGCCTTGAGATTGTTTGCCCTGATATTTATATTGTCTCCTTTGTTTCTGTTAATGTTTGGACCATGTCAAATTAGAAGTTAACAAATGTTTTCAAAGAAACAAAAGCTTACAAATAATAGAATGTCATTATACAATTTTAAAACAAATTATTTGGGTTTTTCCTGTGTCTTTTTTTCACGGGTCCTTTTCTTTTTCTGCGTATACATTTCTTCTATTCGTTTATTTATATCTGAAGTTTGTTTCTTTAACCTTCAATGTTCTGACGTGCTGCATCTCGGCATGTAAGTTTGGCTGTGATTATACAAGTGTAGAAATGAATTCTCCTCGAAATAACCTGCCTTTATATAGGCAAGTATAGGCCTACGAATCTGTCAGCAAATAACATTGAATTTGAATTTGAGTGCAAACACTTGGAAAATGTTTGTTTATTGGTGAAATTGAATGGTTGACCAGCTTTTGCTGTTGGCTTTTACGAAATTGATTGAGTCGTTCAGCCTAATGAAATTGAATGATCTTATTTGACCAGTGAGTGCTAAACTGGTGAAATTGAATTACTCCTTTTGACTGTTGAATGCTGATTCAACGGGGCATTCATTTCAAACGAAATTGAGTGAGCCGGGTGTTAAAATGAATGGATATTTTTATTGAAATTGACCGGGAAAACCTATAAACTCACCGTCGGAAACGTCATCCATCGTCGTCGACTTGGATGCCGCGAATGTAGTCACGTGTGTAGAGATGCTACTTGTAATATCATCCCTTGCCGATGGGTGTGTGGTTTGCAAATGACCTTCAAAGGGAAAGGGTGTGCATCATTGGTTTGGGGAAACTAAGATAGCCCCTTCCCCAACACCAGCCTACAACCAGCCTACAACTAACCTGTTCAAATTCTCATCAAGCTAGGTGGTCACGTTTGTAGTGATAAGTAACGATTTATGATTATTTTGGCTTGATGGCCTGGAAGTTGTTTTATTATGTCTAAATATGTATCTGCTGGTGGGGACTATTTGAAAAGGAGGTATAGTGTTCACCTCCAAAAACAAGTGTTACACGCTATACTGAGTTCAAACATTCGGATATGGTGCATGTGCGTAGATTCCGATGGGGCTCATGTTGGGGGTTTAAGACATCAGGGGGAGGGGGTCGGTTCTGGTAACTTTCCTTAACTCTTAATTTGTAAGATTGTTTGGTTGTTTGTTTTTCAATACTTATCAATCTTGAGCTAATCTGAAAAAGGGCATCCGTTTATTGGTCAAAAACCCACCCTCTCTGCCCGTGCTGGTGGCCATAAAGCATACATGCTCCCACCTTCTCCAAATTTACAAGTGTTATTAACTACTTGATTTCATATATGATTAATTTAATGTCTTCATTTTCATTGTGGTATACATGTAGTACCTTGTAAAAAAATTAACGAGTTCTCCCCAGAAGGTCTCTATATTCATGGTTGCAGTAGCTTGCAGGGAAAATCCCTCCATGGTTGTTTGTTTTCCGTACATACTAATCTGCAAAACTCGCACGTATTCGCACATTGGGACCCGATACAGTGCGCGAGTTTGTTTTCTTCACCCGTTAATAAACTAATAAAACCGTAATGGACGTGGGACCAGAAATGTTCGAATACGTGCGAGACTTGCACGGTCTATTTCCACAGAATGTTCTTTTTGTTTTCGTTATTTTAAGTCTGATTGGATTTCTAAGTCTTCCGGTGTGTATTCTAATGCTGTTTCTTTTTTAAGTCCTTAACAAATGAATAAATACATTTTTAAAAAGTAGATATTTGATAAAATAATAATTAAGTTGCTAATTTTGTTATATATATATATATAAAAAAATGTTTTCCATGTCTGTCCATGTTTCTTCAATGCTCATTATATATCAAGATCGCTTAACTACTGAAGACAATCACAGCATAAGATCGAAACGTCAAGGTATATTTCAAGAAGAACCCCACAAAGAATGATGAGCGGCTTTTAACGAAACATGATTCCTGGTCATTTTATTATGAAGGATTAATTTACACACTGAGAATTAATTAAAACACTCATTTTATTTTAGTCAATAAAAGCTAACAAATTAATGAGGTGTTCGAGAGGGAAATTGCGCTTAAAATCCTTAAGTGAGAGCTGGTAACACTAAGTCATGACACATGTTATTTATTTCACTGTTTTCTCCAAAGTGCAATGCCCTGGAGGAGTCAAAGTCCTTGATATCCTAGACTGGACCATTCCACATATCTAAGAGGAGATCAGGTCCCAGAATTGTGCAGTTTTAGGGATTATATGTTGTCACTCATATACTTCGTGCACAAATTTGTACAGACCTACCCAGATCTAACCCTCTGACAAAGTGAAGCCATCTGTTCTTTGACGCAGGCTTCCAGATGTATTGCTGACAGTCTGTGCTAGGTTCTGAGGCTTCCAACACCCCTCCCTGCCAATCAAACTAGGGAGCCAGTAAAGGCGAACCTTCCCGCATTTTTGTAATTTCTGTGGTTACTCCCTCATTATTCGATGTTACTTTGCAAGCCTTACTGACAAGCAAAGAGTGTTCTTTTTAATAATTGGTATTTGTTTCCCTGTAGGTTTTAACCTGAACTACCCTTTCCCCATAATATTTATTGAATAATAAGCTCACCGTTGGTTACGTCATCCATCGTCGTCGTCTCGGATGCTGCGAATGTAGTCTCGTGTGGGGAGCTGCTACCTGTAGTATCAGAACCAGATGATATAATATCATCCTTTGCCGATGGGTGTGTGGTTCGCAAATTACCTTCGAATGGAAAGGATGTGCCTCATTTGATTCATTGTGTCTAAAGATTCAGCGTCTGATGGTGGAGACTATTTGAAAAGGATTGAATTGTGTTTTCACCCCAAAACAAGTATTACACGCTATTCACGTACTGGATCGAAACACGGTCTGATACGGTCAAAGTATGTGCGTAGATTCCGATGGGGTCAGTTCTGGTAACTTTCTATAATCCTTAATTTTTCGGAATAAAATATGTTGTTTGTTTGTTTTTTTCAATACTTATCAATCATGACGCCCATTAAGTAGTAGACTTCAAATCAAGTCGGGGTGTTTGTTTGTTTGTTTGTTCGTTCGTTCGTTTGTTTGTTTGTTTGTTTTTTGGGTGTTGGTTTGTTTGTTTGTTGTTCGTTCGTTCGTTCGTTCGTTCGTTCGTTCGTTCGTTCGTTCGTTCGTTCTTTCGTTCGTTCGTTCGTTCGTTCGTTCGTTCGTTCGTTCGTCGTTCGTTCGTTCGTTCGTTCGTTCGTTCGTTCGTTCGTTCGTTCGTTCGTTCGTCGTCGTTCCGTTCGTTCGTTCGTTCGTTTTCGTTCGTTCGTTGTTCGTTCGTTCGTTCGTTCGTTCGTTCGTTCGTTCGTTCGTTCGTTCTTCGTTTCGTTCTTCGTTCGTTCGTTCGTTCGTTCGTTCGTTCGTTTCGTTCGTCGTTCGTTCGCTTTGTTTGTTTGTTTGTTTTGTGTACGGTACTCTCTACCCGTGGTGCTGTGGCCTTAAAGCCATCAGGCACCCACCTTAATTTACAAATGTAATAAACTACTTTATTTCATATATGATTAATTTAAAGTCTTCATTTTCATTGTGGTATACATGTAGTACCTTGTAGATGAAGCTGAGGTTGTTTTGATGGTATTGCAGAACCCGGGAAGCTTGCCAAACAGACCAGGGATCCACCGTCATTTCCCGTCAACGTTAACTGACTCCGAGTATTCCACAGGCCCGTGTCGTTCCCATTCATAATGACGGGAGTTTCTGTCACATTGCCTTTTAAATTACCGCCATCCAGGGTCCAGCGCAACACAGCGGCTGGTTTGGAGCCGTAGACCGAGCAGTTTAGACGGTATGTGAGACCAGGGTAGACACGCGTGACGTTAGTGTCGGTTTCCGTAAAGTTGTGAGTTTGGTTTGATATAACCATGTCGGTTGGAGGAACTGTGTTCAAATAATACAAGAAAGTGTTGTTTCAAACGTTTTATAAAATGTTTTTCAAACTACCACAACAAACCTATACTGGGATAATTTACGCGTGAGTTTCCTGTTTGTCCTGGGTATGGCGGGATTGTTGCTGTTTTGTGAAACAAGTCACCTCGCTGGCAGGCATACAAAAAATAAACAAGTATAACTATTCAAATATGAACAAAATACCATATTTCAGGATGTTGAGGACATTGCAGGACTATTGTTTTTTTATTTATGTTGTTTTATTATTAATTGAAGCTTTCTTAGAACTGATTATGTCTCTTGGACCTTTCCAAAGTAGCGGCGCACTCTATAAAAAACTCCAGGTCAGAATTGACCTGGATTCCAGGTCCCAGGTCCCAGTTCATGGTCGGGCTGACCCGGAAAGTGGCTGGAAAATTGTATTTTAAATCGTATTCTGCGTCAGTTTGATCAATTTCTGGATCATTTTTATACGGATTCCGGGTCAGCCTGACTCAGAAATTGGGTATGCTCCCTGAGACCCGGATTCCGGGTCAATTTTGAACCGGAAGTTTTTAGACTGCGTGTTGAAGATTATAGGATGCCCATAGCAAGATCCTTAAGAACCTGCAGCAGCAGGCAGCCGCCTCACTTAAGGCTCAAATCAGCTCAAGATCTGTACAGTAAAAAGAGGGAATCTCATCGGGAAATGTTGTGTTAAAAGTCTATTGAAGGATACCAGGAAGAAATAATGGAAATAGCAATGAAATCTCAATATGTATGCATTTTGTGAAAATAGGAAACTTGTTACCAGTGCTCCCACTGGGGTACAATTTGAGGAGGAGATCACGGGCAAATGCATATATACTCATTCCAAGTGTAGGTTTGTATATTTCAGTACTTCTTACCATTAACTACAAGTTCTGAGACGGAATTTCTGGATGTACATGACCTCACTTGACACTTGTACTTGCCACCGTCTTCCAACTGGACATTACTGATCGGCAAGTTGCAACTCTTGCGTTCGAACACGTTCTCCGAAGGGGTTTGAGATATAGGCTCCGTGCAGTTTAACTGATACTGTGATTCTATGCAATTTATATCATTAAAAACGCATTTGAACCATGAAGTTACGGTTTGCACTCTACATCTTTTGTTCTCTTCCCACTGGCATACGAGTGTGGCGTTTTCGCCACGCAAGACAGTCACACTCGGTGTCGACGAAACAGTTTTTACCAGTCCTCCTACGTCACAACATAAAATACTGTATAAAAGCTTACAACACATCAAATCTATATGGATAGTTATTTTATATGCAATTAGATTTACTTTTGTTGTTCATGTCGAAAACATGCCCAAGACAAATCATTTTAATAATCCCCAATAAGTGTATTACACAGTTTCCCCTTCAAGGACCACGAGGCTGCAAACGGTCGCAAGGTTTTCAGTAAAGGTTTCGCCCTGAATTTACGACTTCTCCTTCCTCCCAATCAAAAGTTCTATTTATTAAAACAGCAGCCTGTTTCACGTTCATGCCTTGGTGTAAAAACGTGATGTTGCCTCCTCGGTGTTGAAACCGTACTTTGAGCCATCAGGAGTTATATAGCCATATTCAATTAAACTTTATAAGGCGTTGTTATTTTAGTCATGCGGAACCAATTTAGCGGACTGTGTGCACCACAAAATGTCTTCGGTTATCTTTTTTTTAATCGCATGACGCAAAAGAACAATTTTCTTACACATAAAGGGAAAGTGAGTGACTGTTTTTAGGAGCTTTCCATTTTGAACGAAATAGAACGACGTGACGTTCAAATTGGCCGCTTTGGACAAACAAATGACCGGGAAACCATTTTTAATATTTGGTTTTTTTGTTGTTGAACATTTTGCTGTAGAGTTAAACCATAATTCGAGATTGGCGTGAGTGGTGATATTGTAGTGAAATGCATGTTTTCTTACCAGGTAAAAAACATTTCGATCGCACATTATATTGACTTACCACCATTGATTACTTGTGCCTGATTACTTATCGTTAAAAATGAAATGAAGATGGCGATCATCTTCATATCCGACGTTTCACTTCCGTGATGAAACTCACAGATCCTTGAAATAGTTCTGAAATATACGAGGACAATTGTTAGTTTCGTCGCCAAAACATTATTTTGAACGCGTTTTCCGAACTATTGTCATCGACACGGACCTCAGTGGTCCGACACATGACTTGGGTGTATGTTTTGTTTCGTTTTGTTGTTTGATTTCTAGTTGTTTTGCTTTTTCCCCCCTTTTTTTTAGCCATTTCGTTATGTCCGACGATTCCCATTGCCCTATGTCTAATAAACCATTATGTCCGACAGACAAATTGTCCGACAAAAAGAATTGTTTCCGACACACCATTGTCTGTCAAACCGTTATATGCCCAGCAGACTGTTAAGTCATACAAACATAACCTTTAAAACACATTTTGTTATTATGCTGTAACCTTTTGCAAATTTCACATAGTTCAGTTTTAAATGCCTTTTTCATTTTTATTCAATAAATAATCAATGAAAAGAATGGCTCACAAACCATTTTGTTGGACAAATCCAATTTTGTCTGATCATATCAGGAAAGGGTCCTACCATAAGCCATAAGCCAATACTATGACACTATAAGGTTTGGGTAAATTTGTCCGTATGCACCCAAACCCCACAGTGCAGTTATATAGTGTCCACCATAATATTTCGGGAAGGCTAATGACAGCCTATATACGGACATAAAATGTCGAACAGTTACCAAAGTCTGTGGGTCGACCAGTATTTGACAACCTCCGATCCTTAGTCGCAGTCAACAACAGCGATTCCCCTCAGAAAAAGAAAGTGCCTTTTTGATTTTGAACTGTCAGCATCAAATGTATACCAGGTTTGCATAAAATAAAAAGCACACAAGAAAATTATTAAAAATATGAAAAATATTAACAAAAATAAATGTGCCTTTGTATAACAATTTTCTTTTGTATTATACAAAATCAGAACTTTTATAGCTTACTTACCGTGTTCCTTACACAGATAGACCCTTTCGTCCGTGCCGATCCCTCGTGCACGCTTCGTATAAATCACTCGTAATGAAACGAAAGTCAAATCTCAACTTTTACTAATAACAAAGTATCGTTTTCGCTGGCTGGAGTGAAAATATTTACAAACCACATTCAGGCACGCGAACTATGAATTTTAAATTGTATGCGTTACCTGAAACAATAATATTCTTATCATATGGATGTCCGCTGTTGGAAATTATTTTGCATCAGTCACGCTGTCACAGTTAGCTTAAAATTCGCCTCTATTTTCACTTACCTGTGAACAAAATGGGTCAGTCCAAAGTTCACCTCACCTTTTAAACTAAGTGGAATAACCTTATTTGCATAAAAACCCTGATTTTAGTTTTGGCTCCAAAGTGGAATTTGATCAGGCCATGACCTTCTGATGTACTTCTACGTGTGTTATAACCAAATCTTCAGTTGCGCACCTGCACTTACTTTGGTTCTATACTCCCTCAACCCATTTTCGATACCGATTTAGTGAATGTTATTCTGATCTGGGAGCCGTGAACTCCGTTTTGCAGTGTTGTGGCATCTCTCATGGACGGTGCCTGGTTTATAGCCCGACGATATTATATTATTGCTCAATAATACAGGCCCCCAAGCCTAAAGTAAATGTTTGTGTAAATCGTGTATTTTACCTGAAACTAAAAATAAATATACAAAACTGAAAACATTTCCGGCCTTAATATTCTTTGGTTGTGTATCTGCACTTACTTTGGTTCTACACTTTAGTTCTTTGGCTATAGGTACTTTATATGTGTTAACCTAGAGTTACTAAGACTAGGATCGGGAAAAACCTCTTGGGAAATATTATAATCTATGCTATAAGTGACGTACCATCCCACAATCTCTATCCCTATGCAAACCCAAACATGTTGATGTGAAAGGGGGTTATATGAATAATAACAGAACGAACGATTCAATCCATAGAGCTATGTAGTTTAGCTCTTGTTTCAATCTCATCGAAAACGTGGAGAGCATTTTATGGGTCGCCCTCTTGTGAAATACTTCCTCACAAGGGTTAATGAACACAAGGGTCACCAAAAGGTGCATCAGAATTGGGCCCCGTGCAATCTTGTGTACAGATTCAAACTCGTCAAGGAAACCCACCATCATGTTAATTTCTGCCGCGGACGTGGTAGTTTTACAAACTGGTAGTCAAGGTGTTTGGTTGTAAAGCCCAACTTCTAGCAGCCTCTAGGTATGTCGTAATTAGCTTACCCCAAAACTTAATCACCTTACTCCCTCCACACCTCACCCCCATTTTCGATACAGATTTAGTAAATGTTTTTTCTGATCTGGGAGCCGTGAACTACGTTTTGCAGTGTAGTGGCATCTTTCATGGATGGTGCCTGGTTTATAGCCCAATGTCATTATATTATTGCTCAATGTTATTACAAAAGGGCATATTTACAGGCCGCTATTAAAAGTAAATGTTTGTGTAAATCGTGTATTTTACCTGAAACTAAAATATACAAAACTGAAAAATATTTCCAGCCTTAATATGGAAAAGAGAAAGTTAAATTCAGTTTCAGTATTAATATTCTTGTAGTACCTTTATTGAAGGGAAATTACATCCTTGGTAATTGTTGCATTTTTCGAGAAAAAGTGTGGATTTGTGGAATAGGATTTAATACGTAATATCTTTTCAACAACCCGTTTACATTATTTTGTGCGTCCGTGACTGCCGAGAAAAACGAGAGCAATGGTGGTGATTTGTAACTGTCAGACAGATCTTGTTGTATTCAAGGCAGAGTATACTTTTGGTAATTGTCAAAGATCAGTATCCTCACTTGGTGTATCCCAACATGTAGGCCCTACACAAAATAACAAACCTATAGAAATTTTGGCTCAATCGGTCATCGAAGTTGCAAGAAAACAAGGAACGAAAAAACACCCTTGTTGAATAGAATTGTGTGCTTTCAAATGTCTGATACCTCAAGCCTTTCTCCTCAAAGTCTACTTTATTTCAGAGGGAGTTAAAAGAAGACAGTGCCTTGAAAAACGGAAAACAACTGCACGGGCAAAGGTCACACAACAAAATACCCCAAAGTGCGACAGGTGCATTGGTCTTTGGGACAGTTAAATGGTGTGAGCGCCCTCTACAGGCAAAGAGTAATATTTTCCCGGTTTCTTTTCAAATTTTCTTTCTTTTCAATGCATCAACCCTAAAAGAAAATTGTGTATCGAAGCGGTTTTTTTGTTTCTCTTTGTCTTCTTCTAACTTGAAGAAAAATAAAACAACATATCTCTCTTGGGACAAGATTACTAGTATTATTACGCACTAAATTTAATCATGGAGGCTCGAAACAAAAATGGAACACACCTCCGCAACTCCAACCAAATTGTAAGATTGGCTCTGGCTTCGGCTCTGTCTGCCTGTTTGAAGTCCCGTACCAAAAGCGCACGTTTTAGAAATTACTGCCTGGAGCCTAATCCAGCTTGTTCTCGAAAAGGCCTTTATAGAAATAGAACCCGGACTCTATGCTGTGTGTGTATGTGTAGTTTACTGTTTGTATCTGCTCTGTGACAAGCCGTGCCCGTTGCCATTTCAGTGGTATAAGAAGTTTTGTCAACTTTCCCATTGGTTGATCTGAAACCATACTTTACCATCAAAGGCATGTCACACTCTTTGTCCACAGCTGACAAAGAGGGCGTTCGGAGCTTGGCATTCCCCCGTGTACCATTTGGATTTAAAACCCTCAAGTGAGCGCTGGTTACACTAAGTCATGGCACGTGTTATTTATTCCACCGTTTTCTCCAAAGTGCAATGCCCTGGAGGTGTTAAAGTCCTTGATATCCTATACTGGACCATTTCACATATCGAAAAGAGGGATCAGGTCCGAGAGTTGTGTATTTTTTATTATTTTTTTTTACTTTGATGGACTGAAAAGTATTTTCACTCATATTTTTCGTGCACAATAATTGTACAGACCTACTTAGATCTAACCCTCTGATAAGTGGAGATATCTGTTCTTTGTAGCAGGCTTCCAGATGTCTTGCAGACAACCTGTGCTAGGTTCGGAGGTTCCCAACACCCCCTCCCTCAGCCCCTCATTGTCAGTCAACTTTTTTAGGGCTTACTGGGGAGCCGGTAACAAGTGGAACATTCCTGCATGTGTTTATCCGCAGTTAAGGGTTTAAAATAATAAATAATGATGTTGGTGATTAGTCTCGATTGGAACCTGTACAGAGAGCCCAATTGTGGCACTCCCGGGCAAATGTATCCATCAAAGCATCTAAACAATAACAATGAAGACTGTTTTACCGTTTTAAATTACAAATCCTGAAACTTTAATCGGTTTCTTAGTATAATGGTAAATACAATGGTTTTCATAACAAGTAATAGTTAACAACAAGGAAAATCTAATTGTTTTTATTTATACAAATATGTGTCTCTGAAACCAAAGAAATTGCAATGGCAAAACAAAGTCTCATGTTTTGATTACGGTGTATAATTATATATAAGCATTATTTGTTTTTTGTTGACAACAATGAAACAAGCTTGATTAAAATTGATTGTTACGAATTATATTTACAAAGATATATTTGGTGAGCATCTTAGAAAAATCTGCGACTTTGCCTCACCGGACTCTACTAAACTGTCTGGAAAGAGAAATCATGTCACAGGTGCCTGGCAAGGTGCTGAGGTTACCATGGAACCATTTTGCTACTCTTATTCAAGAGGAACCTCAAAGTAATTCATAAAGGAACACAAAGAGAAAACTCGATGGATGTAAATGTCATGCAACAAGGACGACCGTAGAGAGGGACTTTGTCCCGGTTAGCGTTGCTACAACGCACTGCGGCTTAGTGGAGTAGCAACATATCACCCATAGTGACTTCAGTGTGACGACATGTCCATTTATCTAGTTGGTAAATACAGATTCGGTATTTTAAGGTACATTCTATTACTTGCTAATCCATACATCTTTGGGTGCTCTGCAGAAAAGAACATTGTTATGTTGGTCATATAGTTCTATATTCAGTGGCTCTGATAACAAAATATTGATAGCCTGTTAGTTCACATGTATTCTTTTAGAAAATTGGGCACATCCCCACTCTCTGACTTGCTGTGGACGAACTCTGTCTGCCCTTGATTATCCGGAGGGGGTTGCGCCCATCTCGCCACTCTTTGAGGTACCGGCGAAGGGTCGTCCTCTTCGTCTGATGCCCTGACGTCGCCCTGCGCATTGAAATCGAGTCGTGCGTACACTGTCGGTTGTTCAGCACGATGGATCGGATTCACTCGGGCCGGCTGGTTTAGCGCCAAATCAGCCTGTTCCACCGAATGACTCCGAAAATCACTTAAAACAGTCGCCTGGAACAATATTGTAAATAAAGCAAACACAACTATCATTTTAAGCAATATTCTCTTGTTTTATTCTTTTACTATGGATTTGTTTCCCTGTCTCTGTATGAGAATAAATGGTTGAGAATTGTATATGTCCATTAGCTTCTTCAGGGCCCATCAATTTCATAGAGCTGTTCAAGAACAAAAAGTAGCTGGGCACATAAAAAATACGCTTACCGAAATAAGATTACCAGCTAAAATACCACTACACATGTACCACCTGTGAATGGTAGCCTGCTCACTTTTGCTAAGCAGAAAACTGGTATGTAATATCTACCGCTTGAGCTAAGCAGCTCTATATGAAATTGGGCCCAGGTTTTAAAAGTATTAGCAGTGCCCCTTGTTGGTAACCCACACTCAAGTTGATTTGAATAAAGACAGGCACTGGTCTAACAGGCCCAATGATTTAATTGGATCAACTTGCAGTGACATAAGCTTTCTATGTCTGTGTTATGATTGGTCCGCTCCAAAGTGACGTAGTTTGTCAGCTACCCACTTTTGATCGTCTGCTGCATGCACGTGTACATGTAAAGTTGTTTTATTCACTATGTAATGTGTGTATACAGAGCCTTCAAAGGGAAAAAGGTGAACACAAAAATCAGGGAAAATCAGAGCACAATCGAAACACAATGAAGACATAAAGGAGGGCGGTACACCAAGCCACATATCGAGCACCGAATGCTATATTCCGCATCCGGAACTCTATAACCTTTGATATAGTAACTAGAACCGTCATATTATTGTTGTTGTTGCCAAGTGGCTGGTATTAGCAAATGACCAGAAGCCCTGTCTTTTTTTATTTTTTTTATTTATTATTTCTTAAGTTGGGGGATTATTTTGCCTAGCTTTAAAACAATTGCACATGAGCAACCACCTCTCTGTGTGGGGTAAGTAACATGTTTGTTCCTTGTCGACCAAATCCATTTTTACCGCCAGGTATGCAGTTAGTACTAGCTTTCCTTATGTGGCTAGCTCTCTAACCTCGTAAACCCGATTTCCACTGTCCAATACTAGCTCTTCCTGAAGTTAACTTTATTACTTAGGGTCATAGATTTGTTTTGGACAACGTAATGCTAATTCATAGAGTGTATATACAAAAATGTAATGGTCACGGTATTTTCACAACAACGTCGAAACCGTCCACGTTGAGTGGGGTAACAGCAGGAACCAACCGCATATCTGGCTGAAGCAATCGCGAACGGACACCAACCCTTAGAAATCTGAGAAAGAATTCATGCTAATAGTTAGTTTGTTAGTGAGTTCATTAGTTAGTAAGTTAGTTTGTTAGTTAGTTAGTTAGTTAGTTCTTTAGTTAGTTAGTTAGTTAGGCTAGTTAATTAATAGCGAGGGTTGTCTTTGTACCTCCATTTCTATGTCATCGGGTGCTTTGTCCACGCTAGAAAACTTGTCGAACAGAACTTGCTCACCTACAGTTTTGTGAAGACAGAGATTGGGTAATAATTATGCCTGTGGGTTTGCTTTTTCACAAGACTCGGGAAAGTACTGCGTAGCTTTACACTTATCGGTGTAGGGGTAAAACATTGTTCTTAATCCCCGCTGCAATCTGAATCTGTTAGAAGATTGAAAAGGGTGTTCTTACTGTTTAGTCTGGCACACTCTTCAGTTAAATAATCTAAACTCTTGAGGTAGAACATTTGACCACCAATTAAGTTTTTGTTTATTTAACACACCTTGCAAATCATATCTGTTTTTGTTTTGCATTTATGGCTTCCCATAGTTTTCAATCTCGGTTGGCAAAAACTCGGGCTGTGACGTTGCAATAGAAACATCTATTGTATAATACACAGCAGCACAAAACGCCCTCGTAGTTGATGCCAGAATACATGTTATTATTATATTCTTGGGGAATGGATATTCTACAAAAAGGATAAAACATATTTCGCATTATTGTGCAATGGAGAGAATATTTTCAATCGTTGACTGATGGATTGTTTAATCCACAAACGAGGATGGAACATTCCAACTCTGAAAATGTGGCCACCATTGCTCTAAAAAACAACCATTAACTGTGTACCCCCTGATCAAAAATTATTAACACCCTGCAATAAATTATCACCCCGGTAAGGACATTTTTGTATTTCTGTCATCCGAATCAATAATAACCAAGCTGAGGCTGAAAGGAAAAAGAACAGTCTGGCCCCATTTAGGTGTCATGACATTTGGTATTCATTATTTCCATTGCACATAGGGAACACCACTTAGGGATGAAAAGCAGCATGATAGCCGTATACATGTTGTATTACAGAACTTACCGTACTGCCGCACAAGCTTGGGACGGGTACCTGAGGCAGCGCTCGACGATTTCCGACTCGGTAGAGTTGGGGGCGCCCTCTCGGGGATCTGGGGCGCTTGATCGGTGTTTACTTCTTGGCGATCTTGGTTGCCATTTTCCCCTTTAAACGGGGAAGGGAAAACCTCTTTAAAATGTGTATTTTATAGTTTGATCCTAAGCTACGGAAGCCCCTTCGTACCACGTCAATTGCTATAGAGGCAGATTAAACTTTTGGTAATTGTCAAAGACTTTTTTTTGTATCCTCACTTGGTGTATCCCAACAAATACATAAAATAACAAACCTGTGGAAATTTTTGCTTATTAATGGTCATCGAAGTGACGTAGTTTTTCAGTTACCCACTTTTGATCGTCTTCTGCATGCACGTGTGCATAATGTTTGTATGTAAATGTTGTTTTATTCACTATGTAATGTGTGTATACGGAGCTTTTAAAGAGAAATAGGTGAACAAAAAAATCAGGGAAAATCAGAACACAATCGAAACCCCAAAACGTTTTCTCATCAACGCTCGCATCTACAATGATAAAAAATTGTACAACATCAAAAAATGACAGGTTACATTTGTTTCTAGTACACTTACTCTTCTTCCTCTTCTTTCTTTTTCGGCAAACTACGACAAGAATTAGTAACACCACGGCTATAATTACTGAACTCGATGAAACCGAAATTGGCAAGATTATTACTGAGGATCAGAAAAAAACGAAAGTAATTTGTTTTTAAGGAGAGAATTCAGTCAGGAGTTAATAATTATGCACAGTTCCTAAATCAAATCACATTATTTTGTGTGTAAATGTAAGGAAACTGAGACCGAACAAATGATGTAGTTTTCCCCATCAGAAGGTCTCACTTTTACTTCTTGCTATATAGCTTTCAAGGACAACCCCTATGGGCTGTTGTTTGTTTCCGTGTAGACCATTCTGTTTTAGCCCGTAGGCCTACGTGCAAGTGCTGGGACACTGGCAGTGCAAG
Organism: Pycnopodia helianthoides; assembly: GCA_032158295.1. Taxonomy (NCBI): domain Eukaryota; kingdom Metazoa; phylum Echinodermata; class Asteroidea; order Forcipulatida; family Asteriidae; genus Pycnopodia; species Pycnopodia helianthoides. Next base: position 2,501,236 of record CM063262.1, read on the forward strand.
GTTTTGTACACAAAGACAAGAGAAAACAGTTGTCTTTTTAACAGTTTATGTGAATTAGGTTTGTTTCATGGTAAATTTCAGCATTCAAATTCCCGCATTTTCCATAATCCATTCAAACTATAGGTTCTTTTCAGCTATTAATGCATTCAATTTTGTTTTCGTGCACACATAATTTGTTTTTTTCTCATTCAGATTCGTTTCAGTCATTCAATTTCATTTATAGACATTCAAGACTACACTTTGACCATTCTTAAGTTGAATTTCTGCTACCTATTTACAATTGATGAAATCTAATTGAAACGCATCAAAGCGCAAATGAAATTGTTGCTGGCTTGCGTTTTCTTCTTTTTTTTCCGGTTTATGGACAATGAATTTCAACTTGGGTGCCTTCACATTCGACATAAGTTATGGCTCCCCGAGTTAAGCTGACAAGATTTCGTTTACTGGCACTTCAGTTCAATAAAAAATGCTTTTCCGTGTTTTTACAATCCACTAACATCCTGTGTTTCGTTTTAGTTATAATATTGTACCTAATAAAGTTATTGGTAATAAAGTTAAAGCCTGTACCCGATAACTTTAAAATGAAACTGAACCTTTTGCTATAGCCTTGAGATTGTTTGCCCTGATATTTATATTGTCTCCTTTGTTTCTGTTAATGTTTGGACCATGTCAAATTAGAAGTTAACAAATGTTTTCAAAGAAACAAAAGCTTACAAATAATAGAATGTCATTATACAATTTTAAAACAAATTATTTGGGTTTTTCCTGTGTCTTTTTTTCACGGGTCCTTTTCTTTTTCTGCGTATACATTTCTTCTATTCGTTTATTTATATCTGAAGTTTGTTTCTTTAACCTTCAATGTTCTGACGTGCTGCATCTCGGCATGTAAGTTTGGCTGTGATTATACAAGTGTAGAAATGAATTCTCCTCGAAATAACCTGCCTTTATATAGGCAAGTATAGGCCTACGAATCTGTCAGCAAATAACATTGAATTTGAATTTGAGTGCAAACACTTGGAACATGTTTGTTTATTGGTGAAATTGAATGGTTGACCAGCTTTTGCTGTTGGCTTTTACGAAATTGATTGAGTCGTTCAGCCTAATGAAATTGAATGATCTTATTTGACCAGTGAGTGCTAAACTGGTGAAATTGAATTACTCCTTTTGACTGTTGAATGCTGATTCAACGGGGCATTCATTTCAAACGAAATTGAGTGAGCCGGGTGTTAAAATGAATGGATATTTTATTGAAATTGGCCGGGAAAACCTATAAACTCACCGTCGGAAACTTCATCCATCGTCGTCGACTTGGATGCCGCGAATGTAGTCACGTGTGTAGAGATGTCTACCGGGGTGTGTGGTTTGCAAATTACCTTCAAAGGGAAAGGATGTGCATCATTGGTTTGGGGAAACTAAGATAGCCCCTTCCCCAACACCAGCCTACAACCAGCCTACAACTAACCTGTTCAAATTCTCATCAAGCTAGGTGGTCACGTTTGTAGTGATAAGTGACGATTTATGATTATTTTGGCTTGATGGCCTGGAAGTTGTTTTATTATGTCTAAATCTGTATCTGCTGATGGGGACTATTTGAAAAGGATGGTATAGTGTTCACCTCCAAAAACAAGTGTTACACGCTATACTGAGTTCAAACATTCGGATATGGTGCATGTGCGTAGATTCCGATGGGGCTCATGTTGGGGGTTTAAGACATCAGGGGGAGGGGGGTCGGTTCTGGTAACTTTCCTTAACTCTTAATTTGTAAGATTGTTTGGTTGTTTGTTTTTCAATACTTATCAATCTTGAGCTAATCTGAAAAAGGGCATCCGTTTATTGGTCAAAAACCCACCCTCTCTGCCCGTGCTGGTGGCAATAAAGCATACATGCTCCCACCTTCTCCAAATTTACAAGTGTTATTAACTACTTGATTTCATATATGATTAATTTAATGTCTTCATTTTCATTGTGGTATACATGTAGTACCTTGTAAAAAAATTAACGAGTTCTCCCCAGAAGGTCTCTATATTCATGGTTGCAGTAGCTTGCAGGGAAAATCCCTCCATGGTTGTTTGTTTTCCGTACATACTAATCTGCAAAACTCGCACGTATTCGCACATTGGGACCCGATACAGTGCGCGAGTTTGTTTTCTTCACCCGTTAATAAACTAATAAAACCGTAATGGACGTGGGACCAGAAATGTTCGAATACGTGCGAGACTTGCACGGTCTATTTCCACAGAATGTTCTTTTTGTTTTCGTTATTTTAAGTCTGATTGGATTTCTAAGTCTTCCGGTGTGTATTCTAATGCTGTTTCTTTTTAAGCCTTAACAAATGAATAAATACATTTTTAAAAAGTAGATATTTGATAAAATAATAATTAAGTTGCTAATTTTGTTATATATATATATATAAAAAAATGTTTTCCATGTCTGTCCATGTTTCTTCAATGCTCATTATATATCAAGATCGCTTAACTACTGAAGACAATCACAGCATAAGATCGAAACGTCAAGGTATATTTCAAGAAGAACCCCACAAAGAATGATGAGCGGCTTTTAACGAAACATGATTCCTGGTCATTTTATTATGAAGGATTAATTTACACACTGAGAATTAATTAAAACACTCATTTTATTTTAGTCAATAAAAGCTAACAAATTAATGAGGTGTTCGAGGGGGAAATTGCGCTTAAAATCCTTAAGTGAGAGCTGGTAACACTAAGTCATGACACATGTTATTTATTTCACTGTTTTCTCCAAAGTGCAATGCCCTGGAGGAGTCAAAGTCCTTGATATCCTAGACTGGACCATTCCACATATCTAAGAGGAGATCAGGTCCCAGAATTGTGCAGTTTTAGGATTATATGTTGTCACTCATATACTTCGTGCACAAATTTGTACAGACCTACCCAGATCTAACCCTCTGACAAAGTGAAGCCATCTGTTCTTTGACGCAGGCTTCCAGATGTATTGCTGACAGTCTGTGCTAGGTTCTGAGGCTTCCAACACCCCTCCCTGCCAATCAAACTAGGGAGCTAGTAAAGGCGAACCTTCCCGCATTTTTGTAATTTCTGTGGTTACTCCCTCATTATTCGATGTTACTTTGCAAGCCTTACTGACAAGCAAAGAGTGTTCTTTTTAATAATTGGTATTTGTTTCCCTGTAGGTTTTAACCTGAACTACCCTTTCCCCCATAATATTTATTGAATAATAAGTTCACCGTTGGTTACGTCATCCATCGTCGTCGTCTCGGATGCTGCGAATGTAGTCTCGTGTGGGGAGCTGCTACCTGTAGTATCAGAACCAGATGATATAATATCATCCTTTGCCGATGGGTGTGTGGTTCGCAAATTACCTTCGAATGGAAAGGATATGCCTCATTTGATTCATTGTGTCTAAAGATTCAGCGTCTGATGTGAGTGAGACATTGAAAAGGATTGAATTGTGTTTTCACCCCAAAACAAGTATTACACGCTATTCACGTACTGGATCGAAACACGGTCTGATACGGTCAAAGTATGTGCGTAGATTCCGATGGGGTCAGTTCTGGTAACTTTCTATAATCCTTAATTTTTCGGAATAAAATATGTTGTTTGTTTGTTTTTTCAATACTTATCAATCATGACGCCCATTAAGTAGTAGACTTCAAATCAAGTCGGGGTGTTTGTTTGTTTGTTTGTTCGTTCGTTCGTTTGTTTGTTGTTTGTTTGTTTTTTGGGGTTCGTTGTTCGTTGTTCGTTCGTTCGTTCGTTCGTTCGTTCGTTCGTTCGTTCGTTCGTGTTCGTTCGTTCGTTCGTTCGTTCGTTCGTTCGTTCGTTCGTTCGTTTCGTTCGTTCGTTCGTTCGTTCGTTCGTTCGTTCGTTCGTTCGTTCGTTCGTTCGTTCGTTCGTTCGTTCGTTCGTTCGTTCGTTCGTTCGTTCGTTCGTTCGTTCGTTCGTTCGTTCGTTCGTCGTTCGTTCGTTCGTTCGTTCGTTCGTTCGTTCGTTCGTTCGTTCGTTCGTTCGTTCGTTCGTTCGTTCGTTCGTTCGTTCGTTTCGTTCGTTCGTTCGTTCGTTCGTTCGTTCGTTCGTTCGTTCGTTGTCGTTCGTTCGTTCGTTCGTTCGTTCGTTCGTTCGTTCGTTCGTTCGTATCGTTCGTTCGGTTTCGTTCATTGTTTCTTTTTCTATTCGTTATTGTCTTCTTTCGTTCGTGTTCTGTCGTCCTTCGTGTCGTTCGTTCGTTCGTCGTTTCGATCGTTCGTCGTCACGTCGTTCGTCCGTTCTACTCGTTCGTTCGTATCGGCTCGTGTCGTTCTTCGTTCGTTCGTCCATTCGTTCTTATTCGTATCGTCCGCACGTCGTTCGTTTCGTACGTCGTTTCGTATCGTACGTGCCGTCGTCGTATGTCGTCGTTTCGTCGTTCGTCGTTTGTTTCGTATCATGTCGTTACTTCGTTCGTAATCGTATCGTTCGTTCCGTTTTCGTAATCGTTCTTTCTCTCGTCATCGTTTGTATTTACGTCGTAGTCGTTCTGTTGTCTGTCGTATCGGATTCGTTCGTTCGTTCGTATCGTCCCTCGTCTCCGTCTCGTCGTTCGTATCGTTTCTTCAATCGTATTCGATGTTGCATTCGTCGTATCGTTGTTTCGTTCTATTCGTTCTTGTTTCTTCTATCGGCTTCTTAACTGTTCGTCTCGTTCGTTTCGTCTCGTATCTATCTCCGGTCGTTCGTTCGTTCGTTCGTCGTCCGTTCGGTCGTATCCGTCTCGATTCGTATTCTTAATCGTTCTGCGTCAGTTTCGTCATTTCGTCTTCGTTCGTTCGTCAGCTCGTCTCGATTCGTATCTCTGATCCGATTCGTTCATTTTGACGTTTTAACTGCTGTTCGTTTCGATCGTCTCGTTAACTGTCGTTCGTTCGTTCGTTCTTTCGTACTTTATTCTTCCTCATTGTTACTTTCGTCTCGTTCGTTTCGTATGATCGTATCGTCATCTCTTATCGTTCGTTCGTGTTCGTTCGTTCGTTCGTTCGTTCGTTCGTTCGTATCGTTCGTTCGTTCGTCATCGTTCTTCTCGTTCGTTCGTTCGTTCGTTCGTTCGTTCGTTCGTTCGTTCGTTTCGTTCGTTCGTCGTATCGTTCGTTCGTTCGTTCGTTCGTTCGTCTCGTTCGTTCGTTCGTTCGTTCGTTCGTTCGTTCGTTCGTTCGTTCGTTCGTTCGTTCGTTCGTGTTCGTGTTTGTTCGTTCGTTCGTTCGTTCTTCGTTCGTTCGTTCGTTCGTATCGTTCGTTCGTTTCGTTCGTCTCGTTCGTTCGTTCGTTCGTTCGTTCGTTCGTTCGTCTCGTTCGTTCGTATCGTTCGTTCGTTCGTATCGTTCGTTCGTTCGTTCGTCGTTCGTTCGTTCGTTCGTTCGTCTCGTTCGTTCGTTCGTTCGTTCGTTCGTTCGTTCGTTCGTTCGTCTTCGTCTCGTTCGTTCGTTCGTTCGTTCTTCGTTCGTTCGTTCGTTCGTTCGTTTGTTCGTTCGTTCGTCGTCGTTCGTCTTCGTTCGTTCGTTCGTTCGTTCGTTCGTTCGTCTCGTTCGTTCGTCTCGTTCGTTCGTTCGTTCTGTTCGTTCGTTCGTTTGTTCGTTCGTTCGTTCGTTCGTTCGTTCGTTCGTCTCGTTCGTTCGTTCGTTCGTTCGTTTCGTCGTCGTTCGTTCGTTCGTTCGTTCGTTCGTTCGTTCGTCGTTCGTTCGTTCGTTCGTTCGTTCGTTCGTTCGTTCGTTTCGTTCGTCGTTCGTTCGTTCTTCGTTCGTTCGTCGTTGATCGTCGTTCGTTCGTTCGTTCGTCGTTCGTTCGTTCGTTCGTGTCGTTCGTTCGTTCGTCTCGTTCGTTCGTTCGTTCGTTCGTTCGTTCGTTCGTTCGTTCGTTCGTTCGTTCGTTCGTTCGTTCGTTCGTTCGTTCGTTCGTTCGTTCGTCGTCTCGTTCGTTCGTTCGTTCGTTTCGTTCGTTCGTTCGTTCGTTCGTATCGTTTGTTCTCGTTCGTTCGTTCGTATCGTCGTCGTTCGTTCGTATCGTTCTTCGTTCGTTTCGTTCGTTCGTTCGTTCGTTCGTTCGTTCGTTCGTTCGTTCGTTCGTTCGTTCGTTCGTTCGTTCGTTCGTTCGTTCGTTCGTTCGTCTCTCGTTCGTTCGTCGTTCGTTCGTTCGTTCGTATCGTCGTTCGTTCGTTCGTTCGTTCGTTCGTATCGTTCGTTCTTCGTCGTTCGTTCGTTCGTTCGTTCGTTCGTTCGTTCGTCGTTCGTCTCGTTCGTTCGTTCGTATCGTTCGTCTCGTTCGTTCGTTCGTTCGTTCGTTCGTTCGTTCGTTCTTCGTCTCGTTCTCGTCGTTCGTTCGTTCGTTCGTTCGTTCGTTCGTTCGTTCGTTCGTTCGTTCGTCGTTCGTTCGTTCGTTCGTTCGTTCGTGTCGTTCGTTCTCGTTCGTTCGTTCGTTCGTTCGTTCGTTCGTTCGTTCGTTCGTTCGTTCGTATCGTTCGTTCGTTCGTTCGTTCGTATCGTTCGTTCGTTTCGTTCGTTCGTTCGTTCGTTCGTTCGTTCGTTCGTTCGTGTTCGTTCGTTCGTCGTTCGTTCGTTCGTTCGTTCGTCGTTCGTTCGTTTTGTGTACGGTACTCTCTACCCGTGGTGCTGTGGCCTTAAAGCCATCAGGCACCCACCTTAATTTACAAATGTAATTAACTACTTTATTTCATATATGATTAATTTAAAGTCTTCATTTTCATTGTGGTATACATGTAGTACCTTGTAGATGAAGCTGAGGTTGTTTTGATGGTATTGCAGAACCCGGAAGCTTGCCAAACAGACCAGGGATCCACCGTCATTTCCCGTCAACGTTAACTGACTCCGAGTATTCCACAGGCCCGTGTCGTTCCCATTCATAATGACGGGAGTTTCTGTCACATTGCCTTTTAAATTACCGCCATCCAGGGTCCAGCGCAACACAGCGGCTGGTTTGGAGCCGTAGACCGAGCAGTTTAGACGGTATGTGAGACCAGGGTAGACACGCGTGACGTTAGTGTCGGTTTCCGTAAAGTTGTGAGTTTGGTTTGATATAACCATGTCGGTTGGAGGAACTGTGTTCAAATAATACAAGAAAGTGTTGTTTCAAACGTTTTATAAAATGTTTTTCAAACTACCACAACAAACCTATACTGGGATAATTTACGCGTGAGTTTCCTGTTTGTCCTGGGTATGCGGGGATTGTTGCTGTTTTGTGAAACAAGTCACCTCGCTGGCAGGCATACAACAAATAAACAAGTATAACTATTCAAATATGAACAAAATACCATATTTCAGGATGTTGAGGACATTGCAGGACTATTGTTTTTTTATTTATATTGTTTTATTATTAATTGAAGCTTTCTTAGAACTGATTATGTCTCTTGGACCGTTTCCAAAGTAGCGGCGCACTCTATAAAAAACTCCAGGTCAGAATTGACCTGGATTCTAGGTCCCAGGTCCCAGTTCATGGTCGGGCTGACCCGGAAAGTGGCTGGAAAATTGTATTTTAAATCGTATTCTGCGTCAGTTTGATCAATTTCTGGATCATTTTTATACGGATTCCGGGTCAGCCTGACTCAGAAATTGGGTATGCTCCCTGAGACCCGGATTCCGGGTCAATTTTGAACCGGAAGTTTTTAGACTGCGTGTTGAAGATTATAGGATGCCCATAGCAAGATCCTTAAGAACCTGCAGCAGCAGGCAGCCAGGTAAAAAACATTTCGATCGCACATTATATTGACTTACCACCATTGATTACTTGTGCCTGATTACTTATCGTTAGAAATGAAATGAATATGGCGATCATCTTCATATCTACTGACGTTTCACTTCCGTGATGAAACTCACAGATCCTTGAAATAGTTCTGAAATATACGAGGACAATTGTTAGTTTCGTCGCCAAAACATTATTTTGAACGCGTTTTCCGAACTATTGTCATCGACACGGACCTCAGTGGTCCGACACATGACTTGGGTGTATGTTTTGTTTTGTTTTGTTGTTTGATTTCTAGTTGTTTTCCTTTTCCCCCCTTTTTTTAGCCATTTCGTTATGTCCGACGATTCCCATTGCCCTATGTCTAATAAACCATTATGTCCGACAGACAAATTGTCCGACAAAAAGAATTGTTTCCGACACACCATTGTCTGTCAAACCGTTATATGCCCGGCAGACTGTTAAGTCATACAAACAATACCTTTAAAACACATTTTGTTATTATGCTGTAACCTTTTGCAAATTTCACATAATTCAGTTTTAAATGCCTTTTTCATTTTTATTCAATAAATAATCAATGAAAAGAATGGCTCACAAACCATTTTGTTGGACAAATCCAATTTTGTCTGATCATATCAGGAAAGGGTCCTACCATAAGCCATAAGCCAATACTATGACACTATAAGGTTTGGGTAAATTTGTCCGTATGCACCCAAACCCCACAGTGCAGTTATATAGTGTCCACCATAATATTTCGGGAAGGCTAATGACAGCCTATATACGGACATAAAATGTCGAACAGTTACCAAAGTCTGTGGGTCGACCAGTATTTGACAACCTCCGATCCTTAGTCGCAGTCAACAACAGCGATTCCCCTCAGAAAAAGAAAGTGCCCTTTTGATTTTGAACTGTCAGCATCAAATGTATACCAGGTTTGCATAAAATAAAAAGCACACAAGAAAATTAATAAAAATCTGAAAAAAAATTAACAAAAATAAATGTGCCTTTGTATAACAATTTTCTTTTGTATTATACAAAATCAGAACATTTATAGCTTACTTACCGTGTTCCTTACACAGATAGACCCTTTCGTCCGTGCCGATCCCTCGTGCATGCTTCGCATAAATTACTCGTAATGAAACAAAAGTCAAATCTAAACTAGATTTAAGCTTTTACTAATAACAAAGTATCGTTTTCGCTACAAACCACATTCAGTCACGCGAACTATATGAATTTTAATTTGTATACTTTTTCTGACACAATAATATTCTGAAAATATGGATGTCCACTGTTGGAAATTATTTTGCATCAGTCGCGCTGTCACAGTGAGCTTAAATTTCGCCTCTATTTTCACTTACCTGTGAACAAAATGGGTCAGTCCAAAGTTCACCTCACCTTTTAAACTAAGTGGAATAACCTTATTTGCATAAAAACCCTGATTTTAGTTTTGGCTCCAAAGTGGAATTTGATCAGGCCGTGGCCTTCTGATGTACTTCTACGTGTGTTAAGTCTTTAGTTGTGTACCTTCACTTACTTTGGTTCTATACTTTTATTTAGTTCTTTGGCTAGGTTCTTTACAGGGGTTAACCTAGAGTTACTAAGACTAGGATCGGGAAAAACCTCTTGTGAAATATAATCTAAGCTATAAGTGACGTACCATCCCACAATCTCTATCCCTATGCAAACTCAAACATGTTGATTTGAAAGGGGGTTATATGAATAATAACAGAACGAACGATTCAACCCATAGAGCTATGTAGTTTAGCTCTTGTTTCAATCTCATCGAAAACGTGGAGAACATTATATGGGGCGCCCTCTTGTGAAACACTTCCTCACAAAGGGTTAATGAACACAAGGGTCACCGAAAGGTGCATCAGAATTGGGGCCCCGTGCAATCTTGTGTACAGATTCACACTCCTCAAGGAAACTCACCATCGTGTTAATTGCTGTCGCGGACGTGGTGGTTTACAAGCTGGTAGTCAATGTGTTTGATGTAAGCCCAACTTCTAGCAGCCTCTAGGTATGTCGTAATTAGCTGACCCCAAAACTTAGTTACCCCCACTCCCACCCTCACCCACATTTTCGATACCGATTTAGGGAATGCTATTCTGATCTGGGAGCCGTGAACTACGTTTTGCAGTGTAGTGGCATCTTTCATGGATGGTGCCTGGTTTATAGCCCAATGTCATTATATTATTGCTCAATGTTATTACAAAAGGGCATATTTACAGGCCGCTATTAAAAGTAAATGTTAGTGTAAATCGTGCCTATTTTACCTGAAACTAAAATATACAAAACTATAAACATTTCCAGCCTTATATGGAAAAGAGAAAGTTAAATTCAGTTTCAGTATTAATATTCTTGTAGTACCTTTATTAAAGGGAAATTATATCTTTGGTAATTGTTGCATTTTTCGAGAAAAAGTGTGGATTTGTGGATTAGGATTTAGTATGTAATATCGTTTTAACGACCTGTTTACATTAGTTTGTGCGTCCGTGACTGCCGAGAAAAACGAGAGCAAATGGTGGTGATTTGTAACTGTCAGACAGATCTTGTTGAATTAAAGGCAGTGTATACATTTGGTAATTATCAAAGATCAGTATCCTCACCTGGTGTATCCCAACATGTACACAAGATAACAAATTTCGGCTCAATCGGTCATCGAAGTTGCAAGAAAACAAGGAAAGAAAAAAACACCCTTGTTGCTTAGAATTGTGTGCTTTAAATAGCATGAGACCAAAAGCCTTTCTCCTCAAAAACTTCATAACTTCAGAGGGAGTCAAAAGAAGGCAGTGCCTGGAAAAACGGAAAACAACCGCACGGGCAAAAGGTCACAAAACAAAATACCCCTGCTAAAGTGCGACAGGTGTGTTGGTCTTTGGGACAGTTAAGTTAAATGGTGTGAGCGCCCTCTACAGGCGAAAAGTAACATCTTCCCGGTTTCTTTTCAAGTTTTCTTTCTTTTCAATGCATCAACCCTAAAGGAAATTGTGTATTGAAGCGTTTTTTCTTTCCCTTTGTCTTCTTCTAACTTGAAGGAAAACAAAACAAGAGATCTCTCTTGGGACAAGATTACTATTATTATTACACACTAAATTTAATCATGGAGGCTCGAAACAAAAATGGAACACACCTCCGCAACTCCAACCAGATTGTAAGATTGGCTCTGGCTTCGGCTCTGTCCGCATGTTTGAAGTCCCGTACCAAAAGCGCACGTTTTAGAAATTACTGCCTGGAGCCTAATCCAGCTTGTTCTCGAAAAGGCCTTTATAAGAATAGAACCCGGACTCTATGCTGTGTGTGTTTGCGTAGTTTTCTGTTTGTATCTGCTCCGTGACAAGCCGTGTGCCCGCTGCCATTTTAGCGGTATGGGAAATATTGTCAAATTTGGTTTGTTTTTGATCTGATACCATACTTTACCATAAAGGCATGTCACACTCTTTGTCCACAGCTGACAAAGAGGGCGTTCAGAGCTCGTCATTCCCCGTGCACCATTGGGATTTAAAAGTTACGCACGTGTTGTTTATTTCACCGTTTGCCCTGGAGGTATCAAAGTCCTTGATATCGAAGAGAGGGATCAGGTCCAAGAGTTGCGTATTTTTTGTAATTTTTTTCTTCTTTCTTTTGATTGGCTGAAAAGTATTTTCACTCATATTTTTTCGTGCACAATAGTTGTACATATACAGCCCTACCTAGATAAGTGGAGTTATCTGTTCTTTGTAGCAGGCTTCCAGATGTCTGTGCGTGGTTCGGAAGTTCTCAACACCCCTCCCCTGCCAATCAATTTTTTGGCTTACCAGGGAGCCAGTAATTAACAAGCGGAACCTTCCTGCGTTTGTGTAATTCCTGCGTTTGTGTAATTCCTGGGGTCACTCCCGCATAAAATGGTTTTCATACCAAATAGTAGTTAAAATCAACAGGGAAATTTTAACTGTTTTTATTTGATATACAAATATGATTACGGTGTATAATTATATTATAAGCATTATTGTTATTTTGTTTACATCAATAAGACAAGCTTAGTTAAAATTGATTGTTACAAATATATTTACAAAGATATATTTGGTGTGCATCTTAGAAAACTCAGCGACTTTGACTCACCGGACTCTACTATAGTGTCTAGATAGAGAAACCATGTCATAGATGCCTGACAAGGTGCTGAGGTTACCATGGAACCATTTTGCTACTCTCATTGAAGTGGAACCTCAAAGTAAATTATAAGAGAACACAAAGAGGAAACTCAATGGATGTGAATGTCATGCAATAAGGACGACCGTGGAGACTTGTCCCGGTCGCGATTTTTTTTTTCTGCAGCACACGTCGGCTATGGAGTCAACAGTTAAGGGATAGGCTGTTTGTTCTTCCTATCCCTTAACTGTTGACTCTATAGCCGACGTGTGCTGCATAAAAAAAACATTGCGTCCCGGTCAGCGTTACTATAACGCACTGTGGCTCAGTGGAGTAGCAACATGTCACCCATAGTGACTAATTCAGTGTGACGTCATGTCCATATATCCTGTTGCTAATAGCGATTCGGTATTTTAAGCCATACAGATAATATTTTTGGCCCAATACGTCAATAATCGAAAGCTGATAGTGTAACGCGCTTCTAGTAATTAGTAATAGTGCGCCCTCTTACGGCATGATTTATCCAACCAGTATGAACTTCATAATCAGTAAGCTTTCAGACTAAAATTAAACAATGAATTTTTGTTATCTTTAAAAGTCCTGTAATATATAAAGGTACATTCTATAGATAGATTGCACATGACGTCATTGACCACCATCTTTGATGAAAAACAATGGAAACGTGCACTCGTGTACGCGCTGCGCACAACTCTCAGCCTATGATAGCCTTTCACGCGTGCACGTTTATCAAAGATAGCCGCCAATGCAAGAAGTCTATTGCTAATTCAGAAACTTTTAGGTGCGCTGCAGACTGTATGAACATTATTGTGTTCGTCATGGTTTTTAATATCCAATGGCTCTGATAAAAAATATCATTAGCCTGTTAGTTCACATGTATTCTTCTAGAAAATTGGGCACATCCTCACTCTCTGACTTGCTGTGGACGAGGTCGGTCTGCCCTTGATTATCCGGAGGGGGTTGCGCCCATCTCGCCAATCTTTGAGGTACCGGCGGAGGGTCGTCCTCTTCGTCTGATGCCCTGACGTCGCCCCGCGCATTGAAATCGAGTCGTGCGTACACTGTCGGTTGTTCGGCGCGATGGATCGGATGCACCCGGGCCAGCTGGTTTAGCGCCAAATCAGCCTGTTCCACCGAATGACTCCGAACTTCACTTAAAACAGTCGCCTGGAACAATATCGTGAATAAAACAAACACAACTATAACATCTAAGCATCAAACTCATGTTTTATCATTTTACTATGGATATGTCCCTGTATGATAATATTTGGTTGAGAATTGTGTATGTCTGTTAGATTCTTTCAGGGCCCATCAATTTCATAGAGCTGTTCAAGAACAAAAAGTAGCTGAGCACATCAAAAATACGCTTACCGGATTTATATTACCGGCTAAAATACCACTACACATGTACCAGCTGTGACTGGTATTCTGCTTACTTTTGCTAAGCAGGAAATTGCTATGTAATATTCACCGCTTAAGCAGCTCTATGAAATTGGGCCCAGATTTTGAAAATACCGGGTACCGACCGCATATCTGGCTGCAGCAATCGCGAACGGACACCAACCCTTAGAAATCCGAGAAATAATTCATGCGAATAGTTAGTTAGTTAGTTTGTTAGTTAGTTAGTTTGTTAGTTAGTTAGTTAGTTAGTTAGTTAGTTAGTGAGTTAGTTAGGCTAGTTAGTTAGTGAGAGTTGTCTTTGTACCTCCATTTCTATGTCATCGGGTGCTTTGTCCACGCTAGAAAACTTGTCGAACAGAACTTGATCACCTACAGTTTTGTGAAGACAGAGATTGAGTTATAATTATGCTTGTGGATTTTTTTTCCACAAGACTCGGGAAAGTACTGCGTAGCTTAAATAAACACAAACTTAATTTGTGATCTGTAGGGAAGATAACCCAAGGTGTATACCATGTTTAATGTTAAACCTCAATAGTTTAGATTATTAAACTGAAGAGTGTGCAAGACTAAACAAAACAAAAACACCAAAACACCTTTTTCAATCTTTTTAAGGAGATAAAGAACAATGTTTTACCCACACACCGATAAGTGTTAACACACCTTGCAAATTATATTTGTTTGTGTTTTGCATTTATGGCTTCCCATAGTTTTCTAACTTCGGTTGGTAAAAACTCGGGTTGTGACGTTGCAATAGAAACATCTATTGCGTAATGCACAGCAGCACAAAACGCCCTCGTAGCTGATGCCAGACTACATTTTGTTATTATAATGAAAATAATAAAAAAGATCTTCTTGGGGGAATTGATATTCTACAAAATGAATAAAATATGTTTCGCATTATCGTGCAATGGAGAGAATATTTTCAGTCGTTGACTGATGGATTGTTTAATCCACAAACTAGGATGGAACATTCCATCTTTCAACTTTGAAAATTTGGCCACCATTGCTCTAAAAAACAACCATTAACTGTGTACCTCCTGATCAAAATTTATTAACACCCTGGTATAATTTATCACCCTGGTAAGGAAATTTGTGTATTTCTGTCATCTGAGTCAATAATAACCAAGCCGAGGCTGAAAGGGGAAAACAGTCTGGCCCCATTTAGGTATTCATTATTCTCCCAATTGGATGAAAAGCAGCATGATAACCGTATAGTAGTACAGAACCTACCGTACTTCCGCACAAGCTTGGGACGGGTACCTAAGACCGCCCTCGCCGATTTCCGACTCGGTAGAGTTGGGGGCGCCCTCGCGGGGATCTCGGGCGCTTGATCGGAGTTTACTTCTCGGCGTTCTTGGTTGTCATTTTCACCTTTAAACGGGAAAGGGAAAACCTCTTTTAAAATTGTATTTTATAGTTTGATCCTAAGCTACGGAAGCCCTTTCGTGCCACGTCAATTGCTATAGAGGCAGATTAAACTTTTGGTAATTGTCAAAGACTTTGTTTTGTATCCTCACTTGGTGTATCCCAACATATACATACAATAACAAACCTGTGGAAATTTTGGCTCATTAATGGTCATCGAAGTGACGTAGTTTTTCAGTTACCCACTTTTGATCGTCTTCTGCATGCACGTGTGCATAATGTTTGTATGCAAATGTTGTTTTATTCACTAAGTAATGTGTGTATACGGAGCTTTTAAAGAGAAATAGGTGAACAAAAAAATCAGGGAAAATCAGAACACAATCGAAACCCCAAAACGTTTTCTCATCAACGCTCGCATCTACAATGATAAAAAATTGTACAACATCAAAAAATGACAGGTTACATTTGTTTCTAGTACACTTACTCTTCTTCCTCTTCTTTCTTTTTCGGCAAACTACGACAAGAATTAGTAACACCACGGCTATAATTACTGAACTCGATGAAACCGAAATTGGCAAGATTATTACTGAGGATCAGAGAAAAACGAAAGTAATTTTTTGTTAAGGAGAGAATTCAGTCAGGAGTTAATAATTATGCACAGTTCCTAAATCAAATCACATTATTTTGTGTGTAAATGTAAGAAAACTGAGACCGAACAAATTATGTAGCTTTCCCCAGAAGGTCTCACTTTTACTTGTTGCAATAGCTTTTAAGGACAACCCCTGAGCTGTTGTTTGTTACCGTGTATATAATATAGACCATTCTGTTTTAGCCCGTATGCCTACGTGCAAGTGCTGCGTGCGGGCTTTGTTACCATTGCTGGGACTCTAGCACCGCAAGGTTTAGTACACTCAAAGACAAGAGAAAACCGTTGTCTTTTTAACTGTTTATGTGAATTCGGTGTGTTTCCCAGACAATTTCGGCATTCAAATTCACGCATTTCTCCTAATCTACTCAAACTAGGGTTTCTTGTTAGCTATAAATGCATTCAATTTTGTTTTCGTGCACACATGATTTCGTTTTTGCTCATTCAAATTCGTTTCAGTCATTCCATTTCATAAAGACATTCAAGACTACACTTTGACCTTTCTTAAGTTGAATTTCTGCTACCTATTTACAATTGATGAAATCTAATTAAGACTCATCGAAGCGCACATGAATTTGTTGCTAGCTTGCGTTTTCTTTTGTTTTTGTTTATGGACAATGATCTTCAACTGGGTGCTTTCAAATTCGACATAAGTTATGGCTCCCCGAGTAAGCTGACAAGAATTCGTTTACTGGCACTTCAGTTATTAGAGGCGTTTCCGTGTTATTACAATCCACTTTACATCCTGTGTTTCGTTTTAATTATAATGTTTTACCTAATAAATTTATTGGTAACAAAGTTAAAGCCTGATGTACCAGATAAATTAAAATGAAACTGAACCTTTTTCTATAGCCTTGAGATTGTTTGCCCTGATATTTAAAATGTCTTCTTTATTTCTGTTAATGTTTGGACCATGTCAAATTAGAAGTTAACAAATGTTTTAAAAGAAACAAAAGCTTACAAATACTAGAATGTCATTATACAATTTTAAAACAATCTATTTAGGTTTTTTCCTGTGCCTTTTTTCACGGGTCCTTTTTTTCTGCGTATACATTTCTTCTATTCGTTTATTTATATCTGAAGTTTGTTTCTTTAACCTTCAATGTTCTGACGTGCTGCGTCTTGGCATGTGCAAGTTTGGCTGTGATTATACTACTAGTGTAGAAATGAATTCTCCTCGAAATAATTTGCCTTTATATAGGCAAGTATAGGTCTACGAATCTGTCAGCAAATAACATTGAATTTGAATTTGAGTGCAAACACTTGGAAAATGTTTGTTTATTTGTGAAATTGAATGGTTGACCAGCTTTTGCTGTTGGCTTTTACGAAATTGATTGAGTCGTTCAGCCTAATGAAATTGAATTATCTTATTTGACAAGTGAATGCTAAACTTGTGAAATTGAATTACTCCTTTTGACTGTTGAATGCTGATTCAACGGAGCATTCATTTCAAACGAAATTGAGTGAGCCGGGTGTTAAAATGAATGGATATTTTATTGAAATTGGCCGGGAAAACCTATAAACTCACCGTCGGAAACGTCATCCATCGTCGTCGACTTGGATGCCGCGAATGTAGTCACGTGTGTAGAGATGCTACTTGTAATATCATCCCTTGCCGATGGGTGTGTGGTTTGCAAATTACCTTCAAAGGGAAAGGATGTGCATCATTGGTTTGGGGAAACTAAGATAGCCCCTTCCCCAACACCAGCCTACAACCAGCCTACAACTAACCTGTTCAAATTCTCATCAAGCTAGGTGGTCACGTTTGTAGTGATAAGTAACGATTTATGATTATTTTGGCTTGATGGCCTGGAAGTTGTTTTATTATGTCTAAATCTGTATCTGCTGATGGGGACTATTTGAAAAGGATGGTATAGTGTTCACCTCCAAAAACAAGTGTTACACGCTATACTGAGTTCAAACATTCGGATATGGTGCATGTGCGTAGATTCCGATGGGGCTCATGTTGGGGGTTTAAGACATCAGGGGGAGGGAGTCGGTTCTGGTAACTTTCCTTAACCCTTAATTTGTAAGATTGTTTGGTTGTTTGTTTTTCAATACTTATCAATCTTGAGCTTATCTGAAAAAGGGCATCCGTTTATTGGTCAAAAACCCACCCTCTCTGCCCGTGCTGGTGGCCATAAAGCATACATGCTCCCACCTTCTCCAAATTTATAAGTGTTATTAACTACTTGATTTCATGTATAATTAATTTAATGTCTTCATTTTCATTGTGGTATACATGTAGTACCTTGTAGATGAAGCTGAAGTTGTTCTGATGGTATTGCAGAACCCGGGAAGCTTGCCAAACAGACCAGGGATCCACCGTCATTTCCCGTCAACTGGCTGTGAGTATTCCATAGGCCCGTGTCTCGCCCATTCATCATGACGGGAGTTTCTGTCAATACACTCCCTGTTAAATTCCCTCCATCCAGGGTCCAGCGCAACACAGCGGCTGGTTTGGAGCCGTAGACCGAGCAGTTTAGACGGTATGTCAGATCAGGGTAGGCACGCGTTACGTTAGTGTCGGTTTCCGTAAAGTTGTGAGTTTGGTTTGATATAACCATGTCGGTTGGAGGAACTGAATCCAAAGAACGTGTTGTTTTAAAAGTTGTATTAAATAGTTTAATAAACCTATACTGGGATATAATGTACGCGTGAGTTTCCCGTTTGTCCTGGGTAATTTTGGGTTTGTTTTTGTTTTGTGAAGCAGGCATACAAAAATAAACAAGTTTAAATATTAAAACATGAACAAAAAATATAGCGTTTCAGGACGTTGAGGACATTGCAGGAAAAATGATGTTGTTTTTGTCTTAGAACCGATTGTCTCTCGGGCCGTTTCCAAAGTAGCGGCGCACTCTAAAAAACTCTGGGTCAGAATTGACCCGGATTCCAGGTCACAGGGCCTTGAACCAATTATTGGTCGGACTGACCCGGAACGGGGCAAAACAAAAAAAACACAAAAAAATTAAATCGGATTCTGCGTCAGTTTGGTCCATTTCTGGATCATTTTGATAAGGATTTGTGTACATAGTGTATTGAAGGATACCAGGACAAAATAATAGAAATAGCAGTGAAATCTCAATATATTGTATGCATTTGCATGAAAATAGGCGGTTTGTGGTGGGACCGGTACCAGTGCTCCTAGTGGGGTACAATTTGAGGAGGAGACCACGGGCAAATGCATTACTCATCCCAAGTGTAGGTTTGTATATTACAGTATTCTTCTTACCGTGAACTACAAGTTCTGAAACGTTGGATTTGATTGTTATACATCCCCTCACTTGACACTCGTACTTGCCACCGTCTTCCAAATGGACATTACTGATCGGCAAGTTGCAACTCTTGTGTTCGAACACGTCCTCCGACAGGGTTTGAGATATAGGCTCCATGCAGTCTAACTGATGCTGTGATTCTATGCAATTTATATCATTATAAACGCATTTTAACCATGAAGTTACGGTTTGCACTGACTTTCCGGTTTCGTCTGCACATTTGTTCTGTTCCCACTGGCATACGAGTATGGTGTTTTCGCCACGCAAGACAGTCACACTCGGGGTCGACGAAACATTCGTATCAGTCCTCCTATACGTCACAACATAAAATACTGTGTAAGAACTTACAAACACATCAAATCTAGATGGCAAGTTGTTTTGTATAATGCAATTGGCTTTACTTCTGTTGTTCATGTCGAAAACATGCCAACTACAAACAGTTCCCCCTTCAAGGACCAAAGAGGCTGCAAACGGTCGCAAGGTTTTCGACCCGGTATTCAAGAAAAATGTCACAGTAAAGGTTTCGCCCTGAATTCACAAAATCTCCTTTCTCTCAATCAAAAGGTCTCTTTATTATAGACTTTTCCAATCATTTTCGGCAAAAACAGCAGCCTGATTCACTTTTAACAGGTTCATTTTTAACTACAACTTTTCATTTTTCACTTTTTTTTTTTTTTAATCTATAGCAACTTTTCTTGAAGTTGTTTTCAAAATGTTAAAATCATGCTGATTTTCTTCATAAAATATTTCTTGAGGAACAAAGTAAGAATCGGGTGCACTTTTAGCAAAACAAATTGCCACATTTTGTACTCCAAACTATTATTGCATTATAATATCAAAGAAATACGCGCACCCTTTTATGTACAATGTATATTTCATTATCGGGAAAGCTGACAAAAAAGAGAGCTTATTTGAGATTTGAGTGGTAATAATTTAAAGGAACATTACAGAATTGGTTTTTGCTAACAAAAAAGTTGCTGGCAGTGTAAGCCCTTTATGTAATCCACCATATACATAAACTGACAAACCTGTAGAAGTTTGAGATCGATCGGCCATCTGGGTCACGAGAAAATAGTGAAAAACCGATTACACATTTGCATGAAATCATATAGCTTCAACACTGAATAAAACGCTCACTGAGCGATAAACTCCAATCGGAAAGTTAGTTTATTCATTTCTCATCAAATATGGCATTTCAGACAGAAATATTTCAAGGGATGTTTTCTACTATCATCATCATTAGACCGTGTAAGTTTTATGTAAATCTGTGATCAAAAAGTATATTTTACAAAAAAAATTCTTACCAATTCTGTAATGTTCCTTTAAGTATAAGGGGATAGGTTTTCTATCAATTGTTCCTCAAACCCAGCCGAAAAGAGTAGGGAATAGAATTTTGTATCCCTTGAAACTTAAACGTGACAAAATGTGCGATATATTTATAACAAATAACTGGAATTTATCTATTTTAAAATGGTTAGCCTTAGAAAATTAGATTGATTTGTAAAATCTGGAGCATGTGTTTCACAATTTGGAGGAGAAAATGGTAAAATAAAAATTTGTTGCTTTAAAATCCTGCTTCGATAGCAATTTTCGGACAATAATGACAATTTTAAGCTGTAAATTTGAAAAACAACCAAAAATGAAAAAAATGCAGTTAAAAATGAACCTGTTTTTTATGCATTGGTATAAAAACGAAACTTTGCCTATTCAGATCTGAGATATGGGGAGATAGCAATATTCAATTAAACTTTATTAGGTGGTTTTTTAAGCCATGCAAAACCGATTTAGCAATGGGCGCAACTACACATTTCTGCGGTTATTGTTTTTAATCGCATAACGCAAAAGAATACTTTGCTCACACATAAAGGGAAATTGAATGACTGTTTTGAGGAGCTACCAATTTTGCGCGAAATAGAAAGACGTGAATTTGAACCAGCTGCTACTTTTTGACAAAAAATGTTCTTTTTACAATTTTGCTGGAGAGGTAAAGTTAAAGAATCTACAAAATCAACCATGATTTAGGATTGGCGTGGATAGTGATATTGTAGTGAAATGCATGGTTTCTTACCGGGGAAAAAAATCATTTTGATCGCACATTTTAATTGACTTACCATTGATTACTTTTGCCTGATTAATTATCATTAGATATGAAATAAAGATGGCGATCATCGTAATATCAGACGTTTCACTTCCTGATGAAACTCACAGATCCTTGAAAATGTTCTGAAATAATATGTGAGGACAATATATTATTAGTTTCGTCACCAAAACATTATTTTGAACGCGTTTTCCGGACTATCGTGGTCCGACAAGTGACTTGGGTGTATGTTTTGTTTTGTTTTGTTGTTAGCTTTCTTTTGGTGTTGTTGTTGCTTTTGTTGTTGTGCCAATTCGTTATGTCCGACGATGCTCACCACCCTATATCTGACAAACCATTATGTCCGACTTCTAGACGATTATTTCCCACAAAAAGGTTGTTTTTCCAGACAAACCATTGTCTGACAAACAAACTTTAAAATACACATTTTGTTATTATTTTGTAACCTTTTTGCAAATTTCACATAACTCAGTTTTGAGATGCCTTGGTCATTTTTATTCTTTTTAAGCAATGAAATGAATGATTGAGTCTCACAAACCATTTTATCGTTGGACAAATCCATTTTTTGTCTGACATAACCGGAAAGGGTCCGACCATAAGCCATAAGCCAGGACACTATAGGTTTGGGTAAATTTGTCCGCAAACCCAACAGCGCACTTTTATAGTGTCCACCATATTTCAAAAGTCTAATGACAGTCGAACGTAGAGGCTCTTTACGGAGATAAAATGTCGAACAAAGTTACCAAAGTCTGTGAGTCGACCATTATTTGACAACCTTCGATCCCCTTAGTCGCAGTGAACAGCGATTCCACTGAGAAAAAGAAATTGCCCTTTTGATTTTGAACTGTCATCATCAAATTTAGATCAGGTTTGCATTTTTGTTTAAAAAATAATAATAATAAAAAATATATATAAAAAATATAAAATAAATATTTTGATAACAATTTTTTTTTAAATACAACATCAGAATGTTTACAGCTTACCGTAGGGGTGTTCCGTACACAGATAGACCCTTTCGTCCGTGTCGACTCCTTGTGCTTCGCATAAATCACTCGTAATTAAACGAAAGTCCAAATCTGAACCAAATTTGAGCTCTTACTTATATTACAATATCGTTTTCGTAAGCTGGAGTGAAAATATCTACGAATCACATTCTGGCACGCGAACTATGAATTAAATTTTGTAGACGTTTCCTGAAACAATAATATTCTGAATATATGGATGTCCACTGGTGGAAATTATTTTGTGTCAGGCTGTCACAGTGAGCTTAACTTTCGCCTTTACTTTCACTTACCTGTTGACAAAATGAGTCAGTCCAAAGTTAACCTCACCTTTTGAACTAAGTGGAATAACCTTTAATATTTGCATTTATAAAAGCCCCGACTATAGTTTTGGCTCCCAAGTGGAATTTGATCAGGCCGTCCTACTGATGTACTGTGTGTTAAAACCCATTCTTTGGTTGTGTACCTGCACTTACTTTGGTTCTACACTTTAATTGGTGGTGTGGGGCTGGGGGTTTCTGGAAACCACAGAGCTGCATGCTCAGGGTGCCTTCCAGACATCAACGGTACCGCCTGATACAATAACCAGGTGACTGGATTATATTGGTTCCACTTTATCAGACGGTTGGATGTTACTGGGTAGTGTTGACCCTGATGCTAAGACATGTAGCATATTTCGTACGGTAGGTATGGTTGTGTTTTTTTCCCAGCCGTTAAAAAACACCACCCTGGAAATTCTACCTGTGAAGGTACTACTTTATATTGCATGTTGCAAAAATCTGTAGTCCACTTAACCCCAAACAACTCAAAATGATGTTTACTGCTTTTGCATATAAGTGACAAAATGTATATCATTGAATCTCGCATATTGAAGTATTCTATACATATACTAGTGTTCTCAAATTGTTTGATTTTAATATGCCGATTAGTCCTTCATTGAGCAAGTCATTTTATTATATTGTTTCCTCGAAAAGGGAGGATGTGAAGGTACTACTTTATATGCACAGCGCATTAATACACCGTGACCTCAATATTGTAATCTTGTAAGATTCAGTCACGTCTTGTTATCAGTAATAAACCATTACATTCGACTCCATAATACAAGTCTACCGATATAGTATTATTACACTACCTCCATGGTATTAATGTTTCAATCTCACCGGAAACGCGAGAACAATTTATGGGCGCCCTCTTGTGAAACACTTCCTCACAAGGGTTAACGAGTACCGAAAGGTGAATTATACTCGTCAAGGAAACTCACCATCATGTGCTGCCGGTGCGGACGTGGTAGTTCACAAGCTGGTAGTCAAGGCGTTTGTTGTAAGCCCAACTTCGAGCAGCCTCTAGGTATGTTGTAACTAGGCGACCCCAAAACTTAGGCACCCCCACCCACATTTTCGATACCGATTTAGTGAATGCTATTCTGATCTGCTGGGAGCCGTGAATTCTACATTTTGCAGTGTTGTGGCATCTTGCATGGATTGGATGTTGCCCGGTTTATTATTGCTCAATATTATTACAAAAACATATTACAGGCCCCTAAAGTAAATATTTGTGTAAATCGTGTATTTTACCTGAAACTAAAATAAACAAAACTGAAAACATTTACAGCCTTAATATGGAGAAGAGAAAGTTAAATTCAGTTTCAGTATTAATATTCTTGTAGTACCTTTATTAAAGGGGATTTTTATCATTGGTTGTTGTTGAGAAGAAATGTGGAAGAAAATAATGAAAGAAAAAAACACCCATGGGGCATAGACTTGTGTGCTTTCAAATGCCAAAGACCTGAAGCCTTTCTCAGATTAAAATATTGTAATGAAAAATTACATCTTTCTCCAAAACTACATTACTTCAAAGTTCAGAGGGATTCGTTTCTCACAATGTTTTATACTATCAGCAGCTCTCAGGTGCTCCCTACCAAGTAATGTATTTCTTGAGTAATTATCAAAAGTATCCACTGACTTTAAAACTAACAGTTCAAACGATGGGCAAACCATTGCTTCAATTAAATTGATACAAAGTTTCATTTTTTACTTAAAGTAGCCTAAAGTTACACCTAGCGAAACCACTTCACTGACACTTGGGAATGTACTCTTAGTCACGTAAGTTATTTTGTAGTACTTGGAAGTAGATTTTTTCAGATTGTTCATTTTGCAAATGATGTCATCTACATGTACCTTTAAACAAAATTCAAAGAAGTGAACAGTGTACAATGATTCACAAACAGATACAGAAGTATTACTCCAACAATAACACTGTTTTAAACCTTCATCCACTAACGGAAAAAATAAACATTTTGAAAGGAAAAAACCAGCAAAAATGCACATATTTATGACGGCTTTTAAAAACAAACTCAAGTCTGGGAGATTTTGAGTGGAAGGTTAGACCATGGAGGTAATTCTACCTCCATGGTTAGACTTGATTTCAAGTCTGAAACAGTTCAGTTTTTGTTCGCATCCGATCATAACCACACACAGTGATTTGGGCGAAGGGCCTAGCGTTTCGACCCCTTCCTTCCAGTGGGTGTGGTCGACTTGACACCGGGGCGGGAACTTTTGTTGGATGCATCTTTCTTGCCATGCTTTCTCCGCGAGCCCTTGGCACTTCCAGAACCAGAGTGATCCTTTGTAGACAATCGCGCTGGGGGAAAAAAAAGAAACAAATGAATTCAAAAAACGATAATAAAAGTATTACTCGGAGTATGTTATATAAAAAGTTGACAACAATCAGACAGTGCAATCTCCATAAAATATAGCATTTAATGTTTTCTTCTATTGAGCTATGGTACAAATTGTGCCTGCAGGAAGTCCAGGCTTTGAGGCTTTTTTGTAAACATGTGATGTCACAGGCCATACACAGCATCACCACACTCAAGAAGAGATAGTTATGTGTGCTCCGGCCTTGCGCTTAAGCTTTTTGTAAAGTAGCCCACTGGGCTAGTAAACTGTGCATTCTACTTGCCCCCAGGAAGTTTTAGTAGCCCCGATTTTTATTGTCATAAATGTATCTTTCTGGTGTATTAATGGTAGCGATCACAACCAGTTTGTTGGTCAAATGAAGTTACACTCATACATTCAAAAATAACTTACCACTTAAAAAAAAATTGCTATTAACATGTCGGTGGCACAGTTTTTAGTAGCCAACTGGAAGTTGAGAAGTGGTGTGTACTAGCCCTCACCAGTTTTTACTAGACATTGTACGCCAGGCTTGTGTTAAGGGTGAACCCTGATGCTTGTAAGAGCAACAACCCAATCCCAAAGATTGCTTGGGGGCTAAGAATACAGAACTTACCCAAAAAGGCTGCATCAATGGCTTGGATATCGTTTAACAGAGGAATGTAGTGGGGTTTCTGGCTGCCTTCATTTTCTACATAGTGAACAAAATAAAACACATTTCAATAATCAACTGGTAAGGCAAGGGTTGATGTAGTTTGACACCATCCTTGCAGCTCAGTGTAGCATGGCATTAACCTTGAAATCACCCGAGTGGTTTATTGGGAGCCTTCCTCACTCAACAACATTCCAACATTATGGTAAAACTCAACACCCGAACTATGATCAGTTCAGCCTACTAGTAGTGCAGTCCCCAGTCCAACACCATTCAGTAACTCAACACCCAAACTGTTTGACTCTGATTACGGTGGTATGCCCGATCCCATGTAAAGCATGATCAGTTTAGCCTACTAGTAGTGCGCTCCTCTGTCCAACACCATTCAGTAACTCAACATCCAAACTAATGGACTGGTATGGCTGATCCCATGTAAAGCATAATCAGTTTACTAGTGCAGTCCTCAGTCCAACACCATTCAGTAACTCAACACCCAAACTGTTGGACTCTGATTATGATGGTATGCCTGATCCCATGTAAAGCATGATCAGTTAACTTACTGCAGCCTTTGGCCCAACAGAATCGAATGAAAGATGCATCTTGATTTTGAAGGGTTGGGGATGGTTTAAGTTGAGGCAGATGAAGGATGCTACAGTCGTTTGTTTTGTGGAACATGAAACATGGGCCTGGTCTTAATAATCAATCTCTGATTACAGATTAAGTTCAAGTGTGTTGAGCGACCAGAGGGATGTAGGGGGTCAGCATTTTAGGCATTAGTTGGCAAATGAAGCACTAAATGAAGCAGAGCAAGTAGGGCATCAAAACTAAAAATCAGTGTTTTTGACGAACAAAAGTCATAATTTTCCTATCAGTTGGAAAGGTTTGTTGTTCTGACGTTAATAAGTAAAGTGGGGTTCCGTGCTTGGTGCACTCGTCTTTCTTGAAAAGTGTTAAAGCAAATCAGCAAACTGGCTTTTAATAACTATACTCGACCCCATTCCCAAAAGGAAATGCCAGTCAGCAACCTGGATTTTGTCCGTGCCCTCCCGAAGAAACCAATTTATTCTTGCTACGCCAACAGCCTGATTCAAGAAATCAACTTACTCTCGACTCGTACAAGTACGAGGGTTTCCCGCTCTTTTAGAACCTCATTTGCATACCGGAGTGGAGTCTCCCAGAGATGTTTCACATTCCCTTCGTTATCCGAAAGGTCAACGTCCACTTAAACAAAACAAAAAATGAATATTCATTATGACATGAAGGAAACCTTTTAATCTTCTTGTAAGCAGCGTTTTTGGACTCGAATAAAGAGCAGTGACAGTCAAAGCCGCTGGGTGTGCACAACAAGACCTTGTTTTTTTTTTAAATCACTTGCTTCTGCAGATTCAAAATGTCAATATCCTGGTTCTCCTATTCCTCCTGCCACCCTCTAAGTTTCTGACAATTCATGCCACTGTCCTGGACACCTTACTCCAAACAGCAGCCACATGGACATGCAGTGTTGCTAATCACATCAAGAATCTCTTGCGGGTTCGAATCCCACTCAAGCAGACAGTGCTTATCATATTGAAATATTCTTTATTCTCGATCCAATGATTACAACTACAATTGTCTAATAGCTTACGACATTTTGTTTTTGGTTGCTGAGGCCATGGGTTTGAATCCCACCAGTGTGAATTTATTTCTGCAGGACTAAAAGTATCACTGAATAAACAGAGTTTATCACTCGTTGGTACAAGGGTACAACCAAAATCCATCTGTTTAAATATCTACCCTCTCATCTACTACTGGGTGATGAGAAGCAATTTATGGTTAAATGTCTTGCCCATCACAGACACAAGCGTCATGACCAGGATTTGAACCCACACTCTGTTGACTCAGCCGCCGGAACTTGAGTCCGATGCGCTAGAACGCTAAAGCCAAAACACACTTTTTGATTACTTGTAGGCTTACCGTCTTCTGCACAATTGCATCTCTGCTTTATGTTCTCTAGAAGCAGCAACGTCCGGCAGTTGGGGTTAAACAGCGCTTCCTCTTTCTCTGCAATCAGACAAGAAGGCAAAAAAAATAATAAATTTCCCTTGGTTTTTTTCTTCTGGTAAAAAATAGTTCATTACTCACATAATAGCCTAATAACAAGTTCTTATATAGCGCATTTTACAACATCAGTGCTCTTCAGTAAAGTGCACTAATTATTAAAGTCTTCACATTAGTTCCCTGGTAATTTTGGGGGCCAACAACATTCCTGTAATCTTTCTGAACTCACTCATGACTAAACATGCTAAAGAGTAAACGACCCTAAATAACAAGTTTCTGTACAAGGCTACTCCACTTGTTTAACACTTTTAAAAAGAGAATGTGAACTTGAATATACGTACGTCATAGTAATTTATTTATTAGTATACAAATGATTACTTAATTTATTTCCAATAATTGCAGCATTTGTTTAAAATGAAAACAACATCAAGAAAACTCACCTCCAAATCGCACTGTAATGAACATTGTCAAGTAATTATTCAGGACAGCTGGGATGTTATCTTCATGAGTACATTCGGCAACTGTTTATAATTAAACAAAACTGTGTCCAGTCCTTTTTTTTAAAGAACGGTGTTCACAAAACTGTGCACGAAGATGTCAGAGTGCCTTCCATGGTTGTCGTTTATGTCCAAACCACATAAATAATCAGATGGGTTTAGTTGAACTGCGGAGATCAGACGGTGTTAATATTATTTCTTCAAAGTAGATGGCAAAGTGAGAATCGGTATCCAACTCTGTCACTGTTTAGCTCGTTAAACAGAACTAGTAATTAACAGGACACATTCTCAATGTATGTTTTTTTTTCTCCGAAATCCTCCAGCACACAAACTCACATTGTATGGGTCTTTGAGCAAACACAAAGAATCGGAATACCGTGCGTCATTTCACTATTGCTGCACGTTATTCCTCTATCGATCCACGGCCCAGCGTGTGATTACCAATGCAGGAAGTCTGTACACAACAAAAGACAGTGCCTGGAAACGGAACACAACCGCACGGGCAAAGGTCACAAAACAAAATACGACTCCAAAATACCCCTGCTAAAAGTGCGACAGGTGTATCAGCCTTTTGGGACCGTCAAATGGTGTGAGCGCCCCCTACAGGTGAAAAGTAACATCTTCCCGACATTCTCCCCCCCCCCCCCCGCTTTTTCGATTTTTAATAGTTCAGGCATATGTATATAAATCGGTATACCAACAACATTGCTCAAAGAAGACGGTACAATTAATGTAATGAACCTCTGCTAACAGGTACCTTGCCCACCACCCCCATGTTTTTACAACAAAAATCAGGCCGTTGGGATTTTGACTCCTGAAACATATGAACTTTCAGAAGTGGGTCATGGAAGGAACTAGTTGCGATAATCGGAGGGTTACGATTATCGCAACTAGGAAGGAACTGGCAATATCTCTGACAATCTGGTTGGAATTGGAGAGGTTTGTTCCAGAATTTGTTGGAGCCTTCATGATTAAATTTGTGAATAAAAGTTGCGTCCAACTGAGAGAGATTAATTAGTGTTTCCCCCTCAAGTTAGAAGAAGAGGAAAAATGAAAAGAAAAAAACTATTCGTATACACACAATATGATATTAAATTGTCCTTAGGGTTGACGATTCCCATAAACACTTCTTTAAAAATGTGATTGGCCAAATAAATCATTTATCACACGTCACATAAATTATTTTGTCAAATCTTGGACTGTGCCCTAATTCCAATTTCACCATTGGCACTGTAAGAAATCGATTGATATAAATAAACCGAACCAATCGATGATAAAATCCTTAGTTTATCACAACAGTTAGATTTTTATTGTTACCCAATACTTGACATTCTTTTGTTAAAAGTTGTGTATTTTGCCACCCTGTTCAAGACACTGCAGAGTTGTTACGTACATGTATGTGTGCGAGATAGCGTGGTGGAACCATAACGACAATGACGTAACCTATGACCCCCTAAGCTACTTAAATTAGTTCATTGATTAATTTGGTGTGCGAAGTTGTGCAAGTTTTTTTTTGTAACAGCACGGAACCTAAACAGAACTTTATGTAAAATTACATCGCAGGACGATGGATATTTGTTACAGAAATGGAGCCAAGATGAACTGAACATACGTGGATATTATAAGTGAAACGTGGAGAGCTATTGCAACTCTCTGAAACTCAGTAAAAAATTGTTACGTGGGCCACCATAAACTATGGACCCCAACAACCACGTTGCAGCGGACGCCAACGGCCCACGGTTTACCGTGAGAAACACGGTACTGTCCCACACAAATTCGCACAGAAAGTGTAAACTTTCGTCACTGCAAATGAGCCTATTTTTGAAGGTATTTCTCGTGTTATTGGTGTATGGAGCTGTAGCAACTGGTGGAGTGGATGGTGAGTTACTGTTAATGTAGTAAACAGAGAAAAAGACGGTATTTTATGACGAAATTAGGTCGTGTGGCGTGATGACATTTGAGTTGAAGTTGAAGAAATGTCAAATTTTTGTCGTAAAAAGTTGGAATGTAAAGTGTGCTCGCAATCACTGTACATGACATTTTATGTTGCGGTGCTTCGTTTTGTTCAGTTTTGAGGTTGTGGTTCATTCAACTGGGTCGATATTTGGCCTCAAATTTGTCTTTTCATAAAGTAAATTATAATAAACAGAACTATCTATTAAAGAAGGAATCCAAGAGTCCAACAACAACATGTCCAAGGTCAAACTCAAATTCTGTTTTTGTGTTTCACCCAATAACCCAATTTCCAAATAGATAGAGTTGAATGAAACAGAGGAGAAAATTACAAGTCTTTAAACCTCATATTAAAATAGTGTAAAATGCCACTCTGATACACTTCAACAAGTGAAATTTCTGTCTAAATCCGTAAACGTTCGCTGTTGGCCCATTTCAAACATGACGTTTACATTTTTCTGCAAAGAATTTACAGTTCATTCTTGAATTGAAATATAGCATTGAATTTGACTTATTGGCTCGCACAAAAATTCCTCTTTGGAGTGTACCGACCTAGTTATTTTTGCTGTCCGATAACGTCATGTTTCAAATTTTATTCTGAAAAGAGGACTCCATAGGAAAATGGCACCTTGGATCGGAGACCCTCTTCAATAGAAATCAAGTGCTACACTGGCAGATAAATCAATGTGGATACCTCAGCCCAACCCCCCATTATTTGTTGTTTTAATTAAAAATACAATTCTGACATTTTCGGTTGCCATATGGGCTAGACGATGATGATTGTATTGTATGTCAAAATGTAAAACAGGCATGACAGGTACAACAAGGCTGCGATAGCCCAATAAATACATTTGCCAGTCCATGTCCTTCATTTTATAATACTGCTCTCCTTTATGCAGAGATCTATCTTTCCACTCAATAACTAAACTTCGCACATTATTAGTCTAAAAAAGTGAAACTAAAACACGACAAAGTCTGACTGGTTTATGTTTAAAGGTAGGGTAATTATAGATTGGTTTTTGTGAACGTTGCTGACTTGGCAAATTATCAATAAAAATAATAAAAGCCACATGTGAAAGTTTGTGCTGAACACAGTGTCAACTTGCTGAGAAAACAGCAAAAAAATGTTGTGGTGGTTTCGTCAAGCACGTCCGGTTTTTTGTATTTTTTATTTTAGAATTTGAAAACTCACATTTGGGAGATCGCCACTTTCTTATGTACATTTGTGTAGGCCTACCGATCAGAGTTGTTACTCACTGCCAATCAGTATTCTCCCTTCGCCCCCCCTCTTGTTCCCCCCGAAATGAGATTTAAAAAATGCATCAATTGGTTTCATACATTAAAAACATGTGCATTTTGTAGCCCCTGCTTTCCCCCAATATGAAAATGTCTGGTTACGCCACATGTAGCCAGAGGCTATTCAGCCATGCATTTTGACTAGCCTGAGTGAAGTTAGACATGACAGTATCCCATCGTCCCTGTCAAGTGTAAGTTTTTCCACCTGCCTATTCAAACAGGAATGCTGCCCCCCCCCTTGCCAATTGACCAACTCGATCATTTTTTGCCAATTTCACCACCTCCCTGTGAAAATTTGCCAATTAGGCCTAAGTGGATGCCTGTAATTGAAAATCATTGTAAATTTTTCTCTTTAGTTGTCTTACTGTGCATCACATCTCTCATTGATTCAAAACAACTTGGTATTGTACACTTTTGGTAACAGCTCAAAATCAGTGTCCACATTTTTTGTGATTAAACATATGCATGAGCAAACAAACCTGTGAAAGTTTGAGCTCAATTGGTCATTGAGGTCACGAAAAAATAGTGAAAAGAGACCTTATGTGTTTTCTGTTTTTTCAAATTATCGCGCGCGATAACTACTATTGTTTTACTCGTTTCTCAGAAACGATAGCATTTTAGGCAGAAATATTTTAAGGAACCCTTTCTACCATTAGGGCCTACTTACTTTAAAATCGTGTAAGTTATGTGTGAATCTGTGAACATTGTGTTTTTCGATCTTACCAATAGTGTACAGGGCCTTTAAGTCACCATCCAGGAAAATGAAATCACACCCTTGGTTGAAAATCAAAGAGGTGTACAGTTAAATTTTAACTGGCCTGCCAGGCTACCTGGGGAGTAAGTTTGACTACATCATACAGCACTCTCATCAGTCACCATCCAGGAAAATGAAATCACACCCTTGGTTGAAAATCAAAGAGGTGTACAGTTAAATTTTAACTGGCCTGCCAGGCTACCTGGGGAGTAAGTTTGACTACATCATACAGCACTCTCATCATATTGTGTGTTCATGTAAGGCTTATGAATTAATCAAGATCTGTTTTTCTTTACCACAAACTAGAGGATCAACTACGAATTTACTCCAAAATGTAATTAAACCAACATTGTATTAAATTATTTTCTAACATTAGTAAGATTGACACTTGTTCACAGACAAAACTAACATTGTGTACAGTACAAATTTAAAGACGGTCATTGTAGAAAATTTCCCTTGAAACATTTTTTGCCTGAAATGCGAGTCTGTAATTTGATGTTTGAAAACAGTGAACACAGTGACATTTTTGTTCACCCTATTTTCTCTTGACTCCGATGACGGATTGAGCTTAAACTTTCACAGGTTTGTTATTCCATGTATGTTGGGTCACTCACACAAAGTGCAGATACTGGGCTCGCTTTCAAAAAGAGCTAAAATATTGACCTTAACTGCAAAACACTCTTAATTGCGAAAGTGTGATGTCACATTACAAATCACAACGTTGATAAGTACTGAAAACTCATCTAAAAGATGAATCTTAATGCCTTATGAAATCGGCCCCAGGTCTTAGAAAAAAGAAATTGTCCGCAGACTTTAGACAATATATATTTAAAATACCTTTTTATTTGGTCCTCTGTCCAGGTGTATGTGAATGCAACAGTGCCGACTGCACGGCTGGATGTAACGCAGGGAGCTACTGGGACAGCAATGCTACTGCCTGCATTGAGTGCTCTGCTGGATACTAGTAAGTAATTGTATGAATAACGGCTTCTGTGTAATTCTACTAAAAGTGTTAAAAAAAACTTTCAGCAAAAAAATAAAATAATAATAATTATATGATAATTTGTTGCTTGGTGGAATTTTCTGCCTTTTGAACAGCTTTGTGAAATACAATAGGCTTTAGCACTAGCAGGCCTGGAATGTGAGGCCATGTTAGTTGTGGCCTCTGTTGCCCTGATCTTGGTCAAGGTGCTCACTCAAAACATCATGGTGAAAAAAAATCTAAATCATTCCCATCCTCAAGTAAGTACGTATAAATGCAAATAATAGCTAATGGCCTGACGATTCAACCCTAGCACTTAGCAGAGTCTTGAAAGAAAAATAGTTAATGGCCTGACGTTTCGACCCTAGCACAGTCTTGAAAGAAAAATAGTTAATGGCCAGGCGTTTCGTCAGACCATTAACTACTTTCTGCATATTTATACCATACCTGTAGGTCCTTTTGGTTGGTAAGCAGGTTGCAACAGCTAATTCTTTTTTTCTTAAGTTTACATTATGTTAAACATGCACCATAAAAAACGTCATCAAATTAGGTGGTCAGATTTTGAGAATACTAATATCAGTTCTTAAAATGTTTCACAGAATAATCATATTTTTCAGGAGAAAATGCAGTCAAGTTTGAAACAAACATGGGGCGGCTGTAGTGGGGTTAAAAAACCTTCGGAATTTCCTGGGATTCTATTTAATGGGAATTTACTCTGTGGTTTGAAAAGGGCTCATTTGATTCTAATGACATGAGCAAAAGGAACTGAATTCTAGGGGGCACTTTTCTCTGACACTTGGCACTGATGTTACAGTCGACTCTCTTTTAAGACAAGGTCGCTGGGACTGGCCAAATTACCTCTTTGTAACAGGAACAAGAGGACAGCAAAACGAAAAAACAAAACAAAAACAAAACAAAGTGGAAATGAGATTCAGAACTTAAAAATGTGCTCTATATTTTAGTACTTTATAACAGTGGGCAAACTTAGTATATAACAGGTTTGAGTCCTGTTATTTATAACAAGACAGACAGAAAAAACAACCCCAAAAACAAAGTAGAAATGAGATTCGAGACTTCAAAATGTTCTGTTTATTTAAAAGCACAACCTCTTTTATAACATTGCTCTTCTACAAACACCCTGACAAAGGAGAGTTGACTGTATTTAGTTGATGTAAAGGAAGCCCTTTGAATTTAAAATTAAAGTCTGGAATTACACAATGAGGCAATGGTCTTTGTTGCCCCTGGTCTTGGCCTCTGTGCCCCTTCATTGGTTTCCCATTAATAGATTTTTAATGGAGGTTCCCCTTTTTTCAAAAATGAAAATGGCCTTGGCCTCTCGGAGATGAAATTCCAGGCCTGAAAAACACACCTGTCTAATGTTTTTCATGAGCAAATACCTTCAAAGCTATACCTTTAATGTACATGTTGGGTACATATTCCAGGGCACATAATTTGCACCGCAGACAATTTGATAACATTCAATGGACATCCATAATTACACATTGACAGCGTTCCTCATGAAGCCGGATCTAACCGGCCTGCCATCAAAATGAGGTCTCTTCTTATCAGACATCTATTTAGTAGCCCAACCCTCACTATGTCTGTTGCCGAGCAACCAACTCAAACCAAAGTTGTGTTCAAACAGTCCCCATGGTTACCGATCAACATGCAATTGAGACGCGGCGGACCGTGACAATATCCTGGTTGGAGGGCTTTGTGTTTAAAAAAAAACCAGTGACGGAGTCCTTGTGTTGGAGAAACAAAATCACTTAAGCTCTTGTGACTGGAGCGCCTCAGTGGAACTGACAGAGCTTAATGTGGTAGGCCAACAATGCAAACGAACATGGTTCAATGAGTCCAAAGGTTTGTCCATCAGTAATACACCCATGATGGCAATTCATGTATAGTTATTTTATGCAAAGAGTCCATTGAAGTGATTATTATTCAGGCCGTTTCAGGGGATTTCCCTCCCAAAGGTTGTGTCTTTACAAATGAAATTGACAGAAAAAACACAGGATATTTGTAAAATTTGGTGAATCAGGTAGTAGTTTTAAAATAAGCAGGACAGTTCTTTTCAGAACTGAGAAGTCTTCCGAATTTCGGAAATCGACTCCGCGGTAGTAGAACAAATAGCAAGACAAGTTAACTCTAAAGAACAAAATCTACACAGCAAAGTGCACGGACGGTGTTACCGTAAACCGAATATAGGGCTACGATGATGAATCTGATTATTTTCAGTTTGAAAGCTGTCTGAATGTAATTTGTTGAAGTACCAGTCTTACACAAAAAATATTTTAATTTTTGATTTGATGAACAAAGAAAAAAAGGACTTGGATCTGCGACCTTTGGATTAACGTGCCGTCGCTCTACAAACTTGAGCTGCATGTATTTAGCATTTAATGTTAGCGGTCTCTCTCTAAAGAGTTAAAGGAACATTACAGAATTGGTTTTTGCTAACAAAACAGTTGCTGGCAGTGAAGCACTTTATGTAATCCACCATATACATAAACTGACTTTGGGCTTTATCCATTGTTTGAGTCAGGAGAAAATAGTAAAAAATTATGCACAATTTTCAGCATGTAAACACTCAAGTCCCTAATTCTGGTTGTACTGTAAAAGCTGAAATCAGCAACATTAAAAAAAGAAAAAGTTTTTATATAGTTTTCTCAATACAACTTCATTAAAGTGATATAAAAAATTTAAAAAAGGTTCTAGTATGAACTTCATTATCAGTAAGCTTTCAGACTAAAATTTAAAAACAATGAGTTGCCTGTTAGAATTAACTTGTAAAATGTAGGGGCCTAATGTGAAGACAAAACCAGGGCTTGAATTTGTGAAAAATCTACAAGAGCACGGGGCTTGTAGCACAACACTTTTACTAGACCAGATTATTTTTGAAAAGACCAGAATCAAAATGAGAAAAGACTATACAGTACAGCATTGAACTGTTTTTGTTTGAAAAATCACTAAGAGAAGATTGATCTCATTTTGTCTTTAAAGGAACATTACAGAATTGGTTTTTGCTAACAAAACAGTTGCTGGCAGTGTAAGCACTTTACATGTATGTAATCCACCATATACATAAACTGACAAACCTGTAGAAGTTTGAGATCGATCGGCCATCTGGGTCACGAGAAAATAGTGAAAAACCGATTACACATTTGCATGAAATCATATAGGTTCAACAAATGAATAAAACGCTCACTGAGCGATAAACTCCAATCGGAAAATTAGTTTTTTAATTTCTCATCAAATATGGCATTTCAGACAGAAATATTTGAAGGGATGTTTTCTACTATCATCATCATTAGACCGTGTAAGTTTTATGTAAATCTGTGATCAAAAGTATATTCTACAATTACCAATTCTGTAATGTTCCTTTAAGTTATATTGTAAGATATTTATCCAAAAGTCAACATTTAATCATCTTTTTTGTTTACATTTTAAAGGATAAGTGAGGTATTTGTATTCAATTTAAAAAGTACAAGACTGCCGGACTTGTCCAGTCGTGAGCTTACTGGCCCGACGCTAAAATATCTGGCCTATACTGTGGTGCTGTGTAAATTTCAAGCCCTGTTCACCGTGTTCTGTTTGAATGCAGAGCAGTTGGTTGCCTGCCTGTAGTGTAAATAATGCCTGGGTGTGACACGGTTGTTTGTTTCACGGAACATACTAGTAATAAGCCACTTAAAAAAAGAAATCTTAAGTCAACCTTTGGTTTACAAACCGGACACCGGAGAAACAAAATCACGTCGGTTGCACAAACTTTGCATGACTTGTTGAGTATGAATCCTAATTTGTTTACTCAGTGTGCAATACAATCTTTGTGCCTCCAAAGGCATGTTTGCATAGTATACCAGAATTTACAAAAGTGTTGGACTCCCTAGGTTAATGATTTTTTAACTGATTCTTTATGAATCTTTTAATTTTCCAAAGAATACTCATTAAATTGTGCACAAAATTAAACACACACTGTATTATAAGTTGAAAGAATAGAGATAAACTTTAGACTTAAATTTGAACTCGGACGTTTTTATGTCTGGCTGTAAAAAAGAAGCTATCGTTTACCATGTGATCTTCTCTCTCTCTCGATTAATCAGAATGGATGAACTGTCCCCGGTGTTTATGTGAAGCAATTCAAGTGTGAAAAAGATCAACCAAATTTCCCCAGGAATTACCTGGGGAAGTTTGTGCAGTGTGAAAGCGGGCTTAAGGAACAAAGTGTCAAGCTTTTAAAATCAGTCGTGTATCTTAAAACCTTTGGAACTCACCAATTAGTGATGTACAGCAATTTCCATTAATTTAGTTAATTAACAGGTGAATGAGCTCCTTTGTTTTTGTCTCCAACAGTTGTCCAGGTGGAAATAGTGGAAGGGTCCCCTGCGGAGGAGGAACGTTCAACAGCAACCCAGGAGAGAGCAACTCAACAGCATGCCAGGTAATCCCTTTCTGCTAATGTACATTTAACTTGTAAAACATAGGCTTTGTCACAATGTTTACAGCTTAGAAAAAAAGCTTGTTTGTCGTGAGGTACATGTGTAAAGGCTTTTATATATCTCACATGTTATTTACAAGTTTTCAGAAAGTGGGGTTGACGAGCTTCCATGTCTATGTTTGTTTAAAAAAATTACAAGGATCTATGTCGTGTGTGAGATATTGAATAGTAAATATTGAATGCATTTCGTTCATAAATGCATTTTTGCAGTGTATACCCACTAGGAAAAATCTGGCTTTTCCATCTCAACTTGGGCGCTTCACGTCCTGAAACTGAATAGTTCACCTTTCACCCCATGATTATATTCTGTGCTTCATTTAAGAGCCCAGTAATTTTATAAATACTTTGTCTTTAAAGGAACATTACAGAATTGGTAATTGTAAAATATACTTTTGATCACAGATTTACATAAAACGGTCTAATGATGATGATAGTAGAAAACATCCCTTCAAATACATGAAATATTTCTGTCTAAAATGCCATATTTGATGAGAAATGAATAAACTAATTTTCCGATTGGAGTTTATCGCTCAGTGAGCGTTTTATTCATTTGTTGAACCTATATGATTTCATGCAAATGTGTAATCGGTTTTTCACTATTTTCTCGTGACCCAGATGGCCGATCGATCTCAAACTTCTACAGGTTTGTCAGTTTATGTATATGGAGGATTACATAAAGTGCTTACACTGCCAGCAACTGTTTTGTTAGCAAAAACCAATTCTGTAATGTTCCTTTAACTTAAGCCCAATGCAAACTTGACTAGTGCTCAACCATTAGAATACACTTTATGGTTTGTTTCCTTCCTGCAGTCATGCTCAAAGGGGACCTACAGTGTCGGTGCGGCCGACTACTGTTCAGAGTGTCCGTCCGGTCACGCCTGCTTCGTGGAGGGCACCAGCTCGCCGACGCAGTGCGGGGTCGGTCAGTACGCCCTCAACGGTAGCTCGGTGTGTAACCAGTGCCCGCTCGGCAACTTCTGTCCCAACATATACGACCCCCCCGTCCAGTGCGACTTTGGACAGTATTCCAACGGGGAGGGGCAGACGTCCTGTACGGAGTGCGAGGCGGGTTATAAGTGCCCTGACCGGAACGCATCGGTACCCTGCCCGGCTGGTACCAAAAGTCAACTCGGAGATGGAGCGTGTACGAGCTGTGCTCTTGGGTATCGCAGGTAAGATTTAACCATCACCAGTTAGGCTTGTGTAATACACAAAAAAAAAATCACTTTTATTGCTTAAAGAAAGGGTTTGCCGCGGTATTTCTGGCAAGGGTGGCAGCAGATTGCGCCTCATCACCTGGATAAAACACTTGCAACGCACTTTATAAAAGGATCTCATTTCAAACGTAGCTCTAAACACCTGGGCCTAATTTCATGGAGCTGCGTAAGCACAAAATAATGCTTAAAATATTTCTGCTAAGCAGCAATAAGCAGGATACCAGTCATGGATGAAATGGTATTTTAGCTGGTAAGCATAATTATGTTGTGCTTAGCTAGTTTTTGTGCTTTAGCAGCTCTATGAAATTGGGCCCTGTTGTAAAAGATTTGAGATGACTGTTGGGCAAAGAAAAAACACTAATAAGATCTTTGTAAGATTATTTTCCAATCGTACAACTTTAAATCTGACCTGAACGTTGAATGTACTTGTTTTTTAGTGATGAAGGTCAAAGTGTCTGCACCATCTGTGACGCAGGATACAAGTGTCCAGACCCGGCCAGCTCGAAGGTCCCCTGCGACGAGGGCTACTTCTCGCCCGAGGGCGCCGACAACTGCACGCGCTGCGGGAACAACGAGATCAGCAACACCCCCCACACGGCTTGCGACCCTTGTCCGGCGGGGAAGAGTTGCAGCGATCCGACATTGACGCCCACTGATTGTTCCGCTGGGAATTATGCCCTGCTTGGGGACGGCGCCTGCCAGTCATGTCCTGCTGGGAGTCGCTGCCCGACGGCATCGAGTGTTGAACCCTGTCCTGCAGGTAATGAGGGTCTTGTCATTGTGTTCTTTTGAGATTTAAACGTGGGCTCCTACTGTCTGACCATTCAATATCGTCCACTGTGGTTTTCAATGATTGTATAAGCTGTGTCAGTTCGCACTATGACATCATGTGATGAATGCATAGTACACAGTCAACCCTCACACTGTTTGACTATTCAATATCGTCCACTGTGGTTTTCAATGATTGGATAAGCTGTGTCGGCCTGCATTATGATATCATGTGATGAATGCATCCACACAGTACACAGTCAACCCTCCTACTGTCTGACCGTTCAATATCGTCCACTGTGGTTTTGAATAATATACATAGACTATACCAGCCTGCATTATGATATCATGTGATAAATGCATACCCTAAACAGTACACAGTCAACCCTCCTACTATCTGACAATTCCGAATTATCCACTTTGGTTTTGCGGTATGATGTCACTTGGTGAATGCATGATACACAGTACACACATCACATGTATACAGTTCTTCGCAAAGTTGTGCCACAATTTACAACCTTGAAAGTCTAAATGGTAAAAACCCTTGGCCAACTTGCTGAAAAATGTTACCACATGTAGGAGGGTTAATCAACAAATTGTAAAAACAGCCATCCTGTGATTTCTCTGGTGATGTGGCACGATAAAAATCCACATAATATTACTACTATTATCAAATGTTGCTTCACTAGATACGTACTCGGTTGGGGGCGCTACATCCTGCACAACTTGTGTTGCCGGTTATAGCTGTACGAACACGTCAACTGCTGCCTGCCCTGGAGGATGGTACAGCCCCGAAGCTAGTAAGTATAATGTTTATTGTTTTTACTCCCCCCCCCCCAACAAAAAAAAAGAAAGGAAAGAAAGAAAAAAGAAGACAAAATAAACTTACATAAAAATTAAGAAATAAAATAGAATATAGCCGGGAAAGAAAAAAAATTACAAAATAAATATATAAAAATGCAGGCCTGGATTTTCATCTTTGAGATGGCAAGGCCATTTTTTCATTTTGCAAAGGGCACTTCCATTGGAAAACCTTAAAGTCTATGTGAAACTGTTGAAGGGGCACAAAGGTATTGTCCGAGATCACCAATTTCACCAAATCGAGAAGGCCGCGATGTAATGTGATCTAACCAATCTTTATCGTTAACAGATTCCGTCTGCTACGAGTGTGAGGCAGGGTTCTACTGCCCCATCGGATCGGGAGAGGCCATTGCATGTGCAGACGGGTACTACAGCAGCTCGGCTGCCCAGCAGAGCTGCCTGGAGTGTCCGGCTGGCTCGATGTGTTCCACTAAGTCGGTTGTTGAGAGCTGCAGTGCAGGCCACTACTCCCTGGCCAGGTCAACGGCATGCACTGATTGTCCTGCAGGTAGCTTTCTTTCTCTGTGTTGTGTGTCGTAGCTGAGGGGGGTTGAGTGCACTGAGCTCTAGTCATCAGAGTGCGGGTTCGAATCCCGGTCGGGGCTTGTTTCCTTGAGCAAGACACGCACCTGTGCATGTAAATATGTATCTGCGTAGATTGAAATGTGATTGTGACCATTTGGCTACAGGTAGTGACTGGGGCCGCATACTCCTAAGGAGTTGAGATGGTTTCTGGGACGCCTTTGGCCTGATGAATAGGGGAAGTATCAGGCGGTAAAACTAACTTAAATTCAATATGACACAATGCACACTACTTGCTGGTACCCTTCCAATTTACGCTAAGCATAGAAAAATAATGCTTACCATAAACAGTTTCCCCAGCCTCTGTGCCATTCAGTTTTACATTATTGCATCCAGTGCCTGATAAGAAAGGAAAATCATTATAAAGCAGATTAATAATTTCTGCTTAGCACCTTGAAGAAATGTGCTCGGAATTGACGGATGCAGCGCCCAGCAAGCTTGAGACAGCGTTCGCTGATATTTTCCGCCATCTTCGGCATGCCAGCGATAGAGGTCTATATTAGTTTAAAATCTAGCCACGGTTCTTTAGCTGCTTTACTATTTTTAGAAAAAACACTCGATGCTGACTTTGTCGCTGAAAATGTTTCCAATATTTGACATCATAAAAAATGGTTTCTTTTCCTCTACACCCCATGTAGGTCATTCCTGTGTCAATAATAAGAACATCGAGCCGGTACCGTGCGCGGTGGGTTGGTACAACAACGAGCCGTCCACCGAGGTTTGCCGGCAGTGCCCGGCCGGAAAGTACTGCTCTGATCCAACACAGGGTCCTGTTGACTGTGACGATGGTAAGTAAAGAGGGAGACCGCCAATACTAGGGCTAGATAGAGCGCTGGCGTTTTAAATTCCCAGGCAGGTTTCATTTCATTTAATTTATTAATTCTGGTTGTGAAGCATGGGACTCTCAGAAAGCGAACTTAATCACTATACTAGCCAAAAATCCCGTGGAGAGAAGACAATGAAGGAAGTTTCAGTTTTAGGTGTCGGAGGAAAACCCCAGAGAAATATTCCAGGGAAAACCCATGCAATCAGGCAGGGACTGAAAAACCCAATCCATGTAGTAACTGGTGTGATTTGAACCGGGGTCCCCAGAGGTGAAAGGCAAGGCAAGATACCACTACGCCAACCTGACTGCCCCAAGAGAGTCAGGCAGAAGTAATAACTCAAATCGCATTCAAGTAAATGTTTCTTTGTACACACCAAAATTGAATTATTGTTTACCCAATCAGTTTCCCTTGTGGTTTATTACTTGGTACAAAAAAAAAAAAAAAAAAACCAACCAAAACCCAAAATGTACATCTATGTTGATTTTGATTTTTTGATGAATCTTTATCATAATCAGAAGATTTGTCCTATTCCCTGACTGCAGAAGTAATTACTCAAATATAATCTCACTTTACCTAAAAGGGGCCTGACTATCTTGCCCTTTCTACCTCGGTATGGTAACATTCATTTGAAGGGGAAGAAAAACAAACAACAAAGGTCTGTCTCTACTCTCGCTTGAAACCTTTCATTTCAGGATTGTACAGTTACGCTGGCTCCACGGGCTGCACTGACTGCCCGCCAGGCTATGCCTGCACAAACCATACCTATGAAGGAAGAGTTGCTTGCACGGCAGGCTCCTATGCTATTGGCAAGGCCACTTCGTGTACGGAATGTACTACAGGCTCCTTCTGCCCAACCACTATGTAAGTATCGCTAACAATAGGATGGTGAATAGGAAACGAGAAGAAATGTTCAGTTTTCAAGATGTGGGAGGGAAACCCCAATCCACATGCAAGGCTACGGCCCGAGGTGGGATTCGAACTTCCGCAGGGGTGATAGGCAGGGAAAGAAACCACTGAGCCAACCTGATCCTTTGTATTGGTCTGTTTTTGTTTTTACAATTTTTGTTATAGATTCTTCTACCCTTGGTTAATATGACCCAAACTTTTGCAATTGGTGGCAGAACTTGTTTCCAAAAAAGTTTGTAAAAAATTGGTTGTCCTCAAACTTGCAATTTCATTTTTATAGAAAACTGAAAAATTGCAAACAGTTTTGTGTGCAAGGTAGTCTCCTCTTTTTGCATTTTTGCAGTAACAAATTTGTGCGTCTGTTTAGCGGTATTGTGAAGGGTTCGAATCCTGGCCGAGGCACCTAAGTTTCTTGCTTTCATCCTACATCAGTGGAGGGCAAATATTACCTCATTTACTACCATTTTTAACTTGTGACTTTTATGATTTTGTGTTTATGCTTAGTGACAAAACTGAGATACCCTGTGCGCCCGGTACCTACTCCTCGGCCGGAGCGACCTCCTGCCAGGTCTGCCTCGCCGGTCAAGAATGCCCACGCCAAGACGGGCTGGACATCCGTAACTGCACCCTGGGGGAGTACAGTACAGCGCAGAGTACAGCCTGCACGGCGTGCCCGTCCGGTTACGCTTGCCCACTCACCGACAGCGACTATAAAGAACCATGCACTGGGGGCTCTACTCCACGGGTATGCAGAGCGTCTGTACGGGCTGCCCAGCTGGATTGTAAGTATACTCCGTCCCTTTTTTTCGTGGTAAAGGTAGTGCGTCTGAAAAGAGCCTATACGCATGTCCCAATGCGCATGATTGGCGCGCGAAAGGACCCTGGCTGAAATCCGAGTCCAAGCGACACTGGCAACCATCATGGCGCGCTGATTTTGAAGCAATGCGTACACAACTATAAAACCTGGCATAGCTACATGTAAACTACAGCGTGGCGTCCATCTCGGCGGCTTGATTTATTATTGCAATCCATTGGACCGCCAGAGCGTTATGCTAGGCTGCATCATTGCGCCGAAGTACAGAAGCGATCCTACAAGTGAATACGCACATTGGGCATTTTGAACGTTCCAGCAGTCCATGAGTTTACTGGCCTAGCGCTAAAAATAACTGGCCTCTGGCCTGTTGTCCAGTGTTTATTTTGGACCATTGCACTTGTCTGGTCATGAGTTTACTGGCCTAGAGCTAAAAATTACTGGCCTGGACCATTGCACTTGTCCGGTCCTGAGTTTACTGGCCTAGAGCTAAAAATTACTGTCCTCAGGCCTGTTGTCCAGTGTTTATTTTGGACCATTGCACTTGTTCGGTCCTGAGTTTACTGGCCTAGAGCTAAAAATTACTGGCCTCTGGCCTGTTGTCCAGTGTTTATTTTGGACCATTGCACTTGTCCGGTCATGAGTTTACTGGCCTAGAGCTAAACATCACTGGCCTCGGGCCTGTTTTCCAGTGTTAATTTTGGACCATTGCACTTGTCCGGTCATGAGTTTACTGGCCTAGAGCTAAAAATTGATGGCCTCAGGCCTGTTGTCCAGTGTTAATTTCAGACCATTGCACTTGTCCGGTCCTGAGTTTACTGGCCTAGAGCTAAAAATCACTGGCCTCGGGCCTGTTGTCCAGTATTAATTTCGGACCATTGCTCTTGTTCAGTCCTAAGTTTACTGGCCTAGAGCTAAAAATCACTGGCCTCGGGCCTGTGGTCCAGTACTAATTTTGAGCCCTACACGCAACACCACACAGCCTTCAGGTCTGTGTTTGCAAAAACGTTCACCAATGCATTGATTTATTTTGTCGTAATTTGCAGTTTCTGTCCGAATCCCTTCTCCGATCAAATGTTGGAATGTCCGACGGGCTACTACTCCCTGGGTAACACCTCCATCTGCACTCAGTGCCCGGCCGGCTACGCGTGTACGGATAAAACGACCGAACCGAGGTACAGTATACAAATCTGCATTATCCTCACCTCAATCATTTTTATCTTGATCTTGGTTTTGATTTTGTCGGCCATTGTCGATCCACTGTGGGATGAAGGCCTCAGCATGACGTATCCAAATGTCTCTGTTTTGTGCTTGTTGGGGATTCGAACCCACACTCTGCTGGTGACAAATATGTCTTTGGGGGATCAATACTTGTTTGAATCTTATAGTCGGTGAGATTTCAGAGTGAAGCTCAAAAATATTTCTTGGCCGCTCAATAAAATATATATTTTTTAAACAAAGTTTTATCAACGCCTTTGGAATTGAAACTGTTTGTAAACTATTTTGGGTTGAACAAAGATAAATTGACTAGAGCGGGACTTGAACCTGCAACCGCCAGATTAACGTGCCGGCGCTCTACCAACTGAGCTATCTAGCTCTTTGTTGGTGGTCTCCCTGTTTTGTTAGGATCTTTGTTCGGGGGTGCCAGTCA
The DNA here is from genome assembly GCA_032158295.1 of Pycnopodia helianthoides. Taxonomy (NCBI): domain Eukaryota; kingdom Metazoa; phylum Echinodermata; class Asteroidea; order Forcipulatida; family Asteriidae; genus Pycnopodia; species Pycnopodia helianthoides. Next base: position 2,545,850 of record CM063262.1, read on the forward strand.
GAAGCCATACAACCTGTAACTGCCCTGTAGCCAGGGGTCACACCTAAGTTTACGATACAACCTGGGCAGCGGCAGCAGAGGGATCACCTTAAGGGGATGCAACTTTGTATTTCAAATATAAAGTAATAAGCCAAAAGGGAAACTGACTGGGTAAGTTTTAAGTAATTTTGGGTTGATCAAAGAAAATTGACTGGAGCGGAACTTGAACCTGCGACCTCCGGGTTAGTGTGACGGTGCTCTGCCAAATGAGCTATGTGTTTATAATTAATTGGTGTAAAAGTTACAGGTTTTTATTGTTATGTATATTTTATTGGTTCAAATCAGTGACATATGTGAATCGGGCACCTACTCGTTGGGTGCGCAGATATCATGCACAAACTGCAACCCCGGTTACTACTGCCCGTCGATCTACTCTGGACCAATCAAATGCTACAAGGGTTACTATAGCAGCCTCAATGCAGCCAACTGTACCATATGCGAGGCAGGGTACCAGTGCTCTGACCAGACAGGTGAGTGAATGCACGATTTTAATAGTTGGTTCCAATTTCACGAAGCTGTTCGGGCAGAATGTGCTTCTTGGTTATTTTCTGTGCTAAGCAGAAATTAGCAGGGAACCAGTCACAAACAATATACATCACGCAGTATTTCGCCTGGTAACCCAATTCTGCTTAGCAAGATTTTTCTGTGCTATGCAACTTTTTTGTGGTTAACAGCTTTATGGATTTGGACCCTGGTGGCAATGCAGGTTAAACTAGACTTCTCAAAGTAAAGGCAAGGTTTTGTGTAGTTTGGTGTTTTCTGAAGACCATCAGACTGCACTGATCGAAATGTTGAGTTGTTACTGACATAGTTCATGTTAGAGCTAATATCTTTTCTTTGGCAAAGATCTTGCTGCATCCTTCCAAGGTTACTCAGAATTGACTTATTTTCTCAAAAAAAGTGTTCAATAATATTTTCACAACAAAATCAAACAAGTAACCCGCTTTTTTTCCCTTGCGTTACAGTGCCCGAAGTTTGTCCTCCCGGCACCTGGTCCGGAGCAGGCTGGACCGGCTGCAAAGGCTGCGAGTCGGGCTACACCTGCGACGAGGGCTCCACCGTGCCCAACCCCTCAGCTGATGTCTGCGAGCCGGGGGGATGGTGTGACGGCAAGACACGCTACGAGTGCCCTCCGGGATCTTACAACCCAAACAACGGATCCACGTCACAGGCTACTGGCTGTATTCCATGCCCAGCAGGTCAGCAGCAATTTTTGCCTTTACAATTTTTTGTCGCTGGTCCCACAAAGTGACTTATAAGTTACTAATGCTTTCATTAGTAAATATTGTCTATTTTGGTGTAGTTATATGTACTTAAAAAAACAGGGCTGTATAATGGAAAACGAATTTCATGTGTTTTCATATGATGAACAGATAAATTGAATTGAATTGAATTGAATTGAATTACTGTGACTTTTGCAGCAAGTTTCAGTGCCTTATTCGTAATAATTATGTGATTACACTAATGAGTAAGAACGACGTATCACTAGATTTGCCCTTCTGTGATGTCATGAACTCTGACGAATGTGGTTAGGAATTAAATACTCATTTAAAATAATTGCAAGAATGAAATCATATTGGGAGTTTTGTGTGAATGAAGAAGTCAGCTTTATTTATGTCTTAAAAAATTACAATATAATATAGTACGCAGAGTCTGAAACAGCAGTTGGGGAAAAAAAAATGCAAATCCAAACACGATTTTCTCTAAACACAAATTGTTTGGCTGACGTGGACCATACAGGTTACTTAAAGGAACATTACAGAATTGGTTTTTGCTAACAAAACAGTTGTTGGCAGTGTAAGCACTTTATGTAATCCACCATATACATAAACTGACAAACCTGTAGAAGTTTGAGATCGATCGGCCATCTGGGTCACGAGAAAATAGTGAAAAACCGATTACACATTTGCATGAAATCATATAGATTCAACAAATGAATAAAACGCTCACTGAGCGATAAACTCCAATCGGAAAATTTATTTATTCATTTCTCATCAAATATGGCATTTCAGACAGAAATATTTCAAGGGATTTTTTCTACTATCATCATCATTAGACCGTGTAAGTTTTATGTAAATCTGTGATCAAAAAGTATATTTTACAAGTTTTTTTCTTACCAATTCTGTAATGTTCCTTTAACGGGACCAGTAATAAATTATGCCAGCACAATATTTTTTGGGGTAATCAGTTATCATAACTTTAAAATGTTGCCATCTGTTTTAGGATTCTACTGCCCTGGACCAGGAGACAGTGACTACGTAACAAACCTCTGCCCAACTGGTCACTATTGCCCGATTGGTACGACCTATGAGACTGCCTTCCCGTGCCCAGGTAAGAATTTTCACCCCAATTAAGTTTTCTTCACAATCCGTCTTCATTCTGTCAATTCTTCCAGTGAGTTGGCCAACCATTTGAAACCAATGAACCCAACTATTATTATTATTATTTATTCAGCCAACACATCGATACAAGACAATACAAAAATACTTCCTGATGGGCTTGGAGTAACAAAAGCAAAGTAACTACTGTGGCGCATAGACCTGCCGCCCCACATCTGGTTGTAAAACAAGTAGAGTAGATAAGATATGACAATACATGTAAAAATAAGAGAATAAATTAACTATAAATAAAAACTATGTACCGATGTTGACTAATCCATTCGTACTCATATTGTAGGTGGTACGTACAATGATCTGACCAATCAGACGTCGGAGTTCATTGCGTGTATACAGTGCCCCGCCGGCTACTACTGCCCTCAAGGGAGTTCCAATCACGATGACCAATGTCCACGAGGATTCTACTGCCTGGAAGGCCAAGCGTCCGGCGTTGACAACGCCTGTCCGCTCGGATATTTCGGGTGAGTACTGTTTTTTACTGGTCACGGTACATAAACAGTGTTTCTGACTAGAGCCATGGAGTGCTTTTTGTAGGTGTACAAAAAAATGTCAGACTTTTCTAATAAACCACAATGGAAACTGACTGGGTAGATTTTAAATAGTTTTAGGTTGAACAAAGACAAATTGACTGGAGCGGGATTAGAACCAACGACCTCCGGATTGATGTGCAGGTGCTCTACCAACTGAGCTATCTAGCTAACTTTTCTTTGATGTCAGACTTTTGTTATGTCTGGCTGGTGAAAAAAGTAGCTGTTATTTTTTCGTCAGAAATAAAGAAATCCTGCTCTTTGATCTACTTCTCTAGTGCTGAGGAAACAGTTACCAGAAGCTCCTTGCTATTAACAGTATAACTCCAGGGGTTATTTTTAACTTTGACTTCGTTTGTAAACAAGTTTTGTTTACTTTGCCGAAAAGTAAACAAGTTTTGTTTACTTTGCCGAAAAGTAAACAAGTTTTGTTTACTTTGCCGAAAAGTAAAAAAGTTTTGTAAAACGTAACCAAATTTTGTTTACTTTGCCAAAAAGTAAACAAGTTTTGTTTACTTTGACAAAAAACAAAACAAGTTCTGTTCACTTTGCCAAAAAGTAAACAAGTTTTGTTTACTTCGCCAAAAAGTCAAAAAATCTAAAGAACTCCAAGTTTCCTAGTGAGACCTAGCCAAATCGCATGGAAAGTGTCAAGTCACCCTGGGTTGAATCTCCGAGTGAAAAAACATTCCATCAGTGACCCCCCCCCCTTCAAGAATTCCCACAGGAGTTGTAAACAAATCTCTTAAGCTTGGGCTATTAGCCACTCCTGGCTGAAATCAATCATATCATTGACAGATGGCTTCCACATTGGGTGACAGGTTGGAATTTGTTGTATTAGGTCTAAAAAGCCATAGGGTCCTGTGTGTTGTGTAATGCATGTAAAAGAACCCAGTGCTTTTTTGTTTAAAAGAAGGGGGTTTGCTTTGGTGTTGTCTGGTATGATTGGCTGCAGATTGCGCCACAGCACCTTGTAAACCGTTACATGGTGCTATGTAAATAAACAGATCTTATATTTTGAATAATAGCTCCGCATACCGTGTAGAAGGAACAAATAGTGAGCCATTTTTGTTTTCTTTTCGGTTTAAAAAACAAAACATGGTCGGTAGTATCACAAGGTAATACTAAAAATGACTTGCTTACAAATAAAAAAATTAAGTATTACAAAGACAGTTAACAAATTTAAAAAACCCGGCCAGCCAGATATAAGAAATAACCCATAAATACTATGATAAAAAATTGACTATATAAGAACTGCGTATTGTTATTATTATTATTAATGCGATCATTTCAACAATACCTCCTAAAATTTTGATCCTAAGAGTTAAACCAATTTGATAAATGATATTAACCATTTTTTCTTTTTTCTCTCTGTAGGGATGGGTTAGGATTTGAGAACGCCACCCAATGTACAATCTGCCCCGTGGGCTACTTCTGTCCGCACGGTAGTGCGACCAACCCCACTACGTCCGCGACCCCATGTGATCCGGGGACGTATAATCCGGACCAAGGGGCTGGCCATCAGTACAACTGCAGGTTGTGCGACCAGGGAAGGTCCTGTCCCCTGCCGGGATTGCGTAACAGTTCGCACCCATGTGCAGAGGGTAAGTAGGAAAACAATTTAGTATTATTATTTTTTGTGGCTGTTGAGAAACACGGGCGGTCCGTGTTGGCGAAGTGGTACCTTGACTCATCTACAACCTCTGGGACCCTGGTTAGAATCCCTGGCTGTTCAGAAACACAGGCGGTCGGGTTGGTGTAGCGGTACCTTTGCTCGCCTTCCACCTCTGGGACCGCGGCACTATGTGGATTGGGTTTTCAGTCCCTGCCTGATGGCATTGGATCTTTCCTCGAATAATTTTCTGGGGTTTTCCTCCTACCTCGTAGTGAGGAGCAGTGTACTGCAACGATTTAATCGATGTTTAAAGGAACATTACAGAATTGGTTTTTGCTAACAAAACAGTTGCTGGCAGTGTAAGCACTTTATGTAATCCACCATATACATAAACTGACAAACCTGTAGAAGTTTGAGATCGATCGGCCATCTGGGTCACGAGAAAATAGTGAAAAACCGATTACACATTTGCATGAAATCATATAGATTCAACAAAATGAATAAAACGCTCACTGAGCGATAAACTCCAATCGGAAAATCAGTTTATTCATTTCTCATCAAATATGGCATTTCAGACAGAAATATTACAAGGGATGTTTTCTACTTTCATCATCATTAGACCGTGTAAGTTTGATGTAAATCTGTGATCAAAAAGTATATTTTACAAGTTTTTTTCTTACCAATTCTGTAAATGTTCCTTTAAATTTTAAATCAGGGATAAAGAATACAAATTTTGAAATTGGGCCAGTTTTCATAGGGTCTCTGTCTCTTTCCCCATTAGGCGTAGGCATTTCCCTCTGGTCTCCTCCCATAGAACCACTGGTGCCACTCTCACCACAGCCCAACTTTCCACAGCCCGTCTTTCCCTAGGTTGGCTAAAGCAAAACTAACAGTCAAAACTTTTGGAACAAGCCATCCTTAATTTCAGAGATGACATCAGTATATATTCGGTTTGCGGTAACACCATGTGTAAAAAATATCTACTTGCTGTGTAGATTTGTTCTTTAGAGAACTTGTCTTGCTATTTATTCTACTACCGCGGAGTAGGTTTTCCTCGGAATTCGGGAGACTTCTCAGATCTGAAAAGAACTGTCCTGCTTATTAACTACTACCTGGGCGGGAGGTAGGAGATCGGCCTGGACTACTACTTTAGCTTTGTGGATCGGGGGGACTTCTCGTAATTAACTGCACTGCCGCGGAGTGAGTTCTTTTGGTCTCAACGTTTCGACTAGCTTGCTCTAGTCATCGTCAAAACCCATATAGAGATGACATCCTTCTAACTTTTCTCCCCTGGCTTATTTTGTTGCTTCAATTTTTTTCAAAAATAAAACTTGGATGTATTTTTTTTGTGACAGGATATTATTGTCCGAACGGGACCATCACCAACGACCAGTACCCCTGCCCTCCTGGGACACACACCGGATCAACATCGCTGACCTCGTCGGAAGAGTGCTCCGCGTGCCCCGCCGGGAAATATTGCAGCTGGGCGACAGGTGTGTTGATTGATTGATCAAGTTTTACGCAGAAAGCAAAAGAAAACCTAACAAAATTACAGAAATGAGCAAGTTTGTGTGCTAACCTTTTGTCAATATCCTTGTAGTTGTTATCCTTTTTCCCTTTGTATATTGAGTGTCTGTACCTTTTTAGAAATATTTTTATCGGCAGATTGAACCTTTAGGTTATAGGAAAATATACATTTTCCTCCTTGGTCTAGCCTTCTCCATATCTATTTTGGATCTCTTTTGTGTGTAAATTTTTTATTGAACTTGTGGAGAGAAATAAAATAATAATAAATAAATAAATTTGCAATTTAATTTTTTTTAAATGATATTTTCCTCCACCAGGAGATACCGTCAACGGTCCCCAGCCCTGCAAGCCCGGGTACTATTGCCCTCTGCAGACACCGAGCCCTGACCGGTACCCGTGCCCCGAGGGGACCTTCTCCTCCAGCTCCAACCTCACCAAGCCGGCGGAGTGTACGGATTGTACGGCAACATACTACTGTCTCGGTACGTGAAAACACATGAACCCTATTGTGACCACCCCGATTCCCCAACTTGGGTGGCTAGTGCGTAAAGCGCTATCGTCTCACCGCTTTGGCCCTGGTTCAGTTCCCAGCTAGGGCCGTATATGACTAGAGGGTATTTCTCAGAGTCTTCCTGTTTTCCTCCCTCCGGAAAAATCAAACACTTTCTATCTCTGGTTGTGCTCCGTGGTCATATATGGGTCGATGTGGCTGGCTGCCTAAGGGTGCCCCTGCATGCCTGTGGCTCGACCAAGCTGTAGCTGTGCCTTTCGCAGTTAAGCTTCTCATCTACAAGTAAAGATGATCAGCCTCACAAGATATTATCAATTCAATTAAAATCTCACATTTATTTCCATACCCTACGAAAATTTCCAAACAATGCATAGCCAAAACATTAACTTAAAGAAGAACCATAAATGCATTTTTTACAAGGCAGTAAATTAAATAAGTATGGAGGCATCATCTAGAAGCCGAGGCTTGTGGTGAGATGCCTGATGGACAGGCAAACAGACCATAAACAGGAACAAGAACGTACAGACAGAGAGGTTGAAAAACGACAGAACTGATGAAAATAAATTATAATTATAGTGCCTCCAAATTAAACTCTTCAATTGGATTTTGATTCCACGGTGTTAAAAAAAACCCTTACCATGATTTTCTTGTTGAGTTTCACATCAAGTTTTGCTTTTTGTAAAAATGTTATCACCAGGTGGTGAACCCACCGAGAGTGGGCCCTGTCCGCCCGGTTACTACTGCCCAACAGGTACCCAGTACGCTGAGCAGTATGCCTGCCCCAACGGCACCTACAACATGGACTACAGTCAGGATGAAGTCGGCGACTGTAAGGATTGTACACAAGGTATGGAACTAGGGTTACTTTACTTTGGGTGTCTGGGTATAGGGTGGGTTGGGGTGTTACTGCTCCCCCCCCCCCACGGTACCCATGAAGGTATGTGTCATCTAATGGCACCTACGTTATGGAATACAGTCAGGATGAAGTCAGTGACTGTATGAATTGTACACAAGGTATGGAACTAGGCTTCTTTACTTTGGGTGTCCGGGTATAGGGTGGGTTGGGGTGTTACTACTTAATTGTACACAAGGTATGGAACAAGGCTACTTTACTTTGGGTGCTGGGTATAGGTTGGATTGGGGTGTTACTACTTTCCCCATGGTACGGCATAAAGGACTAAAATACATTTTAAAAAGGCTCAGTTTGACTTTACTGATGTGTTGGTTTTTACTTTATCAGGTCATTTCTGTGAGTATGGAGTCAACGAACCCGAGGCATGTCCACCAGGTACTTACATGCCTCAAGGGGTTGACGGCTCCGGTACCCTCATCGGGGCGACGGCAAAGTACCAGAGCGACTGCCTCGACTGCCCCGGTGGGTCGTGGTGCGGGTCGGCCACCTTCGACCCGAGCGACTGCGGCACGGGGATGTACTCCAAGCCGGGCCAGAGCGTCTGCGCGACGTGCGAGGCGGGTTACTACTGCGACAACGTGACGACGTCCCGCTGGGACATGCTGAACAATAAGAAGTGCCCCGCGGGGCTGTACTGCACCACGGGGCTGAACGCCGTGTCTGAGGCTGTCGACTGTAGCCAGTCTCATTACTGCCCGGAGGGTAAGTAGGAATTTTCAAGTACTGCAGCCAATTTCACAAAACTTTACACAACTGCGTGAGTCCACTTGTGCGAGATTTCTTTCTTACACAACAAATGTTGTGCAAGTGGACTTACGCAGTTGCGTAAAGTTTCGTGAAATCGGAGACTGATAACACAAGCAGTGTGTTGTTTGCTTATAATACTATGGATTATTTTCTGCAGTTCCTAGTGCATCTATTGTCGCAATCTGGGCCTAATTTTATAAAGCCTGTAAGCAGAAGTTTTCTGCTCACGGAGCGACCCTGAGCGGGGTTTCTATTCCATAAACATTGCTAACCATAAGAAATTCCCCATTGCAGCTACGCCGTTGGAAGTGAACTGTCCCGTCGGGACGTACAACCCGACGACCGGCCTGGGGGACGTGAACCAGTGTATGGCTTGCGACGCTGGCTACTACTGTCTGGAGGAAACCAACACTACAACAGGCCAATGCTTGAAGGGTTACTACTGTCCGACCAATATCACCAACCCCTACAGTAACAACCCGGCCACCATCGGCTCCTACGGGCCGCAACAGGTACCACCTTCCCCCCCCCCTGCGTTCTAATTCAGGCCTAGGATTTCATCTTTGAGAGGGCAAGGCCATTTTCATTTTGCAGAGGGCACTATCTATGGCTTGATGTCCCAAGGACAAAGTAATTATGGTAACATTTCTTGCTCAAGGACACAAGTGCCACGACCGGGACTGGAACCCAGAGTCTGCTGATCAGAAACACCAGCTGAGCTTGAGTCCGGTGTTCTTAACCGCTCGGTCACGACGTGATTTATAAAAAAGTTATTATGACAACTTTTTTGGTTTTCCCGTTTTATTTCTCAAGGTACCTTGCCCAGGTGGGACCTACATCGACACCCAAGGGGGGCGCTATCTGGAGGATTGCATCCCCTGTCCGGCTAGCTTCTACTGCCCGCTGGGTACCGGCGATCCTATAGAGTGCCCTCGTGGGTTCTACTGTCCGATGAATTCGTCTGTGGCGTTCCCATGTCCAATCGGAAGATACGGAAACTCCTCTGGTAGGTTCTTGTAAACTCAAGTCTCTCAGAGACCACAGTGGCTGCAAAAGTTGACCTACGTCCACTTGACTGAAAAAGGTCAAAGTAAAGGTCGTGTCCTGAATTGGCATTTTTTTCAATGTATCCCATGTTAAAAAACATAGTATCTACATTTCAGCCCGAAGTTTCGATAAATGTGCTTTGTTGGTCTTCAGGAAAATGGCCATGATGGAAAGTGTAATTGTCTCTTTCTTTCTTCCCAGGTCTTCCGTCTTTAGAGAGCTGCCCTCTCTGTGACCCAGGTTGGTATTGTGACGCCCCTGGTCTAACCACTCCGAGAGCGCCCTGCGATCCTGGGTTTGTCTGCTACGAGGGCGCTACATCATCGGATCCGACCGATGGGACGCTGGGCGAAGTTTGCCCCGCAGGAGGTTACTGTCCTCTAGGTGAGTGACCCTGGCCTATGGATTTTTTTTTCATTGTATTGTATTTTTTTTATAGTAACTTTCTTCACAATCAGTTTTTTGATAGAGGTGAAAATGCTTTTACTTGCAGAGCGGATAAGAACACCGGACGAAAACCTCAAAAAATTGTTGTGGTAAACCTTCAGCAATTCATCTCTTAATCTACACTCTGGCACGGTTTGCCTGGTTGGAGGAATGTACGAAGCCCAATTAACTGGGGTAGTAATAGTGTAAGGCGCTTTGATACTTGGCTAATAGTAGCTGTGTAGATGTCTACTATTATTGATGTTGTTGTTGTTGTTGTTGTTATTGTTGCTGTTATTGTTTTTGTTGACAGGATCGTACACCAGTCTGCCTTGCCCGCCAGGAACGTACAGTAACACTTCGGGTGCCATCAATCACTACGACTGCTTTGACTGCGATCCGGGATTTTACTGCAGTAACGCGAGAACCCCAAGTAAGACCAAACGATCAATTGGTTAACTGTATCTGATTATTAAAGATGCATTCACCAGTGAAGGAGATTTTAGCATTTATTAAATCTTATCCACAAATTTCCATTCGAAAATGTGACGGGAATAATTTTCAAATGCAAAAAAAATAGTTAGTGGCCCGACAGTTCCAACCCTAGCAGAGTCTTTTTCTCAAAGGCTAAATGACAAAGCAAGACATAAAACAGGTATACTGTTGTAACGGAAGTAGAACGACCTGTGACAAAAATCTGTAACAAACAAGACATAGAGGGTAGGGAACAGAGAGGATAGGGAAATAATTTTCAAGTGCATAAAAAAGTTAGTGCGCCTGACGTTTCGACCCTAGCAGAGTCTTTCTCGAAGGCTAAATGGAGATGCAACCCAACAGGTTTACTAGTGTAGCAGACGCAGAACAACCTGGGCTAACTCTATTTTTCACACTTAAATGTGAAAATAGAATTAGCTGTTGCAAACTGCTTACCAACCAAAAGGACCTGTGGTATAATCAATGCAATAATTGTCACGTGTGAGCCATGTGCGCAATAAATGGAACGTACCTGTTGTTTTGTGTCGTACTGAGCTGTAGGCCTGGAAGTCAAACACAGAAAATGTTGAGCTCATTTGTCGTCTCCATAAATGTGTAAACTACTTCGCTGGTAGTTTGTTTTTCTAGACCACGGTAAGAAATAAATTTACCTGATTATCTCTATTGAGGGTGTAGTATCCTGACACTACACACTCACACTGATAGAGCTACTTAAGTCCAGACATGTGTTTACCTCATCAACATTCCAATCATGACCCAACCTAACTAATGAATAATGCATAGAGACCACCACCATGCAGTGATTGGTACCCTTGAAACAGTAGCCCATTGATAAGTACATGTATGTGTATTAAGCAAGTGATATGTGAGACACAATAAACCAAGCAAGCATCGAAGCAACAACTCTTGTGAAACTCAAGATATTACAGAGGGGCGCTCAAGTGGCCACCTTATCATGCAGAACCAACTTCAGAGAAGTAAACATTGGAACACAAGGTCTAGAGGACAATTGTTTCCCCAAAGTTTTTATCTCATTTTTTCTTTCTTTCTGTGTCTCGTCCCACAGGTCCATCGGGTCAATGCAACCCAGGCTACTACTGCACGGGAGGAGCTCGCACCCCGAACCAAACCGTCACCCAGCCGGGCCACTACTCAGGGTGGGGCGCTACCCAGCAGACCCCCTGCCAACTGGGCACCTACATGCCGGAGGACAGGGCGGGCGAGTGCTACGTCTGCGAGCCCGGGTTCTATTGCCCCTACGAGGGCATGACCAACATGACTGTGTGCGAAGCTGGTAAGCCATTTAATGTCTTGTTCCTTGTGTGTAAAACCCACTTATGAATACTGATCATCCTTGTACGGAAAAAGGTACCAGACTATTTGGACCTTCCAGGCTCAGTTTGGCGAAAGCAGCTTGGCTCACAAAAGCAAGTTTTTTTTGCAGATTTTAACAACCAAGGTTCATATTATTATTAGTATTATTATTATTATTACACGGGACCGACGGCTTAATGTCCCGTCCCGAAGGACAAAGCAAGTAATGTAAAGTATCTTGCCGAAGGAGACAAGTGCCACGACCGGGACTGGAACCCACACTCTGCTGATCAGAAACACCAGGTGCTCTTAACCGATTGGCCAAGACAATCCATCAACTGCAATAAGTTATTGATAACCCCCTCTCCCTGACATCCCCTTACCCCCACCCCACCCCCACCTTCCAGGTCAATATTGCGGAGAAGGGGCCTACACTTTTGAACTTTGCCCTCCGGGTACCTACTCTGGGTCAGTCACCAGACGCACATCGATAACTGCACGGATTGTGAGCAGGGATACTACTGCAGTGAGAGAGGGGGTGTGACACAGACGAGCCTCTGCGATGCTGGTCATATTTGCTTCATGAATGCCCTGTTTGCCACGCCCGTCTTTAATAACGACTCGTCAGGTGGTAAGTCTGCATGGTGAACTTTGATTAAGGGAATAAAAGAGTAGGCGACGAGGTCTTAAACGGCAGGTTTAAAACCGGCAGGGTCATGGCCGTGTGATAAAGGACCGAGCCTGCAAGGTTTTAAACGGCCGGATAAGACCGAGTTCGGTCCTCTTTTATTCCCATTCATAAATGCCGATATTAATAATAATAAGCGACTTTTATATAGTGCCCTTAACCTTAAAAAGGGCAACTTTACAAAGGTTAGAATAATAGGAACAATTGAAGAAATACTGAACAATTTAAAGTAAACAGATTAAGAAATGCTTAAGAAAAAAAAAATAAAATAAAAAGAAGACATTTTTGGACTTTCCATTTTCATATGTTTCGCAAAGTCGCAAGGTCTCTCTGTGCAAACGCCAACAGCACATGTCAAATTATTATTACTACTCACTGTTGCTCTATCAGGTCAGGTGATCATTACCTGGGGTGACCAGTGCGCACAAGGTCATTTCTGCGTCCAGGGGGCCGACCTTCATGGAAGCGTGCCCCAAAGGGACATACCTCGATTTTGTTGGAGCCAAATCGGAGGACGACTGTAAACCTTGCGGAGAAGGGAGATACTGCGACACAACGGGAGCCATAGCGGAGAAAGGTATGGGTTTTTTTCTTTTGTTGTGCAATTGTTTAAACTCATCTTTCAGGAACTTCGGATAGTAAGTGGCTTTTCCATGAAGCTCGAAGTCAATGTATAGTTTTGAGAATTGCTCAAATCCTTGTGAATTTTGCTCAAACCCTTGTGAATTTTGCTCAAATCCTAGTGAAATTTTGCTAAAACCCTTGTGAATTTTGCTCAAATCCTTGTGAGTCTTTCTCAAATCCGACTTGTGAATTTTGCTCCAATCCTTGTAAATTTGCTTAAATCCAAATGAATTTGACTCCAATCCTTTTGAATTTTTCTCAAATCCTTGTCAATTTTGCTCCAATCCTTGTAAATTTTGCCTAAATCCAAATGAATTTGACTCCAATCCTTTTGAATTTTTCTCAAATCCTTGTCCATTTTGCTTATATCGTCATGAATGTCTGGTATGTTCTTCCCCTCAGGTGACTGCGATCCGGGTTACGTATGCCTCGGTGGGGCGATGCAGAAAGACCCCACGGACAACGTCACCGGTCACGTCTGCTCCAAGCGACGCTACTGCCCGGGGGGTACGGCAGACGAGTTTCAATGCGCCCAGGGTTACTACTCCGATGTTGAGGGTCTGTCCGCATGCAAGGAGTGTGAGCCCGGATTCTTCTGTGTCCCTGATGCGGACCCTGTAGCCTGCCCTCAAGGTAGTTACGAAACGAAAAAAAACGATAACCGATAAAAAAAAAACATGTTTAGTGCCCCGCCTGCTTCCTATTAGAGGCCGCCTCCTTTTTTCAAATTTTACTATTTGTGTTTTAAAGAGTTTTAGATAGAATTTAGAAGTAAAAAAAGGTTCCCCCACAAAATTTAGAAGAAAAAAAATCAGGTTTTAAAATGAAAATTCTAGAAACAATGACTGTAATACAGTTCAAAGGTTTATTTCCCAAACTTTATTTGGGTCACAACTTCAATTTTCACAAATGTCATTTAAGGCCACGTTGTTTGTTGTAACAATACAAATGTGTATAGAGGCAGATTTATTACATTTATGTGGTTCTGCTAATAGACTGTGCAAGTCTAGCGAGCATTCAAAATTCCAGGAGCAAGTTGGTTTCAACTATTTTGAATCTTGTTTCTACAAATCTTAAGTTTAGGCCAAAAAAACAAAACAAACGTTAAGCGTCCCCACCTGCTTCCTATTAGAGGCTGCCTCCTTTTTCAAATTTTACTATTTGTATTTTAAGTTTCAAGAGTTTAAGATAGAATCTAAATGAAGATTTGATTTCATAAAAAGATCTGTTCTTTGCTCGACTTGTTCTCTGTTTTTTGATACACGCGAGACTCACACGGTCTGTTGGCGCAATTTATTCGGCCCGCGACACTTCTAGGGTTTACAGTCACACTTACTACATCCTTTGTTGTTACAGGACAATATTGCATTGGTGGTACCGAATCGAACAGAGATCCCTTAGACTGTCCGACGGGAACGTTTGGAAACCGGACTCAACTGACCCTGGAATCTGAGTGTACCATATGTCCGGGAGGTAGGTACCACACCATTTGTATTTTTTGGCAATGGACTAATAGTGTCACGTTGACTGCTGAAAATGAATGAAAATACAGAAGATAAGTCAAGGAGAGTAAATGGAGTAAAATGAAGTGAAAGAAAGAGATGAAAATAGGCAAAACAAAGTTAGAAAACTCAGAAAGAAAATGAAAGAAGAGGAAAAAAATTAAAGAAAATTTAATGGATGTTAAATTTGCATAGGGTATAAAGAATATTATTTGGTTTTACCCTTACACCGATGTGTGTAAAGCACTGTATGCTCAGGGTGGGCACACACGACTTTTACACAATGAAACAAAGGTCCCCACAACGTTTTTCTTTGTTAAACTGGGTCCCCACAAGGGAATTCTGTAGAAAAGGGAACAATAGAACAACAATAAAGAAGTCCCCACAACAAAGTGTGCAAAAGAATGTACCGGTTTGTACTTTTCCCGAGTCCTGTAAAAAGCAAAATAACAGAGCTGCCAACTCTCCCTGATTCTGCAGAAAAATCCCTGAAAATAAATCAATCTTTCCGTGTTCTGATGAAAACATTTTGAAGTCTCCCTGATTATGGAAACTTTTTCCCTATTATGTTGAATGTAATTCTAAATATCTCCCTGATCGCTGTACAAATTCTCCCCGATTGCAAGATGCAGATGTTGGCAGCTCTGGCTTTATACTCGGATAGAAGTTATAAAACAAAATGAAGGAATTTTTGATTTTAGATTCAGAATTAAATGGAGTGATTAGGAAGATTGAAGTTATTATTATTATTATTATTATTATTATATTTTATTGTCCAATAAGGAAATTTGTGGTGCTCGCTTAATAGTGACAATAACATCTTTCATGGCAGTAATACTAGCACACAATAACAATAATACATATAAATGCGTCCAACATTATACAATATACATGTAACATTAACATCAATTAATAGAAAAAAAACAATAATTAATTAATTGAATTTCCTAGGGGTGTACTTTTACAAGGAACTGATGACGTTTTTTTTGGAACCTCTACTCTGCAGGTAAATACTGTGAGCAGCCTGGCTTGACCACCTACAGCGGTCTGATCGTAGCGGGGTTCTGGTCCATTACCCAAGCGACCCAGAAGGGCCCCTTCGATGATGTCACGAATCCCAACTTTGGTATATGTCCCGAGGGGTACTTCTGTCCTGAAGGATCGGACCATCCGAGTCCGTGCCCTCCCGGAACCTACAGGTGAGAGCAATGTATTTGCCCTTGACCAAAACCTTTTGAAATCTATTTGTCGAGTAATGAACCACAAGGGAAACTGACTGGGTAAATTTCAAATGGTTTGGGGTTGAACAAAGAAAAATTGACTAGAGCGGGATTTGAACCAACGACCTCCGGATTAACGTACCGGCGCTCTACCAACTGAGCTATCTAGCCCTATGTTGGCGGTCTCTCTATATTTGTGGTACATCTTCAGCAAGTCATCTCTTAATCTACTCTCTGAAAAACTCTGGCACGGGGCACTGTCGTCACGATCAGATATTAAACTCTGAACTCTCACCCAGTTTACTGCAAAAGGGCGATACTGATGACAGAGCCCTTTCAAGCTTTTTTTTTTGTGATGTGACGGTCAGCGCGCCCGCGTGTAGTAACTGGGTGAGAGTTCATGTTTCCATGTCCGCTTAGTGGATCGAGGGGGACTACACGTAATAAACTGCACTGTCGCGAGGTGAGTTCTTTTTGGTCTCGACGTTTCGACTAGCTTGCTCTAGTCATCGTCAGGAGACTGAAGAGTGTGAGACATGTTGGTCTATTCATAAGGGTTTAGAGGTTTCAGTGTAGAGTCAATTCACTGCTCCGATTGGTTCTTCTGAAAGGAGAACTGCGGTTGGATGACTCAGAGTTATTGTGTGGGTTGCCTGTCGTGTGTGAGTGCCCTGTGTAGTCATTTATTTCTCAATACTCATAACCAATATATGGCTTGTCTCCTTTAGCGACTCGACCCATCTACCGTCCGAAGACTCTTGTACGGTGTGCCTCCCGGGCAAGTACTGCCCAGTGTACCACGCTACGTCGTGGGAGAACGACTGCGATCCCGGTTGGTACTGTACCAACGGCTCCACCTCACAGAGACCAACGATAGCTGAAGAGGGTGGTGAATGCCCTGCAGGTAAAGCACATCTCCGAATGAGAATGAGACCGTATCTGAATTGGCGGCTACGGCTACGGCTACTGCTTCGACTCTTGCTAAGGGTGTTACTAAGGAAGCCTTATACTTCATTGCATGATGACGTGGCGATCTCCAGTCATAGCCATAGCTGTAGCCGCCACATCGGACAGGGCCTAACAAATAGCATTTGATGATGTCGTCAATCCAGACTGGTTAATGCCCCAAGCTTTTTTTAAGCATGTCATGGCCAAGCGGTCTAGTGCACCGGATTCAAAGTTGGTGGTTTAAGTCATCGGGGTGTGGGTTCGAATCCCGGTCATGACACTTGTTGTCCTTGAGCAAGATGCTTTGCTATAAGTTGCTTCTCTTTCACCCATGGGTGTATAAGTGGGTATCATATTCATTCCAAATTGTGTATGGGTGTTTGTCGTCTCTTACATCACTACGCCAAAAGCTTGCCCTGAATCATGTGACATAGCAACTGTCTCTGTAGTCTGAGGGAATTCAAATTTAAGCGGTACCTTGTGATTGAGTAAGTCAATGTACCAGACATTATTTAAATCAAAGTTGCACCCGGCTTATTGAGTTGTGTGTTGGTGAATCGTTCCCAAAGCATTTTTTGTTTTTCGCCGAAGACAAACGTGGCTTTTTTGTAATTTTGTTCCAAATGAATCATATTGGTTTTTTTCTTCGTTTCTAAAGGATTTTATTGTGAAGCCGGGTCTCCAGCTCCGGTGAAATGCCAAGCGGGGACGTACAGCAACGAGAGCGGTCAGTACGAGTGTCTCGAATGTCCGGCGGGTTCCTACTGTATCGAACAGACCACTGACCCTGCCGTGTGTCCGGAGGGTTACTACTGCCCCCTTAGTACCCAGACGGCGTACGCCAACGCCTGCCCGGAGGGAAAGTTTAACAACTTGACAGGGAGGTCAGCGCTCCAGGATTGTATAGAGTGTCTCCCGACGTAAGTATTTTGGAACTTTGTTTGGATTTTGTAATTGCCCCTCCAACTGAGAACTTTTTTTTTTTGAATCCTAGGCTTCAGAACTAGAATTATGAAATGAAATGAAATAGTTCTGTTTTGTGTGGGTGAATGTCTAAAGATGTTTGGTCGGCTTACTGGCAAATGTTATAGACCTCTGAGAGTTGTGCGCAGCGTGTACACGCCTGCACTTTTCCAAAGATGGCGGTCAATGACGTCATGTGCGAACCATCTGTTGAGGGTTTGAAGGGTTAATGGTTAATGGCGTGTTGTGGCCGAGCGAACAAGAACACCGGACTCAAGCTCTGGTGTTTCTAATCGGCAGAGTGTGGGTTGGAGTCCCGGTCGTGACACTTGTGTCCTCGAGCAAAAAAACTTAGCAATTATTGCTTCGTCCTTCGGATGGGACGTAAAGCCTTAGGTCCCGTGTGTTGTGTTAATGCATGTAGAAGAACCCAAGGGCACTTATCCTAAAGAGAAGGGGTTTGCCCCGGTGTTCCTGGCTTGATTGGCTGCATATTGCGCCAAAGCACCTTGTAAACCATTACACGGTGCTACGTAAAGGAAAAAGGTCTCATACCTCAAAGGTAGCTCCGCATACCCTGCAGAAAAAATACTGAACATTTTGAGATGTCCGTGGGGTGTGATAGAGGGCGACATAAGAACTACGAACTGACCAAAAACATTTTCTTTCCATCAGGTACTACTGCGGTACTCCTGGTCTGAGCTGGCCCACCGCTCTCTGCGACGCCGGCTGGTACTGCCGCAACAGCTCCAGCTTTGCCCAGCCGACCGAGGCGTACCAGGGAGGTCGCTGTGAGGTCGGGCAGTACTGCCCGAGGGGAAGCTCCCTCCCGCTGTCGTGCCTGCCGGGCATGTACTGCGGGAGCCCGCAGCTCGCCTACCCCAATGGAAGCTGCTCGGCCGGGCATTACTGCATGGGCGGGGCTTCGGTGGCCGATCCGGAGGGAAGCTCAACAGGTGAATATTTTGTCACTGACTGTTTATACAAGATACATCGGATAAGAGTTGCAGGCAGGATAAAAAAGACATTAAACTTTGTAAAAACTGCTTTGATCATGACGACACAATCCCTTTCTGTTAAAAAAGGAGAAGGCAAAGACAAAAAGTTATTAGTCAGGATGTGCTTTGGTTGCGTTTTTTAAAAAGGGGACTGTTAAAAGATTAGTAATGTCCCTCCCAGGCCACTCCCAGCCTCTGTTTCGTCACACTAGTCTGAATGAAAGAGAAACAAGATTGCCGCACCGTAAGTTCATTACTGCGTGGGTGGGGCTTCGGTGGCCGATCCAGAGGGAAGCCCAACAGGTGAATATTTTGTCACTGACGGTTCATACAAATTTTGGGATAAGAGGTTGCGGGCAGGATAAAGACAATAAACTTTGTAAAAAAAATGCTTTGATCATGACGACACAGTTCCTTTCTGTCGAAAAAGGAGAAGGCAAAGACAAAAAGTTATTAGTCAGGATGTGTTTTGGTTGCATTTTTAAAAAGAGGACTGTTAAAATACTAATAATGCCCCTCCCAGCCTCTGTTTCGTCACACTAGTCTGAATGAAAGAGAAACAAGATTGCCGCACCGTAACTTCATTTTAAGGATCTCCAAGTTCGCCTTTTTAAAAAGCGGTGTTCCTTTGATCTGATTCAGGTGATATTTGCCCGATGGGAAACTACTGTCCGGAGGGGAGTCCTTCCCCTACATCATGTCCGATCGGGACCTTCGGTAACACCACAGGAAATGAAGGTAAAGTAGAAAGTAGAGCCACAAAGCACAAACCAAGTGGAGTGTGATACTACCTTGTTTCGTGGAGAAAATTGTGTTTTTTTTCCAAGTGTGTGAGATCTTTTGACCAAACAGAGTGATGACCTTGCTTCATTGAGCCAGGCCTTTTAATATTAATAACATTGGACTCTGTCGTATCTACCTAAACTACAATAAACATATATTAATTCCTCAGTGGCCCGGCACTATATTATGATCTAATTGGGTTATATTCATCCGCATCAAACTGTATATAAAGTGTTGCATAAGAGTTGATAAAGGGTTGAGATTTATACACCACACCTGACTCAGTCCACTTCATCTGCGTCTATACAAGATACAAGAGACTCTTATATAGGGCACATATCCACAAATACTAAGATAAACACTTTTTTTTAAAACAAGTTTTGAAGTCCAACAAAATTAAATCCGTAACAAAATTTACATTCTAATTTTTGTTTTCAAGATTTAAGTTCCAGGCCAATTAAAAAACATTGTTATTGATTTTAATTCTGGAGAGTCTTTTTTTCAAGGTGGTTTAAGGGAACTGCAATTCTGTTTTTTTCACACACTTGAAAAGTCAAAGATTCGCTCCATGCCACAAGGTCATAACTCAGTTCGACCAAAAGGTCGTATGTTGCACACTTCTAAATATAGTTTGCTCCTCGCAATGAGGTCCATGCCACAAGGTCATAACTCAGTTCGACCAAAAAGTTGTATGTTGCACACTTCAAAATATACCTGAAATTTGCTCCTCGCAACGAGTTCGTTTCTGTTGATTTTAATTCTGTTTTTTTTTTTAATTCCTGGACAGCTGAATCGGACTGTTACAACTGCACCCAGGGGATGTACTGTGAGGGTCTAGCAAACAACGAACCAGACGGACCCTGCGTGTCTGGATACTACTGCCCACCAGGACAGATTGTGAAGGAGCCTTATGACTATCGCTGCCCTCAAGGTAAAGCAACCAGGGGTCGATTTCACAAAACTCTTCCTAACTTAGGACTAGTCCTAGGCAATGCTAAGAGATAGGACTAGTCCTAAGTTAGGACCAGTACTTAGGACTAGTCCCATCTCTTAGCATTGCCTAGGACTAGTCCTAAGTTAGGAAGAGTTTTGTGAAATCGACCCCAGGGCCCAATTTCATAGAGCTGCTTAAAGGAACATTACAGAATTGGGTTTTGCTAACAAAACAGTTGCTGGCAGTGTAAGCACTTTATGTAATCCACCATATACAAAAACTGACAAACCGGTAGAAGTTTGAGATCGATCGGGCCATCTGGGTCACGAGAAAATGGTGAAAAACCGATTACACATTTGCATGAAATCATATAGATTCAACAAATGAATAAAACGCTCACTGAGCGATAAACTCCAATCGGAAAATTAGTTTTTTTCATTTCTCATCAAATATGGCATTTCAGACAGAAATATTTCAAGGGATGTTTTCTACTATCATCATCATTAGACCGTGTAAGTTTTATGTAAATCTGTGATCAAAAAAATATATTTTCTTACCAATTCTGTAATGTTCCTTTAAGCAGAAAATATTGCTTAAAAATGTTCTGCTGAGCAGAAATCAGCAGGATACCAGTCACAAATTGTACATGTGACATGGTAGTTTGGCCGGTAACCTTATTCTGGTAAGCACAATCTAGTTGTGCTGAGCTACTTTTTTTTGCTTAAGCAGGTCTATGAAATTGGGCCCAGTAGATACTGTTCCCAGAAGCTCCTTGGAATCTATAACTCTAGGGGTTACTACAAGGTGGACATGCCATCAATCCAACATAACTCCCAAGGTTTAGGTCCTACACTATGAACAATTTTCGTCTTGAAAATGGAGTGAAAATCCCCTTTTCTCCTCGAAATTGTAAATTCCCCCCTTTTCACCTTGTTTTCACGGAGTTCTTTTGCCATAGCCTAAGTGTTTCACGTTGTTTTTACTGTGATGCACAGCTGAAAACGTTATTCACCAATTAAAATGTTCTATGCTTGGATGGAGAGCATTCCCTGAAATCGTGTTGAAATTCTGGAGACTCTTTTTTCAAGAGCATAGTGAAATAGAAATAATTTGTTGAATTTCCACCAACTCCTGCACTTCAACGAGACTCACGGTGGTTTCACAGCAAAGATTTTTCATAGTGCTAGTTTTAGACCTATCTTCCAGAAAGTTTGTCGGGTAGGTTAGATCTAAATCCAATCCTGGTTTCTTTCCGTGCAGGTCATTATTGCCCAGAGGGTAGCCATGAGCCGACACGCTGCAGTTCTGGCTACTACCAGGACGAGACGGCTGAAGGCTCCTGCAAAGGGTGTCCAAGCGGCTACTACTGTGACAGTACTCTCAGCCCGGTGGTCTTGTACAACAATGCCCTGTGTTTAGAAGGTAGGTTTTTTTTCATTCGTACTGTTAAGAGAGCCTTTCAAACGTCGGAACGGTAGAAACAGTTTAATGGGGGGGGGGGGGGACTATTGGGGGCCCAAGATGGCAGCAGACATACCAGGTAAAAATCCCCTGTTTACGTAGTTCTAAGCATGCGCACAATGCTGAGAACGGGGGATTTACCTGGTAAGTCTGCTGCCACCTAGCATCCCAAAAGTCCACCCCCCCCCCTGGATCGGATAAGTATTCCAGCGCGTGCTCATGGACTATTCCGTTGGACTGCCGGAACGTTCCAATACTAATGTGCATATTCATTTGGGTAGGATTGCTCCAGCGGAATGTTCTGACAGTCCAGTGGATTGCGGGCATGTGCCCACGGGAACGTTCTTTTGCGCCTAGAACGCGCCTGACTTTTAAGACACTCCCTTATGTGCCGTAACCATGGAGGTAGAGAAACAAGAGCTCAATTTCACAAAGCACAAAGATTCATCTTAAGATGAGTTGCCAGTATCACCATAGTGATTTGTAGTGTGACCTCACACTCTGCTTATCAGTTAAGATTGATTCGCACTTAAGATCAATCTTGGCTCTTGGATCGGTTTATTATTATTTTTTTTTACAAAGTGTATGTCTGATTTTTTCTTGCAGGTTATTTCTGTCCTCCCTTGACCCACTACGCCACGGAGTTCAAATGCCCCCGGGGGACGTTCGGTAATCGCACGGGTATGAACTCCAGCGATGACTGCAACCCCTGTCCCGGCGGGTATTACTGCGACGAGGAGGCACAGACGTCTTACACTAAACTCTGTTCAGCCGGGTAAGAGGTTGTCAACAAAAGCATGGTCCTTTACTGTATCGACCATAGACCACTTCGCGGAAATATTTTACAGAAAAAATTGTTTTAGTATGAACTTTATAATAAGTAAGCTCTCAGACTAAAATTAAACAATGATGTTTTTTATCCATAAAATCATAGAATCTTACATTTCATACATTCGAATATCGTCAAATAAAAATGTGTTTTTATATTTCCCTTTTACAGATACTACTGCCGCACCGGTGCCTTGACATCCACTCCCAACCAAACGTTAGACGCCAACGTCTGCCCCGCCGGCTACTACTGTATCGAGGGAACCACTGAACCGGTATCCTGCCCACCAGGAACCTTCTCAGATAACACAAAGCTGACAGGTCTAGAGGAATGCAGTAATTGTACGAAAGGTACGCGAGAAGAGACCTCAATAATTTGTATTTGTTGCCGTTTTCCTCGATGCAAGACTGACATCCTTTTAGGAGTGGCACGCTGCCTTCGGATTGGGCGCTTTGGGCTAGAAAAAGCGTTATTGAATGAATATTACTGGACAGAAATGTTTAAAGTAGAATAAAATGATTCACAAATAACCCTTGAAATTGAGTGACAGAACACGGAACGCTATTTTTTATAGAACCAAATTTTTGACTCCACAAATTGGCTATGGCTACGGCTATGGCTACAGCTACGGCTATGGCTATGGCTGGAATGACAGCGTTGAAGGGTAGGGTCTGGGCTCCGGCCATAGCCACTGACGTAGCCAATAAATTCAGACATGGCCGTGATGCTGTCAATGAGTATTCACTTCTGTATCCTGTTTCAGACCTCCGTATGTCATGTTCCCTGCATCGTATAGCAATAATGAATACAGATTCTCATCATCACAAAATGGGATCTGACTATTTGTGTCCTTTCTGCCTACCTTATTTTCTTCACATGAATTTGAATGAGAAAAAAAATGAGATAATATTATTTTTTATTTTTTTATATTTTTAGGCCGGTACTGTCCAGACTATGGAATGACCGCTCCGGCCGGAGAGTGCTTGGCTGGCTACTACTGTCCAGAGGGCTCTAGCAGTCTTGATCAGATTGAGTGTCCAGTTGGGAAATACTGCGTCAACGGAACGTTTGATCCAGCCAACTGCCCAAGAGGTACGTAAAATGGAGACTTGAAATTACGGATGTCACAAATTGTTGAGGAATTTGACTTTTAGAGACTTGCATTTACAGGGAAATTATTGAAGAATTTGACTCTTAGGAATTTGAAATAGCGGATGTCACAAATTATTGAAGAATTCGACTTTTAGGGACTTGCATGTATAGATGTCACAAATTATTGAAGAATTTGACTTTTAGGGACTTGCATTTACAGATGTCACAAATTATTAAGGAATTTGACTCTTTGAAACTTGAAATTACGGATGTCACAAACTATTGAGGATGTTTAACTCTTAGGGACTTGCTTTTACAGATGTCACAAATTAATGATAGATTTGTCTTTTGCTGCTTAGGGACTTACAACAACGATACGATGAAGGCAGCCGAGAGTGAATGTTACCCCTGCTCCGGAGGTCATTACTGCGAGACGGAAGGACTGACTGAGCCAACGGGAGAATGCGGTGTCGGTATGTAATGCTTGTATCCTAGCGGTCTAGCTCTGCCGTTCACAGTGTGTGTGGGTTCGAATCCCTGCCTGCCTGGTCAAGATACTTCTTTCCTTGAGCAAGACACCTTACCATAATTGGTTTGAACTTCGGATTGGGACGTAAAGCCATAGGTCCCGTGTAGTAGGATAGGTAGTGCACATAAAAAGATCCTGGAACGCTTTATTGTTGAAGAGTTTGCCTCAGGTTTCTGGTTCACAGCGAGAAGCCTTGTCTAAAGGGTTTCCCAGACTAACAAGCTCTGGCGATTAAGTTCCCTTTTGAGGCATCCTGGGTTTCCATTATAACCAGAAATTGATTATCATAATAGGATTCAGAAAAATAAATTTATAAAAACATGTTAAAGGTCCTGCCCATTTTGAAAATTTTTTATTTTTTTTTAAATGGCCACCTGACACATTTTTTAAGACAACCGGCCGGGCTTTTTTTCAAGATGGTTGCCAGCTTTTTTCTGTGTGTCTTTCGGTGTGCTGAAGTAGAAAAATACGATGTTATGTATTTTAGAATTGACTTTTTTCCTCAAAGATTGAAAAAATTTATCCTTAAAAAAAATGTATAAAATAAAAAATTTTAAAAAAGAGGCGGCCTCTTAAAAGGAAGCAGGCGGGGACGCTTAACATGTTTAAAAAAATATTATTTGGCCTCATTAATAACAGTACAATTGTCTTTGGTTTTCTTCGTTTAGGATATTTCTGCCCGCCGGGCACCATCGAGCAAGAGCCGGTGGCCAACGAGTGCTTCGTCGGCTACTACTGCCCGGGTGGGGTGGCCTACCCCATCCCGTGCCCCAACTACACCGAGGCCAACCAGACCAAGTCCTCCAGCTGTAACCTCTGCCCCCAGGGCTACTACTGCCCCCAGCCTGGGGTGAGGTACAACTGCCCTCGAGGGTACTACTGCCCGGCTGGCACAGGTAAAAGTCTGAATTCATCTGCAATGTTTGCTCTTGAAGGGTTGGTAGATCATTGGAAGTTAAAAAAAATATTTTCAAGGAAAACCATGAATTTTGTTTAAGGATTTTGTACACATGCATATGCGGGCTTATTTCAACTTAGTGGCAGATTTGATAAAACAAAAAAACTGAGCTGGGGAACAATTTTTTGTCACAATGGAAAGTTTTGAGATGAAAACATCTCTCGGTGTGAATGATTCTGGTTTCAATTTTTAAATGTAATAAATGTGAAAAAATCAGATTAATACTTCTCGGGTCTTTTTTCATTACTAATCATTTATTGAACCTTTTCAAACAAACTATTTATCTATCGTTGACATTATATTGTCATCAATTGAAAGCTGGGAGAGGACAGATTTAGAACGACTGCACCAAATCAATAGTAACACTGTCTCACAATTGTCCTGGTTTTGGGGCATTTCTCATGTTTTTTAATGTTGGTTTTTACTTGACACTAATGTGTGTTAAGTGCTGTACTGTCAGTGGCTTCTGAGTCGTTTTGGAAAAAATCTGCGTGCTACTTTAGGTGGGATTTGAACCCACAACCCCGCATTCTAGAGCGGATGTTCTAAACTGCTAGATCACCAGAGCGTGCCCCATGGTGAGAGCCAACAATAAGTCTAATTTTTTGTCGATTTTATTTGAAGGTGTTGACTGGGAAGCCTGCCCTCGTGGGACCTACAGCGACCAGGAGAGTCTGTACTCCCGCGACCAGTGCAAGCCGTGCACAGCGGGCTACTACTGCGACAGCGAACACCTCAGCACGGAAACCGACCAGTGCGCGGCGGGGTACTACTGCGTGTTCGGTGTGGACCGGCCGGAGCCCGACGGCGACAACTCGACGTCGTGCTCATACTACGACGGGCGACAGACCGGATTCGGAGGGAAGTGTCCCCTTGGGCATTTCTGCGTGGAGGGGACCATCTACCCTGAGCCCTGCTTGGCTGGGACGTATGCCCCGGATGAAGGCATGGACGAATGCTTAGCATGTGAACCAGGTACGGTCAAGATTTATTTGCAAGCAGTCTTTGTCTGTAACAGTATAAAACCCCAGCTATAAAATGACGGCATGCATGACCGGCCTTGAAGCAGATATGGGATGGCATGGGTGGCGTAGTGCGTAAAGCGCTCGCCTCTTATCACTGCGGCCCTGGTTCAAATCCTGGCTAAGGCCATACGTGAGTAGAGTTGTGCGTTGGTTCTCTCCTATGCCGTGAGTGTTTTTCTCCGGGCTCTCCAGTTTTCTTCCCTCCGGAAAAAGCAAAACACTTTCAATCTCTTGCTGTGATCCGTGTTCATATATGGGTTGATGTGGCTGGCTGCAAAAGATGCCCCTTGCACTTGCAGCTTGAACACTTTGTAGCTGCCTCCTTCGCAATTCAGCTTCACAGCTGCAAGTAAGCCTCCCAAGTTATTATTACACGTGCAACCCGATAATTACACACACAATATTTTTCAAACATTGTGACAGAAAACGGTGTCCTAAAACACATCCAAACACTTTCAATCTCTTGCTGTGATCCGTGTTCATATATGGGTTGATGTGGCTGGCTGCCAAAGATGCCCCTTTGCATGCCTACAGCTTGAACACTTTGTAGCCGCCTCCTTCGCAATTCAGCTTCAAAGCTGCAAGTAAGGATGATAAGCCTCCCAAGTTATTATTATTACAGGTGCAACCCGATAATTACACACACAATATTTTCTTGCTCCTTTTTCAAACATTGTGACAGAAAACGGTGTCCTAAAACATACCCAGACATCTGCTCTAGCTTATTATTCTGTGATCTAATTTCAGGCTACTACTGTCCGCAAGGGTCATCAGCGTATGCCGACAAGCCGTGCCCGTCCGGTCACTACTGCCCGGAGAGGACCGAGTCGGACACTCAGTACCCCTGTCCGATCGGAACCTTCAACGACCTGACCAAGAGCATCAACGATAGTGACTGTGTCAACTGTACAGGTAAAGATCTCAAGTCCGTTCAAGTGGATAGTATTGCTTAGCGTTTATGCTTAGCTGAAAAAGGCAGGGGGCCAGTCAGGAGTGATGTTCATTTATTGGTGTTTTGCCCGGTAACCCATTGCTGCTTTTTGTTACCCTGATTAATTTCGTTCTCGGCAACTTTTTAAGATGTTGCCCCAAACCACAGTGGATGATATTGAATGGTCAGATAGTAGAAGGGTTGACTGTGTACTGTGTAGATGCATTCACCGCATGATATCATACAGCATTCCACATACCTGTAGGAAAAAAAACAGTGAGTGCTTTAGGATGCCCAACAGGTGTGAGAAAGATTACAGGATTGCTATTGGCCCAATGACCAGGGCACAATGTAAAGCTCATAGATATGTTACTGTAAAATGCACTATATAAGAACTAGTTGATTATTTAATGATGTAATTTTGATTTTGGATTAATGACAGGTGGATCATACTGCGCCAGCAGCGGCCTCCCCAACCCCACGGACATCTGCCAAGGGGGTTTCTACTGCAGCGGGGGCGCCTCCAGGGCAACCCCCTCTGGGGACGGCGGCGACATGTGCATGGCCGGCTACTACTGCCCGGCGGGGGCGTCCTACGCCATGCCCTGTCCGGGCGGAGAGAACTGCGCTGGGGAGGGCCTGAACCAGACGTCGGGGATTTGCGATGCCGGGTTTTATTGCACGCTGAAGGCTGTGGTGCCCAACCCAGAGGATGGGGTGACTGGTGAGTGTTAAAAGAAAGTTGCCCCCCTTCAATTTTTTTCCCTGTTTTCTTGTGCTTTGTCTGTCACTTTCTCAGGGCCTTAGAAAATTATTACCCCTTGTCGTCAAGCAATTTTGTTAAAATTCCTGGGACGTCGCGAGACGCCCTATGTGGATTCTCTATCATGAGGGAACAGTTTTTCCTCACGAACTAACTTTTATTCCCCCCCCTTTGCCCAGGTAACTTCTGCCCCAAGGGTGCCTACTGCCCTCCGCAGAGTGCCTCCGAGCAGCTCTGCAACCCGGGCTACTACCTCAACAGCACCCACAACAACCACAGCTCGGCCTGCTTGCTGTGCGACGCTGGCTATTACTGTTCCGGGGAGGGTAACGCCGAACCGACCAGTGTGTGCTCTGCTGGGTACTACTGTCCCCCGGGACAGGAAGAGCCAACTCCTGATGCTTACAATTGCACGCAAGGTGTGTATTTATAACTTCAACTCTATATTCTTGTTTTACAAGTCATATAATTACATGAAAAACAGAATGTCAAGTTGTTATAGTTTTTTTCAAAAAATAAATAGTGGCCTGACGTTTCGACCCTAGCAGAGTCTTTCTCGAAGGCTAAATGACAACACAACGCACATAAATAGGTATACTAGTGGTAAGCAGTTTGCAACAGCTAATTCAATTTTCCATTTTAATTTTTTATGTATATTTTTGTGTTGATTTTTTTTCTATACAATAGGTCAAAGAAAATAATTCAAAATAAAGAATTAATTTCCAGTAGAAAAATAAAAATGGAAAACAAAATCTCAAATTGGGGTGGTTGGACGGGTCAAAAATATTTTTGAAATAAAAAAAATGTAAATTTGGAAGCATTTATAATTCTGAATGGCCCCCTCAGCAATGATGAATTTCTCGTTCTTTGTCGTCAGGTCACTTCTGTCCGGCCGCTTCCATCGAGCCACTCCGCTGCGAGTCTGGTACCTACCAAGACGAGATCGGTCAGTCAGGATGCAAAGATTGTCCAGAGAGCTACTACTGCGATAACACCATTGAACCAGTGGTACTATACCAAAACTCGTACTGCCCTACAGGTATGCCCCTTCAGTAGAACAACTTGATGTAAATCAGTCTTGAACATTTCTCAGATAATTTTTTTTTGAAAGGTATTATACAGGACTGGAAGAGCTTAGTTACAGACAGTGTTCATGTTTTGTGGTATCAACCGTACATAAAAAAACTGACCTGTGAAAATTTGGGCTGAATCCGTTGTATGAGTCAGATGAAAATAGTGAAACACCATGCACAATTTTTCAGCATGTAAACACATTTTCTTTAATTTTGGTTTCAACAACCCAAATCAGCTGATAGCGTTTTTTAAAGGTTTTCAGATGAACACAACGGTATTACTACGCTTTCTCTCTTTTGCGCTTTTTTGAAGGTTTCTACTGCCCTCCCAAGACGAAGTACGCAACTGAGTTTGCCTGCCCCAATGGTACCTTTGGTAACTTGACTCACCGTAACGACGTAGGGGATTGCGAGCCGTGCAGAGCGGGACAGTACTGCGAGACAGAAGGCCTGTCTGAACCTACTGGAGATTGCTACGCAGGTAAAAGGATAATCTGGTTTATTTCTCGGATCAGGGTTCGATTTCACAAAGCACTGAGATTCATCCTAAAGATGAGTTGTCAATATTGCCGTAGTGAGTTGTATTGTGGCATTACACTTTGGAAAGGCATGTGATTTGCCTGATTTGCCTGGTGTTTGTTTTTACTCGGCCTAAAAAGTCTGCTCTTAATAATCTGGTTCATTTCTCGGATCAGGGTCCGATTTCACAAAGCACTGAGATTCATCTTAAAGATGAGTTGTCATTATTGCCGTAGTGAGTTGTGTTGTGGCGTTACACTTTGGAAAGGCATGTGATTAGCCTGATTTGCCCGGTGTTTGTTTTTACTCGGCCTAAAAAGTTCGCTTTTTTAAATCTGGTTTATTTCTCGGATTAGGGTCCGATTTCACAAAGCGCTGAGATTCATCTGAAAGATGAGTTGTTAATATTGCCTTATTGAATTGTATTGTGGCGTTACACTTTGGAAAGGCATGTGATTTGCCTGATTTGCCTAGTGTTTGTTTTTTTAACTTGGCCCAAAAAGTCCGCTTATATCGTTTTGTCTCTCCCCAAGTAGTAGTTAATAAGCAGGACAGTTCTTTTTTAGAACTGAGAAGTCTCCCAAACTCCAAAAATCTGCTCCGCGGTAGTAGAATAAATAGCAAGACAAGTTCTCTAAAGAACAAAATCTACACAGCAAAGAAGATATACACATGGTGTTACCGCAAACCGAATATACATTGAAACCTCACCATACAATGCCTCAAAAACCATATCTGCCTGATTTGCTTGGTGTTTGTTTTTTTTGTTACTCGGCCTAAAAAAGTCCGCTCGAATCGTTTTGTCTCTCCACAGGTTACTTCTGCACCAGCGGATCCAACACCCCAACGCCGACCATCGGCAGCGACGCCGACGAGTGCCCGGCCGGGTTCTACTGCGGGAACGGGACGGCCACCCCGCAGGCGTGTCCACCGGGGACCTACAACCCCTACATCAGGAGGGAGTCACTGGGCGACTGCGATAGCTGTGACGCTAAACGCTACTGCCCCGACTACAACATGACCGCTGTCGGAGAGCTCTGTAGCCCCGGTAGGTCCTCTCATTGACCTTTTCAAAAATGTGTACGTTGAGAACAAATGAACCAACTCTTCTCAGAACCACCATCTCTTTTAAAAAAAATATTATTTATATGCAGTTCTTATAAAGTCTTATTTCAAGCCCAGCAAGAATTTTAAAACGCGCATCATTTTTACGCTATGTTTGAATTATGAGACCTATTTATCTAGCACGTACTTTGCAAGGAGTTACAAGGTGCTGGAGGGCATTCAGCAACCACTGCCAGAAAACAACT
Organism: Pycnopodia helianthoides; assembly: GCA_032158295.1. Classification (NCBI taxonomy): domain Eukaryota; kingdom Metazoa; phylum Echinodermata; class Asteroidea; order Forcipulatida; family Asteriidae; genus Pycnopodia; species Pycnopodia helianthoides. Next base: position 2,576,557 of record CM063262.1, read on the forward strand.
ATGTTTTGACATGTTTGTTTTTCTTTCGATGATGCTTTGACTCTCGTAGGATATTACTGTGCGTCGGGCGCCGATAACGCCGAGTACCAGGAGTGCCCAGAGGGTCGATACTGCGAGCAGGGTACCGACGTACCACAGCCATGCCCGCCGGGGACGTGGTCCGACGTCAAGAAGTTAACGTCTGAGAGTGAATGCTACAACTGCACTGGTGAGTTTAACAGTGATCATACTCCTGACTAAAAAATGACCCAACTTCAGTCAGTTCTTTCGAGAGAGGGCATTTGTTCAATCCAGTTTAAAAAACAAAACAAAAAACCTCTTTAAGGTAAATTAAATCATTGGTTCTTTTTGGGGGTGGGGGGGGGGTTGTAAAGTTTAACTCCCATCTTCAAGTTTTCAATAAACACACCAAGTAAACAAGCTGAACAAAAATTCAGTGGTTTTGTCAAAAGAAATATTTCTTTACTTTTGATAATTACCATTCTCGAACTTTGTCTTTGTACTTCCGGAAATATTTCTTTACTTTTGATAATTACCATTCTCGAACTTTGTCTTTGTACTTCCGCAGCTGGATTTTACTGTCCGCTGAGCGGCATGACCGCGGTCACCGAGGAATGCTGGGGTGGTTTCTACTGCCCCGGCGGTGACAGCGCCCCCAACCCCGTCGGCTACCGGTGCCCCGCCGGCGTACACTGTCCCAACGGTAGCGGAATCTACAGGGAGTGTGCACCGGGGACGTTTACGGACTACGTCGGAGCGTCGGAGTGCGGCGTCTGCCCCGAGGGGTCGTACTGTCTACCGGTGACCCCCGAGAACGCATCGTTGGCGTATCAACCGTGCCCCGCTGGGTACTACTGCCCATACGGTAAGACCTTTCTTCCACTGCTTCAACTTCTCCTGAAGACGAGCAGAGTACACTGTTCGAAACGTCCGGACGACACCGGCTCTTTTCAGAGCCAACACTCTCACAAAAGAGATTAACACATGGTTGTACCCGCAAGTTTACTATTTATTTATTTATAGCTCCTTCCTATTTTTCTACACCATGCAAAGCTTCAAACAATACTTGCTTCAACTTTTGTTTGAAGAACTTTGCACAATAGATAGTTATTGGCCTGACGTTTCGATCATAACAGAGTCTTTCTCGAAGGCTAAATGAACACAGCACACATGAACAGGTTTACTGATGTAACAGAAGCAGTCTAGTGGGAAGATATGAAAAGCAGAATTCCCTGCTTCCGTAAGCGCCAACTCTTTGCTTACGAGAAATTGCTATGAAATTTTGCCCTGATCAGCTCCATTGGGAATATACAGCCTGTGCTGCTGAGTATGTAGCACACCAGGCTAAATCAATCACACAAAACCATCTCTGCCCTCACAGATACCCAATTACTACTGGGTGAAGAGAAGCACTTTTTGTGAAGTTTCTTTTTCAAGGGCGCAAGTGTCACGATTGGGATTCGAACCAACACCCTGATGACTTCGGCCTCTAGAAAAACTTCACACCATGCCACGGTGGTATTTATTAACATGGAATCCTCGTTCTCTTTTTTTTTTACAGGAACCGGGGCGGATTGGCAGCCGTGCCCGGCTGGTACCTACAGCCCGGTGGAAGGGCTGACCAACATAACAGAATGCCGAGCTTGTGATGGAGGCCAGTACTGTACGGGGCCTCACGAGATCGCTCCGTCTGGTGACTGCTGGCCAGGTATACAAATATTCATGATAATACAGAGCAGTGTATATGGCGCTCTAGCTAACCAGAGAAAGTATCACAGCGCTTTAACTTAAAATTAAACAACAAGCAAAAGGAGGAATATAAGCAGAATAAGCAAATCACACAAATTAGACATGTGAGTTTTTAGGGATGTTTTGAAAGCTGCTAGTGAGTTACATTGGCGGATACTGTAGGATACAACGGTTGTGAGAACAAAATTGAGATACAATGCTTTTACACTGACAATATATTTCTCAGGAGGATTGGCACTGGTGTAAACGTTATATTTTGGATGAGCATCTAGATTGATTTATCATTTATGACAACTATCAAAACCTGTTCATAGTCTTTAAACAATGAGTCCTTTTTGTTGTTCAACCCGCAAGGTTATTACTGTACATCCGGTGTGGATCGTCCAGACCCGGGAGCAAGCAGCGATGCGATCAACTGCTCCTGCCCAGAGCAAACTGTCTTCACTGGTGAGTCTGGCCTACTCATAAGATGCACCAGGAGGGGCTCAACAATTTAAAAATGCTCCTGATAATTACGAATAAAACAAAAACAGTTTGAAAAACTAACATTGCCCTCTTAATTTTAATGGTTTGAAAATACTGACTTGCGATTACGAAACAGTGAACAAATAAGACGGAAGTACTTTGAATTTTCAGCGGAATTTTTCAGTTGATCTACACTCTGCTTGTTTCACCTTCGTGTGTCATAGAACAAATCACAGCCTGCAACATCCGAGTCCAGCTTTCTCCTGAAGACGATCAGAGCATACTGATCGAAACTACGGGTTGTTACACCACCTGTACCATGCCGATATGTGGCAGAGTGGTGTGTCCCCCCCCCCTCTCCCAAATGTTCCCACACACTCTTTTCCTCTTGTACAGAAGTACCCCCTAAAATCCTCTAAAGAATTCCTGAGATTCCCAGAACACAATGAAGACACAATAGGAGGGGGGGGGGGTACACCATGCCACATATCGAGCACCAAATGAAGGCACTGGTTCTTTTCAGAACCACCACAACTCATGAGAGAGATTTATGTACATGGTGTAATCGCAGAGGACCTTTCTATGAATTGATCCAACTGCAGATGTCACTGGTCTGTAATTTGTTGCAAGATCAATGGTCGTTCGAGAGGACTACTGCTGTTAGAAAATGGGCAGAGAGGGAGGCTTGCAGGCTCAACAGAAATATTTCAGATTTTTTGGATGCCTCAATTCTATCCCATGTATTATTAAACAGCTTGTTGATAAACTGTTTTGCGTTTTTTTCCCTTTCTTTCCAGGCGAGGGCGGCATATGCCCCGTGGCCCACTTCTGCCCGGTCAATAGCAGCCTCCCGACGGCCTGCGCTCCGGGCACCTACAACAACCTGACCGGTCAGTCAGAATGCTTCACCTGCGTTGAGGGATACTACTGCCTGGCACAGACTACGCATTACATTGACTTTGACTGCCCCGTAGGTAAGTAGGAATTAAATACCAGACGTAGTTCAAGAGGATTTTTCGTTTCTGAGCCAAAGCCAAAAGACACAGCCTTGGACTCGTATTTGCTCATTTCTGCTTAGCAGACAATTGTTAAGCAATATTTTCTGCTTAAGCAGCTCTATGAAATTGGGTTCTAACAGGGTAGGGCCTACCAGTAGCAGGAATGTGAGCGATGTGATATCTTGGCTGGTAAACTGTTGCCGCTTAGCAAGCCTCTGTGTGCACTTACCAGGGCCCAATTTCATAGAGCTGCTTAAGCAGAAAATATTGCTTAACAATTGTCCACTAAGCAGAAATGAGCAGGATACCAGTCACAAATTGTACTTGTGACAGGGTAGTTTGGCTGGTAACCTTATTCTGCTAAGCATAATTTTGTCGCGCTTAGCTACTTTTTGTGATTAAGCAGCTCTATGAAATTGGGCCCAGTTCAATGAATTAGATCTTTTGTTCCTCTTTTGTCCTCCCAGGTCACTTCTGCCCGAATGGAACCGTGGACCCGATTGAGAATCCCTGCCCGCCGGGGACGTACAACCCGGACTTGAACGCAAAGGACATGGACGCGTGTCTGTCGTGCCCGATGGGGAAATACTGCGATGGATCGGGGAATGCGAACTACACTGAGGAGTGTGACGAGGGTTGGTACTGCTCGGGTGGCGCCTCTAACCAAACGTCGACGTCTCACGGCGGACGATGTGAACCTGGATATTACTGCCCACGAGGTAAAACTTAAATCCTGCTTAAAAAGTTTGGCAAACTCCAACTATACTCTTTTAAAGCCGTGAAGCAGGGAGTAATGCTTATCAAATTTATTTGCTTGTTAAAAGTATAAGGGCGCCAGTCACAAGCAGTGTATTTTTCAAAGCGTTTTGGTTGGTACCCAATTTGGTTTTCAAGTTTGAATGTTCTTTATTCTGAAGTATATTTTCCTAACAGGAGAACTCCAAGGTTCCAAAAACAAAGTTCCTTATTGTATAAAATAAAAACATTGTCAAATCAAGTTTACCTGCTCTCTCTTTCAGGATCTGGAGCCCCGTTTCCTTGCCCCGGTGGCCGGTACTGCCAGACACCAGGCCTAGCCCTCCCGACTGCCGATTGCGACGCCGGCTACTACTGCATCGGTTCCTCGACGACCGGTACCCCGGACGACGGAGTGGAAGGCGACGAATGCCCCCCGGGATTCTACTGCGAGGCCGGGTCGATGTGGCCGGATCCCTGCCCGCCAGGGACCTTCAGCCCCTACTCTAAGAACGTCAATGTTTCGGACTGCTTGGACTGTTTGGATGGCGATTACTGTGGGGAGTACAATCTAACGGAGACGAACGGTAAGTCATGATTGCTTTAGATAATTTGGGAGGGAGGTCATTCATCCTTTACTCGCAGCTGAGAAGCTGATTTGCGAAGGACGCGGCAACAATGTTGCAGGCATGTAAAGGCACCTTTTGACAGCCAGCCACGTTAACCCATTTCTGACCACAGAGCACAATCAGAGATTGAAAGTATTTGATTTTTCCAATGGGAGGAAAACCGGAGGGCCCGGAGAAAAAACCCTTGTGGCACAGCAGAAAACCAATGTACAATTCTACTCACATAGGGCCCTAGCCGGGAATCGAACCCGGGCCACAGTGGTGGGAGGCGAGCGCTTTGTGCACTACGCCACCCTAGATGGGTGGCGCCAAAACAAGACAATCTTGGGTAGGGGATTGGACTGACAGTAAGTAAGAATTAAATATCAGACGTACTTTAAGAGGTTTTGTCATTTCTTGGTCGAAGCCGAAGACACAGCCATTGTTGTCAAAAAAATATTCAAGAACATGTAATACTTTGAGTGGCTTTTACCTTTCTGTTTCTGTAGGGAACTGCACCCAGGGTTACTACTGCCCTCGTGGTCAGTCTGACCCCCAGGCCTTCCCATGTCTGATTGGTCACTATTGTCCAAGCGGAATTCATGACCCCATCCTGTGTCCGAGCGGCACATACCAGGACGAACCGGCCAGATGGTACTGCAAGGAATGCCCCGCTACGTACTACTGTGATAAGTAAGTATCCACCTCACACGTATCACTGTTGCTTGTTTTGATTACCCTCGAGTGATAGTAAGTATCACCTCACACGTATCATGTTGCTTGTTTTGATTACCTGAGTGTCTAAGGCTGGAGATCTCCTGAGACCTCCACTATCCTCCACTCTATGGTCACTCAACACCAACATGTTTGGACTTGGATGAGATTGGTATGCCTGGCCCAGTGTTAAGCAATTGTTACTTGGGCCTACAGTCCTCAATCCTCCACTCTCAGACAACTTCCTGAATAGGATTTGGGGAGGGTTAGAGTTCCTAACTCCATATATGAAACACTAACCAATCTTCATTGGTTCCACTTAAATGTGACCCCTTACATGTAAGTCAATTAAATTTTGTACAGGTTGGTTATTTGGTGTGTCATTGAAAACTAGAAGATGCGAAATAATTCACTATTAAAAAAAACAAACAAAAAACAAAAAAAACAACCCCAAAACCAACACTGATGTAAATTCCTTTGAATTGTTTAACGCCAAATGAATATGTTCTGTATCTGCTAGTACCTATGGTGTAGTTGTCGTCAACGACACGGTGACATGTCCGAGGGGCTTCTACTGCGAGGCGGGTACCAAGCTAGCCCAGCAGTCGGGTTGTCCACGAGGGACGTTCGGCAACGACACTGGCTTTGATAACGTCACTGACTGCATTCCCTGCTCAGGTATGTGTGCTATGCTCAAGATTAGAGTACTTAGCTCTCGCGCTGGAATACTTATCGATCCAAGGTGCTGTGGAGCAATATGCTGCCGATCAAAACCAGGAACCTGAAGACGAGCAGAGTATACTGTTCGAAACGTCGAGACCACACCGGCTCTTTTCAGAGCCAACACTCTCACAAAAGAGATTTACACTGGTTGTACCCGCAAGTTTACTATTATTTATTTATAGTTCCTTCCTGCAAACCAGGAACACCGGGCAAACCCATTCTCTTAGCGATAAGTGCACTGGGTTCTTTTATGTGCTTTACACAACACACGGGACTTACGGCTTTTACGTCAACGGCAGAAGTGTAGCTAGTTTCAAAACTGAGTGGGTTTAATTTTCTGATCGATAATTATGAAAAATTCAGAATTGTAAAAATATCACAATTACATTTAAATGATAAACAAAAACATCATAAACAGGTTTAAATAGCATTCCTGTTAACAATTTGTTTTGCTCAAGTAGCTGTTTAAGGAAAGAAAAAAAGTTGTTGCTTCCAAGACTAGGTGATAAAATTGAATTATTTTTTTCCACATTTTGACAGGTGGGTACTACTGCGAGGAGGCAGGGAAGACGGAGCCCACAGCTCTCTGTGATGCTGGTTTCTTCTGCAAGCAGTATGCAGAGACGGCAACACCAAACCAAGGAGCTGACCAGGCGGACGTCTGCCCACAAGGTATAAACGACATCAGTTGTAGAACTACTCAACCTGACTGCCAAACGAAATGTCAGAAATATTTGTTGAGGAAAAAAAAAATTCAAATTTTATTCAGATCTTTACAACCATTCCCATCTGAAGGACAAAACAATTATGGTAAAGTATCTTGCTTAAGGACACAAGTGTCAAGACCGGGACTCAAACCCACACTCTGCTGATCAGAAACACCGTAGCTTGAGTCCAATGCTCTTTAACAGCTCGGCGACGAAAACGCCACAAACCATTCACAGTAGTATTTCTCTTTCCTGTCGACAGGTTCCTATTGTACTGAGGGTACGGCTGAGCCTTATCCTTGCCCGCCGGGTACCTACGGTGCGTCAGGGGGTCTTCACAACGTGTCCAGCTGTACTCCGTGTCTGGCCGGTTTCTACTGCGAGAGCCAAGGGCTCCTTGATGTCGAAGGTGATTTTCTATCGAAATATTTCAATTTCAGCTTGATCCATCGACAGGGGAAAGCACCCAATCCTGTTTAAAAAGTCGAGCACGTTCTAAATGCAAAAGAACGCCCACAGTTCATTGGATCGCCCGCAACGCTTCATTGTGCCGATTGCGGGAGCAATCCTTCTCAAGTGAATTATGCGCATTAGTATTTTATACGTTTCAATAGAATGTGTAGCTATAGTAGTCATCTGAGATGCCACCTCGTTCTGTTTTTTTTAAAGTGTTTATGTTTGGTTTCCCCTTCAGGACCTTGCCAAGAGGGGTACTACTGCCCCCTCGGGTCTAGTTCCCGGACTCAGGTGATCTGCACTGTGGGCAACTACTGTCCTACTACGTCCGACGTTCCCACAGCGTGCCCTGAAGGTACTTTCAACCCCTACGAAGGGCGCATGAACGAGAGTCAATGCACGCCGTGTACGGAGGGAAGTTACTGTCAAACCCAGGGTGAGTTTGAGTCTAGGCCCTCGTTTGTTGAATATCGACCAGTCCCTGTGACTTGGGCATTTTTTTGTTTTCTTCGTCCGTTTACCTGTCAGTATTGTTTGGAATGCAGACAGGTTTTGGTATGGTGTTTTTTCTCGCTGCATGCACAGGGGCTCACACATAAAAATGTTAACAGAATTAGATAGCTGGTATGCGTGTTTAACCCTTATTATGCAATGGCCATCTGGGACACCAACCAAAAGGTCAAAAGGTAATCTCTGAGGTGGAGATTGGTTTCTTCATGTTTGGAAGGTCAGTATCTAGCTAGCGCATTTCACAAACCCGGAACTGATGAGGTCAGTTGCTCTGGCTGTAGTATTTTGCACACAATCCTTAAAACTTAACCTTTGTGCCCTTTGTCCAGGTCTTGACCAGCCAACAGGTCCCTGTGAGCCACGCCACTACTGCCCGCCGGGTCAAAGTTCACCCCGGCCGTACGACTACAATTGCACCGTCGGTCACTACTGTCCGCTCAACTCGTCCGAGCCTATCCCCTGTGCCAATGGGACTTACATGAATCAAACGCATGCAGACGAATGCTTTATCTGCCCAGAAGGATGGTAGGAAAAGAAAAAAAAATATATATATGGCTTTTGAAAAACTTCTTTCATTCCAATCCTCTGATTTTCAAAAAAAAAATCTTTAATGAGGGGAACAATGTCTTTATTCGGATGCATTTATCACTGCAGTTGTACAAATCTATTTTTCTAGGTATTGTGTTTTGGGCAACCTGGTTGACCTTTGCCCCATGGGATACTGGTGTCCTCAGGGTACCGGTTTCGACTGGCAACCGTGCCCGCATGGAACGTTTGGGAATGAGACGGGTCTGTCTATGGTAGACCAGTGTGAGCAGTGTCTGGGTGGGTTCTACTGTGATCAGCTGGGAGCGACGATTGTTACAGCTAGCTGTGATCCTGGTGAGAAAAACAACCAACCATGCACTACATTAGTTAAGATTATTAAGAATTCTGTGATAAGCAGCGCCATGAAATTGGGTCCTGATGAACAAGGGTCATATCAGAGGTCGCTGCTGGTCAAAAAGTGCTTAATAAATACCCGTTATTATTTTCAAAGGGATTAAGGGGCTTATAATACTTTTCAAATCTTGAATGTTCACTTGTTAACTTCTTAAAATTTGAAATTAGGGTATTATTGCACCTACGGCGTCGACCGCGCCCAGCCGGACGACCTCTCCCCGTCCCTCGTCAACGGCACCTGTCAACTACCGGGCGGGTACACCGGGGTAGGAGGGGTGTGTCCCGTGGGGCACTACTGCCCCGTGGAAACGTCAATGCCGATAGCGTGTGAGGCAGGGAGCTTTGCCAATGTGACCGGTCTGGCTGTGTGCTGGGACTGCCCGGAGGGTTATTACTGCCCTGAAGGTAAGCAGGATTTTAAAATATTGGGAAGAGTGCGACAAGATCTTTAAGACGTTTGTTTCAGCAGTTGTGTAGCAATTCTTGGACTACAAAATACATTTATGTTGAAAAAATTTATCATAAAAATGGATAAAATATTAAAATGTTAAAACTTACGGGAAAGATTTCTAGCAAAGAAATTGAGGATACATGTTGACGATTGAAGCTTCCAGAACTTTATGAAAGAAAGTCAATAAACACTGTTTTTTAAACAATTATTTGCAATTATAATATAAAACAAACTTGGATTGTTACATTTTATGCTTAAAGTTGAAGGAATATAAGATATATTAAAAAAAAAGTAAGCCATCTGTGGTGCAAAGACACTCTTCAATGTATTTATACAGACCTGAATTTACAAACGGTTTTTTTCCCCGGATTTACAGAATCAGTGTCCTACGACGACAAGCCCTGTCCACTGGGCCACTACTGCCCTCTACGCACCGAGTCCATGTTACAGTACCCGTGCCCGACCGGGACGTTCTTCAACGCGACCCACGCCACCTCTCAGAGCGACTGCCTGGGCTGCCCGGGGGGATGGTTCTGTGATAAAGAGGGACTGGACACGCCAACGGATCAATGCGCACCAGGTAGGAGGGCACCAGTCTTGAGTTGTTGTCGAATAAATGTTTAATTTGAGCTGAAAGAGTGAGTATAGAATAACTGGGTCGAGTCAAACATGTACAACCAAAAGTTTGAGTTGACTACAGATTTAAATAAAAACACTTACGTTTGACTCCTACAACTTGTTTGTCCGGGTTTTTTCTTCTTCTTTTTTATGAGATATCGCCTTAGTCACAAGGCCGGACAGCCACTTTAAGGTTAGGGCTACACTTAACTGATTTGGGATGTCGACCCAAATTAACTGTCACCAGGGGCACGTTGCCATCAATTATATAAAAAAGTTACATTAAATAAACTACATTCAACATTAAACGGGCAATTATACACACAAAAGTATTTATAAACATTAAACATCTTTTCTAGGATGGTACTGCACGGCCAACGCTTCTACCAGCATGGATTCTGTTCACGGAGGAGAGTGCCAGCCCGGCACCTACTGCCCAATGGGATCTCATAAACCGTTGTCCTGCGATCCAGGGACGCACTGTCTCACACCGGGCCTGGCCGAACCCACTGGAAACTGCTCTGCAGGTAAAAGGAAAACGTTTACATTTTCTTGATCTTATTTTTTCTCGCTGAGTTTAGTAGATAGATTTACCCTCCTAATGTCTGACTGTTCATTATCATCCACTGTTGCCTGAAGTAATAAATGATAATAATGAATGCATTTACAAAAGTATGCAGTAAGTTCTGTGCACAGTTGTGCCACCATACAAAACTGGTTGGTCAAACTCGCTGGAAAATGTTACCATGAGTAAGTCAAAGTTGCAGTAACTTGAGAGTGATACCTTTCTCACTTCAAATTTCAGGTTTTTATTGCACCCTGGGCGCAAACGACTCCTCCCCCTTGGACGGCGTGACCGGCGACATTTGCCCCAAGGGCAACTATTGCCCCGAAGGCTCCAGGGAACCTTCCCCCTGCCAGAATGGAACCTTCCTGAACAGTACACAGAATGATGCAGTCGAGGACTGCCAACCGTGCACGGGAGGGATGTTCTGCCCGGGCAACGGGATGGACCTTCCGGAGGGGCTGTGCGACGTAGGATACTACTGCCCTAGTGGTCAGATTGTTTCGGCACCGCCTGAGTACAGGTTTGTTTTGTAATTCTTTATATGTAAGACAACCTGTATTGTTTACAATTTTTTAGTTTGTTTACACCACTTCATGTCTGGTGACGAGTATACTCACAAAATTTTTCTGGACTGACTTATTGGTGAGGGTTTCTTACCACTGGAACAATTTTGAAGTGCCCTCAATGTTTTGCTGTTTTTCCTTTGTCAAGTCAGGGTTTCCTCGGGGCAATGATTACCCAAGAAGCTCCAAAAAGTCTGGAAATAATAATACTGCGGGTTGGCACGGAAATTTTAGAAAATACCTACGTGACATTTGACGTTGAGTACCAACTTTAGAGGGAGTGTATCATCGTTGTGTATACTAGTCCGATGTTTTTGGTGCTAAATATGAGAATTGCTGTTATCGTTATCGTTGTTGCGTCACATTTTCAATTCAGATGTCCAGTCGGCTACTACTGCGAGGTAGGCTCGGCGACCCCGACCCGCTGCCGCAATGGCACCTACAACAACGAGACGGGTCAGGGGTCGTGCCTGCAGTGTCCGGCCGGTTACTTCTGCGACAGCACCGAGGAGCCGGTGGTGCAGTACAACGAGACGAACGTCTGCCCCGCGGGATACTACTGCCCTCCGGAGACGCGCTACGCGACCGAGTACCCATGCCCTATCGGGACGTTCAACAATGAGACCGGTAAGGTTGCGGTGTTGACTTTTGTAGTGATGAGAGGGCAGTGGGAAACAGGGGATGAGGGAGTTGGGTTGGGTTCTGCAACTCCACCCCTCCTCCCCTGCCAAATTTTTTTTTTAAACAATGTATCCAATGCCTGCCTATATAAAAACAAAACACGGAATCGTTGACGACTTAATTCGGTTTCTGTCTTTCAAGACTGAATTCTGTATATAGATAGGTTGCAGTATGACGTAAATCGGCCATCTTTACGGGCAGGTTAGAACAAACAGTCGTGCGTTTCGTGTGAGAACGGCGTGCAGCACGCGCGCATTTCACGAAACTCATTGCAGGATTGGTCAGTGAACAACGCGGCTGCTTTAATAAGTTGAGCATTTGACGCACCTGCAAGCCAAAATGCAATTTGCCCGTAAAGATGGCGTCTACTGGGAACTATCTATAGATTGTGGAATTCTTGCACCATGTCTAAGGTTTTTTAGAATGTGCGCCTTATAAATTCATGTTATTATTAGCTTGAGGTTAGCCTTGAGTTTGTTTAGGAGGTTTTCTGGGGTTACAGGTCACAGTCAATCAGAAGAGCTCTCATCAGATTTCGCCTCCTGACGCATTCATTGTGCCAGTGTTTTAGATCAAATTTTGAACGGAGAAACCAATAGGTCTCTGATGTTGCGATTGGTACTGTATACTTTCCGTTTTCGTTGACTTTACAGGTCGTCAGGTGGAGAGTCAATGTATTGGGTGTCTGGGAGGGTTCTACTGCCCACTGACTGGTATGCCGTACCCCGTAGACCAGTGTGCCGCTGGGTTTTACTGCCGAGAGTATGCAAGGACGTCGACCCCAGAGCAAGGTAAAGGATTTGTTTCACTTGGTCAAGAAACTCTGTGAATAATACATTATAATAACAATAATAACTAGTTCTTATATAGCGCATTTTACAATAACGTATCAATGCGCTTTACATTAGTGCCCTGGTCATTGGGCCAATAGCATTCCTGTAATCTTTCACAGGAATCTTACTCCTGGGGAGTATACAGCCGTGAGCTGCCGTGGCACTCCGAAGGCTTTTTCAAACGCAATATCAACCTCTACCCTCGCAGGTACCCATTTATACCCCTGGGTGAAGAGAAGCAATTATAGTAAAGAATCTTGCTCAAGGACACATTGTGTCCTGACCGGGATTCGAACCCACACCCCGGTGACTCAACCGCCAAAGCTCTAAATCGCTTGGGCATGACACCCCACAAATACAATTGTTGCACGCCCTGATTGGGTTCATGGTGTACAGAGCACAAGGACCCCATCACATTGCGTGCAACAGTTGTTTTGTTTTACCATGGTAATAGATTCTCCTCTTCTTTTTGAGGTGATCTGTTGTTATCTTCCAACATTTTTGAAAATTGAGTCAAAGTTTAAAGGCCCTGTACACTATTGGTAAGATCGAAAAACACAATGTTCACAGATTCACACATAACTTACATGATTTAAAGTAAGTAATGGTAGAAAGGGTTCCTTAAAATATTTCTGCCTAAAATGCTATCGTTTCTGAGAAACGAGTAAAACAATAGTAATTATCGCGCGCGATAATTTGAAAAAACAGAAAACACATAAGATCTCTTTTCACTATTTTCTTGTGACCTCGATGACCAATTGGGCTCAAACTTTCACAGGTTTGTTTGTTCATGCATATGTTGAATCACACACAATGTGGACACTGATTTGGAGCTGTTACCAAAAGTGTACAATACCTTTAAGGTGTTGCCAGAGCCAGTCACATATTAAACAAATTCATATATATTTTTTTTGTGTGTGTGTGGAACAGGCGAACAAGCTGACATGTGCCCTCATGGTCACTACTGTGAAGTGGGGACAGATAACCCCACTCCCTGCCCTAAGGGTACCTTCAGTGACGAGTACATGCTGGAGATGGAGGCTCAGTGTGAACTGTGTCCTGCTGGGGAGTACTGCGCTGAGGTTGGGAAGAACGTCACCAGCGGGCTGTGTGAACAGGGGTAAGATAGACGGGTGGGGCAGTGTGAACAGGGTTGAGTTAGATAGTGTGGCTGGGCAATTGGCATGTGAACAGGAGTAAAGATACAATGTACAGCCTGGTTGGGTTGGGCTTGCACAGTGTGAACAAGGGTGAGTTTAGATGGTGTGATGGGGCTGGAACAGTGTGAACAGGGTTGAGTTAGATAGTGTGGCTGGGCAATTGGCATGTGAACAGGAGTAAAGATACAATGTACAGCCTGGTTGGGTTGGGCTTGCACAGTGTGAACAAGGGTGAGGTGGATTGGTTGGATGGGTTAGAGCAGAGTATGAACAATGGTAAACTACATTGTAGATACCTTGGTTCGACCTGGGATCAATCAGTCTGCAATGTGAACAGCTTTGAGCTGTACAGTTTGGCTAGAATAGAGGTAAGAGACCAGGGGTGGATTTCACAAAACCCTTGCTGTCTTTTGTGAAATCGTTCCTAGGACGCGTCCCAAGTTACTCGTCCTAACTCGAGATAGGACAAGTCCTGACTCTTTGTGAAATCGACCCCAGGACTTGTCATTGGCATATCACAAATAAGTGACAAGCATTTCCTGAACTCAAAAGAGAAACTCTCAAAGTATACAAAGATTTAAAGTTGGTGTCGCTACATGAGGGAACTGAACTGTATTGTCAAATTTTGTGTGTGGTTTATTGTAGCTACTATTGTGAGCTGGGTTCGTCCGATCCACGAAACATCACGTGCCCTGCAGGGAGCTACTGCATGACGGGCGTGGGTGTTCCTGAACCCTGCCCCCAGGGTACCTACAGTGATATGGAGAACCGTTGGAACGTATCCCAGTGTGTTCCATGCGACGAGGGGTGGTTCTGCAACCAAACAGGTAGGATTGCCAAAGGAAAAAGTTGGATTCTCAACCAAAAAATGTTTGACTTTTTTTTTTTTTTTATGAGATATTGCCTAACTCACAAGGTCGAACAGCCGCTTCAAGGTGAGGGCTACACTTAACTGATTTTGTCTGGGTACAGTACCAAAACTATCCAAATACTCCGCTTTATGTTTAAACATAACTCCTAGATGTTTGGACTCTGATAGGATTGATGTGCCTGGCCTTTGTGCTAAGGTTTTGTAGCTGTTGGGGGGATACAGAACCGAATCAATAAAATTCATGCAAAATCATGTTTTCAATTTTTTTGACAATTCAGAGTGTAGGGGTTAAGAGTTTTAAAGAAATTAATTGTAATCATGAAAGATATGATTAACCACGTCTATGAAATTCTCTCGCGCACAGGTTTGACTGCCCCAGTCGCCGAATGCGACCCAGGTTTCTACTGCCCAGAGGGTCAGAGTGTTCCGAACCCTACCGAGTACCCTTGCCCGATTGGGCTTCACTGCCCCCAGGGTAGCTCCCTCCCCGTGCCCTGTGAGCCCGGGATGTTCTCCAACCTCACCCAGGAGTCCATGTGTATGACATGCCCTGAGGGCTACTACTGCCTGCCCTCAGAAGTCATCGAAGGTAACGTATAATTTCTCTTTTTCTAGCATTTTTGAATTGGGAGAAGAATCAGCGGCTTGTTTATGTTTAGGCAATGCCCCTACAAGAATCATGATTGAGCTTTGGTTATTAGTAATTTTTTTTGGAAACGTGGTCAACGGTTAGTTTCAATACGGCAAACTTTGAAAGAAAACTGATTACGTTTATCAGTATTCTACTCATATTAATCAAGAGCAATTCGTCAGAACAAATTTTACATTTTTTTTTAAGCCGAAAAAACCAAATGGAAACGAAGTTTCAAAGTCGTTTTATTTCATTTGCTTTTGTTTTACAATGTCAGTTTAGCATTTCATTAATTTCAATAATTTTAGCAAAAGCAATGATCTATTGTTTACTGACGTGCTTATTTTTTTATTCAATTTCCCATCAACTTCTTGTTCAGGTAACTCCACATCTGGGTACAGCCTCTGCCCTCAGGGTCACTACTGCCTGGCCGGCACCGGTCTAAACTGGACCGCTTGCCCTCCGGGGACGTACGGAGGTCGCAAAGGATTGCCGAATGAAGAAGAGTGTACAAGCTGCCCAGGTAAACCATGAAAACGAAAATTCATGCAATAATTGTGACCAATCCAAAAAAGTGCAGTTCCATTCTCAAGCTCATTGAAGTTTGTAGAAGGTAGTCTCGGTTATGGCGGCCACCATCTCAAGGTCAAGTGTACCTCGCATATAAATCCAGAGTAGGCATTTCTCTTCATTTGCCTCCTTGCATTCTGTCGGTGAGAGGTACTGCAGCAGTGTAACCCTCACTCACAAACAATTTGAGGTCCTCAGATATAATTTGAGGTACCTCAGATATAAAACCCTTGGGGTGTTTTCGTCGTGTAACTTTCACTCCTCTCAATAGACAGGAGGTACAGTGATGAGGTATCCCTCACTCAACATTTGAGGTCCTCTGTAACCTCATCTGCAAGGAGGGATTTCCATTCTTTAGTTCATTAATACCTGTAGAAGGTATAGTTTCTGTCACTTCATCCTCCAACACGTGGGTATCTCTGTGCCGCACACAAAACTTTGGGGGCATTTCTCTTTTTGACACAACCCTCACTCTTTGTACCCTTGACATTTTCAGGAGGGAGTTACTGTGATGGAGTCACCCTCACCCAACCCACCGATCTCTGCAGTCCGGGCTACTTCTGTACCTCCAGGGTGGACAGAGCCAACCCGACAGCTTTTATCAACGACTCCTGCTCCTATGATGGTAAGTTATCGTCGTCTCGGGGTGCGAAAGGGGACCGTACCAATCCAAAGTGTTCAGGTGAATTGCAGTGATCAAGGATTTAATTCACGATGCAACAAATTCTGGACGGGAAACCCTTTAGATATTTTCGGCCTGTGATGGTTTGGCCATCGGTCAAAAGACCATCCACAATTTATGAAATGCTTCCTATTCTTTAACTGAATTCCGATTTTCCTGTCCTCGGGGGGAAAAAAGTAAAAGATAATTATCTAAATAGTGGGAGGAGGAGGGGGATGGGGGAGGCTTTTGGAGAGGCAGTAGGCGTCTGACAGTGGTCCAGTCGTTTTGGCCTCCGGTCGTCGAAGGGTAGGCATGCAGGCATTCATGAAAAAACAACGCTCTGCCTTTTTTTCTCTCTCTCCTAACGTCAATTTACTTTCTCTTCCTACAGGTGAACACACCGGCTATGGTGATATCTGCCCCACAGGTCATTTCTGTCTGGAAGGTTCCACGTACCCGGAGGGGTGCGATGCAGGGACCTACCAAGACGAGGAGGGGCAAGATTCATGTAAAGAATGTCCAGCTGGATACTATTGCCTCGTCAATTCAACAACTTACCTGTGAGTTTAAAACAACTTTTCCTACTTTTTTTTTTATCATAAGATAAAATTACTTTTTTTTCCATTTTTAGATGAAAAGAATTGTTATTAAAAAAAAACTTCTTCAAACAACTTTTTTGTAAATAAAATTTGAGTGTAACAACTTTTGTTTTCTTTCAGTGAGACACTGTGTCCAGAGGGTCACTACTGCCCTAATGGCACAGCCTACGATATAGAGTTCCAGTGCCCACCTGGAACCTTCAACAACCTGACAGGTAAGTCAGTAATACAGTTTCTAAAATACATTCCAGATTTGTTTTCTTAATTTTTTGCCTTGTCATTTCAATGCACAATTTTTGAATGTTTAGGTTCATTTTTCTAGAATAGGAAGCGCATGTAAGACAGCCCAGGGGTCGATTTCACAAAACTCTTCCTAACTTAGGACTAGTCCTAGGCAATGCTAAGAGATAGGACTAGTCCTAAGTACTGGTCCTAATTTAGGACTAGTCCTATCTCTCAGCATTGCCTAGGACTAGTCCTAAGTTAGGAAGAGTTTTGTGAAATCGACCCCCGTACAGTTATTGTTCATGTTGACATTGGTGGTTCTAGCTTTGAAGAAAATGACCTTTTTATCAAAGTTTCCTGTGTCTTCAAATCTTTAGTAATTACCCCAACCACATCCCAACAACGTCCATCAGCAAGGTTTTTCATTTTGTTGGATTGAGAGCTGCACTAGTGAAACGATTAAAAACAAACGGGGCTACCAAAAAATTGCTAAATACGTGCGGTGCAGGCAAAATCTTTAGCCTAGATAGGACATTCTTGCATTGATATATATATTTTTTGTGCAAGATCTGTGTTTTCGACCTGATGCGAGGAATTATAGACATTCTAATTGAACGATCCACTCTCTACAGGTGGCCAGAATGAATCTGCTTGCATCCCCTGCACCGCTGGGTCCTACTGTGCAGGGTACGGTAACACCAACCCAACGAATCAATGTGATCCAGGATGGTACTGCTACAGTGGATCGTACGAGGCACAACCATCGGACGCTGCACTCGGAGGCATGTGCCAAGCAGGTATGTAGAGGGTTCCTCAAGGATCCATTTTTAGTCTCTTTGGGTGGCGGACTGGTTATAGACACTAACTGACGGATCTATATGTGATCTTCCAGCTCGACATTGCTTTATTTTGTCTTTTGAAACATAGAAAATACCTACTTGGTGGTTATGACAAACATGTCTACATATGGTTCCTCAAGGTTCCATTCTTGGCCTATTATGGTAGTGGCTGGGGAGAGAACACAGCTTTGTGTGCTCCAAGATTGTGTTGCTTCCAAATTTCACAAGACGTGAAAACATTAAGGTATTTAACTAGGAGTGGGATACCATGCTTGCACAAGGTCCCTCAAGGGTCTGTTCTTAGTCTCTTTATTGTGATGACCAAGGAAGGGTACAAAATCAAGTAGCATAGTATTATCGCAGTGGCTCATTTGAAGCTCAGTCAACATTTGGCCCACCGGAGGACAGGTGCCCAGCAAGTTTTTTAAAGTGTTCCACAGGTCTCTGTTCTTAGTCCCTTTCAGTTTATTCATATGCACAGAATTGTTTCACCACAGAGAAAAAAGGGCAATTCTTCTCTTTTGATATTAAAGACACTGGACACCTTTGGTAATTGTCAAAGACCAGTCTTCTCACTTGGTGTATCTCAACATGTGCACAAAATAACAACCTGTGAAAATTTGAACTCAATTGGTCGTCGAAGTTGCAAGATAATAATGGAAGAAAAACACCCTTGTCACACGAAGTTGTGTGCTTTCAGATGCTTGATTTCGAGACCTCACGCGTGAGGTCTCAAAATCAATTCAAATAATTACTTCTTTCTCAAAAACTACGTTACTTCGAGGGAGCCGTTTCTCACAATGTTTTATACTATCAACAGCTCTCCATTGCTCGTTACCAAATAAGTTTTTATGCTAACAATATTTTGAGTAATTACCATAGTGTCAGTGCCTTTAAGGCAGTAAACAATCTTTGTGTTGCTTTGTCTTGTTTCCAGGTAACTACTGCCCTCGAGGTGCATCATCGCAGCAGACGTGTGATCTCGGTAAATTCTGCGACGTTAACGAACTGTACGAACCAGCTGGAGACTGTAAGGCAGGCTTCTATTGCACCCATGGGTCCATCACGGCCACTCCATCCGGAGTTGCAGGTAAACTCACAATGACATTAACAGCTCAATTCTTTAACTGCTTCATATCGTCACAAAGTAGTTGGATGCTTGCTATCATAAACAAATTCAAGAAAGGGAAACAGTTTCGAGCTACCAGTGACAATATGTTTTCATGAGCAAGGTGTGCTTTCTTTCTAATTATTTGTAACTGAACAAAATATATATTTCAGAAAAGTGCTGGAATTTTATTTTATTTGAATGAGTGCAGCTATCAGGCAAGCTCGGTGGTCTAGCAGTAGGACATTTGCTCTAAAACATTTGTTCGAATTCCAGCCGAGTAATATGCCTGTGATTTTTTTTTTTAAAGCCTTTTTTTAAAGATAAGGGTTAAGGTCTCGATGGACTTTCTCTAACTTGTTCGCGTCTAATATTAAATGTGTCCTGATTTTCTCTTTTGAAGGGAATGAGTGCAGCGCGGGACACTTCTGCATCGTCGGGAGCAGCGCCGAAGACGATTGCCCCCCAGGGACCTATCTGCCATCCAAGAGGGCCAAGAACGAGTCCTACTGCCTGGATTGTATCGGCGGTCTGTACTGCGGGGCCAGCGGACTGGCTTACCCACAGGGCAACTGTACTCAAGGTAGGCTGTCGTCGTCAAGTAATTTCCCTCAAAAAAAGAAATCAGAGCAAACTTTTTGAAACTTTAAACGTGTTTTTTTCACACTTTTGTTTCTCCAAACATTTTAATAATAACAAGCAGATATGAAGACAATCAGAGCAGAGTAATGGAACGATAAAATGTTTCCTACCTTCTGCCCAGGTAGTAGTTAATAAGCAGGACTGTTCTTGTCAGAGCTAAAAGTAGTCTCCCAAATCCGAAATCTACTCCACGGCAGTTGAATAGATAGCATGACAAGTTCTCAAAGAACAAGTCTACACAGCAAAGTAGATATACACATGGTGTTACAGCAAACCGAATATACATTGATACCTCACCATGCAATACCTCAAATTCCATAAAACATTTTGTTAGCATAATAGACCTAGCAAAGGCACTCACAGTAATGGCGTTTATGTTTTGCTTCTTGATCCTCGAGGCAGCGTTTGGATAATTTATAGTTGGGCGATAAAGTGTTACACTTTTGTCAGACCCTTAGGTCACATGACTAGTAGCGGCTACGATTGGTCAATGTATTAAAAGGGGCGGAGCTTCTGTTTCTGATTCTGCTTATGATATCCGTAAGCATGTACAATTATGATCAATGAATTCATTTGTCAACGGACAGGTTTCTACTGCCCCGGCGGGCAAAATGTGTCCAGTCCCATGGAGTACCGGTGCCCTCCGGGCTATTACTGTGAGGAAGGGGTAGACGACAAGGTGCCCTGCCCTGCCGGTTCCTACCAGGATGAACCGGAACGGTGGACGTGCAAGACCTGCCCAGAGGGATTCTACTGCGACGATACCAGCGGGCCGATTGTGAATTACACTGCTTATATATGCCCAGAAGGTAAGTAGGAAACCAGTTGCTCTTTGAATTGACTATAACTTGGCCTGATTTCGTAGAGCTGTTTAAAGCAGAAGAAGTAGCTAAGCACAACAAAAATTGTGCTTACCAGAATAAGGTTACCAGCCAAAAATACAATCTCACATTTACAGCCAAAAATACAATCTCACATTTACAAACTGTGACTGGTATCCTGCTAATATTTGCCTAGCAGAGTTGTGCGCGGCATGGTTTTCCATTGTTTGACCTCAGCAATGGCGGTTAATATGTAAAGGGTGTTTTTATCTCCGGAAAACAAATTATTGAAGCAAGAACTGTTTTACTCCCAACCTAAACAGGTCACTACTGTCCGAATGGAACCACAGCCGCCACCGAGTTCACCTGTCCAATCGGTACCTTCAACAACGCCACCGGCTTGGCCAGCTCTAACCAGTGCGCCCCGTGCCTGGGCGGCTACTACTGCGGTCAACCGGGCCTGACCTACCCATACACCCTCTGCGCTGCCGGGTACTTCTGCCGCATCAGGGCGGAGCGGGCCACACACCGATCAAGGGTCGGACGCAGGGGTCTGTACGGTGGGTCATTACTGCCTGGAGGGGACCACGGAACCGGTGGCGTGTCCAAGAGGAACGTTCAGCAACGAGGAGACGCTGATGAACGTGACGGAATGTGAACCTTGTCTCGCGGGTAAGCTTTCATTTAAAATATTAAGTACTTTTTTTATTTATGCGATATCGCCTTACTCCCAAGGCTAAATGGCAAATGTAGGCTGTTGATCCAAATCAATTGACACCAGGGGCATGGTGCCACCTACATGTACTCCTGGGGCTGAAACAGGGTTACCAACTTCACAGTCTATAAGAGTGTACTCTAAAGTATTTATGATTTCAATGCTTTTTTATTTTTTACTCGGTATATTTATAAAGCATTGTGTGCTGAATGCTTTCCAAGCTGAATGCTTTCCAAGCAGGAAAATAATCTGTAGCGCCTCGGATGGGATGTGAAACCACCACCATTATTTAAATTTAATAATTGGCACGCAAAAGGTAATGAGCAAATTTGAGACAAACATGCTTCATTCGGTGTTACCTTTACACCGATGTGTGATGAGCACAGTGTACACAGAGCTTTATGAGTCCTGTGGAAAAAAAATCCAGAGGCTACTCAGGTAGGATTTGAACCCACAATCTTTGCCATTCTAGAGCAGATGTCTTACCAACTAGACCACGAGATTGCCAGGCAGCTAGAGGCAGTCCGAATCCTTTATTTTAGCAGCGGGTACCACAACAGTGCTTTACACACACCGGTGAAAGGGCAAAACCAAATAGTATTCAATTTAAAACATACTTATTTTTTTCTGGTTTACGACAAACAGGCCAGTATTGTGATGAGGATGCCCTCCTGGCACCCGCCGGTTTCTGCCTACCGGGCTACTACTGCGAGCAAGGCTCGGACGACAGACAACAATACATCTGCCCGGCGGGTAGGTACTGCGGCAACGGGACGTCGATACCAGAGCGGTGCCCAGCGGGGACGTACTCCAACGATACCATGCTGACCGCTGCAGAGGAGTGCAGGAACTGTACCGCGGGTTGGTACTGCCAACAGACTGGTCTGACTGCTGAGGAAGGACTGTGTGTGGAGGGATACTATTGCCCCGAAGGTAAGCAGCATTCAAATCGTTGTAGAAAGTTATGTGAGGCTGTGGGATGTAAATATAGCCGAGTGGCCAACCCTTAGTAATGCCTTTTTTAAAATTCAGCATTCTTCCCCTCTCCAGAAGAGAAGCAGAACTCTCTCAAAATGTTGAGTATTACTAACAACCTCTAATCGAAGCCAGTACCACTTAAAGGCAGTGGACTCTTTTTGGTATTTACTCAAGAAGAATATTACAATAAAAACTTACTTGGTAAAGAGCACCTGCGAGCTGCTGTTAGTATTTATCGTTGTGAGAAACGACTCCCTCTGAAGTAATGTTGTTTTTGAGAAAGAGGTAATTTCTCACTAAAATATTTGAATCTGAGACAAGCTTCAGGCATGAAGCCTTTCTCGGGCAGTTCTATGCGACAAGGTTGTCTTTTTCTTTCATTATTTTCTTCGATGACCGATTGAGCCCAAATTTTCACAGGTTTGTTATTTTATGCATTATGTTTGGATACACCAAGTAAGGATACTAGTCGTTGACAATTACCAAAAGTATATCCTGCCTTAAAAAAAAGAGATTATCACAAGATTCTATCACAACAGACCATACTAACGCTAATCGGACTCATAATTTGATTGTGTGTTGCCCAGGCTCCAGTGTCAGCAATCCAGTAGAGTGTCCGACGGGTCTGCATTGTCCTGAGGGGTCACCCGATCCCAAGGCCTGTTCCTCGGGCTACTATACGGACCGGTCAACACAGTACACCTGCAAGCTGTGTCCAAGAGGGTAGGTTTGCATTACGTGAATTTCCCATCAACCAAAATCTCTGAATTCTACTCACCAGTTTCACTGTGACTCTTATCAGCTGTTATCAGCAGAGAGCATTCAGGGACAGATTTGAAAGGGAAGCTGCTGAACAAAAGATTACCAAGAACCTGAACTTTATTGATCAAGGACTGATAGGGACTGTGGTTTCGTGTCCCACTACCAGGAGTAGATGCTCTCTTGACTCCAGTCACTGACTCCACCTTTTGTTATTGGATTCATTCACCCGTTACTTTCTTATTACTTGGCTTGTCCCCTTCATTGCATCTGATGAAGTAGCTGTTGGTACGAAAGCTCATGTGTTTTTTTAATGTAATTAGTTAGTCTTTAAGTGCTACCACTACCCTCCTTGTTTTATCAGTACTAAGTAATTGTAATATAAACATTCACCCTGGAACCCACTTCCGGAAGGCCAGTGATCCTGACCTATGAAGCCGACTGCTACACTATACGTAGATTGGGTTTTTCAGTCCCTGCCTGATTGCGTTGGCTTTTCCCTGGAATATTTCACTAGGGGTTTTCCTGCCTCGCCTAAAACTGAAACTTCCTTCATTGTCTTCTCTCCACGGGGTTCTTTGCTAGCGTAGTGATTAAGTTCGCTTTCTGAGAGTCCTTGGCTTCACGACCAGAATTAATAAATGAAATGAAATGAGTCCATTGTAAGTGATTCATAGCGTATACAAGCACGAGGGCCCAGTTTCTTAAAGCTGCCTTAACTACAAAAAGATTTTGAATTTTTTTTTTCACTGAGGAAAAATGTTGTTTTTTGTTTCTCTGTAGCTTTTACTGTCTCCCCGAGAATGAGACGATCGGTAACCCAAATCTCAAGGCCGGTATCGATGACTGCCCGGCTGGCTATTTCTGCACCAACGGCACTGGTTTAGACTGGAGCGCCTGCCCTGCTGGTACCTACAGCAACCAGACCAATTTTTACAAGGTGAGAAAAGTTTTCAGATTCTTGCCCGGTTTCAGTTTTTTTTTCTTCTCAAAATCTCCTAGCGCCTTCAAATTTTCTTGAAGGGCCTAAAAGCAGTCACCAAAGGGAGAAAGAGGTAGTCCTCATTGTGTATGAACCTGTAGTCTTGTAGTTCTAGTGATGCACCACTGCTGGTGTCAAATAACCAAAATGCTGAAGAGCAGAGAGAAAATGGTGTTTGAAAGACGAGCAGAGTATACTGTTCGAAACGTCGAGACCAAACCGGCTCTTTTCAGAGCCACCACTCCTTCAAAAGAGACATTTTACCCATGGTTGTACCCGCAAGTTTACTATTCATATTTATATTTATATTTATAGTTTCTCTTAGCAGAGAGAAAGTCTGACTGTTTCAAATTTACTGAATTTGTAACATCTGGTAGAATAAGGGGGAACCCAGGCCAGCAAGCCATTTTTCAGGACTTTCCACATTATTCAAATCTCAACTTTGTCAGAGCTGCGGACTTGTGAATTTCCAAAGCTGCTGTTTCAAGTTTACCGCCAGAACTGGTTCCTGTGTACAGAAAAAGCTGGATATAATCGTGTCGGGTTGACACACACATTAAGATGTGACACCCAGTGATCAAGTTGAGGGGGTTTCGTCTCTAGACCCAAAAGGAGACCTCCTTCTATTTTTTTCATGATTTTGTGGTTGATCACACCCTTCTGCTTCTCTGTGTCTATCAGGTCCAGCAATGCGTGGACTGCCCCGGCGGCTCCTACTGCCCCGACCAGGCCGCCACCTCCTACTCGCACCTCTGCGACGAGGGCTACTGGTGCGACTCCGGGGTCGACCGTGCCAACCCCAACAATCCCTCGGAGAATGAGACCTACTCTGCCTCCTGCCCGATCCTCGGGGGTCATACGGGTGTGGGAGGGGTGTGCCCCACGGGTTACCGGTGCCCGGTGGGGACCGAGCTTCCCATTGGGTGTGAGGCTGGAGAGTATCAGGATCAGGAAGGACGGGGAACCTGCAAGGAATGCCCTGAAGGTAAGCAGGAATCAAATGTTTCATCAAGTACAAAACAATGTCATAGCAATAATTGACTTAAATAACCAGGTTTCAATTTCACAAAGCACTAAGATTCATCTTAAGATGAGTTGTCAGTGTTGCCATAGTGATTTGTATTGTGACATCACACTTTGCTTAGCAATCAAGAGTAATTTGCAGTTAAGATCAATCTTTTTAGCTTTTTGTGATATCGAGCCCAGGTTACTTCATTAAACAGAAAACAAAACGATATAAGTTTGAATAATATTCATTTTTGTTGTGTCTTTATTTTTTAGGTTTCTTCTGTCTGGCCAACTCCACCACCTACGTCGGTAATGTGTGTCCAGAGGGTCACTACTGCCCGAATGGTACCACCATGTCCAACGAGTTTCCGTGTGCACCGGGAACGTTCAACGACAAATTACAGCAGACCAATGAGAGTGCCTGCGTGTCATGTTCGGCCGGGACTTACTGCATGGGAAGTGGCAACGACTTGCCGACAACAAACTGCAGGTAATGTGAAGACTTTTTCGTTTTTTTTCTTATTCAAGACAAGATCATTGAAACACTGAATCAAGGTCCTATATCACAAAGGTTTAACGACCGATGTCACACAGGGCAATTTTTTCAGGCAACTTGGAGGCAACCAACTACACTGCATGCACAAAGAACACTTCGGCAGCACAATATATATTCTTCTAGCTGTAACTCGCTATCCCCAAGAAAATAATGAGAAAACCGAAGTGGAGTTAATCTTCTTCTTGGAGATTGCCTGGAAGTGGTTGCCTGTAAATTGCCTTGTGTGACATGGCCTCAAGATTGGTCTTAACTGTGTATCAATCTTGACTGCTAAGCAGAGTGTGATGTCACAACACAAATCACTGTGGCAATATTGGCAACTTATCCTACGGTGAATCTTAGTGCTTTGTGAAATAGACTCCAGGGGTCGATTTCACAAAGCACTAAGATTCATCTTAGGATGAGTTATCAGTATTACCATAGTGATTTGTATTGTGACATCACTCTTTGCTAAGCAACTGCGATGGATTTGAAGTTACGATCGGTCTGAACTCTTTGTGAAATTGAGCCCAGGCCCCCAAATCATGGCTCTGCTTGAGCCAGAGATTTCTGTTCATGCTCACCAGTCTTTGCTGAAAGGTTTGTAGCAAAATTTATGCGCTAGGTTTTTCAACACCATCCCCTTTTGTACAAGCTACGAGGTTTTAACAACTTGATCCATGATGCTCTAATTGCAACGTTCTGTACCATCTTGATTTCTCCTCAAACAGTGACGGCTGGTACTGCATCGGAGGTGCCTCAAGCCCGACACCGACTGACCCGTCTATCGGCGGCCGATGTGACCTCGGGGAGTACTGTCCTGGCGGAACTGATCATCCAATCTTATGTGACCCCGGATACTACTGTGAGAGGATCGGACTTGCCATACCTAGCCTACCTTGCTCACAGGGTAAGTGGTTTTGTTGAGGGGGAATGAAAAACGATTTTTAAAAAGTGGTAACTTTTTGTATATTTGGTTTGCGGTAACATTAGTGTGTATATCTACTTTGCTGTGTAGATTTTTGTTCTTTAGAGAACTTGTCTTGCTATTTGTTCTACTACCGCGGAGTATATTTTTGGAATTCGGGAGACTTCTCAGTTTTGAAAAGAACTGTCCTGCTTTGGTAACTTTTTGTTCTTTTTTCAGTCAATGTTGTTATATTTTTTTTCTTCATTTTGAGCGCCATGAGTGTCACTGGGTGATGGAATTTTGCAAAAAAAAGAAAGCCACTATTATTTTTTATCAATAACTGGGGGTTGAACATTGCATAACCTCAAGTTTTCCCATGGTATGATGTGGGTATATGAGGTGCAACCCCAAAGTCTTGACTAACCCTCTCTCTTTCCCCCCCTCCCCACTTCCAGGATTCTACTGCACCCTTGGTGCCTCCATCAGTAACCCAACGGACAACATCACCGGCAACATCTGCCCCCAGGGTCACTATTGCCCAGTGGGGTCCTTTGAGCCACAGCCCTGTCCCATCGGCTACTACCTGGACGCCGTGGAGCAGAGCGTGAACACCAGCTGCAAGATCTGCACCAAGGGGGTGTTTTGCGGCAGCGAGGGGCTCCCCGCCCCCAGCGACGATTGCCTGGAGGGGTACTACTGCCCCGAGGGTCAGATAACGGCCACGCCGGGGCCGTACACCTGCCCCGTCGGTCACTTCTGCGGCGTCGGGTACGGGGATCCGGAGCCGTGCCCGTCCGGGAACTACCAGGACACACCCGGGCGATGGGATTGTAAAGAGTGCCCTGAGGGGCATTATTGCAACGCCACCATCGGCCCTGTGGTGTGGTACGGATCGTACGTCTGCCCGTCTGGGTATTACTGCCCGAATGGTACCACCTACGCAGAAGAGTTTGCGTGTCCCTATGGAAAGTTTAACAATTTGACAGGTGAGTTTTTAACCGGGCCCAAATAAGACCGACACCCAATGTTGGGTTCACTCATAAATGAAGGTTGCAATTGATCGTATTTTCGACCGCATGAGGGCGCTTTCAGCGGTGAACTTTCTTGTACCACAATGACAGTTTTATTTTATTTGACTGCCTGTGTGTTGTTTTCTTGTAGCAATGGCCAAATAAATAATAATTACAATAACAGCAATGAAAAAATTGTCTTTGTTTACTTGTTTCGCTTCACATGAATTTGGTTCACACCTGGTCAAAAATACTGCGAATTGGGTGTGCCATCCTTTGCAATATGTATTCAAAGTTTGTGAAAAAGACATCTATGGCTGTGTTGTTATTATGATGTTGGTATCATTGACTTACAATCAAGTTTTGCAAATCAAATTAAAAACATCAATTTGTGTAGGGCCAAATAATGTATTTTCTAAATGCATTCGTATGAAAACTGGTTGTTGTATTTTTGCCAGTCGTTACCAATCGTGTATATGAAATGTTTAAAAGCTAATTTGATTTGTGATCAGGTATCGTCAGTGAGGATGAATGCACGCCATGTCTGCCAGGGATGGCATGCGACGAGCCAGGCTTAGTGTATCCCATCAGGCCATGCGAAGCCGGGTACTTCTGTATGGGTGGCTCCAACACCACGACTCCCAACGACGGTGAGTGGATAACAAAAACCCGCACCCAACACGCCTTGCGCTTAAGCCTATTTGTAAAGTAGCCCACCGGGCTAGTAAACTGTGCATTTTACTCGCCCCCAGGAAGTTTTAGTAGCCCAGATTTCATGTAGTGTATCTATGTATTTATGGTAGCGATCACAACCAGTTTATTGGACAAATGAAGTTGCACTACAAACAAGGAAGTTAACTCAAAAACAAATTAACACATTCAAAAAATGTATTAATCACATCTGAAAAGTAAGAAGTCTGAGCATTTTAACATGTAGATTGGGCAGTTTTTAGCCTTCCACAGGGCAAGTTGAGAAGTGGTGTTTATAAGCCCATGGCAGTTTTTACTGCACAATGTACTCCAGAATGTACGCCGGCTTAGTAAGGGTAATCCCTGCCCAAATGGAGCTGAGATTCTTTGTGCTCTGGTGATGATCCTTAAATGCATTTTGAAATTTTCTTTTTCAAGAAAAGTGAGATTTTCCTATTTCTTGGATAGTTGTATGGAATTTCTCAGAATATCTTCAGATCCTGCTCTCTGTTTTTTTTCTCTGGTTCACACTTTGTATCTGAGTTAATGAATATGCATGAAGTGTACACCTGATGCTTCGAATTATAATCTAACGAATAATCATGTTTTTTCCCCTCGGGGCTAATGAATAATGCATGAAGTGTACACCTGATGCTTTGAATTATAATCTAATGAATAATGTATTTTTCCCTCAAGTTAATGAATAATGCATGAAGTGTACACCTGATGCTTGGAATTCTAATCTCATGAATAATGTATTTTTTCCCCTCAGGGCTAATGAACAATGAATGTCCAGCTGGGTACTACTGCATGGAGGGAACGACTGCACCTGACGCTTGTCCGGAGGGATCCTTCAGCCCTGCCACTAAGCTGAAAGCCGTCGGAGAGTGTCTGAACTGCACGGCCGGCTTCTTCTGCAACGAGACTGGTCAGTAGAGAATCATTGTAGCGAAGATATTTCCTACAGCCTGGTTAACAGTGCTGGGCGACTAGTGACATTCAGGGTGGGCGTCTTCCATGGACTGTTTTGTGGCAATTGTGTGGTAGTTGTGTGTGCTGCCCATTCATTAGAGCTACGGTGTGTGTGTCATCTTGGAAGAATGCGTTGTCATGAGTGACAAATTAGTTCATGAGGCAACAGTTTGCAAGCACTGTCTTAGTAGTCGTGGTGCACGGTCAAACGGGTAATTGAAAAGCGGCAGTCGCAACAAGATATAGAAATCGATACTCGCAACTTCCCGATTAGTCAAATGATGAAAAAGTACCACTAAGTATTATTTAAATTAACACTAACTTTGTTTTTATTTTTTCCCTCAGCACAAACTGAGGTGAGCGGGCCATGTCTACCGCGCTTCTACTGTGACGAGCACTCCACACGCCCGGACCAGACCATCTGTCCCGAGGGGTACTTCTGCGAGGGGCAGACGTTCAACCCCGCCCCTTGCCCCAACGGTACGTTCTCGAACGCCACCGGGCTGGCGTTGGAGGCGGAGTGTCTGAGCTGCACTGCTGGGTTCTATTGTGAAGGAATGGGTGAGTTGCCGGTCATCACATTTTGGGGGAAAATTACGGAGAAAAGAAAAATTAAATACGGGTGAAGGTTTTAGTCTCAAGGTAGATCCTATACCAGGAGTGTGGATGAGATTTTGGGTTCCTTATTTTCTGGTTTAACCCGAACCCTAGTCCTTCAAAACCAACCTCAAGGTGCTTTGTCTAAAATGTCCAGAAAACCAAGGAACAGACTTGGTTCTGTGCCCCAATTTGCTCACTCTTAGCATGTGGCCAGGCTTATCAAGTTTATAAGAGTCAAGTTTTGGGGCGACGAGGTACTGTAGAGTGGAGTATTTTGGGCCGCTTCTTGCAGAACAATTCGAGAGTGAGAGTTAATTTTTTTTTATTTGTCTTTCATCTTCAGCCAATACAGAGGTCACAGCCCAGTGTCACGCTGGGTTCTACTGTCCCCCCGGTTCGGACGTACCCAACCAGATCACATGCCCAGAGGGTAAACACTGCCCTCTACAGAGTCCAGAACCCCAGGATTGTCTCGCCGGTACTTATGTCGACTATGAGGGCGCTTCAGAGTGCTCGGTCTGTCCCGAAGGTAAGGGACTTCATATTTTAGAGGTTGAAATGTAGATCGGGGTGTTGCAGGCGCCAGGTCTGTAGTGTGACTCATTTACTGTCTGGGGAATAAAGGAGTCAGGGTACCATGCTAAATATCATCTTCACTAATACTTTGAAATCCTCCTGTAAGCTACCCCCTTCCATCAATTTGTGTGGTTTAGAGTTTGATTTTTCAGATTTTTCTGAGATCTCTTAAGTTGAGTTTTCTTTAAACTACTAGCTTTCCAGTTGGGTTTTAGAAAGTTTTTAAATCCTTGTTAGAAAAGATGAAGTTGGCAACTAGGGAAGAAAGATGGTGCTAACACCATTAGCTATTCAGTTGCCTTTAATATTTTTATTTAATCTTTCAAAATGTGACACCCAGGAGGTTCAGAGTGCCATCCTTCAAACCAAGGGACCATCTCTTAAGTTAGATTTGACAATGTCTTCCCCCCTCCCCCTCCCCACAGGCTTTTACTGTATCCCAGAGTTGGTCATCGAGGGCGTAGGGGCATCCAGTTATCACCGGTGCCCTGCCGGCTTCTACTGCCCCAACGCACCGGTCACGACCACCAACCGTGTCCGGCCGGCAGCTACGGTCCGACGGACGGCCTGGCCGCGGCGGCGGAATGCACGCCCTGCGACGCCGGGATGTACTGCCAGGGGGTCAACCTGACGAGCCCGACGGCCGAGTGCGACCCCGGGTACTTCTGCGTGTCCGGTGTGGATAAGATGGACCCGTTGATGCTCGCCGGGGACCAGTGCCCGACGGGGACCGTGCATCCGATCATCGGTGACGTATGCCCGAAGGGACATTATTGTGTCAAGGGATCGGACTACCCTACTGGTAAGTTGGAGGGAAAAAGAATCACCTCAAATAGAAATTAAGTTAGGATCAGTGCAGCTTGGTGAAGTGAAAAGGTTTGAGTTAAATGAAAATTAATCCTGTCCTTGAAGGTAGGGCTATAGATTGGTATTTGTCAATGTTATTCTAATTGTGTGTGACAACTGGCTGTGATGTTTACTGAACTTTCAACTTTTATAATAAGACCGATGAAGTAACATTGCAAAGCCAACAGGTGTCACCCCTTGCTGAAGGTAAATTAAACACTTTTTTGTGTCAATTCTTTGGCAGGTTGCGAGGCCGGAAAATACCAAGACCAAGTCCAGCAGTCAACCTGCCTGCCCTGCCCCGTCAGCCACTACTGTTACGTCAACACGACCGACTACACCCCCAACGAGTGCCCACCGGGCTACTACTGCCCGCTGAATACCCCGGACCCGTACGCCCACCCTTGCCCACCGGGTACCTTCAACAATAAGACGTTGCAGGGGAGCAGCTCCGGGTGTATCGAGTGTACACCGGGGTGGTACTGCGAGGGGTACGGAAACAGCAACCCGACGGCCCAGTGTAGCCCGGGATTCTACTGCTCCGGGAACACCAGTGAGGCAATGGTGAGTCACACTCTGGCAGATTTAAAAGAGTTTATTTATTTATTTATTTATTTCGTCTTATTTAACCATGGTAGCCCCATCAGTTTTCAATGAACTGTTCTCCCTGGATACATGCAATAAAAATACACAACAATAAAAAAAGAGTTAACTCTTTCCCTTGAAAACAAGTAGAGTACAGGCAAGCAAAACAACACACATACATGTGCATATTGCGTTTGATGTGCATTGTATGCTATAGGATTTTGGAGTGGAATATTGGTAAATATACCACGGCTGTTGACCTATCAGAAGCCAGGAATCACGCTTGCTGGATGATATAGGCCAATATGTGGCAAAGGTTGACATTTGATTGGTTGCCCATGGGCTTGTTCAGTGGTTGCTACGAGGCAGGTACTGATGCCTTGACGCTTAATGTTTTTGCAGTAAAGATATTTCTCATCATGTGACAAGCTCTCAGTCAGTCACAAGACAGGTGTTATAATACTTGATACTCTTTCTATCTCCATCAGCCGACAGAGAACGGGGGAGAATGCCAACCCGGTGAGTTCTGCGTCGGCGGCAACGCCGAGCCCGAGCCTTGCACCCCGGGACAGCACTGCAACGCCACCGGTCTCTCAGCACCCTCGGGGCTCTGCAGCCCGGGTTACTACTGCCCGGCAGGCTCGTCCAGTCCCGAGGAGATCGAGTGTCCGGTCGGGCGCTACTGTCCTGAGGAAAACGCGCTTCCGATACCGTGTTCCAACGGGACGTACAACCCGGGATGGGTCAGGATGGAGTTGAGGACTGCTTGCCCTGCGAGGGAGGTTACTATTGTAATGAAATCGGGATGTCTACACATAGTGACGTATGCGCTGAAGGTATGTAGGAAGAAAAAATCCTGTGCCTGATGGGGGCTTAATTTTACAGGGGAGAGACCCTAGGGAAGAGTATCCCCACCCTAGGGTTGGATACCCCCATTCTAGGGACTTCCCCACCCTAGAGGTGTTTCTCCATTCTAGTATGTGTACCCCACCCTAGGGTTGGGTACTCCTATATTAGTGAGTTCCCCACCCTAGGCGTGAGTAACTCCTTCCGAGTATGAGTATCCCACCTTACGAGAGAACCTTAGCGAGAGTATGCTTCTTACCGTTCTGTCTCTGCATATTTGTCTTCCAGTGTCACTGAGCCCCCCCGCCTCACCCTAGGGAGAATACCCCCATCTTAGGGGAATCCTAATTCCTTTACCTGCTCTCTCCACAGGTTACTACTGTCCCCCCGGACAGAACACCCCCACCCCAGGGGACTACCTCTGTCCAGCCGGCCATTACTGCATGGAGAACTTTGCAGATCCAGAAAGATGCGAGGACGGTTACTATCAGGACGAGGAGGGCAAAGCGTCTTGTCTCCCTTGTGAAGAAGGTATGTCGCCCTCGTCTGTAGAGAGTGCGTAAACTCACTCAAATCCTCTGTGGTTTTTTTAATGGATTGGGTGGTGTACAATCTGGGCCCAATTTCATAAAGCCTGTAAGCACAAAAAATTGCTAAGCACAGACAAATATTGCTTACCAGAAACTGGCTACCAGCCAACATTCCATAAATTTACATTTTAGCACTGGTATTTTTTTTGCTTAGCAAAGAAATGTGCTAAGCACTATTTTCTGCTAAACAGCTTTATGAAATGGGGCCCAGAGCTACTGGTTTCATTTTGCATGGTGTGAGTCCAAACGTCTTGGGGTTTTGAGCGTGAAACCAGGCTTTCTGCTTCTCACCCATACACTCTTGCTTTGCTGAAATGTAGACAGAAGACCCATCCCAACAGCTTTAGTCCCCGTACTGTATCTCTTTGGAACTCCTTGCCTGGTTCATGTTTTCCTCCATCATACAATCTTTGACTGTTTTAAGGAAATATAATTTCTACCTTCAGCTCACCTGAGTTTATTTTCATCGTAAATGTTTTCTTCTTGTGTCCCCTTACCAAGAGTGGCTTGAAGCCTTGTTTGGGGCGAAATTGCTTAAAAATTTGTCTTGAGTGTGAGTTCAACCTTCACCAGGCTCTCAAAATGTACAAAAACGCACTCATCTTTGTGTAACATTGTACTCAACATTGTAGGCTGTGTCGTATCTTGGTGCAAGTGGGTTTGTATGTCTGATAAAGTGAGATCCGATAAAGTGAGATATGACGTCCATGCAGTGTCAAACTGAGTCAAAGCTACTCTGTTGTTTTGTTCTAATTACATTCTTGTCCATCCTAAACTTGAATTGCACGGGAAAACGATTTTTACTCCTGAATAACTGCCGGTGTTTTAATTCACTGCCTACTTTCCTCCCTGTCAGGCTACTTTTGCGATAACACCGTTGCTCCCGTCGTCCACCTCAACGGATCGGACTGTCCAGGGCCCGGCTACTACTGCCTACCGATGACCAAGCGAGCTAACGAGTACCCCTGCCCGCCGGGCACGTTCAATAATCTGACCAACGCTTTCAACGAGAGCTGGTGCCAGCCGTGTCTGGCCAGGTACTACTGTCTCTCTGCTGGACTGAACGAACCAGAAGCGCTGTGCTACGGAGGGTAAGGATCGGGGGGGGGGGGGGGGGAGTTTTTTTGACAATGAGGGCAGCAGACTTGTTGTGTACTGTTCAACATTATTTTATGTATTGATAATTATAACAATGATAATTCCCAGTTTGCCAACCAAGGTTAGAAAACTATGGGAAGCCATAAATGCAAATCAAAAACAGATTGGTAGCAATGTTACACAAAATATATTCAAAATAATGTTGAATTTGTTTGAAACAAAGCAACCAATCATGGGATGTATTTTTTTTTCGATTGAAAAGTTTCAGAAATGTTGGGTTTTGTCACAACATCTGTAAACACGATTGAATGTTTTGCTAACATTCTGCTTGGTTTTTTTATCAACAATAGAAAGGTCTATTGATTCATGTGTGTAAGGACCTGTATGCTTGCCCTTTTGTTTCTAGGTTCTACTGTGAGGGTGGTGATGCGATCCCCAACCCCAACATCTGTCCGGCTGGGAGCTACTGCCCCGAGGGCAGCTACCAACCAACGCCGTGCGCGGCAGGGACGATTTCATCCGGTCTGGGTAACATCAACGAGACGTCCTGTGCACCTTGCGACATCGGTCGCTACTGCAATGCCAACAGCTCTCAAAACGGTAAGTCCATCAAAACAATTTCATGAGTTGAAAGATGGAATGTTCTTTTCAACGAAATGGAACATTCCATCTTTCAACGAATGAAAATATTCTCACTATTGCACGAATGAAAAACATTCATTATTTGTTTTATAAAACATCCAAGTAGATCTTTGTCGTTTTGATTGGAGGATACAACTTTCAAAACAAACAAAGCGTACAATATTTAATTGTGACATTTCACCCATTTCTTTTGGTTCGGTTTGTTTGGATTCATTTTTTTTATTTGTATTATTTGTTTTAAAATAATTATTAGTTGGTTTGTATATTGTTGGGAAGTTTCCGAGTTAATGTTGTGTGGAAAAATGATCAGAGATTAACAATGATTTATGTAGTGTCACTTTATTACAGCTCTCGAGAAAAAACTTGTACACAATTTTTTGTAAATTTCTGTGTTATCTATAGGACTGACACCCCCGTGCTCAGCCGGCTACATCTGCACCGGCGGCTCAGACACGCCCACCCCCGCCGATGGCGTCAAGGGTTACGAGTGCCCAGTTGGGCATTACTGTGAGGAGGGGGCACCCAGTGAGATCCCGTGTATCAAGGGAACGTATGCCCCAATCCCGCGGATGGGAGAGTGCGACCC
Organism: Pycnopodia helianthoides; assembly: GCA_032158295.1. NCBI lineage: Eukaryota > Metazoa > Echinodermata > Asteroidea > Forcipulatida > Asteriidae > Pycnopodia > Pycnopodia helianthoides. The sequence goes on from CM063262.1 coordinate 2,611,936, forward strand.
CTGTCCAGCAAGTAAGTCTCTCCCCCTCCCTCCTCTTCTTGACATTTGTGATATTTTTCTAAAAGGTTTAAAACTTGGACTGCTAAGGCCTAGAAAACAAAATTACGTTTGGCGTAATCCGACCGACCCTAAATTGCAGCCAACCAATGTTTGTTTGTTTTTTTTTTTGTTTTTTTTAGGAGATCAAAAATGAAAAACTTACTTTTTTTTCTTTTTCTGTTATCGTACGACAGGTGAGGTGCGCTCCAATGAGCGTGCCCTCCAATGAGCGTGCCCAGTTGCGTGATCGATTGAATGATTGGGCCATTGATTGATATAAAAGGGGCGTTAACCGTCTAAACACACTCCCGGTCAACCACCTAATCTCGCTCACGTTTAATTATGTGAAGCAAGTATCAAGTTCCATTGTTCACAAAACTTATGTATAGTTTCAAGTTTTTCCTGTTTATTTCTATATTTTTTTTAATATTAGAATTTTAGAACGGAAGAATGAAGTGAAAAAGTCTGGTTTTCCCTTTGCAATTCTTCAAGAACTTTTTGCCCTGATTTGTAACTAATATTTATCTTTTCTTTCTTGCAGGCAAAACATGTCCCGAGTCTGGAATGAACACCACGCTTCCATGTCCGACCGGGTTTTACTGCCCAGAAAGAACGGACGACGACGGTGAACCTTGCCCTGCAGGTAGAATTTTCTAAATGGATTGATCTAAAACTTACCTGAAAATAATTTTGCCTGAAACGCTTTTTGTTTTTTGAGCAATGAGTTTTTATTTAACAAGTAGTTTTGATCTTGCAAGTCCAAGACTTGATTTTTGAAAACAGTGAAAACAAGTTGTTCACTATTTTCTTGTGAAAACAGTGAAACAAGTTGTCATATTTCTTGAAAACAGTGAAACAGTTGTTCACTATTTTCTTGTGAAAACAGTGAAAACAAGTTGTTCACTATTTTCTTGTGAAAACAGTGAAAACAAGTTGTTTACTATTTTCTTGTGACACTGATGACAGAGCTTAAAGTTTCACAGGTTTGTTGTTTCACGTATATATTTGTTCACTCAATGTGTGGACACTGGTCTTTGACAATTACCAATGCTGTCCGCGTGTTTCGACCCTCATCCTACGCAGGTACCTTCAGTGATCAGCTGTCCCTAATCGTTAAAACAGATTGTCTACCGTGCCTGATAGGGATGTACTGTGAGACTCCCGGACTGTCCTGGCCGACCGGCGAATGTGACGCTGGATTCCTGTGTGAAAAAGGAGCAGGGGACGGCCAGCCCGGACGATGGGACGAATGAGCCTTGCCAAGTGGGACATTACTGTGAAAATGGTGGGTGAAGTTAGCCCTTTTGAGAGACTGTGCAAGACTCGCGTGTTTTTTTAACATTGAGACACGTTAAAGTGCGCAAGTTTGTTTCCTTCATGCGTTCAAACAATGTGCGTGGGACCAATAAGGTCCCAAAAATGTTTGAATACGCTCGAGACTCGCAGGGTCTATTACCCTTGATCAGTTTAATTTGTAATAAGTAGCCACTCAACCAGTTAAGTTCTTCAGTGCACTGTGAACGAATTTTCCTAGGCTTTTCAAATCAATGTTTTTGTTTTTGTTAACCCCCAAAGGTACCCACTCGGCCACCCCGTGCCCCCCGGGCACCATGAACCCGAACAGGGGCGGTGTGTCGGTGGACAACTGCGTCCCGTGCGAGGCGGGCCACTACTGCGAGGGGACGGGACTCTCGCAGCCCAGCGGGGTGTGCTCTGAGCGCTACTACTGCCCCAGCGATGCCGTTATCGACTCCGCCGAGCCCGCCGGTTATGAGTGCCCAGCCGGATTCTTCTGCCTGAACCAGACGGCAACTCCCTCGGCTTGTGATCCAGGTAGGCAAAACCGCGTCCTGAAAATTTAATTTCTGCATGTTCGAAAAAAACCTCTCTCGGAATGTTTTTTTGTCAGTGGATACTGTTTGTGAAATCATGGAGCTATAAAGAAAGAAGGAGTTAGCAGAAAAGCTTCCCTGACCATAATCCAATTAACTACCGAAAGCCAGCCCTATAGATAATGTACAGCGACCACCAACAGTTTTTTACGACCACAGTGCTGCCCTTTGTATACACATTTGGAGTTATGGTGAAACATAATTATCGGATATTTTGTCTTGTCAGGCTTCTACCAGCCGTTTGAGGGGAGGTCGATTGCAACATCTGCCCAGAGGGGTTCTTCTGCATGGTGAACTCAAGCAACCCAGAGCCATGCAGCGCCTACTCCTACTGCCCGCAAGGGTCCATCGATCCCACGCCGTGCCCCAACGGCACTTACACCATGGATGATGTGACTGGACTGATCAAGCCCTCACAATGTCCGAAATGCCCCACAGGTAAACAAACAAAAACCATACAGAACATAATGGCTTGTCGTGGCCGAGCGGATAAGAACACCGGACTCAAGCTCTGGTGTTTCTGATCAGCAGAGTCCCGGTCGTGACACTTGTGTTCTTCAGCAAGACACTTAGCCATTATTGCTGCAGGTAAAAGAACCAAGTACACTTATCACTAAGACAAGGGGTTTCCCCCGGTGTTTCTGGCAGTGGCTGCTGAGTGCGCTGCAGCACCTTGTAAAACCCTTTTAAGGTGCTACATAAATTGGTCTCATAATAATACAAAAATCAAAAACCTGTCTTAAAATGTTTCTGCTTGTTTAAGCACCTTGAGTACCTTATTGGTAGACATGTGCGCTATATAAGACTATAATTTACAAGGCATTAAGTTCTTAAAGTTTGAATTAACTCTGTATGACTGTTGTATAGACGATGAGCGCTTTGAGACACATGTAGATATTAAGAACTTTTGGGTTTTATTGTTCGAAATAAATTTTATGAATTATTGACTGTGTTTTGCAGGGAGTTACTGTGCTGGAGGTAGGATAGCCGGACCGTGCACAGCTGGTTTCATCTGTTACTCTGGATCTAACACCCCTACCCCTGATGGCATGGACATGGTGATGGGAGAGCCATGTCCCATTGGGTACTACTGTCTGGAAGGTAAAGTTTGTGTGTCTGTGTGTTTGTGTGTCTGTGTGTTGGTTGGTTGGTTGGTTGGTTGGTTGGTTGGTTGGTTGGTTGGTTGGTTGGTTGGTTGGTTGGTTGGTTGGTCAGTGTGTCTGTAGGTTTGCTAGGCTGTGTTGACCTAGCACCCATACCCCTGATGGCATGGACATGGTGATGGGAGAGCCATGTCCCATTGGGTACTACTGTCTGGAAGGTAAAGTTTATGCGTCTGTTTGTCTGTGTGTCTGTGTGTTGGTTGGTTGGTTGGTTGGTTGGTTGGTTGGTTGGTTGGTTGGTTGGTTGGTTGGTTGGTTGGTTGGTCAGTGTGTCTGTAGGTTTGCTAGGCTCTGTTGGTCTAACACCCCTACCCCTGATGGTATGGACATGGTGATGGGAGAGCCATGTCCCATTGGGTACTACTGTCTGGAAGGTAAAGTTTGTGTGTCTGTGTTGATTGGTTGGTTGGTTGGTTGGTTGGTTGGTTGGTTGGTTGGTTGGTTGGTTGGTCAGTGTGTCTGTAGGTTTGCTAGGCTGTGTTGACCTAGCACCCATACCCCTGATGGTATGGACATGGTGATGGGAGAGCCATGTCCCATTGGGTACTACTGTCTGGAAGGTAAAGTTTGTGCGTCTGTTTGTCTGTGTGTCTGTGTGTTGGTTGGTTGGTTGGTTGGTTGGTTGGTTGGTTGTGTTGGTTGGTTGGTTGGTTGGTTGGTTGGTTGGTTGGTTGGTTGGTTGGTTGGTTGGTTGGTTGGTTGGTTGGTTGGTTGGTTGGTTGGGTGTTGGTCAGTGTGTCTGTAGGTTTGCTAGGCTCTGTTGGTCTAACACCCCTACCCCTGATGGCATGGACATGGTGATGGGAGAGCCATGCCCGATTGGGTACTACTGTCTGGAAGGTAAAGTTTGTGGTGTCTGTCTGTCAGTGTTCCTTTAAGGTTACCAGTCTGTGTTGATCCAACAGACAGTGTGATTGAAGAACCCTTTCAATTGTATTGCAGGTGCTTTGAACGTTTCCGTATGTAGCCCTGGACAGGTCATCACAGAGCCAGGGGCTAAGAGCCCCGCTGAGTGCACCCAGTGCCCAGCTGGGTACATCTGCACCGTTGACAGCACCAGGGCAGAACCCTGCACGCCAGGTAACTAACATATTCATCTATGCAAATATATTCATATATGCGATTCAATGGGTTCTTTCTTCATTATTGTTAGTTACCATTGGCAGGACCTACTAAACCACACATTTAGCATCGCTCATGGCCTGATTAATGCAAATATATTCATGTATGCATAGTTGTGCATACTTGTGCATCTTATCACTCACAGTTAATACTAAAGCTGATCCTTGTACACAGTGTATTGATTTATGCAAATAAAGAGGTACAATCTGCTTAGTACATCTCACTAAGCAAGAGTTATTCATTTATGCGAATTAAACAAGTGACAAAAATCCAAACATCAATTTTAAGAAGTCTTGGGTTCTTTTCATTCATTTTTTAAAATGTAGTAAACTGTTTTGTAAGAACTGATGGTTTGTCCAAAATATGTTTAAATTTGTATTTTTCTTGTACCTTTCACAGGTTATTTCTGTGAGTTCAACCAGGACCCCAAGCCGTGTCCCAACATGACGTACTCTGACGAATCGCAAGCAACAAACTCCAGCACGTGTCAGCCATGCCCCGCCGGGTATTGGTGTAACGTCCCAGGTAAGGCTGCACCACAACTCAACAGTTCCCTCATCATATATCTACAGCACTCTGTAAAACCCTTAAACAAGGCGTGGTACTATTGTGAAATCTTTCCGGTAATGGAACGGAGGGAACCCCTTAAAAGTGGCTTGTACTGTAACCCGTAGGCCCTGAAGACCTGTGTAGAGAGAGGACGGCGAAGAAATCTCAGTTTGAGATGTGGGAGGAAATCACCATCAGGGGAAAACCAGCGTAATAGATCTTTATCATGCTGACAAGGCATGATATCGTTGCGTCAGGGCAACTTCTTGCGTGGGCCTTCGTGGGGCCCCGCGAAGTATGCCACGGCACGTACCACGCTTGCGGGGGCCCCGTTGCTCCGCCGCAAAATCCCCGCGTGGGTGCGGGTGTCCCCGTACCCGCAACGCAGCTTACTCGCTGTAAGTACCGTTCCGTACTCGCGGGGATTTGGAATTACTTGTGGCCAGTACTGTATGTCACATTTTTTGGTGAAAATTGAGTTGGAATATACAAAAGTGCTTTGTTTTTTGTCTGAATAAGCGGTAAAAGTTTGCATTTTGTTCGAAAAAGTAATTAAAAAGATACAGGTCATTAACAATGAATGACAACAATTACCTCTGTACTTTTGTCTAATTTATTGACTTGTTCTTGATCTATACAGCTATGACAGACTTCTCAATCAGTCCCTGCCCTCTTGGGTACTACTGTCCCGAGGCTACCCCAGAACCACTCTCCTGTCCCCCTGGTACATACAGGGACACTGAGGCTGCTGAGAGTAAGTAGTGCTGTTAAAATCCCTCAAACTTTCTTATCTTCTAGTTTACCGTTACCCTCCTACTGTCTGACCAATCAATATCATCCACTGTGGTCTTCGATGATAGATAAACTATGCCAGCCTGCAATATGATACCATTATGATGAATGCATTTACGCAGTTCACAGTGAACCCTCCTACTGTCTGACCAATCAATATCATCCACTGTGGTCTTCGATGATAGATAAACTATGCCAGCCTGCAATATGATACCATTATGATGAATGCATTTACGCAGTTCACAGTGAACCCTCCTACTGTCTGACCATTCAATATCATCCACTGTGGTCTTCGATGATAGATAAACTATGCCAGCCTGCAATATGATACCATTATGATGAATGCATTTACGCAGTTCACAGTGAACCCTCCTACTGTCTGACCATTCAATACCATCCACTGTGGTTGTCAATGATAGATAGACCATGCCAGCCTGCAATATGATATTATATGGTGAATGCATGTGCATGGTAAACGGTCAACCCTCCTACTGTGTGACCATTCAGTCTCATCCACTGTGGTCTTTACCGATTGATAAACCATGCCAGCCGGCAATTTAAATCATGTGAATGCATCTGCACAGCACCATACACAGCCCGTGCAGTTGAATGGTTTCAAATGGTTGGTCGAACTTCATGGAAAAATGTTACTGAGAGTTGAAGGGTCAACTACTTTTAGTTCGCTGCTAAATGTTTTTAGAAAGTAAAGAGGGTTAACATTACTGTTGTGCTTAACAACATGCAATGGAAATAACATTATGATTTGAATCACCATTTTTTGAATTTTTTTTTAGATAGCTCTTTCGCTTCTGATTTACTTGTGAATTGTTTCTTCTGTTTCAAAATAACTTCTGATGGTCGCTAAAATCTCCACAGGTCAAGAGGACTGCCCGCTGTGTCCAGCCGGCTACTACTGTCCGAACGACACGGCCAACACCTACGGCACAGAGTGTCTGGACGGTCAGTTCTGTCCGGCCGGATCGTGGGACCAAAGAGATTGCCAGCCAGGTAAAGTGATTTGAAACAAACTGATCCCACCCAGTCATCCCATTCAGTTCCCTTTTCACACTAGAGCGGAAACTCCGGGGGAAATGTTGTTGGTCTGTTCACACTTGCTTACCCCTGGGAAATACCGGGGTTAAAAGTCTCAAGCGTAACCGAACAATGTTGAGAACCCTGTGTCCCCTAAGACATTGTTTTAACATGTAAAGGGGAACAAAGTTGCACACTTTAAAAGTAGGGTCATATTTTGGTAATGACCCAGAAAAACAATTGGATATTTTCTATCTGAAAGCTTACTTGTTAAAAAGATGCAAATTGTAGTAAGCATCCTGCAAAATTATTTCGTCTGAAATGCTCTTGGTGATTAGAAATCAATAAACATTTTAATCTGAGAAACAATTTATGCATGATGATTCATGCGTGAATCTTTTCTCAGATTTCTGAGAGTTGGTGTCCGTTTGTGAAAGCTGCGGCCAGAGATGCGGTTGGTACCCGCTGCCACCTCGCTATAAGCTTGGATGGGTACATTTATTTGCTATTTTCTCAACAAGTAGACACTGTTTTCAGCTGAAACTTTGACATGCGACTTTTCTTGTATCTTTTGTGATAATTTTGCCAATAAGTCAGCATTATGGCGACAAAAATTAATCAATCTACGACCCTACCTTTAACAGACCCAAATGTATCTGCTGCGTTTATTGTTTGTGCACAGGTTATTACTGCAACCGTTCCATGACCCAGGAGGCCTGCCCGACCGGTTTCTACTGTCCAGTCAACTCTAGTTACCCTGTACCGTGTCCCGCCGGTCACTACTGTGGTGACAGTTGCGAGACGGAACCGTGTCCAGGTAATGAAGACATTGTAGTCCGAGTGTGTTTGGGTTTGATATATGGACTGAGAAGAACGAGGAAGAAAAATATTTTTAAAAAGGCAGAACAAGACTTAGTATTATTACTGTATCCATTAAGCCCATTTACAACTTCACGTCGGTTGATGTGTTAATCAGCAAATTCTGTTTTGACAGAGTTACGGTGGGTGTGTTTTAACGTGTTTTACTGGCAGCCAGATGGCTGACGTTTATATCAACCCGGACTTTCCAGTGTGTAGCACCTACCGTGATATGCTTTGTTTCACCGTACAAAGAGTGACAACTGTCCATTGCCGTTTTTGTTTTTTACATATAAAAGTGCAGTTTCAAATCCAATAGAATAGCATCATCTCTCTGCTTCCCTCTACAGGCGCCATAATGCCAATCAAATGTCCGCTGGGCTACCGGGAGAAAGACGGTTCCCGTCGCTCAACGTTCAAGAACACCTGCCAGATCTGTGCGGCGGGCTCCTACGGCAACGAGCCCGACCGAGCCAACTGCACCATCTGCACAGCGGGGGTGGTGTGCCTGGAGGGTGCGACGACCGACGAGCCGCAAGGCAACGACACACAGAATGGAGTGAATGTAACTAACTCATATCCATGTCCATTTGGTAAGTGTTTAGGAGCTTAAAATGAAGAAAAAAACTTAAGCCCCACAAAAAAGTCCCCGCCCGCTTCCTTTTTAGAAGCAGCCTCCTTTTTCTTTTTTTTCCCTTTTTTTTAAGGATCATTTTTAAACTAAATAAGATCGTTTTTTGAGACTGTAGCTCACCGAAAAAATACACCGAAAAAACTGGAAACCATTTTCGAAAAATAGCCCGACCGATTGTCTTGAAAACATGTGTCAGGCGACAGTTTAAAAAAAAAAAAAAGATGGCCATCCTCCTTCCTTTTTTTCAAAAAGTCAGGATGTTAATCATGTTTTTTTTAAATTTTGCCTTATTGGAAGAAAAATATACTGTATATAATTAACATTATTGTTACTAGTGCTTTGCTTAATTATTTTTGCTAAGCAATTTTCTTCTGCTTAATAGCTTATTGAAGTTAAGCCCAGGCTTGGTGAAATCACGCCCAGCATTTACAGAACTTTTATAGTGGCATCTTTGCAGGCTCAAAGTTAAGTTTTATTCTTCCTCATCACCGTGGTGTTCAGGTTACTACTGCCCGGAAGGTTCGTACGTTCCACTGGCCTGTAATGTCGGGACGTACAACGAGTACGAGTACGGTATGTCCGAGGCCGACTGCCTGAACTGCCCCGTGGACCACTTCAATCATTTGGAGGGACAGGACGCCTGCTTCCACTGCGGCGCCGAAGCGTACCAAACGGAAATGGGACAGCCGCAGTGTCAGTGTGCTGGTGCCGGGAAACAGTTCCAGGTAAAAAACGATGACAATGCTAAATTGTGAAACCTTCAACAAAATGAAGCCAGAGATGGTTTGGGGTGCATCATTTCGTGCGGTCTGTTTGGCGTAGTAGTATCTTTCCTTGACTTCCACCTCCAGGACTCTGGTTCAAATCCTGCGGGGGGGGGGGGGTTACTATGTGGATCAACTTCAGTCCCTACCTGGGGTTTTTCCATGAATAATTGTTTGGGGTTTTCCTCCCACATCTAAAACTTAAACTTCCTTCCTTATCTTCTCTCCATGGGATTCTTGGCTAGTATAGTGATAAAGTTCACTTTTCTGGTCCTCTGACCAGGAGGCTATTCAAGAATTTGTAAATAACAGCAGTCTGCAAACGTTTTCAGGATTTATAATTCTGAATTTATGTCTCTTTGCTCTGCAGGCCAGTGACCGTAAGTGTCTATGCAAGCAGGGCTACATTACGCTGGTGGGTAGAGAGCAAGACTGCGTGGAGGAGGTGTACGACATCTGCACTGAAGGAACGTCACGTACTCAGGATGGAGCATGTCTGGACAGTACTGGATGGGAAAACTACTGCAGGGACGGAGTGAGTGGAAGTTTCTTTGGTTGTTGTTGTTGTTGTTGTTGTGGGGATGCAGTTGTTGTTTTTCAATGTTTGTTGGTTGTTGGTTTTGTATGTTTGTTGTTGTGTTTTTGTTTTCGATGTCTGTCGTTGATGGGTTTGATGTTTGTTGTTGTTGCATTGTTGTTGTTGTTGGTATGTTTGTTTTGATGTTTGTTGTAACATCGTTGTTGTTTTTGATGTTGTTATTTTGTATATTTGTTGTTGTTGCATTGTTGTTTTCCAGAATGGTAGTCTTCAGACTTGAAATAATCTTCTTCTTTTTTCGTACCGTAGGGTGGATGTCCAACAGCAGAAGACTATCTGGGGTATGATCAGACATTGTCGCTGTGTAAGTGCAAGGTCGATGACCTGCAGGAGATCTGTGACCTTGAGTGTCGACTGGCCCAGAGGAACAGAATGACTCTGGTGTGTGAGGATCCACCGTACGTCTGCATTGAATACACCACTGGTGAACAGGTCGGTTGGTTTGTCACTCTGACTGTCTGCTTGTTAATCTATCAGGAACCAAATCAGCCAGAAGTGGCTTGTATCGAAATGCCCACAGCCGCCACTGATGGCTTGGATCAAACACACATACTGGCCAAAATTGGCTTGCAATTGCATAAGAACTCCTATTAAGCCACTAGTAGCATGTATCAAATACCATTAGCAGCCCAAAGTGGCCTGTATCAAATATCCACAAATGGCATGTATCAAGATGCCAATGGCTGCTTAGAGCGGCTTGTATCAAAAACACCTTTATCAGCCACAATTGCCTTGTACCAATTTGATCATTGTGGCCACATGCAGCTTGTATTAAGTTCCCATAACAGCCATAGGTAGATTGTCTCAAATGCTCCATTAACAGCCACAATGGGCTTTTCTCAAACGCCCTTACCAGCCATAAGTTGCTGCATTGAATGCCAATAGCAGCCACGCACAGCTGGTATCAACTATCCTTATAAAGTGGCTTGTATTAAAATATAAACTATAACACTGATTTCTTTCCAGACTAAGATTCCCGTGAGCAGTTTGACCAAAGTGATCAACGCTCGCAACGCCATCTCGGCCGACCAGTGTGACGCACTGGATGGCACCGCGCAAGTCATTCATGTCACGGAGATGAGCGGTACGTAAACACGTTGTAATGTTGTAATTATTATTGGTAATAGTCGAGCAACGTATAGTGCGATTTCCACTCCATGTTATGCGGATAAGTTTTTTTTCATTAATATCGTCGCGCCAGTACAAAATCGTTGTGTCTCGATTTCGCAAAAATTGTGTATCTTGCATACAAAAACGGGCTACTTTAAGCGAGATCAACGTTTTGACAATTACAAACTCGCCCATAAAGTAAAGTTCTATCTTAGGAGATGCAACGTTTTCGCACTGACACCACGATATGAGGTGTTCGTATCACAAAATGTCAGTTACTGAATAATAAACTACTTACTAAAACTGTTTTCCTCGACTGATTGTAATGCATGGTTTTCAAGTAGTTAACCCTCCTACTCTTGGTATCTATTTCCAGCTAGTGGCCCAACCATTTGAAGCATGTAGAACTTGCTTCTGCAGCTTGGGACTTGGAAACTTGCCTTGCTTTGGGACCTGTGCCCAATTTCATAGAGCTGCTTAAGCACAAAAAGTAGCTAAGCACAACAAAATGATGCTTACCAGAAAAAGGTTACCAGCCAAACTGTTATATTACATGTACAATTTGTAACTGGTATCCTGCTCATTTCTGCTGAGCAGGCAATTGTTGAGCAATATTTTCTGCTTAAGCATCTCTATGAAATTGGGCCCTGGTTGCTCTAAGATGAATGTTTGCAAGAATCAGTGGATTCAAAAGTTTAATATCTGTTTTTAATTTATAGTCAACGGGTTCTTGGGTGTGTACGACCCATCGCCTGAACAACTAGAAACGGTCGTCATGGACAACGCTAAAGGTTTAACCAACGGCACATCAGTAAACGGTTCGGTGACCTATGGCGTGTCTCGCAGACGTCTCCTGTCTGTCGATAACTCCACCGTGCGGGGCAGAGGGCGCCGTTTGCTGTCCTCCTCCGGAGTGGACGGGTCGTCGTTCGCGGGGATCTCCGACCCTGCCGTGTGCTTGAAGTACGGGGAGACGATGATGTTCTACGTGGACAATGACAATTACCCAGTCTATAACAGGTGAGTAATACTAGAACTGCAGAGCAAGTTCCAATCTGAAACCAGTGGTAAAGATCCCAGTACTTGTGGGCACTTTTCTGTGTCTCTGGGCTCGATTTCACAAAGCACTAAGATTCATCTTAAGATGAGTTGTCAGTATTACCATAGTGATTTGTGTTGTGACATCACACTTTGCTTAGCAATTAAGATTGTTACACAGTTAAGATCAATCTTAACTCTTGTGAAATCAGCCCCCTGGTCTAGGTTAGCCTCTTGGAGTACGACGCCACACATGCAGAAACAGCGCCCTCAACTGAGGTCAAAATAAGGCTCCTCATTAAGTAACAGTTGTTCATTTATGTACGCATTTGCGTTTTCTGACTTTAATGTTGTGTGAAGTAATTATAAATAAATAGTAAACTTGCAGGTAGAACCATGTATTAGATCTCTTTTGTGGGACTGTTGGCTCTGAAAAGAGCCGGTGTGGTCTTGACATTTCGAACAGTAGGCTATACTGTTTGTACGTGGGGCGGAACGGGCAAGGGTTTAATTTTAAGGCTATAATCACTTTTTAAGAACTTTATTGTTCACAAACATTTCGTCAAATGGTCTTCATTACCAGGGAGAATCTGTACAACACCAACGAGCAGTTTGATTACGGTGGATTCCGTGAGCTGGAAGAGATGCAGACGCAGATCGGAACGTCGACGACGCTCTTCACCTACCGCTTCATCGACCCCGGTGTCTACGTCTTCTGCCTCAGCAGCAACTTAGAGCGTAAGATGGTGAGTCAGAATTCTCCTTTAACTTGTTGTTGTTGTTGTCCTTGTTGTTGTTGCTGTTGACTGTAAAAAAAAAAAATTGCCAACCAGAAAAATATGTTTTGCTGCTTTTTTGTTGTTGAAGTGTTTGATCAAATCTAATTGCATAGATACTTCAGAATGTGTTCATACCCCATCCCACAAAATGGGTAACCGATTAACAAAACAATTGCTATTTGTAGGACAATTTCTTTTTAGTCCATAAACTTTATCATTGGTGTGCACATGTCAATATTTTCCCTACCTGCCGACGGTCTGCTTTTTCCCATGTGTAACTGAAAACGAAAATCTATTTTTGGTTGGTTTTCTTGAAAATGAGAGGGATGAGAACTAATGTATTAGCGCATCATACCATCATTATTCGTCGGAAGGCTTTGATAAAGAATTAATTTAAATTACCAATCTCATTTCAGTACGTTCGAGTGATGGCCAAGAACGCCCAATGTTCTGAAGACGGTCCCTTCTTTCCGGCTACCCCTCGTTACATCGTCCAGAACGGTATCGCCGTGGGTCAGTCGATCCTACTCGCCGCTGACTGGGTGACCATCGGATTGGTGCTCGGCATGATTCTGATCTTCACCATCCTCCTGGTCTTGGTCTTGGTGAGTTTCTTTTTTTTCCTGAGAGACGGTTCTTTCAATCTTCTTAGAGTGAGTCTCGCTAAGTTTTTCTTGGAAAAACTTGAGAACCAGTTTCTTGGGTCATCTATACCCCCATTCTCCACTAGGCTCCCTACTTCGCTTGTTCCTGTGCTTGTTACCAATGGACTCAGTTCAGTGAACACACACTGCCCACCCAATCCTAGTAGGATCAGTTCCAGTTCCAGCTTACACGCATCACCGAGCTGAGCCCAGCTTATCCTGTTCCAGTTTCCTGCCTTTGCGCACCACTGAGCTAAGCCTACATGTCAGGTTAAACCTCACCAGCAGTAAATAAGCAGCATACTGCATCAGACTCCAGCATTATCCTGAAGACGATCAGAGCATACTGTTCAAAACATTGAGTTGTCAGAACCACGACAACTCCTGGAGAGAGTTTTATGTACATTATGTCTCCGCAAACCTCACTACATAGAGGTTCTTGTTGTGGGTAGGAACTGCTGCTATTAGCCCTTTAAATTCCCTGCATCTTCAAACACTTTTGAGAATGGTTGGTTCCCATGTTCATTTCTTTAACGTGTGACGGAAACGAAGACCCTCACTTCCAAACGTTCAAATGTCCACAAGATTTGCACAGTCTCTAAGCTCAAAGCAGCATTGTCTTGAATTTTCGCATGCTTCGATTGTTATCGTTTGGTTTCTCTACTAAAACTAGATTCTATTCCATAAGTACGGCTGATTTGCACACAGTATCTCAGCTCAAAACAGCATTGTCTTGAATTTTTGCATGCTTTGATTGTTTACGTTTGGTTCCTTTATTAAAACTAGATTCTATTCCGTAAGTATGGCTGGGGCAAAGTGTCGTACACCCGTCCCAAGTACCGAGGCCTGATCCAGAATCACAACTTTGACGACTACGCCTCCAAGGGCTCAGCTGTTCATCCCGTCAAGAAGTACAACCGCGCCATCGAGGGCAGGGGTGAAGGCGTTGGGGGCGCTGTGGTCATTGACGGTAAGCACAACAAAATTATACTTTAATGTAAAATACGGTTACCAGCCAAAAATACTATTTCAGGTGTACCATTTGTGACCCGTATCCTGCTAGTTTTTGCTAAGCATGAAATCGTTAAGAAAGATCTCCTGCTAAAGCAGCTCTAGGAAATTGGGCCCAGTTTTTTACCAAGAAATGTTCAATGAGCCTGCCGTGTTTGATTGTCAATTTTTGCTCTCGTCAATGTAGAAGCGGTGGAGGTCAAAGGTGATGAATATTGGGACTATGACAAGCAGGTGGACTTTGAAGCGTTCAGTACGGCTGACTTCTATGGTCATCTGTCTCAGCAATCTCGCCATGTAACCAGTGAGCTCGGTCGGCAAAAGGAAGAGGTGGGTTATCCCTGTCAATTTTTTTTCTTTTTTTTTTCTTCCTTAAATGAAAAATGTTTAAAGAAAACAAAAGTAGAGGGCCATTGTCTGCGTTTTCCCAAAATTTCCCACTTTTGTAATGCTCCCAGGTCTACTACCACTACCACAATAAAGAACACTGATTTCCAGTTTGCAAAATAAGTGCCAGACTATTTTATGCCTCCAGGCTTGGTTTGGTGTCATTGATTTGTATGGAGAAAAAGATAAAACGTTCTGTTATTTGCAAATCTAAAAACTTACAAAATGGTGCCGTTAATTATTTTTGTTGCTTTATATTTTCATTTAAATCTTTATCTCAGGCAAAGGCGCTGTACCGCAAACTGTGCAACCAGGCGGAGAACCTCAAGGGATTGTGGGTAGCCAAGATGAACCTGAAGGGTAGAAGTGCCCTAGCTACCGACGAGGACCTCGAAGCATACGAACGCAAGAGCGAGGAGGTAGGGTGCCAGATTTGTGTGGCAATGAGGCTTTTAAGACGCCATTGGAAATAATTTCTTGTCAAAAATATATATTCTCCAAAATACTTTCTTTCCAAAAATAGTTTCGTGCCACAAACTGATTTATGAAAGATGTTAATTTGTAATTTATAAACATAAATGTTTCAGCTTGAGATGGAGTTGGAAAGACGCAAGGAGCTCGGCTACCGCTTTGAGACCATCTTGAAGAGGCAGCTTGAGATCAAAGAGCAAGATGAGAAGCACCGGGAGGATCACCAGGTGAGTTTGTCCACCCGCAAGGATTTTATAAAAAACCTCGGAATAACTACCGGAGTTTGCAATAAAACAAAAAATTTGGGTTTTTTTCGTCACAAAACCACGGTTACCAGCCAAACTACAATTCCACATGTACCATCTGTGACTGGTTCTTTGCCAACTTTTGCTGAGCAGAAAATTGTTCAGGCTGCTTGTTAAGCAGCTCTATGAAAGTGGGCCCAGTTGCTAAGGACTTGCCTCACCTTGGGTAAAAAAGGAAATCAGTTAATTTATTTTGTTGCTATGTGTCTGAAGGTGTCGTACCTGTCGGCTTTACGGGAAGCTGTGAGGATGTTGAATGAGTACACAGAGAGCAAGACCGGCGGGAAGAAGAGCCTAGAGCAGGAGTTTGACAACACTACCCAGAAACAGTGAGTTAAGAAGAAGAAGAATAATAATAACTAGACAACGCTTTTGAAGTTTTAAGAATTATGGGACCCATTGTAACACCTTGTAAGGGTTTACAAGGTGCTGCGGTGCAGTCCCTGCCAAAAACACCAGGGCAAACCCCCTTCTCTTAGCGATCAGTGTAACTGGGTTCTTTTACGTGCATACACACAACACACAAGACAGCAAAGTAGATATACACATGGTGTTACCCCAAATTGAACATACATTGATACCTCACCATGCAATGCCTCAAAAACCATGTTTGATTTCTCCTCCAGTGTTATCCGGCGCGTTGGTGCCCTTCTGGGGCGGATGTCCAGCGAAGTGACGGCCGAGTCCCAGCGTATCGGTGCCTGGGGCGTACTTGGACAGGGCATTGGTGCTCAGCTAGTCGCCCCTGGCTCTGACAACACTCCCGTACATAGGGAAGAGCTGTTCGGTGAGAAATCTCAGAGTTTTTCATTTTTTCAAATTCAAAATTTGTTTTATCAGCATGTCCAAACGATGAAAATATTGTTGTTGTTAGAAATACAGTTTACTGTTACACTTGACGTAAACATTTCACCCTCGGGTCTTTACAGGCCCAGACGGCAGTGTCCAATGTACGGATCTCATTCACCAGAACACAACCACGGGCCTTATCGTGCCAAACAGCGACGCCCGCATGCTGTCGGCTGATGGCCACGTTAGGAACATCCCACCGGATTACTTCGTCCATCCACACACGGGTCGCGTACTCCCCGTCCAGGGAAACGTCAGTTACGACCCAACCTCGTCTAGGCTCATCCACACGGTGGATTCTTCAGCTGGTAAGAGTCGCAAGTTGTTTTTTTCCAAAACCTGATTTAGAAAGTTCTGTCAGTAACTTTAGGAAGTTTTGAATTTTAAGCGATAATGTGATTTGTCAAATGTATGATTTTTCTAAACTTTGTGCACCTGAAACTTTCAGGGGAGCTTCACCATCTCGACCTCTGGGAGACCCACTCTGACCTTTCTACCCTAGTCCTTTTATTTTGAAGTTATTTAGATTCTGCTGATCCCCGGGAAGTTTATGGTCTACACAAAAGGAACTGTCGCCCATTAATCAGAACTTTGTTCCATTTGCCATTTAGAGTTTGACAAATTTATATATATTTTTTTTAGGTGATTTGGTTCGCTCTGATGAGCCGCTCATTCCGTACATCCCCTTCCCGACTGACCCCAACAACGGCCTCCCGGTCAACTCCAAACTGACCACCATCGAGCGCACCGGTGACCTCAAACTCAACGCGCCGATGCCTGACCCCGACACGGGTCTGAAGTGCCCCATCGTGGCCATGACGATCCACCCACAGTCCGGGGTGGCATACCCTGTGGCGGGTACCCATACCGACCCGGTGACTGGACTCCCCGTACCAATAGAGATCGGTGCCGTTATGATGGATCCGAGCAGTGAGCAACCCGTCCCAGTCTTGAGCGTTGCAATCGATCCAGAGACAGGTAGGATACTCTTCCCATTTGAAATCAATTAACGATTAATAAAATAGCTTGAAAAAGTTGTTAATTTTTTGTGTAGGTCAGATCTTTTATTAATTCCAATGTTCACATTTTTTTGTGGTTCAATTTTATCCCCCCAAAAATCCAACCAAACAGTAAGTTTGATTGAGATTAAAATTACTCAAATTTGTCTTTGAAATTAATATTTCATTTGAATTCAGGCAAAACTTTACTCAAGGAGAAAGATTTTTGATCGAATGAAGAATTTGTTGGTATATGAACTCCCCAAGTGCATCAACTCTTGTGAAACCAACATTTGATTTTTGTAGAAATATTACTAAATTGATTTACAGTAACATGTTCCCGTCCTGCTCCAACCTCCAAATTATTTTCTTTTGTCATCATCAGGTGATGTCATCCCGGTGGGTGGCACCCTCCAAACGCCCAACGGTACCCACAACGCCTACATCACCATGGTGACTGGCGACCGCTTCATCGAGCCCCTCAGCAATCTACAGGTGCTGACCCAGAGCGCGGCTCTCCATGACAACGAGGCGCTGCCCTCTAGTGGCGGGTACCAGACGTTGCTGGACGCAAACCTGATGGCGTGCCAGGTCAAGATCCTGGAGGTAGTGAAGGCGTATCTTGACGTGGCAGTCGGTATGTAGACATTCTATTTTGGGATCCTCGCTATTTACAAAACTGCTTAATCGTCCGACCTTAGAAAAGTTTAATATAATGTAGTATTATTATTGTTATATTGATATACATAATTCTGGTTATGAAACCAAGGATACCTCATAAATGAACTCAATCACTGTAGCTTGCAAGTTTGAGGAAACCTGTAAACAAGGGTGCTTGCTATGTGAACCAGAAACACCGGGGTTAACCCCTACTCTTCCATGTTCTGGGACCTACAGATTATTATCTCATCTGAATGTCAAAGCATTAATGGTAAAGTATCTTGCTTAAGGACACAAGTGCCACGAACGGGACTCGAACCCCCACTCTGCGGATCAGAAACACCAGAGCTTGAGTCCGGAGCTCTTCACCGCTCAGCCATGATGCGCCACAATGTGGATATGCCACCATGCAATGCCCAAATCACTTATACATGTAACTGTTTATTGCTAGTCTCTCCCCCACCACCAAAATGTTTTTTGTTTTTTCTTCTCGCTTGTCACAGGTCCAGAGGGTCTAAACTGCCGCCATGAGCAGAGCCAGCTAGAGTCCGTCACGAAGGAGCTGATCAAGTCCAGACAGCGTTGCCATGGACACCACATTCGAGCCATCCACAACGTCCAGCGTCGGCTGGAGCGGGCCTCCATCTTGGCCGCTAGCGGCGGCTCTCCAGGTTGGTTCCGTAGACTGAAAGAGAAGACATTTTTTTTCTGACTGAGCTGTCTTTCAGAAGTCAGATGGGCATAAGGGAGGTTTATTTTACCTAGTTCTTAAGGTAATCATAAAAAGTCTGAGGGCCTGACTGTGGGATATGCTGATTAGGGGATAGTGCCCGAGGTGCGCGCCATTCTTACCCACGAATGGCCTCGTACACCGAGGGCAGTATGCGACTTAACCTCCACCTGTGACGTCATGCTATTGTTCCAGTGCTCCATTATTTCGCACGAATGGCCTGATATTGTTTAATACGTACCAATCGTGCGAAATAATGGAGCAATAGAACAACAGCAATAGGTGAAGGTTAAATAATAATGATAACAATTTATGGTTCATTCATCAGGCATGTATGAGCACACAGCGACAGGCCAGATCCTACCCATCCTGGTAGGTACCCACATGGCTGATACTGGAGGTAGTGGGCAAGACGTCACTATCCTAGGGGTAGAGAGGAACTCTAAGACAGGAGCGTTGATTCCTCTGGGGGAACCATGGAGGACCCAGATGGAGACGGTGAGTAATTCTTAGCGGGAACAAATATTAGTAAGCTAATAATTCATGCGAACAATGAGTTAAGATGTTGTTAGATAACGATTTGGTTGAAATTTTTATTTTCTTATTTGATTGAAATTTTTGATATATGATTTTATTGAAAAATTGTTGATATTTAATTTGATTGAAATTTTTGATATATGATTTGATTGAAATTGGTGATATTTGATTTAATTGAAATTGTTTATGTTTGATTTGATTGAAATGTTTGATTTGATTGATCACAGGACTGATTCCGATCATGGTTGGCCGTCAAGCTGTCGATGAGGTCACAGGTGACCTCAGCCCCATCACCGGGGTCAGGATCAACCCGGAAACGGAGACTGTTGTCCCGGTAACTGTATCGTCGGACAAGAAGAAGAAGCCGCCCCTTGGTGCCGTAAGTGTCATGCAATTCGTGATTTTTAACTTTATTATGGAAGCTAGCAGTTGTGTCTTTAGCAACTTTGATGACCAATTGAGCCCAAATTTTCACAAGTTAATGTATGTGTTGGGACGTACAAAGTGACGATGCTCATCAAATCTGAAGTAGTTTTCTTTTACATTTTTGTAATGATGACATTTCCTTGTAAGGCATATCATCACCCTTGTCCAAATTTCCCCAGGTGGCCATGCTGGAGGATGAGATTGTTGCTAGGCGTGGCTACTGGCGTCGTCAAAGGCAACGGGAGGAGGGCCTCACCGCCCAAGAGTCCAAACTGGTCAACCAGCTTCTGTTGGACATTGAGAATGTCGACGTAAAGAAGGTAAAATGAAATGTTAACAGTTGAACAAATGAAATATCAGCGTTCTACTTTACAACAAAAGTTGTATTTTTGTCTTGATACAGCTGGTCGCATTTTTTTATTTTTTTTAATGCCATCCTTGCCAGAGAATCCCCTCTTGCAGGATAGACTTTTATCAAATGGCTGCCATATTGGTCTTGTTCCCAATTTGCAGGTTCTGAGTCAGAATTATGACTCATCATAAAAAAAGGGCCAGCCTATTTTCTTGGTTAATCTTGGTTGATATTTTTTCAAGATAGTATGATTGCTTGGTTGATCAGGATCTTTCCCACAAATAAGTTTCGTAATTTGTATTTTTATTTATTTATTTTATGTTTTTTTAACAGGTGGAAGAGGATCTGGACTCCTTCAGCGACATGGCCAAGTCTCTTGAGGACACCAACAAACGGGAGGTGACCAGAAGAGTTGAGGCTACAGAAGAACTGAACAATGTCCTGACACTGCATACAATGTCTATACTAACGCAAGGTAAATGGACCAAGAAGTGATCCCTGTGGGACACTGTAACAATGTCCTGACTTTGCATACTATGTCTATACTGACACAAGGTTAATGGACCAAGAAGTGATCCTTGTGGGACACTGTTACAATGTCATGACTTTACATATACTAACTCAAGGTAAATGGACCAAGAACTGATCTCTGTGGAACTCTTTACAAAATGTATAAAATGGAGTTGGAGTATGGAAGCCATTTTGTTGCAAAGATCAGTTGTTTTTCACCTAAAATTGTTTCTAAAACTACTTCTTTGCATACACAGGAGATGATTCTGAGCGGCTGTATGAAGAGCGCCACCACGCCTCCCACCGCAAGTTTGTGGATACTGTTCGTAAGATCTACACCCGTCTGCAGGCAGAGGAGACCAAGTACAAGGAGAGACTGTCAGAGCTAGAGGTCAGTGGTCATAAAAAGTTAAAAAATAAATCAAACAAACTTTAGGACTAACACATTTTAAGGTCGCAACATGACTTGATTTATATGAAAAGGAAATTTGAATTTGTAACAAAATTTTTTATTTAATTTTTGGCGCAGATCAATTTGTTATTAGAAATGCTTATTTATTACAGATGTATATGCTTTCTCAAACTGGGCACTGCTCTCAGAAATAAACAAAATAACAATATCATAAATTGAAAAAATGGAGTGAAAATTGCAAAACGAGATCCTAAATTTGCTCTTGTTTGTGTTTCAAGGATGCCCTGAATCCCGACGCAGAGTCGGCTGTGATGCAGCGTTACCGCCAAGCCAAGTCACGCCTGCAGACCGAGCTGAAAGATCAGCTCCTGACCCGCACGGAGAATCTGGACGAGGACCACTCTGCCTTGGAGTACGCCCGAGAGAGGAGTGAACTGCTCAGCTTGGAGGCTAAGGTGAGTCGGATAAATGCCTGTCGGTCTACCACTATGGGTGCTTCGAATCCCATCTCGGATAAATGCCTGTTAGTCTACTACTGTGGGTAGTTCGAATCCCATCTTGGATAAATGCCTGTCAGTCTACCATTGTGGGTAGTTCGAATCCCATCTTGGATAAATGCCTGTCAGTCTACCATTGTGGTTAGTTCGAATCCCATCTTTGATAAATGCCTGTCGGTCTACCACAATGGGTGGTTCGAATCCCATCTCGGTTAAATGCCTGTCGGTCTACCGCTATGGGTGATTCGAATCCCACCTCAGACAAATGCCTGTCGGTCTACCGCTATGGGTGGTAAGAATCTTAATCCAGACTGCATTAATCCCTTCTGTCTTTACCCTCATCAGGCCGTCTTATCCAACGCGATCATCTTGGCCGGCGACTACGACGCGACAATGACCGGTGTCTACGGCGACAGTAACGTGACAGAGCAGTCCAGCCGGGAGATCATCCCCCTCTTGAGGCAGATTATCGCCATGCTGGAGAAGGGAGCTCACTTCACTCTGTCGGCCGAGCTGCTGCAAGGGATCGCTGGGGGCGGAGGTGGTGATAAGGTCAGTGACCTTTACCTTTATAGCGTGTTCATCTTGGTCGGGTCATATGTGCCTTACGAGAACTAGAACTATAAACTGTACTTGTATTGTTAACTATTGGTAACTGGATCTTTACTAGTCTGACCATGCAGTGGGAGCTGGTACCATCAATCATTATAACTATAACTAAACTATAACTAAAGCTATTATTAACTATAACCGTGAGTCTTTTTCAACATGCCAAGATGAAGGTAACAATAACTTCCACCATAACTGTAACTGTAAACCATTCCTCATCTAGTATGCCAAGATGAAAGCCATGGGAGCTGATGCCATCGGTCATAATAACTATAACTATAACTACAACCATTACTATAACCATTCCACTCTGGTATGCCAAGATGAATGCAATGGGAACTGCTACCAACAATCTTAATAACTATAACTATAACTACAGTACAACCATAACTGCAACTGCAACTGTATCCATTCATCATTCCAGTATGCCAAGGTGAACGCCATGGGAGCCGGTACCGTCAACCGAAACATCGTCCAAGGCGATCAGTACAACGTCAACGTAGCTCAGAAGGACACGCTGCAGTTACAGGTACCCCAGCAGCCTGGTGGTGTGTCTATCGTACAGCCGGTACGCGCAGCCGCCGCCATGCCAGATCGATCTCATGCTTCATGTGAGTGGTCCTGATGGTTGTTTGGATTGTATTTTTTCGTGGATACTTTCTTACCTCAAAGCCCAACTTTTGAAAAGGTTAAAGTCGCCGCCAAGGGAGTGTGGCGTAATTTGTGGTTTTCCGTTTGTTTTTGTGAAATTGAGATTCCTTTGTTGCTTTGGAAATGTGTTGTTCGGTAGAGCCTCTGTACTTAACTCAGACCAAGGAGACGCATGTTCCAAAAATGTTCATGATTATCAAATCATGCCCCTGTGATGGTAATGTGATCAAGCCACAAGGAGTCGTTCAATAATCCCCGTTTTCATTATTGCTTTTATTCTGATCTCTTTCGTATAGTGCAAGCAAGTTCCCGCGACATCCGAAGCAACCTGGTCGTCAGGAACAACCTGGTGTCGCTGACTGATGACGACAAGCATGCCATGTCAAAGTCCATGGCTGAGAGGCAGACCATCGAGGCCGTCAAACTGGAGAACAGCCTCCGTGAGGGAGAGATCAAAGAAATCAATGCTGTGGTGCAGGTAAGAACCAATCAGAGCACGGGAAATATATGACCCTCGGCCAATCGGGGGTCTCTCGGCCAATCAGACAAAATACAGGATTGGTTGAACTTCTGCGAGAAAAAGTATTAACTGGAGTCAATCTGAAAGCTCACTGACTTGATAAAGTTCATACCAGAACCAATTCTTCAGACAAGTCCTGCTCAAGTTAATTTCCCTTTGTTCAACCCGATGTTAAATAAGAATCTTGTAACACTCAGCTGACGAGTGAGTGTGCAGACAAACAAGAAGAACTAGATTGACTTAAAGATTGTAAACTTCTCGTTTCTCAGAGCTTTGAGGCCAAGAAGGAGTCCACGTTGAAGGAGAAACAAGCCGATCTGAAGAAGAAACTCGCAAAAGCAGGATCCGACGACGAGAAAGCCAAGATCATGCAAGAATTCGTCGACAATGTGAGTTAATCCGTCATTCACTGCCGAATGATAATGATTAACAACCCTTCCCCCATCCAACTCTGTCTTGAGAACTCAAGTACAACATTTTACCTGTTACTCTTAAGTCTAAGATTGGCTTTGCAGCACCTTACATCGCAAATCTTCTTGTACCCTACACTCCCTTCGCGCACTCTTCCTTCTTCCACTGAGTCCCTCTTAAATTTTCCATGGACACCATCAACATTTGGCAATGTGCCTTTTTTGTCTGTGCGCCTAAACTTTGGAACAGTTTGGCCGTCAATACAAGAAGCTGCAGCTCTTTCAACCAATTCAAAAACTTGTTAAAGACTCATTTGTTTCACTCGGCATATCATTTCTTCTTATTCCCTTTTTTTGTTTTACTGGTAAAAACCTTGGTAAAAAAAACTTATTTCATGCCAGATTTCTGACTGAGTTCAAACTGTAAACTCCTTAGTCATTTGAAGCTTTGCATGTTGTGGATTATAAGAAGTAACTATAACTAGTAAACTCTCGGGTGAAAATTTGTGTAAATCTCTCGACATAGAACATGTAGAAGACGGACAACACTTTTTCCTGATTATATAAACAAAATAATAATAATTTTGTTTCAGGCTTCTAAAGTGTCTCAGGAGATTGAGTCCAGCAAGCAAGCTCAGATGAAATCACTTCAAAGAAAGCTAGCCGCAAAAAGGACCCTGGCTAAGAAAGATCTGCACAAGTAAGTTTAAGATTATTGTTATTTTTTTTTTAATGAGGGTCGCCCATTTGTCTTGTTCTCCTTTTTATAATATTGTAAACACACATTTGGTTATAAGCAGGCACAGCTTTTTTTTTCGTTCAATCCCGCAGTGGATGATATTGGATGGTCAGACAGTAGGAGGGTTAACTATGTACTGTTTACATGCAATCATGAAGTGATATCATATTGTAGGCTGACATAGCTTATCCAATCATTGAAAACCACAGTGGGCGATATTGAATGGCCAGACAGTAGGAGGGTTGACTATGTACTGTTTACATGCAATCATGAAGTGATATCATATTGTAGGCTGACATAGCTTATCCAATCATTGAAAACCACAGTCGACGATATTGAGTGGTCAGACAGTAGGAGGGTTGACTATGTACTGTTTACATGCAATCATGAAGTGATATCATATTGTAGGCTGACATAGCTTATCCAATCATTGAAAACCACAGTCGACGATATTGAGTGGTCAGACAGTAGGAGGGTTGACTATGTACTGTTTACATGCAATCATGAAGTGATATCATATTGTAGGCTGACATAGCTTATCCAATCATTGAAAACCACAGTCGACGATATTGAGTGGTCAGACAGTAGGAGGGTTGACTATGTACTGTTTACATGCAATCATGAAGTGATATCATATTGTAGGCTGACATAGCTTATCCAATCATTGAAAACCACAGTCGACGATATTGAGTGGTCAGACAGTAGGAGGGTTAACTATGTAGATGCATTAACCACATGATATCATATTGCAGGCTTGCATAGTTTATCTATCATTGAAAACCAGAGTGGATTATATTCAATGGTCAGACAGTGGGAGGGTTAAGAGTAACTTAGTGAGATTGGCTTGAGTGGAATATATTGAATGGTCAGACAGTAGGAGGGTTAAGAGTGACCTTGTGAGATTGGCTCCTGATTCGTTCTCTGGTTTGTTCTTTACAGTCAACACATCAACGAGGCTAAGCGAGAGGGTCTAGGTGAAGACGTGGTACCAGACATTCTGTTTCAGGACGAGGATGAGGTCAATAAGGAGATGCAGCTGCTCATGCTGATGCAGCAGCAGCTGATGGCCGACCTACAGAAGGGCTACGCTGAGGCCGATGAAGAGGTAAGGCAGTACTCTCCCCTCTGGAATGCAGTGGCCGAGCGGGTAAAGCCCAGTCGGCTGCAGCGTTGGTGTTTCTGATCGCCAGAGTGTGGGTTCAAGTCCCCGTCTTGACACTTTCAAAACTCGCAGGTTGCGTAAAGACACCTGATTTGATGAAATCATACTCCTTTTTTTTCCAAAACCTAACTGTTTAAAGCACCTTGAGCGTCAATTTAACAGTTTTTTCTATCATCAGTATTATCAAACATGGTATTGATTTTGGTGTGTCATGGCCGAGCAGTGAAGTGCACTGGACTCGAGCTCTGGTGTTTCTGAGTGTGGGTTTGAGTCCCGGTCTTAACACCTGTGTCCTTTAGTAAGACACTCTACCTTTATTGCTTCGTCTTTCGAAGCTGTTTGTCTTGTGTGTTGTGTAATCTCTCAAATATCTTTCTCTTGACATACTCTGACTGTTTGCCAAATTCAATGGCACAATTTCTGTCGTTTAGCCCATCTTTTTGAAAAATTTATGATTGTTGTTGTTGACTTTCCGCTTACAGTTCATGGCAAAAAAGAGGAACGGTCTTGATGCAGAAATGGAGGAGAAGATGAGATTGTTGAATCTGGCTAGTAGAGGGCCTAAGATAACGGCCGTGGTAGACGCCATCAGTCAGACAACAAGGGACATCAACCGCGGAAATAACAACCTGAAGAACAAGATGAAAGATCGTCTGAACAAACGCCGTAATTCCAGGAAGATGATCACACCGGACGGAATCGAACCCGGCACGGACGAAGAAAAGCAATTTGTTCAAAGTGAGTGGCCTTTTTTTTTTTTAGTTGAAGGAGTTGGTTACAGTCAATTGGGGTTCGAATCCTGGCTGAGGTTTGGATTGGTGAAGCCGCCTGTTTCGTTTTTGTAGCTGTGGAATCTCTTCATTTTCGTCAATTTCATTTTCATCCACTGGTTCGTCAAAAGGTAGTTTGTCTTGTTTAAAGATGATTCACCACAAAATATGGCATGTTTGCAAACAGCACCCTCATTGGAATCTGTTTTTTTTTCCTTTGTAGCTGTGGAGTCCCAGATGGCCGCAGACCACGAGCGCAGCATCCAAGCTGCCATGGAAATTGCCGAGACCCTCACCAACGACAAACAAAAAGAGGAACATGAGAAGGCCATCAAGGTAAACAAAAAACAACGACAAAGTTTCATTGTAAATGCGCATCAATAGTATCTGACTTATGTTTGGGACCATAACAAAAAAAAGAACATGAAATGGATGTGTTGAGTCTCAGTCTCCCCTGAACAAAGATATCAACTAAATAGGGAGACCGCCAAAATTAGGGCTAGATAGCTCAGTTAGAGCTCCGGTTTGTTAATGTGGAGGTCACAGGTTCAATTCTCCTTCTAGTCCGTTTTTCTTCGTTCAACACAAAATTAACTACTACCTGGGCGGGAGGTAGGAAATCGGCCTGGACTACTACTTTAGCTGTGTGGATCGGGGGGGACTTCTCGTAATTAACTGCACTGCCGCGGAGTGGGTTCTTTTGGTCACAACGTTCCGACTAGCTTATTACTCGATTTTTGAAATCCAAAGTTGCTTTCCAGGTTGTGCCGTAAACTTGGGGCAAGATAGCTCGATTGGTAGAGTGCCGGCACGTTATGGCTCTGTGTTTTTTAGTTGCTCTTCCCCAAATCATTAACAGTGTATCCCGTCAGTTTACCTTGTGGTTTATTACTTGATAAATAGAAATAATTATTTTTGAATAAATTGGATCCAACATTCACAAAAATGGATCCTTCAAATTGCAAGATCATTTAGTGAGTGTGGGCAGGTCATTAGTACGTGTACTGAGCAAGTATCTGCTGCGCAAAGAGAAACCAGCTGCAAATTGGTACATACAACATGATCATTTTGCTAGTAACCTTTTTCCGGTAAGCACATATTTTTCTTGTGGTCGGCTCCTCTTCGGTGCCTTGGTAGCTCTAATAACTTGGGCCCGTGCCTTCTTTCCTCTACCAGGAGCTGCTGACTGGCGAGGAAGAGAAGACGGAAGCGGAGAAGAACGCGATCCTGGAGCAGTACCTGAAGGAAGTGGACAGCGCTCAAGAGAAACTCAACTCGTCTCGGGACGAGCAGAAGGACCACCTCCTGGCCAAGCTGGCCGCCAGGAAGAGACTCAAGGAGGCGGTGATGGCCGAGAACGCCGTGGCCAAGGAGCTGGACCACATCACTAAGAAACAGGTCGGTAGAATGGGATGCGGGAAGTCGGACTAAAATTGATCCATTAGGCTCCACCTTCCCCCTCTCTTTTATGCGATGGTCATATCACAACCACGCCAGCGTGCGTAAAAGTCTGACCCAAATATACTGTTCAAGTTTTCCTGTGGTTTGTCAGTTAAAAAAATTAAAGAAGTTTTTAATCATTTCGAGGCCAATTTGTTTACTCAACAATGCCTACAAATGTTCTTGAAAGAAGTAAAATAATCACCAAAGGAAGACAAGAGTTGAAATATGAAGAACAAGATATTCAATGCTGTACTTAATAGGGAGTGCTCAAAAGTCCTAACCATAGGAACGTTTTAATATTGGCTCGGTTAAGTATTCTAGTAGACCGAAGGGCAGTGGACTGCCGGAGCGCTTCATTAGAACGTTCAGATTGCCAATGCCGAATTCTCCTGTTGTATGAATATTAGCTAAGTTTTGCACGATGTCGCAGTCCAGGAGAACGTTCTGGGAGTCCGCTGCATTGGGGGCCTATGCCTACTGGAACGTTCCTTTGTGCCTAGAACGTAACTGACATTTGAGATGTTCCCTGATGTTTAAATTTCCATATTCAATGTTTATGCTTCGTTACCATTTGTAATGCTTATCTTACCTGCTGATGAAAAAATGAAACAGCTCACAGTAGACATCAAATTTGTCAATCGAGAGTTTCTGTGTTTCATAAACAAGGTGTTCTTGATCAATAAAAAATATATTCTTAACACCACGGATCTCCTGTTTGGGTTTATGTCAACAGGTTTTGAAGGGAACCGACGAGGGCGCTCTTGCTATCGATACAGTCAACAGCAACGTGACGGCCGATGAGTCGCTGGAACAGAGAGAAAAACTTCTGGTAAGATTCATCGATAATGTTTTCAACCTCTTTATTTTAACATCAACTGAAATTTGAGTCAGACACTTAAAATTACCTAAGTGAATTTGTAAAGGAAGATAAACCATAGATGATGGTATCTTTAAAGTTCTTCCCATAATCTAGGCAATCTGTATAAGAAGACGATGGGCAGCATTGCTTTAAACCATCAACACTTTGGGTAACACCACAGAGTTCGATCAAATCATCGCTTACTTTAGTAAACTTTCTGCAAGTCCTCATAGTGTTTGTTGGAATACTCCGTTAGGGTTAGCTCGAAGAGTGTGGAGGTTTTTTAACAGCTGGTTCGTCTCGTAACAAGTTTGGGTGCGTTTGATTCCGTCCTCAGTCCCAGCAAGAGGAACGCCAGGCTAAGCTGGACATTGCGCAGCAGTCAGAGATAAGCAAGCTGAACAGGGAGCTAGACTCGGAGCTGACCGCTGCCACCGCGTCCATCGGCGAGCAGCTGGAGGATCAGAAGAAGCAACTGTTGAGGAGGGAGGAGAGAGAGTTTGAGAAGGACATGCAGGTGAAGAGGAAGCAGCTCTCCGAGGAGCAGTCCAAGGAACTCATGGAGGACCACAAGAAGAATGTAAGATACGTTTTAAGATCGCTGAGATTGTCGAAGGCAATAGCTAAGGCCTGGGCTAAGAGCTGCTTAAGCACAAGAAGCAGCTAAGCACGGTAAAATCATGCTTACCAGAATAAGGTTACCAGCCAAAATACCATTCCACATGTACCAGTTTTGGCTGGTATCCTGCTTATTTTTGCTGAGCAGAAAATTTCCAAGCAGTATTAGCCGCTGAAGCAGCTCTATGAATTTGGGCCCTGGAATCACAATGGAAAAGGACAAATTAAAGGGCAGTTTTGATTCAAAATTGGAGAAACAATCTGAGAAACGTTTCATGCAGATTAAAATTTTTTTGAATCCTTCTCTCTAAAACCACATTCTTTTGAAGGGAATTGATTTTCAAAATGTTATACATTATCAACAGCTGCAGTGCTTCTTACCAAGTAAGTTTTTTTTTAAATCATTAATTTTTTGAGTAATTATCAAAGGTATACCCTCCCTTTAACTCTAACATTGAAAAAAATATCTTTCTCTGTTTCAAAACCCAGATGGACAAACTCGCTCAGAGCATGGATGTAGAGAAGGACAAACAGAAGGCAACGTTGGCAGAGAGGATCGCAGAGAAACGTCGACAAAACCAAGAGCGCGTCAAACAGAAGCACAACGTGGAGATGACTCAGGAGGCTCTGGCCCAGAGGATTGAGAGGGACGAGCTGAGCAACAAACAGGTGGGTCCAGAAGCTCGCTTAGGGACTGTTTACAGCAGGCCCTGGAATTCATGACGTGAAACTCCCATTAGCCAAAATTTATGAATTCTACTTACCGTGGCGTGTCGTGGCCGAGCGGTCTGGTTCACCGGACCCAAGCTCGGTGCTGTCAGCAGGGGAGTGTGGGTTCGAATCCCGGTCATGACACTTGTGCCCTTGAGTCATAGGGTTGTTTGGCATCTGACTGCCACCTCAAAACAAAGATATTGACGAAATAGGGAGATCGCCAACATAGGGCTAGATAGCTCAGTTGGTAGAGCGCCAGCACGTTAATCCAGAGGTCGTTGGTTCAAATCCCGCTCGAGTAAAAAAATGTCTTTGTTCAACCAAAACAATTGAAACTTTCACAGGCGATTTTTTACTGTATCTTTCTTGAAAATTTTGCCTATGAATCGGTATAAATCAGCACCTTTAGTAAGAGATATTGTCGTTTTGTCAAACAATTTCAGTTGAAGGGAGCTGAGAGACCGGCCCTCGTCCAGTCATTGGAAGGAGAGGAGAATGGGAAGGCTGAAAACATCATCTACGAGTACTCCGACAGAGACACATGAAAGAACAAGTGCAGCAGGTGAGATAGCACCCTCTGTCCCTCTCGTGGCGTGCCGTGGCCGAGCAGATAAGAGCACCGGACTCAAGCTCTGGTGTTTCTGTTCAGCAGAGTGTGGGTTCGAGTCCCGGTCGTGACACTTGTGTCCTTAAGCAAGACACTTAACCATTATTGCTGGGTCCTTCGGATGGGACATTTATATGGTGCTGCGTAAAGGATTAGGTCTAATACTTCAAAACGTAGCTCCACAATACCTTTCAGGAAAATACTGATTGTTAAAGCGCCTTGAGCTGTGAGTGGCGGATATGAGCGCTATATAAGAAGCCATTATTATTATTAAAAAGTCTGAAAATTTTAAAAATGTAGAAAGTTCTGAAAGGTGTGGGTTTTCCCTGGAATAGTTCTCTGGGGTTTTCCTCCCACATCTAAAAACTGAGACTGCCTTCCCTGTCGTCTCACCAATGGGGTTCTTGGCTGGTATAGTGATCAAGTTTGCTTTTTCTGAAAACCCTTGACTTCACAATTTGCCAGTATTAATGAAGAAGGTTGTGTGTTTTCCAAGCAGCTTTACCGTTGCCTAGGACCATTCCTGTGGCAACAGTGAAGAATTCTCGAATCAGCGATCTGATCGACGCTGTTCTCGCAGCCATCAATTTGGACACGGCCTAAAGTTACATTAAAGACAAAAGGTTCTTGAAACTATTACGAAGTTTACGAAAACGACAATGGTTAGGAACGGCTAAAGTTACATTAAAGACAAAGGTCTTGAAACTTTACGAGTTACGAAAACCGACAATGGTGAGGAGAGTCGGACTTTCTGGCACGTCTCCAAAAAGAGTTTTGTTTTTGTTTTGGGCACGACGAACTTCTGCATCAATCCACATAGACCGCACTAAAAATCAGTAACATGCTACATACCAAATTTCAAAGATGCCAACCATCGTTCCTGATCTTTTAGATATTCTAATCAATCTTTCTTAAACTTCTGTTCTAGGAGGAGCTGATGGATCGGGAGAAGGAAGCCGCCATCATCAAGGCCCACGCCAAGATGGCGGAGCTCTGCCAGAAGGAGAAGGACACCCTCATGGAGGCCCAACAGAAGGAGTGCCTGGAGCTCATCGCCAGCTCTGGCTCGCTGTCTGCCGCCAACCTGGCGGAGAAGAAGGAGAAGCTTCAACAACAACACCAGGTATGTTGGGGGGTTCAACTAAGAATCTTGATGTAAAGAGATATGGAACAGGGAAACCCCAACCTCATTCCCAGGGTGATCGATCTCGCCGCGCCATTTTTTTTTTAACTTCTTTCTATACTGAAATCAATGTTTTCTCTATGTCTTCATTATTTTTATTTCAGAAACAACTGGCCGAATTTGACAAGATCAAAGACCAGAGGATGGAGCAGGCCAACAAGGACTGCCTGCCCGGCATCGAGGTCAAACAAGCCCACGCCAGACTGGCCATGAGAGAGCGTCAGCTCAAGGAACTCGCTGAGGCCATGAGAGATCTGTCTCCTGAGGAGGTGGGTACTGAACCAGGGATCACTGGGGGTGTAGTTTGGACGGATGTGAAGAGGTTTGCTTGGCCCCCCACCGGTCTCATCCAAGACCGCTGGGATGGGCTGATGATAGGCTGATGAGCTTGTACAAATTCTTGCTCGGCCCCAACCGGTCTCATCCAAGACAGCTGGGATAGGCTGATGAGCTTGTACAAATTCTTGTTTAGGATGTAGTCATGCATGATGGGATTGATTGTACTGCCTAACTTGTTTACTAGTGCAGCCCTCAGTACAACACCATTCAGTAACTCAACACCCAAACTGTTGGACTCTGATTAGGCCTAAAAAAAAAATTGTTGGATTGCCCTTTCCCGATCGACCGTAAAAGTAGCAAAATCTAGCGGTAAATACGGTTGCCCTTTGTTTAAAATATAGATGACAGACACATATTAACACTGTAGGTTTATATTTCAAAGTGCAAACATATCAACTTCACTCTGAAATATTTATGCCTTGTGTTTTGGGCATTCTTTGACATCTCAACAAAAAAAAGAAAACAAAAAAAGAACAACCGACCCAAGAAAAAAATCGGGTGAAAGGGCAATCCAACAATTCTTTTTTTAGGCCTTATGGTGGTATGCCTGATCCCGTAAGCATGATCAGTGCAGTCCTCAGTCCGGCAGAATTTTAAACAGAGCATGCAGTAGGATTCTGATGGGTTTGGGGGATAGTTAGTGGTAATGGATTGATCAATATTACAAACACCAGATTGATTGAGGGTTTTTTTCTCGTTGATTCTTCTCCCCTTGACCAGGCTCTCGTCCATCAGTACACCGAGGCGGCCGACAAGGCAGCCCTGGACGCCCAGAAGTTCAGAGAGAGCAAGATGAGCCAGATGACGTCCGACATCGAACGCATCAAAGCCGAGAAGCAGAAACGAGACGACGAGAGACGGCGTAAGATGCAACAAGAACTTGAGTAAGGAGCTTTGAAACACGGTCTAAGGAGGGACTGCACTAAGCAGTAGCTCAGGGCTGAGCCTCGGGTAACCATGATGTACCTTGGGAAAACCCAGCGGTTACGCAAGGTTCAACTCTGAGTTAGTATGTAATATTTGGTTTTTATACAGCGCATATCCTATCAGCTAGATCAAGGCGCTTTGAAACATTGTTATCCCTGTTCATCAGGCATGCTTAGACCATTCCTCAAAACTTTCTCAACTCCCTGTGGAGCATACAATCCCAAGCTGCTTAAATGTAGTGGTTAATAAGGGGTAAGTGCAACACAATTCTGTCTCGACCCGCTCACTCTC
This sequence comes from Pycnopodia helianthoides, assembly GCA_032158295.1. Classification (NCBI taxonomy): domain Eukaryota; kingdom Metazoa; phylum Echinodermata; class Asteroidea; order Forcipulatida; family Asteriidae; genus Pycnopodia; species Pycnopodia helianthoides. The sequence goes on from CM063262.1 coordinate 2,644,937, forward strand.
AGGTTCCTATTTATACAACTGGGTTAAGAGAAGCAAGTATAGTTGAGTGTCTTGCTCAAGGACACAGGTGTCCTTATCGAGCCCACACTCTGATGATTCAGTCTGAGGGAGTAGACTGCTCGGCCAAGACACGCCACATTAACTTCTCTGAACCGTCAACAAATCTCAGACTGCTTTTACTCCCAAAACCTTATTTGGAACCGATACTGATTTTGTTCTCTCTTTAAACAAATTTAATTCAGTTCTTTAGAGTCGGAGCTGGAGATCGATCGCGTCCGAGACGAGCAAAGACAGCAAGAACGGGACGAACACCGGTTGAAGACGATCGAGGAGCAGAAACAGGAGAAAGAGCGACGTCTTCAGCAAGACATGAAACAGCTAGAAGGGAACAAAGACGCTCAAGAGGTGAGTGACAGAGACCGAGAAACGGTTAGGCGAGCAGAAAATGAATAAGGGAGAGGTATTTTACTTGTTTTTCTTTTTAATCATTATAATTGAGGTATCCACTTTAAAAAACTTGCTACTTGGAGACCTCCACCACTGCATCGTCATTAACAACTACCGGCTACAACTTGGGCTTGCGTTGGGCCTGATGACTGATGCACAACATGTCCCTGTCCATCATCAGTGTCTTGAGTCTTGGTTGAAGTTATAGTTATGGTGGGAGCGTAGGTTTTTATGGTGCAGTTTCTCGAGTAAGACTTCATTTCAGAGGGAAATATTTCACAAAAACAAATGGTTCAAGTATGAACTTCATAACCAGTAAGCTTTCATACTAATATATAAACACTGATGTTTTTTATCCTTACCAATCCTGTATGTAACCTTTAAATCAACTCTTCAGTGACTTTTTAAAATTTGTTCCTCCCTCGTAGAAACTTCTGGCCGAGCACGCGGAGACCATGAAGCGGTTTGAGGAGTCTCAACTCCTGGAGCAGCAGAGGAACAAGGAGAAGACCAGGGCCCGTCTGGAGGCAAGACGCAAGAAGAAGGAGGACCTCGAGAAGGAGAGGATCAAGGGGGATATCAACACCCAAGCTGAGGTGGACGATCGCCGGACTCAAGACCATCTCAATAACGTCCAGAGGCAGGGTGAGGGTATTTACATATTCATGAAATAAAAGATGGAGGATGTTTGCATATTCATCAGTTAAAAGATGGAGTGCTGAATACTGGACTGTCTGAGCATTGTGTTTTCCAGTGATAGGTTAATACCCGGAGATGACTCAAAATGAGACGTGTCGCTCATGAGCACTCAGTCACATAAACCAAACTTGTCTTCTTCTTTTTTCTCGGCGGCAGGTGCATCGGACTTGAACCAGACGATCAACTCCACCACGGCGCCGGACGCTCCCGGTGACTGGGCCCAGCGTGAGCAGGAGGCGTGGATCGATCCAAGCTTCCTCCAGGAATGGACGAGTCCATCTTCAACGCCCTCCTCGCCTCACCGCTCTACAAGGACCTCCAAGAGATTGAGGAGATCGTCAATAGTACGGATGCGCTCAAGCGACTGGGGGTCAAAGGTGAGGTTGTTGGTGATCTTTGGATTTGTCTGAATAAGGCTGTATCTGAGTTGGCGGCTAAAGCTACGGCTATGACTGTTGCTATGGGTATTGCTAAGGACGTTCTATACTTCAAGGCATGATGATGTGGCTATCCAGACATAGCCATAGCCACAGCCGCCAATTCGTCTAGGCCATTTGTCTGTTTGTGAGTAAGATTTTAATAATGTCTGGTACACTGATTTGCTGAATCACAACTTAACGGTTGAATTTGAATTCCTCAGATTAAAGAGACCAAGTCACATGAGTCGAGGCCAAAAAAATTGTTAAAATCTCAAACATTCCAAGTTCATGATTATGACGTAGCGAGAAAGCATGTCAAATGCCTGGGTTGATTCTCAAACTAAGGCTCTTATCTGATGGTTTAGACCATTAGAAAGCAATTGTGTTCACCCTAAAAAATTATTACATGCTATTATGAAATGTATCGTTTGAAACAGTGTGATGTTGTAAGCGTGTCTGTAGATTCTGAGGGTGTCTTGCAGGGTTGAAGTGTGCTGCCACCTAGATTTTCAGGGGGGTTTTCTGCGCGGAAGTCTGATATTGACTTTACGTTTTTTGTGAATCCACAGGAGCTGTTTCCGACGCCTTCATCGACCTCAAGGATGCCCAGTGGCTCCTAGCACATGACATCGTCCCCTTAGACATCAACAGCATCACCCCGAGCCAGTTCGTCGTCTACCGCTTCGGCGTCTTCATCGTCCGCCTCCTCAAGGAGACCGTCGGCACGCCCAACGTCACCCTCCTGCTGGCGTCCAGCCTCCCGCAGAACGACTACGACCGCAACATGTACCGGCGCTCGTTCTTCTACCAGCGGGCGATGAACATCCTGTTCATCCGGCGGGAGCGGCTGGAGTCGGTCGGCGAGTTCGTCATGCTCATCATGCACTGCCTGGCCCATATCAAGACGGGGGAGCTGAACGATGACGCGGACCCGCTCTTCCTGAGAGCGTTCTATAAGGTAAGGCGGGAAAGTTCCCGCACTGCGTAGCTCAAAGCTGTTCATAAAGATGGCGTTTATCAGATCGATTGCAATCCCCGTCATTGACCGCCATATTTGTTGTAAAACAATGGAAAAGTGCCCGCATGTACGCGCTACGCACGACTCTCAGCCAATGATAGCTCTTCACGCGTGCACAATTCATCAAAGATGGGGGCCAATGACGTCTATTGCAATCCATCTATTGATTGGTTCTCATCTGTCAAACTGTCCCTAGCTTTCATTCTTATTTCTGTCTGTCAAACGGGGAAATATACAAAAGCTTTATGCTTTCACTATTTTCCTACATGCTGACTTTTGATATTTTAATGTACACATAAGCCTATTTTCATATGTACTGCTTTATTGTATATACATTGTTGAGTATTGCTGTATTTCAATGTGAATATGGTATGTTGTTGTCACTGTGAAACGAATGTGTTTTCTATCTATCTATCTATTTTTTGCTGGTGAAATAATTTCTGGTGGAGTTTGCCTGATTTGTGAAAGATTTGTCATAAAAAAATGTGTATCCTTCTCCTAAAGATAACATTTCTGAACTGTTATACTTGTAATCATTCACGTTTAATGACTTTGAATGAAGTATTTTGTCTTTTCTTTTGTGTTAGTTGATTTATTTATTTTGTGTTTGTAAATAATGTGGGTTTTTTTCCCTTGATTTGTTGACTGGTTCTCTTGTGTTGCATAATATAATGTTAAATGCTGTTTTCAAATGATAAATTGCATATTTATGTTTGTGTTCCAGTCTGTTCAGTTGTTGAATATTTTTCTTCTATTCTGTCAAAAGACTTATTTTTAGTTAATTCACTTTAAAAATTGAATGAAGCTAGTTTCTTGAAGTACACCTTTCAGTGACTTCTCAAATATTTTTTTGTTGTTGTTCAGTTTGATTTAAAATTGTCTACCTTGATCCACAGGCAATGAAGGTTCATCTGCCAGGACATGTTCTTCGCTCGGTCTCGTTCATCGCCGTCTCCGTCGCTCCTGATCGGTAGCACGCCCTCTAGCGGCAAGACCGCCCTGGAGCACGCCTTCAAGTACAGCAAGACGGACGTGGACAAGACGGGCGTGGTCGGTGAGCTGGTGAACGTGAAGGTCAAGGTACCAGTCGAGCAGGACTTCAACGAAGAGGTTAGATCTCGGCTTAAAAGCGGTGTTGTGTTTTTTGAGACGAACCGCGGGTTACTCGATGTTTGGAACACCATGCTCTGTTTGTTATCGGGGCCCAATTTTATAAAGTCTGTAACCACAAAAACTTGCTAAAGCACAGGAGAACCTGGCAAAAACAGGTTACCAGCCAACAAGACCATGTAGTTTACATTGTTACAGGTACCTCACTCATTTCTTGTTTAGTAAAGAAAATTGCTAACAGAGTTTTTGCTTTTTCATGAAATTGGGCCCAGAAGAATTCTTTATTCCAACTGGGAATTATTTGTCATGTTTACTCACTTATTGTGTTACGATTATTGTACTTTTGTTTGTTGGTTGTTTATTGGTTAAAATTGTTTTATTTATTGAGTGATAGTTGATTAAGATTCTTGTATATAACTGTTTTTGTTTATGTGTCTCTTGTTTCAGACCATCAAAGAACGTTTAGAGAACGCCCAGGATAAGCACGACAACTCTCGCTTGCGTGACTTTCTGAAGAGCCGTGGTGGAGCCGTAACCACCAAGGACTTTGTGCCTCTCGCTTGAGAGAGCTGAGAGGAATGACGACCGCCGAAGAGAAACCAACGTAAGTTTGATTTAGCTGGGTATCTCAGGAAACTGAGATTCTAAGCAGCGTAGATAGATGCTTAGCAAGATTCTTAGCACGATGCTTCCTGCGTAGCAAGATGTTTCGCAAGATGCTAGCTGTTATAGCAAGATGCTAGCTAAGCTGTTTAGTGAGATGCTAAGTTGCTTAGCAAGATGCTTAGCTGTTTATGCAAAATGGTTAGCAAGATGATAGCTATGTAGCAAGATGCTTAGCTTGCATAGTAAGATGTTTAGCAAGATGCTTAGGCTGCTTTGCAAGATGTTAGCAAGATGCTTAGCTGTATACAAGACTCTTAGCTGCATATAAGATGAGAAGTGCTTAGCATATGCTTAGCTGTTTAGCATGGTGCTTAGCTGCAATAGCAAGATGCTAGCAGCTAACAAATGAAATCATGTAATTCTTATTGTTTAGCACTGTTCATGTGCTTGCAAAGTCAGATCTATCAGCTAAAAGGAAACATGTCTTTTCATTTGGCCATTGTTAATTTAAAAGTCACTGTCATCTATATTATTATATGACTATTGTTATCATTGTAGCCCTTGTTTATTTTGCTATTCTGTTATTACATTTGGTTTTATTGATTATTTATCTTGTTACTGTTTTTCTATTATTTTTCATTCTGCGATTGCTTTTTATTTTTAATTTTACTGTATGTATTTTTTTATTCTCTATTGCTGTTTATTTTTTATTGTTATGTATATTTAGTTGTTTTATATGGTATGTTATTTATACATTAAAGTGCTTACCAAGGAAAACCAAACTTAAACCCTTCCCTTTCAAATTTTGTGTAATTTTTACTAAAGTCATCTTCCATTGATTGAATTGGACAAATTGTAAAAGTTCTGGTGTTTCATAATTCCACAGGGATCCTGCCCCTCGAGCCCCGAAGCCGATACTGTCCGGTCAGGTAGACTTCCTGACCGCCCAGATCAGAGCCCGTGAGGGCCAACTGGATAATCTCAACGCTCAGCTCGGCCAGGCTCTGGCCGAGCAGCAGACCATCCAAGAGGGCCTGGACCCAACCGGAGGGGGACAGCGTCGACGGTGAGGGCGTCGAGGTCTGAAGGGTCAGCTCAGCTCCCTGGGACTGAAGACGGAGAACCTGATGAAGAAGATCGCCCAGGTCGAGGAGGAAGTCACGAAGAAACGAAAAGATCGTCAGAACATCCAGCAGAATAAGCAAAAATAAAATAAAAACAGTCTCCAAGATCGACGATGAAAGGAATAACTTAAACAGAACAAGAGACCGTGAGAAATCAACTAGTTCCGAACAAAGTTTATAGAAAGATAATTGTATTTGTAAAATGTTTGTACACAGATGTGGCCAAGAGGCAAAATCCAGAAAATATGAACATAAATAAGACGTCACTTACAATTTAAATAGTTTTTTTACCGTAGCGTTTTAAAACAAATCAGCTTTTCCTATTTTCAAGAAAAATTTATTGTTCAGAAAGTTCAGATGTAAAATGTAGAGCTACTTAGTCCATCCTCATCGGCACATATGACTGAGGCAGTCGAACTTTGGTTTAAACAAAAAATGAGATTGGCAATTTCTTGTTTGTGTATATTTTTGTTTTGAATTTCATGTAGTATTTTTGTACACAGAAGTTGTTTATGGAGAATGTAGTATTTATGTAGATTTAATGAATGGTACGATATTGTTTCTTGTTTCGTGAGTGCTGGAAATGGGCGAGGTTTGGAATTCTCAAGATCTGTGTTGAACGCAGATATTCCAAGCAAGAGTAGGCTCCCAAAGCCGAAAAGGTCACGGAATTTCCGCCCAGTGTAGGAAGTTTCTTTTAATTTAAATGAGTACACTGTCAATCAGTTTATATGTATATTTCTGTCATTGCTTAAGTTAGGTTTTTTTTCGTTTTTGTTTTTTTAATTCTCACTTTGTGACTACATTTTAAAAAAGATTGTTTTATTAGAGCACTTTTGCACCTGTGAGATGTTTGACTATTAATTTGTTAGTTTCTCAGGACGTTTTGATGATTTATTTTTTAAATTGCTCGATTTCGAGCTATTTTGCAATATCCACCCCTCGGACAGTCCGACACAGCTTTGTGCACGCGCCAAACAACTCCCTCGCCTGATGAACATCGACGTCAGGTTCGTGAATAACGCCACATGTGAATAACAGCCAATGAAAGGTCCCCTGGCCTTGAGAGCGCCTGGCAGGATCCTGCCAGATGTACCTTTGACCTCGCGCATAAGCATAACGCGTGGTGGACACATTCCAGCCGAACGCGTCACTTTGCCTTGTCTATTCTGATCCAATAAAACCACTGGGTTTGTAAGACCGGCGCCCGGGATAAAGACAGGTGACCAGTCTAGACAACTCCCAGCCAATGAAAGGTCTCCCTTTGACCTCGGCGAGGGCGCTGTTTGAGATTATGACTTCATGATCAAGGGGGACTATTTTGATCTAAATGTTTCGATAAAGTTCACGATTGGTTTAGGTTGCAAACTGCTATTTATGCCCGGACAAAACATTAAAAGCGACTAGAATTTTTTTCCGTCCAATGTATTTTAAATTTTAACTTGAAGCAATTTCGACCAGTATTCAAAAATTTGTTTTAATACTACAATTCCATCCAATAATTTTTCCGTCCTCAATTACATTTTTATTCAATCAAGCAAAGTGATCTGATAAATCGAATGCATTTTTACTCCGTCCATTTGAAATGTTGTTTTTTTAATGATATTTTAATTACTCCACGATAGCACCTGAGTGTACATAAATAGAAGAATATTTGATAATAACTAATAGTATTTTGTAGTATTTTACGATATTTTGATATTTCTATAGATAACTTTATCATGAACACAATGAAACGAAACACCAATTTCTTAACAGAAATTTTGGCAATTTTTAAGTCCTATGCAATGTGAGAGCACTTTATCAATACTTACTAATTTACCTTCGAACAAGATGGTGAAAATATAAACTGAACATCCTTCTACAATCTTGGTGTATTTTTCACGAATTTTATGACTGTATTATAATGATAGTTGTTATGTAAATTTCTGCTCCGATTATTAAAGTAAATTGTCTTTCAGAATAAAGTTAATCGTGATGTCTAAGTGTAGATAAATTGTTCAACGGACGCATTTTTTGTAACTTATTTTTCAAAAATACAATTCATCTTATGTAGTTATAGTTTTTATGAGCACTAAAGTGTAATAGTTTTGAAATACTCAGAAAATAAAACTTCCCATATAAAAATAATATTTGTGTGCACGTGTCTGACACATTGTTTTTCTTTTCTTGCGTTGTTCATTTTCTGTCTTCAGTAACTCACTTCAAGTGAATCCTGCGGCGTGTTTCTGCGACCCGACGCGATTTTTCTTCTTCTTCTGCAGCACCGTCGGCTAGAGTAAACAGTTAAGGTAAGCAGTTCTTCCCTATCCTTAACTGTTGACTCCATAGCCGCGTGTGCTGCAGAACATAAATTTGCACCCGGACGAAGACAAATTTCTGATGTGAAGGTTCACATCAGTAACGGTCGTAACCAGACAAACTGTTCGTGACGTAGGTATATCTATTGAATAGGTATGTTCTCAAAATACTGGGTCTTTAGTTTTATTTTGCGTAATGGATCTTGATCTTTAAATCGTTTCAGTCACAAAGATAATTTTTTTTTTACATAATCCTCTGGAGATGCACCTTGTGTCTCGTTTTAACCTTATTTCCAATTTCATTCTGCGATTTTTTTAGGGCATTTTGGTGCCTTTTTGTACTTTATGTTTATACAAATTCTTTATTCATGAGCCAAAGTGTGATGTCATGTCAGGCAGAAATATCAATCTGTCAACGAAAAGTGGACAGAATTTAGGATATTTCGCTGTCATTAACGTTGTTTATTCTTGAGTGATTTGTTAGCGTGTCGGTTCATGGCATTAAGCCAAAGCGCAAACTTGTGTACGCATAAAAAGAACTTGTTTTAACACACTTATCGCTCAGAGAAAGGGTTCATCCTGGTGTTTTCTGGTAAGGTTGGCTGCAGATTGCGCCTTAGCACAGCGCCACGGCACCTTGTAAACCTTTCCATGGTGCTCTAATGTAAATTAATGGGTCTTATATTTCGAATATTAATATGTTTTATGCACGGTTTACCTTGTAGAAAAAACATAATGAGCGCTTTGAGACACCCTCGGTTGTGATGTTATAAAGCTATGTAAGAACTGCGCCATTGTTTTACTGACAGTGACAGACTTGGTAGAGTAAGGAAATGGTGAGGAGACACTTCTGACAGTACACATAGCCCCTATTTGACTACAGCTGCAGATATTGCCGGCAAAAACAATGCAGATAATAACATGGAAAACATATTGCACTAGAGTACCGGTATCGTATCCTGCGTCGCAAAATACAGGCCCTTTTCGAAACCACGGCTTGGGCTCTCGTGCTTAGGCTTTGGCTCCGTCAGTTAGTTAGAAAACGTGCGGTTTCCTTACGGGGGGCTTCAATTAGGCTGACAGAGCCCACACCGGAGCTCAAGCCAAGGCCGTGGTTTGGAAAAGGGCCCAGTGATGAGGCAAATTCATACCAAATAATTGCTGACACTGACATTCGATGTGGTAGCCGATGTCATCAAACAAAATGTCACGAAAAAGCACCAACATAGTTTAAAAAGTTCCTTCAAAATGATTAGTCGTTTGAAAATAAATTCAGCAGAAAGGCTACTTATACAGCTAGCTTATAAAATCCGCACGACATACCCGCAACCGTGACTCGGTCGGTCATAGTGGGGGTTTTTCCCCCTCAAAAGGGCGGGTCCACACCCCAGACTCCAACTTGACGCAAAGCTCTCATTGGTTTTAGTAACCTCGAGATATTCATTTTTTGTCTTAAATGCACTAGACACTATTGGTAATTACTCAAAATAATTGTTAGCATAAAAACTTACTTGGTAACGAGCAATGGAGAGCTGTTGATAGTATAAAACATTGTGAGAAACGGCTCCCTTTGAAGTAACGTTTTTGAGAAAGAAGTAATTTCTCAGTAAAATATTTGAATTGACTTTGAGACCTCACGAAATCAAACACTCTGAAAGCACACAACTTCGTGTGACAAGGGTGTTTTTTCTTCCATTATTGTCTCGCAACTTCGACGACCAATTGAGTTCAAATTTTCACAGGTTTGTTATTTTGTGCATATGTTGAGATACACCAAGTGAGAAGACTGGTCTTTGACAATTACCAAAGGTGTCCAGTGTCTTTAATTACACACGTCTCATTTAAAAAACAAGACCCTCCCAACTTAGAAGAGTGACACACTCTATATGAAATCCCATTGACCCGGTTCCCGGGGGGGGGCAGCCCTATTTCCGGGTCAGTTTGACCCAGATCCCAGTTGGAAAATGACCCAGAAATGGATCCAACTGACGCAGAATCCAATCTAAAATAAATATTTAACCGGTTTCCGGGTCAGCTTGACCATGAAAGGGTAAGACCCCCCTGGAGCCTTGGATTCGGATCAATTTTTTTTTTAAGTGGTAGTTTGAGTGATTTTTCACCCCCTCCCCAAAGCGAGACTCCACCGAATCAGGTGAGCGGGAATTAGAAAAATAAAAAAATCTGTCCGAGCGGATGCATTATTCCACAGTGTAACGTTTGATCAGTAGGACTGGATCCAACACCCCCATCCCCCTTGCAGCTAGCCCCACCCACCCCTCTTTCCACATACTGCCCGTCCTCCGTGTTTCATCGATTTCCACCGAGTTCTCACGGGTATCCGTGATGGGGGCCATGAGTTGCGAAGCTCCCATGAGATACGGGCAGGCAACACGGTGAAAATCAATGAGTAATATTAATATAGGTTTGGCTATGGTAGTATAAGAAGTGAGATGGGAGCCCCATCAGTGGCCAGGCTCTTCAGACCTGTGAGAACCAACCTACACAGACAGTTCCGTGTTATATTATTAATAAAACACAAACGCTTTTCAATACTTGACGGGGTGGGTGTGTGTGTGTGTGTTTTCATTATGTACCATCATGCACAGCCCATCATATTGTCTGCTTGTCCATTGTACGGGCCACGTGTGGTCACATGTTCTGGCCTGTCAACAATTCGCGCGGGAGAATGGGGAAGGCGGCGCGGACGATCGAAGCAGACTTATGAATAAGGACACGCACACAAAAGCCAGGTTGTCCTTCCCCACTGTGCACCAAGCGATTGCGTGTATAGTGAGGGAGGAGAGGGGGGAAACCGCCTGCGGTTTGTTGTGTGACCGCCACTTGACTGGCAGACGATTCCTTATTGTATAGTGGCGGGCTAATTTCCCGCGCAAAGTACGCCGAGAATATTGGCAGGAGACGATGATCCGCTTTATACCGTCCGCACACCGCAACCCCAAGTGCCAATGCATTAATCCAGTTCGTGCGTACACTAATTACAAAAGGTATTTTCCCCGCAAAAGGTGGGGATAATCTGTAATTAAACGAAATAATTTTCTACAAATTATCAATTTCAATTTTTAATAGCAGTAATTATGTTTTGAAAACCATGTTCGACCTGCCCGGGTGGTCGTTATTATTATTATTATTTTTTTTTGTTTTGAAGGAAACAAATTGAAAGTGAGTTCTCTTTAAACTTGCCTCGTGGTGATCTTGCAATCAAACCGAGGCTAGAAAAAGAAAGCTAGTCTGGTCACTTTGTGTCTAATGAGAATAAGAAACACAAACGTCACTGTGTTAACAGAACTAGACTCGACTAATAATATCAAAGATGGTAGCGCATATATCTCGGGGTCTTTTTCTTCAAAAGTATTTAATAAAACAATCCTTTATGAGGACAAAAAACCAAAAGAAGACTAGTCTATAAACCAATCTTGTTAGATTCCAATCGAAGCATTGACACCACATCGAGGCTGGAACACAAAGTAGACTGGTCCCTTACATACCGATAGGCTATTTTGATAAGTAATTAAGATGGATGCAACACCATAAAAGCAACACCGTAGCGGTATTTATGCATAATGTATTTTTTCGCAAATATTATTATGGCCCCCTTTCCATACCACTAATCTTGTGCACAGATCGCTAATCTTAGTGGCGTGCGTGGCCGAGTGGTCTAGTTCACCTGACCGAAGCTCTGGTGTTGTCAGCAGATGGGTTCCGTTCCCGGCCATGACACTAAATTGTGCCCTTGAGCAAGGCACTTAACCAAAATATGCCTTGTTAAAAGTTTGGAAGGTGGTGCATTCTGCTCTACCAGCCAGGGGCCCTTAGTGGATGTACCATCCTACATCGATACACCCAGCTACATCGTAGGAGGAGGGGGTATAGCCCTGTTTCAGCCCCAGGAGTAGGTGGCAACGTGCCCCTGTAATAGTTTGATTTGGGTCGACAGCCCAAATCAGTTAAGTGTAGCCATCACCTTGAAGTGTCCGTCCGGCCTTGTGAGTTATTTATAAAAATAAAAAAAATTAAAATAAAAAATGGCTGTAAGAGAATTCTTCCCGCCATTGCGGCTTTTTAGGGTCACATTATTTTTGGGTCATTATTTTTAGTGGCACCAATGTTTGGTACCCGGTTCACGTGTTCTGTAAACACCTGGATGCGAAAGGCGCGCCTTCCGTCTCCGAAACACCACGCGCGGACGCGCGCCCATCCAAAAAAAAAACAATCACCGGCCTTCTTGGCAGGCGATCCGAGGCTCGTGGGCCGTGACGGGGGTCCGTGCCCCCTCGTATTGAATCGGACAACATCCTAACATGCGTGAACTGAGCTCCCCATCTTGCCGCCATTTCCCCTTCCACATCAAGTTTGGTTTGTCTACGATGTGGTGCCGGCCATTCTGGAGTTGACGTTGTAGGAGACTGGCAGGGGGTGTGCAGCCAACCGGTTGCGCTGGCGTTGCGCGTCGCACGATCCAGTAACCAAAGGCTAACCAAGCGAATTGATATTACCAATTAATGAATTAGTGAATGGATCAGATTTATACATAGCTATCAATCAAAGACAGATTATATTTAATGGTAAGGTTGATAAAAGAATTTCATAATAATAACAATTTAAGCAACTATGATTGTTTGTAAGTGGTTATTTTGGAGTGTATGGTATAGCTTATTTGCGGTGAGGTTTTGTCGGCTGCTTGCTTGGCTGTTATGGTATATTTGTTGTGTGTGCCGATCGATTACACGTGTTATAAGACTACGGGGAGGGGGAGAAGATTTTCCAGCCAATTCCACCAAGGGACGTGACGTCACAACAGACCTATGCATCACCGACTGGTGTGACGCCACAGTGAGATCGAAGACACTTCGTTTTATCTTTTTATACAAATAAATTAATTTGCCATTAGGTTGATCAAATGAAAATCTAAAAACGTGCTTAATCCACCCCAAAATCCCAATAAGTTTTGATTGTTCTGAAAAAAAACACGCGGGGTGGAAACAACTCATCGACGTTTCGATCCGTACGCTCCGATGGTCTTCACGAGGGAAAAAAGAAGACACAAGAGTATGCTGATCGAAACGTCGAGATGTTGCACCACCGGTTCGTCTCAGACCCACCACAACTCATTTAGAGACTCTGGTGATGATTTGTTACACCGCAAAACCGAAATACTCATAGATTGTTCCCACACAAACAGGCCAATCAAAGGAAAGGTATATCGTTTGGTAATCACTCTTAAAATTAATGGCAATCAAAACTTACTGGGTTAGATGTACAGCAGCTTACGATGGTATAAAGCATTCGGAGAATCATTTCACTTCGGAGTAATGTGGTTATGGGCAAATATATAGTTTTTATCAGAACAAATTTGAATCTGAGAAGCGTTTCTGTCAGAAACGTTCCTCAGATTGTGTATTCCAATTGCGGATTATTCTTCCTGCGTGGACATAACCGCTCGGGAATTTCGGCAATTATCTCAGAAACGCTACCACCTTTTGAAAATATTTTTCACTGGTTAGTTTTATTGTATATATCTACATTGATATAGGATTAAATGTTGAACGGTTCCAAAAACCAAAGGTATACGTTCCCTTAAAGGAACATTACAGAATTGGTAATTGTAAAATATACTTTTGATCACAGATTTACATAAAACTTACACGGTCTAAAGATGATGATATTAGAAAACATCCCTTGAAATATTTTTGTCTGAAATGCCATATTTGATGAGAAATGAATAAACCAAATTTCCGATTGGAGTTTATCGCCCAGTGAGCGTTTTATTCATTTGTTGAACCTATATGATTTCATGCAAATGTGTAATCGGTTTTCACTATTTTCTCGTGACCCAGATTGCCGATCGATCTCAAACTTCTACAGGTTTGTCAGTTTTGTATATGGTGGATTACATAAAGTGCTTACACTGCCAGCAACTGTTTTGTTAGCAAAAACCAATTTTGTAATGTTCCTTTAAGCCTTCAATCCTAGATGTACCTTTCGATGCAATCATAACAAATTTGTCATAATTCCAGTCGTAACAACAAGCTGTCTCCCTCTAAAAAAATAAAAAATAATAATACAGAGGTCTCGTTTGGCACAAAAGCCAGCGCTTCGCTCTGTTTACCACACATAAATAATTCCATGGGTTGAACAATGGGAGGAAATTAATAAAGCGATGATAATGACGTTACAATAACGGGACAGCAGCATTACGGTTTCCGCCGACAGTGCGGCTTTGTGGCGGGGCACGCAAGCTTGTCATTTACCGTGCGCGTGTGAAGCAGTCTGTAACAACTGGAGTAAGCATACAATTTTGGGAACACAAATTTTCATCTAAATTGTTAAAACAGAAAGATAGTACTGCTGATGAGATTAATGTACAAAGCCAAACATTTGCTGTGACCATAAGCAATTTGCACGAATAATAGTATTAGTACGCAGTTCCTTTAAAATCGCTTTTCACACCCGAGTTTGACCCTGGAGTTTTTCAGAATGTAACATTACAATGTTGTTCATGTTCTTCGTTTTCATAGCCTATAAGCGTACACTATACAAAAAATTGTTATTGAAAATGGAGTGAAAATGCACTTTTCTCCTTGAAATTGCAAATTCACCCTTTTCACCTTGTTTTCATGGAGTTCTTTTTTTCCCGAGCCTAGGTGTTTCACGTTGTTTTTACTCCGTTATTCACCGATTAAAGAGTTCTAGGCTTGGATGGAGAGCATTCCCTGAAATCACGGTGAAATTCACAGAGGCCAGTAAATGGTCTTAAGACTCTTTTTTCAAGGTGGTTTTATAGGGAATTGCAATTCCATGGTGAAAGGGAAACAATTCCTTGAATTTCAGCCAAATCATGTATTTAACTGAGATTTCCACGGTGGTTTGACAGCAAAGATTTTCATGGTGGTAGACCATACGCAGATTATGACAGTGCCTAATTTGTGTTGGTCTTTCTACAATATCTTAACCGTCTAACAATCGCGTCCTTTTATTATTATTTTTTAAATACAATTGTAACCCCATGCATCAAGTCAATAAATATTGTGCAAATATAACCCACACCCTTCTCCTTAGAATGCAATTTGTAATTTAACATATTCCGATTGCTTTTTAATCATGCGGAAAAGCACAAGTTCAACAAGTGCCTTTATTAAAAGCAATGGGTCGTCTGCTGGACCTACATATGGTTTTCCTTTCAGTCGAACCACGCCAGTCAGTGTGTTTCAAATAAGAAAAGTTACTGAACACAGTCATGACGGGCGTTCGTCGTTTCATTTCTAACATTTCTTACACGGTTGATCTAGTTACCTCACACGATGTCTCCCTATTCGCTACCTCTTTAAACAATTTTTCTGTGATTTACCTTCCTTTTTTAATAGTACAAATTTAATTCCCGTTTAATTTTGTATTTTTCGTGGGGGGGAGGCAGGATTCGTGTTCGTTCCTGCCTTCGATCAGGTTTTACGAGTCAAAGAGTCTTACATTCTGAGATCGGTGTAAGGTTCACACCACTTCAAATGTGTGGCTCCCTTGACCCAACGCTCGGGAGGGGGTGGGGGTGGGCGGGGTTTGTGTCTCTCCTTGCGAGGGTTACCCTCATATATTTGTTTCACAATTGTTTATTGCTCTCACAGTTTATTGATCTCACCGAAATTACCGTGTAATTTTGTAACAATATGAGTGGCTTCATATTTCTTGAAATAAAGATGTAATTGAAAAGCTTTTAAAAAATAAAATTTTCTCCTTCTTCTTCGTCGTCTTCTTCTTCCTTGTCGTCGTCTTCTTCAATCTGCTTCTTCTGCTTCTTTTTCGTCTTCTTCTTCTCCTTCTTCTTTAATTGAAAGTTTTTATACACTTGTTATGAAGACACCTTTTCGTAGTTAGTGTATAGGACCACTATGGACCCATGCCACGCGACGGGGCGATCGCAGCCCACGTGCCCGGTGAGTGGATTCAAGTTTGGCCGGGTGCACGGGGCGTCGTGACCGCTAACACACACGTGAGTTAAAACTGTCAAAAGATGCACTAAAGAACGTGGCCGGACGACCGTAACGACATGGCAGTGAGCACACACCTTCCACTGGCAGGAATACAAGTTAATTAATGGCATGTTTGTAAGCCGTGTTTAGGTCTATAGTATATTATTTAACTTTATCTTGAGGTAGGGACTTTAGTCGGCTGGAGCGAACTGAAGTTCGATTGCAAGGTTCTTCGATAAGTCCAGCTGTAGTCTTTTTCGCCGTACGCAGATTCAATTCAATTCAATTCAATTCAATTCAACTGGACATTTATTTCCATATTGCAAAATTCACATACAATTAATATTAAGAAGATCTATCGAGCAAAGGTGTATAAAGGGCTTAGAGAATAATAGTTAAAAGAGACTCAATGAAGCAGAGGCCATTGTGAATGTCAGTAATCTGAAATGCTTTGCTAAAAACAAAAACCTGGAAAAATAAAATGTTAATCTGTAACCCTCACAAACGAAAAAGATGAGAGTTTATCCTAAATCCATGTGGAAGTTATGGAGACTAACGAATCATTTTTTTGTACGACATGTAGGATTTGAACTTTTGCATGGTGGGGATACTTTTTAGGTTTTTGGCTACATTGTGTACATGCACAATCTCTCGCTGCGAGTTGTGGCGGTTCTGAAAAGGACTGGGTTGGAACAACCCAACGTTTCAATCGATATGCTCTGACCGTCTTCAAGATTTCGATTTGCCAAAAACTGATATAAACACTTGCACATTATGCCGTAACACAAAGCAAAAAAAACAACAGGATATAAAGTTGTTCGTGGTTTTCTATAAAAACACATATTATCATAATAAAATGCAATCTCATTGATGACATCGTCACAAATTGGTTTGTATAGTGTTTTTGTCGAAAACTTGAAAATGACAATGAAATTGCTCTTTCAGAAGTATACCTTTACATTATTAACCCTAACCCTACCCCAACCTTAACTCGACCACCCTAACCCTAACGCGACACCTTAACCCAACCCAACCTAACCCTAACCTCAAACAACCCAACCACCCTAACCCTAAGTAAAAAGTTAAACTAACTATTAAAAGTCAACTGTTTTATGAGAGACAGAGAGAGAGAGACAGAGAGAGTTTCGCACAAAAACAAAATCTTCAGGATAATTGTACAAATTATCTGTCTTGTCGTAACCCGTCTTTTACAATAACAAAAGATCAACAAACAATATTTCAGTATTTCCGTGGAGCACGATTTCCTTCACCTAAATGTAAACGATCGTGTCTCGGAGACGCGTGGAACCTTTACAAAACCTCACTAGAAAAATTCTACAGGCTTTTCACACAAAGCCCTAAGAAATCTTTGCAGGCTCGGTTATTATCTTCATGTCGAAGAATAATACTAGTACATTTTCATTGTGTTTATGTTCCTGTAGTTTGGATTGCAGTGAGCAAGTTAGCGCATTGTTGTACAGCACGCAAAAATGCAACACAAGCTGAAAGGAACAATGGCCCAGTGTAACACTATTCCGCGCAGTGTGATTTGTATCCAAGGCGCGCAATCCCCTGTACCAACCCGCGCTCTCCCTTGTGGAAAGTTCTAAAAAGTACTCATTGGTATGTTGAATGATATTTGCAGGTTTTCACTTGTTCGCAAATGTCCTCTCTTTCTGGTGTATTTGCTTTAAGGTACATACATTATAGGCCTTAATCATTTTTGTCTTTTGAAGAGTAGGCCTACAGTTCGTTTATATCATTTAGGTTATTCTACATTATTTTGTTGGCACTTTATTCTTGGAGTAGATTACTTGCTTAGCCTCTATGTGTTAGGGGCCTATAACTCGGTCAGTAAGCCTAAAATACTTTTCACAAGACAGCAATTTGGTTATTATATATACATATATATATATGTTTAACCCTAACGCCGATGTATTTAAAGGCACTAGAAACTAATGGTAATTACTCAAAATAATTGTTAGCATAAAAACTTACTTGGTAACGAGCAATGGAGAGCTGCTGATAGTATAAAACATTGTGAGAAACGGCTCCCTCTGAAGTAACGTAGTTTTTGAGAAAGAAGTAATTTTTCAGTAAAATATTTGAATTGATTTTGAGACCTCACGCGTGAGGTCTCGAAATCAAGAAATCAAGCATCTGAAAGCACACAACTTCGTGTGACAAGGGTGTTTTTTCTTCCATTATTATCTCGCAACTTCGACGACCAATTGAGTTTAAAATTTTCACAGGTTTGTTATTTTGTGCATATGTTGAGATGCACCAAGTGAGAAGACTGGTCTTTGACAATTACCAAAGGTGTCCAGTGTCTTTATAAAGCACTGTATACTCGGTACTTTCCCGAGTCATAGTGAAAAGAACACAGGCATGTTACTCGGGTGGGATTCGAACCCACCGCCATTCTAGAACCAAATGTCTTAACAATTAGACCACCGAGATTGCCCGGTAGCTAGAGGCAGTATACAGTGCTTTCCATACATCGGTGTAAGGGTAAAAAAAAAAATACAATAAATATATTCTTTATCCCCCCGATGCAAATTTATCGTCTATTAAACATTTGGTTTACTCAGGACATCATGACCACTCTACGTGTTTGATTCTCCGTTCTCGGCTAGAAATTGTTTGTTATTATCAAACATTTGTGATATTTAGCACCGAGTGTTTGGGTGAAGATAACGGCGTGTGAATGGCAAGTCGTTACCAGACGATAATAGCATTATTAATAGGGTAGTAATAATGGTAATAATGGTAATAAAACTACACGACGAGGTTTTTTTTTGTATCAACAGCGATCGTGGCTGAATACAAACACCATATTATTTAAAAAAAAGAATCCCAGCACCGCATCCTCGAGATAGTACGGTTGTTTTTTTTTTGTTTTTTTTATTTTTATAGGGGCAAGTTTTAATTAGTGTTTGCCGAGGCGAGAGAAGATGGGGTTCGGATGGCGGCGAGGTAATTTACCCGTGAAATGACTTTACTTCGCAGGTTTGTTTGTGGAAGCGTTTAATTAAAGTTGATAACGTATCATTGGTTTTGCGGCTTGTAATTTATACATGCATATCAATATTTATGTATACTTTTAATTGAATTAATATCGAATCAGATCATATCTTAACCAAAATCCAGCGATTAGTGGTGGCTTAAAATAATGTTAAGGCCAGAGAAATGGTACGTTTTGATTTTGCTGCAAGTGTGAAGAGTGCTGCCTGTAGCAGAAACAGTCACAGTATGGTATAAAATAATAATAAATAAATAATAATAACTGTATTTTATATAGCGCCTTTTGCCAAAGGATACAAGGCGCTCAGTATTTTTACCTGCCATGTATATGGAGTATGAGCCTTATGCATTTATAGCACAATGTAATGGTTTACAAGGTGCGGTGGCGCAATATGCTGCCAATCAAACCAGGAACACCGGGGCGAACCCCTTCTCTTTTCGATAAGTGCACTGGGTTCTTCTACGTGCATTACACAACACACGGGACCAACGGCTTTATACGTCCCATCCGAAGGGCGAAGCAATAATGGTTAGTGTCTTGCTTAAGGACACAAGTGTCACGACTGGGACTCGAACCCACACTCTGCTGAACAGAAACACCAGAGCTTGAGTTCGGTGCTCTTATCCGCTCGGCCACGACACGCCATAAACAGACATAGAATTACATGATTACATCTCAATACAAGTTGAGGAAATGTCTGCGGAAGAACTGAAGAGCTTTGTGGCTGAAGGTGGAGACTATAATACGCTGTAGAAATGTTAGGGAAAATGTGGTTGGGAAAGTTATACTGCAAACTGTTCATCCAAGTTTGTTTGTTTGTTTGTTTGTTTGTTGTTGTTGTTTCTGTTTCTGTTGCTGTGCAGTTGTTTTTGTTGTTTTTGCTGGGTTTTTTTTGCTGTTGTTGTTGTTGTGGTTGTTGTTTTTGTTGTTGTTGTCGCTGTTGTTGGGTTGGGATTCGAACCGGGGTCCACAGAGGTGAAAGGCAGGGAAATAAGCCACCGAGCCGACAATTCGACTGATACGCTCCGAATGTCTGCACAAATGAACAGTTCTCGGCAGTATCCTTTGGTCGGGACGCTACAAAATGAAATGCGGATTCATTAATTCCATTTTAGTTGTAATTGGTTTTTTGCATTGGTGTCTGTTAATTTTTGGTTTAACCATCAGTTGTATTATAAAAGATTTTATGACTGCGGCGTTGCAATAAAATTGACCCAAAGGCCTGCATCTCAGGTTTAAGTTATACGAGGCGTTTTAATAACAGTATTGGATACATACGCCCCAGACACCCCTCGACACCCGAAGTCCATAAAAGAACCCAGGATAGTTTATTGTTGCTTCAACAAAAAGCTATTAAAAGAGTTTGAAAAAAAAGAGTTGTCCATACATGGGTCACGATAAACTACAACAAGATTACCAATTCCACACACCGATTCTCCTTTTATACAAATCGTAACTAATACACGCAACGCAATATTAATTTCCAACAGTCGCCCGTCAGGAAACCGTAAACGCATGCGCAGTGTTTGCACAGCTAACTTGACGGACGCCGTGCGGAGGGGGGTTTTGCCCCGGACGCACACACTCGTCCCCCAACCTCTTCCCTCGTGCTGCACAACATTTGAAACATACCGCCTTATTACTGAAAGATTGGGGGGACTTGTTTAGCGTTCTCACGCCCGGCGTTTCCTGTCCCTCTTCGTCTTGTTGGGTATGGGGCCTGCTCGGACCGTTTATTAAAAAAAGCCCGATTCACTCTGAACTCTTCAACGCCACCGTTGTTGGGCCCGTTCGGTGCACGGCGTGAAGGTTTGCTTGCGGCATGCAGTGGTTCCTCAGAGCATGGTTTTAGGTTCTTAAAAGTGCATGACATGGGCATGGTTACCCTTGGGATATGATATCAACAATAAATCCTACGATTATGCGGGCGTTTGCCAATTACATCCCTTCAGCTTTTTTTCCCCTGTTTCTTTTTTTTCTTGAGAAAGGAAGTATAATACTGAATGCATCGGATCTCTAGACCGATGTAGGCTAACGGACCAAAAATTAAACAAGTTTATCTTTAAGGGAACATTACAAAATTGGTAAGAAAAAAACTTGTAAAATATACTTTTTGATCACAGATTTACATAAAACTTACACGGTCTAATGATGATGATAGTAGAAAACATCCCTTGAAATATTTTTGTCTGAAATGCCATATTTGATGAGAAATGAATAAACTAATTTTCCGATTGGAGTTTATCGCTCAGTGAGCGTTTTATTCACTTGTTGAATCTATATGATTTCATGCAAATGTGTAATCGGTTTTTCACTATTTTCTCGTGACCCAGATGGCCGATCGATCTCAAACTTCTACAGGTTTGTCAGTTTATGTATATGGTGAATTACATAAAGTGCTTACACTGCCAGCAACTGTACTGTTTTGTTAGCAAAAACCAATTCTGTAATGTCCCTTTAAGGCTTTTTTGAACAAAATATGGAGCAGTATTTGGTAGCAAATTATCGCTTTTCGGTTTTTATGTTCTTCCTAATTTAAACTATTGCAACCAAACCGAGTCTGGGCTGGACAAAATTTTGACTGAATGTTGGAAGTTTTGGGGACAAAATGCTTGTGGAAAAATGTAACAATAATGTAAGAATTTAAGAACAGAATTAACAGCGGATGAGTAGGTCTGCTGGTTACAACCATGTGAAAAACACCATTCTCCTGAAGACAGCAGAAACCCACTGCTCGAAACGTCAAGACTCTAAGATCTCATCCCCTGTTGATCTCAGAACCAAAATTTATTATATTCACATCTTGTTTAACACCCCGTCAACCCATATGCTTTCCACACCATGCAAAGCATCAAACCTTACTTTAAAAATTCTGATTGTACTATAAAAAACGAAGTTTGGAAACAAAAGTTGTATATTTGTTGTTTATGTTGACAAAAGCAACACGAGAACTTTCAATCACTACAACTCCACATTCAGTTAGCTTTAATCTCGATAATTATTATTTACTCAAAATTGAATTGTCTCTAAATCATTAAACCGACAAACAAAGGCGGTCTTCTTAAAAAAATAAAATAATGATACAACATTACACTTAATTAAAAAGCAGACAGATTGATTTGAACGTAGATTGAAAAACACTTTTGTCTGCATAAAGCGCCAGCTCTGTTGTTTGTTTGTAGTGCTGGAGCTAATTAGTTAAGGATTGGATTTGTTATTCTTAATACATAAATCAATGGGCTAATTGTTTAAATTGAACAAAGGAACACAACGGCAAGAGACACTCGCACCGGATTTTATTAAGTCATTAGAAAGGATTTACGTGTTTGGTTTGTGGTGAAAAAAAAGCAAAAAAAAGCAAATGAACACGTATGTGTTGTTTGTCTTCGGTCTGTAAATTACACCACGCTTGGTGATACTAATTGCATCCAAGTTCAAATTTATCAAAGGAAGTGATACCGCGAGGACTGATGGCATGGACCAATCAGAGGGCTTTAATAAGTTAGACTGATTGTGATTGACTGACCTATCAGATTGCTGCGCGCTTAATGATGTCATCATTTTGATCGACCAATCACTGATTGGGAACCATCGATGGTGTGTCTTTAGGCTCCATTTAAACTTTGTTGTTCTTTTCGTGTAATGAAGCTATAAGACAGTGAAAGTTATCGCAAAAAAATGTTCACTGCATTCTATTGGTAACACTTTTATTATTGTTACACTCTTGGATGCTTATGTCATTGTTGCTGTCATTAAACGTATTTGTTGTGCTTGTATCTTGTGCAGTTTCTTACTTCAGTTTCGTCTGGAAAAAAGTGGAGCTATACGTGTTTCAAACTCATGCGTCACACCACTCAACTGACCAGTTACAACACCGCGAACATTCCATCAATTACTTAACCACGCCCACTTAACATAAACACTTAACTAAGCCCGATTCGAAGTGACTGGTCATCCGAATGCTACTCTTGTCTCTGGGAGTAATTACCAAGGGTATCAGATCGTCTGTTTTTTTCTGTTTCCACTATTACCCCCGTGAATCCGGTTATAGACTGCCGGGCCTCGGTCTCCTTGTGTGGATTCGCGCAGGCGTACGTCGATTCAATCGGCCTGTTGCGTGCGTGGGGAGTTACTTTGTAACCAGACACGCGCCCCATTGTTGACCATTGTTTACCAGTGCCCTTACGAATGTAATTAACAACACCTAATAAGGTTTAAATTGACGAGTGAAGCACGGGGAAACAGCAGTCTATAACTTCAGTGGCACGGTGATCGGATAAGGCGCGGGCGGAATCCAGGCCGACAAAAATCGCTTCAGGGCATATTACGGGGGGCTTCAGGCTACGAGTTCGTCGTCTTCGGTGTGGAAAATCGCTTCGGGCTACGCCGCGCGTTCGGACGGCTGGAGTTGTTGAATTTGGTCGCCCAGGTCTGGCATGCATTTTAGCGGTAAGTGCTATAAACGAATCCGTGCATTTTTTTTTTAAAGGAGGTTTTTTTTTGTTAATAGTTCTTGGTTGATTGGTAGATGGTAGGGTTCTAACCACGTGCCGAACCTTCTTGGAATTAGAATTGCTCCAGTTTACAATAACATTCTGTTTCCGATTGAGAGTGTTTGACAGTCGTCGAGTTCATGTAGAGTGCCTCGTCATTCCAACATTAAAGCAAATTCATGGTCACCAAGAAAAAGAAATAGGAAAAATGTTCCCAGGATGTAAACTTTTCCAAATTAGTTTTTTTTTTAAATATAAATTTGTATTATATTACAAACTCTTTGTGGCAGGTAAATCTAAATTGCAGGATAGTTAAACGAACTATTTTGTTCAAAAGTTATCACAACTATGTATTGAATGAAAATTATCTTATTAATTAAAGCAAAAGGTATAATGATAACAACACTCATAATGATAACAGTACAACAAAATAAAATAAAAAATAAAACCATTGCTTTTAATACCAGAAACAGGGTACCAGCCAAAATAATTATGTCAAATGAAGGCCTACTGGTTTTGACTGGTTTGTTTTGGACAGATTTTGTGTGTGTGCAGTACGCATTTGGTTTGCTCATATAGGCTAAAAGTATAGGCGTATACATTTGGGGCTATTGTACTTGATACAGTGTCACCTTTTCCCGAAGACATTAAAGATGCATGGCCTGATTTACTACGAAATAAGTATTTGTTGATAGCTTTGTTTTCCTCTGAACGAACTTTGAGGGATGACAATATTTTAAAATGAAAATTCATACAAAAGACTTTCGCAAATGCCACGTACATCGCACAAAAATAACATGTAACATTCAACATTGTTTGTACATGCCTAATGGACGTGATTTGATGTCGGGACGGATTACGACAATAATTCATTTTTAGGTTTTATTTAACTACCATTTATTTGCGGATTATTTTGTGCAATACCTTACATAAAAGCTTACAACTTTCTCAAATCTGTACAACTATAATTATTTAACATTAAAATCCAACTGTTGTGTCAAATCGGCCACAAATCGGAACTAGCATCTTCACCTCTGTTCAAGTGTAGAATCCTAGCAACTAGCACAATAGTTCTGCAGTTTACACACGTTGGCTGTTTTCGCAGTTTTAGTTTCATAGTTTTGATTCTGATAAGAACATAACCACAGAAGGATTAAATATCATCGAAACTCAAAGTTACAGCGTCGATTAATAATTTTTTTTAAGGCATATAGTCGGCTACATTTTTATATTTTCCACGTAGTTTTATCAGAAAACTTGATTTTCAGAATTTTGTACCGAACAAAAAATAATGCATTCTTCAATTGGTATGACAGGTCTTAAAAGAAACACGGCTTTTATTGCAGAAAAAGAAAGTAAAACTAGTTGGCGTTTTTGTCCTCGTTTTGAAAGAAAATTTGTTCGAGGAAGAAAAAAAAAGTTTACACTAGTAAATCTGTTAAAAAGATTATGGGCCTATGTTGACTTCTGAACGATGACGTTTCCATCAAAATTGTTTTTGTGAAAGGTCTGAACGCTTTAGTATAGTTTAAGAATACCGACGTTTACATAGTCACTGAGAATCACAGACCAGTGGATTATTTACATTTTCTCTTTATTGACGTTGTTAAAAGTTTCAATTTAGTCTAATTATTTGTTTGTCCGGTTCAACCTTAATGGCTTATTTTACAACTGGACCATAATCCAAAGACTAAATAAGTCAAGTTTGCAAAGATAAGAAGTTACAGTTGAAATCACAATGTATTGGAGCACAACCACATTCACAATAGGGCATATAGAAACCTTTAGAAATTAGTCAAAAATATACAAATATTTTTTCTATTAAGTTATTTGTTACATTAGCGAAAACGCCAGACAAATATCGAACAAATTCTTTATCTCATATCTGTGCACTTTGTTTATCGGTCTTTTTCATAACTGTCTCTTGTTTCAACCCGTTCCATCCAGCTGACGGCGGTTTCAACCAGCTTGGTGGTATGTTTGTCAACGGGCGCCCTCTACCGGAGACGATGAGACACCGCATCGTGGAGATGGCTCACTGCGGGGCGCGACCGTGTGACATTTCAAGACAACTTCTCGTGTCGCACGGCTGTGTAAATAAGATATTAGGTATGTATACCTGAAACCCCCGGGGTCTTGTCACCCGATACAGATTTTACAGGCGACTTGGAGGCCTTGGATTGCACTGCATTGAAATGGAACTTTTGGTAGCGTAAGATGTTCATTTCATTTTCTTTGACACTGTAAACATAAGTGTGACACTCATGTCTACAGTGTATAGCCAAGAAAATGAAATAAACATTGAAAGTTGAATCTTCTTGGACATTGTCGAGTTCCCTGTAGATTGCCTCACGTGTCATGAACCTATAACGTGAGTTTGTCTTTTTGATAACACACAAAGTGCCCTGCCCCCAAGTGAACTCTAACATTGTACCCGAATCTACCCCGGACCCTGAGCCTAAATGTAGCCTGATTGAGGCCGAGTCCGGGGTTAGCGCCTGCTGCTGTGACTTTGCCTGATCATCAATTATTCTGAACATGCATTGAAGCCTAACATGCCCATTGCAGCACCCATAGTAACAATCCAGGTCTGGGGTACATTAAGATTTAATATGTCGGCACGCAAAGTTCCCGTTGACACACACGTACAAGGTTGTGGCTACATTAAGGCTTGGGCTTACATTTAGAGATGCACGCGCTTTTGTTATTATCCCATTCAAAATCAACATGAAGTCGAGAATTAAATATGAAAAATGCGTTATTGCTGTTGCAGCAGACAGGGAAAATGACACAGTAATGTCCAGTAATTTGCAAAGCAATTTCGCCAGAAATCTATTACTTTCCGTGAACAGTCTGTAAGATCCAGTGTTCTTATCATTGTATTTTTTCCCACAGGTCGTTTTCTTGAGACTGGCTCCGTAAGACCGGGCACCATCGGTGGGAGTAAACCCAAAGTAGCCACGCCCACTGTGGTGGAGAAAATCGAAAGATATAAACAGGATAATCCAACCATATTCGCCTGGGAGATTAGAGATAAACTTGTATCTGACGGTAAGTGATATTACATGCTGTTCAGTTCCTTGTATTTATTTCAAATAAATACACAATTAATTCATGTTTCATTTACGTTTCTCTTTTTCCTGATCACCATTATTATAGAAGATATTGTCTCCTCGACAGGAATGTTTTCATTTTGGCAACCATTATTAATTTTGTTTCTTCTTTTTAGATTTCGTTTGTTTATTTTGTGTGTACTTTATATTGTATGTATTGGAAATGTAACGCCTTTCTTAATTATAAAGACTTTCGGAAACGCTAGGTGGCAGCAGAGCTTGTAATGTCTGCTTCCACTTAGCGTCAAAAACACAGTATAGTTATTATTACATAGTTCAAAAGGAAAGTAAAACAAAACAGATGAGATTTGCTGACTCTTGAATATTATTTTTGTTTCCAATTTCTGCAGGCGTTTGCTCAACTTCCACCGTACCGAGTGTGTCTTCCATCAATCGCATACTGCGCAATCGCGCCGCTGAGCGCGCAGCCGCAGAATACGCAAGGGCCACTGAGCAGGCGTACATGAGCGACTACGCAAGTGCATGGGCTCATTACGCACCCCCGTATGGCATTGTGCCGGGGTTGAGGATGGACAGTCGACTGGATCCAAGGCAGTCGTTGAGGGCGTGCTGTTCCGGTTTGTTCTGTGGGCCACCGTTTGGAACGTATCCACCAGGTAATTTAAAGAAAATACATATTCTAAACCAACATTAAACAATCAAAACAAACAATAACTAAATAACAACAACAGAAAACAAACAATAAAGGGAGGTACAAGACTTATAAATGCAATACTTAATTTTACAATTTTTTTGTCTAACATGATATTTGCTGCTTTTCGCCTGCAGGTCTTGCACCATCCTCCGAATCACCATCGCCTCCCCCAGCGACCGATAACTACAGCCATGATGCCCCCGTCTCCATGGTTACCGCATCATCCCTAGCCAGTTCTCGTGCCAGGTCCCCCTCACCAGACACACCCGTCTCCTCCTCCGAGAACATGCACTATCCCCCGGAGTTGGAATCTCCGTACAAGGACCCAATCACCGATGAGCAGAGGAGGAAACTGCGCAGGAGCAGAACGACGTTCACCCCAGAGCAAATACAGGTCAGCATTAGAGGGCGGTACTACCCCCATCTTTCTATTCTTAGGCCTCGTCCAAAACGGCTATAGTTTACTTCATTTCAACTCCATGCACATTCACATTGCAGTCGAAGATCTAAAAAATCGGAACCGCCGACAGAGGGCGCACAGCATGACCTTTACTTTTGAGGCAAAGTGTACTATGGCCGTACGAATTTGCGGCTGCAGCTACGGCTACGACTGTTTCTAAGGGTGTTGCTAAGGAATTACTATACGATGAAGCGATATTCCAGCCGTAGCCATAGTTGTTGCTGCCAATTCGGAAACGGCCTGTGGGGATTCAAGTGGTGCAGTAATCTGTCAGGATGGTATGAAGGACAAAGTTTAACCTTTTGGGAAAAATTATGTTCTTCTGTTATCAGATTCTCGAGAAGGAGTTTGAGAAATCTCACTACCCCTGCGTCTCGACGAGAGAAGACCTCGCCAACAAGACGACGCTGTCCGAAGCTCGGGTACAGGTACGAGCCGTAAGGCTCACCCGTTACTTCTATTAGAATGAGAAAAAACTCACCACGAAAAACTCACCTTGAAAAAAATAAACATTTCAATGGTGAACATATATCGCTCGTTGCACTTTAGACCACTGAAACACACCGTAGGAAACACATTAGAGTGAACAACTGATGATGAATCAATCAATGATTTTCAGGCAAGAAACTCACCGTGAGTCACAAAAACTCACCAAAGCAAACAACTCAAAATAGCCTTTCCTTGTCATTTTTCGAGAAGAAACTCAACACAATAAAAAAACGACAACTCAGCACTGAGGTCTCGGGTAGTTCCAAATGTGTAAAAATCAAGAGAAAGCTGCAAGATTCTTGAGCAATATTGGCGATTTGTGTAGTAGGCAATAATTGCAAAATTCTAAAGTTATTTACTTCACCACAAGATAATTCTTGCAAAACCACTGTAACAACTTTGTAGCCCAGCTCACAATTAATTAATACCACAAAAAGGGTTTGGGTCCAAAATATAAAGCTTCATAACTGACAGTTAAATTTTTCGGGGGCAAAGTTTCACGTATGATAATTTTGTTACTTACAATCTTCTTTTGTTTATCTCTTTCCCAGGTTTGGTTCTCCAATCGCCGTGCAAAATGGCGCCGCCACAAGAAAGTCGGCACCCTCCAACATCCGGGACCGCTGCTGGCCCACCACCATTCCCATCGCGCCATGTACCAGACGCCGGCTGCAGTCGCCCTCCCGCGGGCGTACAAGGCCATGCAGCTGGAGGGCGGGAAAGTGACGCTCAGACCATCCATGTCGTCTGCTTTCACACCACTCACGTTGACGAACACACAAGCCACGTCTTCCAGGTTGAGTGATTCTCCGTAGACAAAGACAAATCCCGGGTCTTAGGAACCTGCGATTTCTTCCACACAAGAAGCAATGTACCATATTATTTTATCAATGTAAAGTAACGGGCTGGCAAAGCAACATATATTCTCAAAATATTTGCGCGCTAAAAATGATTTAACATTAATGTACATTAAAAGCACCAGTGCACCTTATTATTTAAAACAGTTAATTAAAATCAATACCAAAGATGAGATTATTCGATCAATTGAATGCTCCCAAGCAGAAAATTCAGAAGAATTGCTTATTTCAAATGTAGATTACTATCACTATGAGAATTGCTTGGACCATTTTAATCAAAAACGCAGGCACTTAACATTTCCGCTTTCTGATTTACAATATAGAAAATAGGACACAAAGAGAGACACGATGAATTTGTTTTAAAATCCCCGTTAAAAGCAAAATAATTATGTGTTGCTTGTTCACAAGCGATTTGTATTAGGGCGCCCTCCATTGGTCTAATCATAAATCAAACAGCCTCCATAGACCGGTTTTGCGACTTACCTTTAAATGAATTAAAAATAAATTTTAATGAAGTTACGTATTTTTAATAGCAAATAATTATTAACATACACCGCGGGACTTTAGGACACATTGGTGGCAGCAGACTCACCACGTAGTTTAATTTTTACTGCGTCATTCTTAGCATGCTCACACTTCCGCGAGCAATAGATTTACCTGGCAAGTCTGCTGCCACCTAGCGTCTCAAACAGTCTCCGATTATCAAAAAGCTTAATTTTTAAAAACATTTGTATCCAACTGCCTCAGAAATCATGTGCAATATCAAAATGATCTTTGACCCCAAAGCAAAATTGATTCTAGTTAATTTATTTTTCTAATAAGCTGCCGCAATTATTACAAAGACGTAGAGTGCATGCAGTTTATGAAGAAGTATTGCTATTAAATTCGAATTGCTCTTAACTCTGGAATTGTCTAAACTCAACATTCTTGTTACATATGTTGTTATGTTCTAGGGGGAAAATGATTCTGGCATAGACTCGCTAGTGTAGCAGTCTTTTCCACTCGCATCTCTAATGTAAATGTGAATGCTCTTTACGTTAATTGTGCAATAAAAACGCAATTTATTCAAATATTATGTCAAAATGTTGTCGAAATATTTCCTCTTCCTCTGATATGAATACCAGTAACGGCACGAAAGGCTGGGACGTCAAAGAAAACATAATATGACAACGAACAGTCTTGGGATTTGTTGGTGATGACTCCAGCGAATAAAGTAACATTGGTCAAGTGGTAAGACTGCAGAGTCAAAGGTTGCAGGTTCGAATCCCACTCCCTGACAAACGACTCTTATATATCCGCTCTTGTCTCTTTGCCTAACAGACCATTATATCATTCAGAGTCTGTGGCAGTTGACTGGCACTAAAGCACTAAAAATCAAGTTAAAATGTTGATTCTCTTTAAAAAAAACAAGATTAACAAGAAAGATACTGCCCCACAAACGAACTACAAGGAAACTTCGTATGACGATTGTCAATATTTTCCCCCAAGTTACTTTTGTCACCTAACGCACTTTAGCGTGTAACGTTTTAGACTGTACCAATGTTGTGCACAAACAGAATAAAAATCTTGTTATCATTGCCGATCCTACCTTTAACTTTGATTACATAAAATTAATATCACGGCAGCTCTATCAAAAAACTGTGGATTGAAGAATTACGATCCATCAGTGGATGTGCTCATTTCGGTTCCTGTCATTGGATACGCGGCAACAAAGCGCCCTGACCGGGTGCGACATCCGCATTGACATTACGTTTATTACCAGTTGACGACAGAGGTATCAGACAAATTCTTCACAAGATAGCACTCTCCGTATACTCCCATTGACTAGGGCTTCGCTTAGCGCTTGAATCGCCAAACGTAAAAAAATCTCACTCAAAAAGAACATCGGCGTATAGTAAAAAAAAATCCATACTTGGCCTAGGGTTAAACTCTGAGAAAAAAAATCGATGCTATGAGTTTATAGCGTACTCCATGGATTAATTTCGGATACGGGCGAGCGGATTTTTTGTTGGAGAGTTTGTTCCGCACTGGCTTTGCATGGTTATTTTTATACTCTAACATTTTATGAAATCGCCAAACGATTTTTTATCTCAAGTGTTTTTCGAAATGCTACGGAGCAAAGAAACCCGATAAGGCTTGCCTGGATTCACTTTCAATATACACCAGTATACGTCCGATTACCAACGCCAGTAAACCAACGGAAAACAAAATATTGAGCGACTTATGTAGTTTGGAAATGTGTTATCGCCAAACGTATAAGCTTGTGTCACCGTGAAAAACTTTGCTTTGAAACCACCGTGAAATCTCAGTGAAGTGCAGGATTTGGCTGAAATTCATGGAATGATTCATCTTTCACCTTGCTTTAAGGGAATTGCAATTCCCTTTAAAACCACCTTAAAAAGAGAGTCTCCAGACAATTTACTGACCTCTGTGAATGTCACCATTGTTTTAGGGAGTGCTCTCCATCCAAGCCTTGAACTTTTTAATTGTAATGGTGAAAGACGTTTTCAGCAGTGCAGCACAGTAAAAACAACATGAAACACTTAGGCTCTGGTAAAAGAACTCCATGAAAACAAGGTGTAAAGGGGGAATTGACCATTTCAAGGAGAAAAGTGTATTCACTCCAGTTTCAAGACACCAATTTTACATAGTGTGTCATCGCAACAAATTATCATTATTCTTACACAGTCGGAAAACATTGTTATTTTGCTCACTCACTTGTCTACCCAATCTCCCATTTGTATATCATCCGGACACAATTTGGAGCATTGGTTGTACAAAATTAAATGACCAATCTCGGGGTAGACTAATTTATGCAATCCCATGTTGCCAAACGTTTCTACGGTGACCTTAAGTAGGATTGACACATGTTATATACATTTTATTTTAAAAAGAAAAAATCTGAAACAAATTTGGAAATTGTTTCCCTTTGAAAGAGAACTATCTATCGGCATTAAACTGAGTTTGTGCTCTTCCCGCTTTCAACTTAAATCTGCATACTGTAAATTAAAATATGCCCACTGCATAAAGCGAATGTTGTATGAGCAATTTATTACATATTGTAACATTTTGGCTAAATGTCTGCAGATTTGGATGAAATTATCAACATTTTTTATACCAACTTCTAATGTTGGCGGTTATAACCATATTGTTATTAATATAAAGAAAAGCTGTTTACCACTGTTGGCTGTTGACAACGAAATGAAACTGTAGTTAAATAATTTGGAATTTACCCGTATTTTTTTACAAAATATAACCAAATAAAGATAAGATTGTTTGTTTTGTTTAGGAGTTTATTCTGCAGATAAGATTCAAGCGGAGTAATTAAGAGATAGTGGTTTGGGCTTTCCGCTAGCGGTTTGACCTCTCAATAAAACAGTCGTCGATTGATTTGTTCCTCAGTCGCGTCTGCCTCACCTTGTAGCCTCTCCCATGCAGCCGTCAGATCACCTGCTGTGGGTCCACGGCCTGCCCTGCGCGCAGCTCCTATCCAATTACCACGGCACTAAACCAGAAGCAATCGTGTCCTTTACAGCCCTGAGGAAATTCTAATAGTAATACCGTTATGGTGATGTCTTGCAATTTCGTGATTAGATTAAACGGCCTGAGAAAAAGGCTACAGCGTCCAGTTTTCTGGTTAATGGTAATTCCTGCACAAAACACTGGAGTCACAATAAATGGGGGGGGGGGGGGGGTGGAGAAAGGGAGGGGGGCTGGAGGGCTGACAACAAGCCACCGGTCGCTTGAGCTCGTAAAGATTGATACTGCAAGTTGAATTTAAGGATCCGTATGCCTTGCTCAGTGCAAGTATGGGACTTGGACAAGTCTAGCGCTTTCGAAGGACTGCAGGCAGGGAAAGCTGTGAAACGAATCTGACAAAAAGTCCTTGGTTTGGCAAATAGTCTAATTAATTTTCTTCCTTGTTTCACTGCGGGGGTAAAAAATTATCTAGGACGTCTGACTTGGAGGTGTTTTATGATCATCTTGGCTTTGGTGCCATGGAAACGTATCTGGAACGGACAGGAAAGATTGCAAATTAAGGAACTTAACAAACACAAAAACGCGTCACGCGTTCATTCACTTTTCACCCTTTTGATTCCTCTTTGAGATCGAGACTGCATCGCAGTCTCACTGATCACCTCGTCCCCACTCACTCCACCCCCAAGTTGTAATAATCATTCGGAGTGGGCGTATTTGGCTATAAAAAGTGTTTTGAAATGAATGTGATTGAAAGGATGTTTTAAAAGTAAGATGAAATGATCCACACAAAATGTGTCTCGAAATTGTGTGTTTTTTCATGCTTATTTCAACAAACAAATAAACAAACAAACAAACAAACAAACAAACAAAGAACAAACAGACACTGACAAACGAAAACAAAACACCCTTATAAAAATAAAATATAAAAAACGCAAACAAACAAACAACCACGGATCTTTCCTTTATGTAAGGGAAGCCTTTAGCTGCAAGCAGTTTGTACTTTTGGTTCAATATCTAGGCTATATAGCGTACATCTGTAACGATCGACAGGCCTCGAGGAACGAACATATAAAATATGAATCTAATTTTGTCCCTAGGAAGAGAATATTATTCCAAAGAGCAATTTATGCTTTCGCCCATTTTTTTTCAATTTCAGCTATGAATTGAACAAATGAAGTGCTGACCTATTTCGGATCTGAATTCGACTTGTTTCTTTTCTTGTTTCGATGTGCAGAGTTCCTTGGCTGCTGCATATGATTCTTTTGAAGCGCACTATTTTTCTTTTCGGGAAAAATCAGTAGTTCGTTTTTCAAAAGACACAATTAAACAGACAATCAGTAAAAAATAGTTTGAAACAATTTGGTTGTCAGATTTTAGACAAAGTACGTTGAAACAAACGATCATACTTTTGTGAGTTGCTTTTGTGTGGCCTAGTTCTATTTAGATCTCATGTTACATCAAGGCCTCGGGTTACAGTTAAGTCTGTGTTACATTAAGGTACCAGGGTGGTATGCACCTTTAGGCCCGGACGATATTTAAATTTCTGGTTACATTTTATAGGCATATTGGCTTTATTTTTCAAGACTCAGATTAAGTGCGGCACGAACACCAATAAGATCCACCGAAAATGTATTTATGAATGGTTGATTACTTTGACGATTCGGAAATCCGTAATTGGGAATCCGTAATTGGGAATCCGTAATTGGGAATCCGTAATTGGGAATCCGTAATTGGGAATCCGTAATTGGGAATCCGTAAGTGGGAATCCGTAAGTGGGCATCGTGGAAGGGTCTGGCTTATTCGCCATTTGCACGGCCATTTTGCGCGTAGAGCCTCGAATTAGGGGCCCGCAGTGAACAGAAGCATTATACAACTCTGTATCGTCGCGATAATGTAATGACACTTTCATCCAAACAGATACATAAATACATTGCAATACATTACAGATGAAGCATGAAGTCGAGGCTCTACACGCACATGGCGGATCCGTGCAAGTCTAGCGAATACTCACAGCCTTTACAGAGCCGATAACACGTTGAGTTAAACCAACGACCACATCATAAGATGTGAACTAGCACCACGTGGGGAAAGATAAAACCTCCCTCAAGTGTCAAGGCACTTTTTGTGATGAAACGTTTTTCATCAGCAGCGGTTGGATTTTTTTCCCTTTTTCTGGTAATCCGATCAGATGAAAAATAACCAAACAAGAAAGTCCGATGAGATTTGGTGAGGATTCATTTACGGTGCCTGGTGTTCTGACAGTAAGTATTAATTGGATGAAAGAGACACCACTATAGGACCCATAATAATATAAATTTCCGTGTAATAAGTGTCACATAAGCCTTTCATGACCGCAACTGTTGTGGTTTTTGCGTTGTGTCTGTGATGATCGTTGACATTTTGGCCAAACAAATATTATTTCTAAAAAGGTCATTTTTCTTTCTAACACAAGGGAAACCACCAGGCAAAAAAAAAGGTTGCATCCTCTTTAAGGTGATCCCCTGGCTGCCACTTCCAAAGTAAACTTGGGTGTGATCGCTGGCTACACGGCAGTTAACGGTTGCATGGCTTCTGACTGGCACCCGTGAACAAAGATATTGCCAAAAGTGGGAGACCGCCAATATAGGGCTAGATAGCTCAGTTGGTAGTGGAGCGCACGTTAATCCGGATGTCGTTGGTTCAAATCCCGCTGTAGTAAATTTTTTCTTTTTTCAGCCCCAAATTGATATCTCTTTCATCACTTCGCCTGCTATCGTTATAAACTATAACCCGTAAAAACAAAAACATGATTCATTTTTCAGAGAAAACGCCAAGACTGCAAGCCGTAAAATCCCACACCGAATTCCCCCACCGATTGTTCACTGTACTTCGGGTGCGCCAAGAAAATAATCCCGTTAATTGGCTAAATTTAAAGACGGTTTTTTTTACGGAGGCATGATCACCATGATCCCCAACCGTGTCTAAACCGAGCAGAAAATATCCATTCAATTATCTGCTTCATTGTGCAATAGTGCTGAATTACAGAGTAAGTTCGGCTGGGTGACTATGAGTCGACATAGACTTTACCATAGTCGATCCAGATGTCAGCTGAACGCTGCATGATTTAACTAGCCAGTCCAACTACAGTCAAACTACAGTAGCTAGTCCAACTACAGTCAAACTACAGTAACTACCTAGTCCAACTATACAGTCAAACTACAGTATAGTCCAACTACAGTCAAACTACCGTAACTGCTAGTCCAACTACAGTCAAACTAAAGTAACCAGTCCAACTACAGTCAAACTACAGTAACTACCTAATCCAACTATACAGTCAAACTACAGTATAGTCCAACTACAGTCAAACTACAGTAACTATGCTAGTCCAACTTCAGTCAAACTACAGTAACTAGTCCAACTACAGTCAAACTACAGTAACTATGCTAGTCCAACTACAGTCAAACTACAGTAACTAGTCCAACTACAGTCAAACTACAGTAACTAGCTAGTCCAACTATACAGTCCAACTACAGTCAAACTACAGTAACTATAGCTAGTCCAACTAGAGACAACCTTGCCCGGAACACTGTTTCTCTAGCCAACTCGCGAAGTTACTCACTTTATCAAGATGGCAGTTGGGTAACGTGGACTGAGAAAGTTTTTGTCATTTTGTGCGGTCACAAACAAGTTAATTGTATCAAATATCGTATAGCATTATGGTTATAATGATAAATGTTAGTTTTTTTTGCCAATTAATCATTGAGATGATAATTATTATTGCACTGTGTTATGTAAGTTATTTTTTTCACGGGCCAATAATCTTTCTTTCTATTCACTACGACTACGTCATCACCTCGTTGTCATCTGCGAATCATTCGATGAGACACGTTCGACTGAAACACGAACCACGCTTGCATGATTTAAAAATCGAAAATTAGCTAAAGGTTATGTACTCAAACTTGCTCATAGCTTTATAAATAATCAATAACACTGGAACTTCTGATGCTATTTGAAAACATCGGCTCGGCCACGTGGGCACAGTCAAGTAGTTTGAAATTGAGTATTTTTAAATTTTTATATATTTTGTCATATATTTTTTTTTGGAGAGAGGGGGTACGTGAGGTCGAACTGACGGGCGAAATTGGAGATGCAGCTGGTGATAAAAAGCCGAGGCCGATATCGTGTTGGCGCAGACCCCGTGCTAGTTTAAATGCGCTCGGGCAACGATGGAGCGCACTAATGGAGGCATCATGGGGAGGCGCTCACCAGACAGCATGCTGGTAGCCGGCCCGTGACAACATAACGACCAAACTCAGACCCGTATATCTAAACCAGATTTTACAAAGAAGTAACACACAAAAGTCAAATTCAAGACGTTGCAGTAAAACTAAATCAAAACCACTGGTTTTTGTAAGCTCCCCTGGGGACGAGCATCAATGTTACTATTCCCCTATAAGCACTGATGCATTTAACCTCGTTTCTTTGTGGAAGTTCTTCTACATTGTTAAATACGTGCCGTGCATCCGTATGAGGGGCTAAACGAGCTGCGCGCATGGAACGCGTCTCCACCACGTTCATGTCTAGCTACAGGCGTACTTGTAAAAAAAGGCAAGTGGGCCTACACCAACATTTCACCAAGGTGGTAGAAGCACGGGAATTTGATTAGTGCAACATTGTCTTTTAAAGCAGAAACGGGTCAAAACGCATAATGTCATGCAACTCATTTCCTAGACTGGTCCCCGGTCTTTATCCGCAAAGATTAATACAGGCACTGGTATTACAGGCCCAATGATTTCATTGGATAAACTTGCAGTGACATTATAAAACATTATGTCATGATTGGTCCGCTCCAAGGTGACGTAGTTTGTCAGCTACTCACTTGCGATCGTCCGCTGCATAATGTTTGCATTTAATGTTTTTTGTTTGCTATGTAATGTGTGTATCTGTGCGGCTAATAGACTACGAATCTCCGTCAGTGCGAATGGGATGCTAGGGTCAAAGGTACATCTGCCAGGATCCTGCCAGATGCTCAAAGCCGGTATCTGGCATTGCTCACAAGCCTCGAGGTGTGACGTCAGATGTTCAGGCTAAAACAAAAATCAGTAGCATAAGATTCAAAGACAAACATAAAACAACAAGCTGGACGAGTGTTGAAGACGTGCCTCGTTTCTCCGTATATAAAAGGTTGATGAGCATTGTAAACCGCCGTCTTCATCAAAATTACAAGTTTCTATATCCAACATTGAGCTGTGTGCCCGAGGGAAGCCCAGGCTCTGCGGCTCTAAAGTAAATGATATCACAAAATCACATCGTCCGTACCAAAAATAGATGGACATAACCTCATAATGTTTGCGTTTCAATTATGCAAACCTCAATGGACGTTTGGTTACTAGACAATTTCAGTCAATTTGTTCCATTGACTTTATACAATTTCTTTTGCCGTTTACGAAGTAATTTGATTTGCCTTAATAATTAGATAGAGTTTCGTGGAGGAAGACAATTTCATTATAGAATGACAAGAATAATACGGAATTTGAGGGAAACTGGAATCGGGTTGGGAATTCGACGGGAGTTTACACTGACATTCTTATGTTTAATTTTAATGACAAGTAAAATATTTGTTTTGTTACTGAAGAGCCTTCGGGAGACACGTTTTTGATTAGCGAAACCTCCAAGGCACGGACATTAATTTTTTGGAAGCTTTGGAATAAAAAAAGATCTGCCTTAAAGGGCCATTACAGAATTGGTAAGAAAAAAACTTGTAAAATATATTTTTTTATCACAGATTTACATAAAACTTACACGGTCTAATGATGATGATAGTAGAAAACATCCCTTGAAATATTTCTGTCTGAAATGCCATATTTGATGAGAAATGAATAAACTAATTTTCCGATTGGAGTTTATCGCTCAGTGAGCGTTTTATTCATTTGTTGAATCTATATGATTTCATGCAAATGTGTAATCGGTTTTTCACTATTTTCTCGTGACCCAGATGGCCGATCGATCTCAAACTTCTACAGGTTTGTCAGTTTATGTATATGGTGGATTACATAAAGTGCTTACACTGTCATCAACTGTTTTGTTAGCAAAAACCAATTCTGTAATGTTCCTTTAAATGTCAGATTATAGTTATTTTATTTAGCTGCGTACCCTTTGTGCCCGCAGAACGACTATGTAATGAGTGACACACCGGTCTCTAAGGGTGAACCTGAAAAGTGAACGAGCCATTGCGCCATATTTCGGGGGAACCTCAGCAATATTTCGTGAATCTCAGAAAATTGAGTCAATCCTTTTAAACGATTGTTGAAATAGGGTCCAATATTGTGCCTTAACTGTTGACTCATTGACTCTTAAACTCCCAACCCTCAAACGAGGCACGTTGTCAATACATGTCTCCTTATTGTAACTGTCTTACCCACGTCACAGAGGGGGTTAATTGACTTTTCTCAAAGGACAAAAATGCGATGGCCCTATATTATACACAGCTAAATTTCTTTCTGGTTGCAAGGCTCTGATTGTGTGCAAAATTCCATACTTGCATCATCAAAGGCGCAATCCCATCACCAACCTGCCGTAGTACTAAAGGCGCCTGTGGACAAAACAAACATGATAAGAAAACTCAAGTTTTGGCGTCACTTAGGCCTATTTTTTTTTGGTTTTTATTTCAAGAGGCTCTGAGAGAACTTTATTTAAAATAGTGAGTATGGGTTACTCTTGGACTTCTTACTTGGCAGGGATGCACCCACCGAGCTGTGCAAAAACGATCTCATCATCGACTCGGAAGGTGCGCCCGTCGTTGCGCAACTCGAGGACAATTTCTCAAGACCGGATTCATCCGGAACCACTCTTCTATATCAACAGCATATTGCTTCCCCAAATGTCAACCTCCTCCCCCCCACTTCTTTGGTTTCGAGCAATAAAAAGCCCCATTCCCGTGGCTTGTTTTGTCGCCCCCGTGTTCTGTTCTGATAATGAGTTTCACACTCTAGGGCCCTGCCCTTCTAAGCAAACGAACATGACCGATAATGTATATTCCACGAAAGCTCCGACTGTCATTTCTTCACGCGATGATGCGTGTACCAAATTTTGCTTAATGTGGTGCCACGAGTATGCTTAAATTATGCAGATTAATATCAAGGTTATCATTATCTTAAAGGGCAGTGCATAGATTCTGGATGAGTCAATTCATTCCCCTTCTCTAGTTTTCAATTAGACAAACCAAACAAACAACCTGTGAAAATAACGCTAACCTATAGGTGGTCGCGTTTGAGTGAAAACAACGAAACCACGGCTTAGGTTGGGCTACGGCTTCGTGGTCTCCACAAGCCTGCTTTAAGCCCCTGTACAGAAAAGGCCATTTTTCAAGATGGCTGACGAAGCCTAAGCCGGAGCTCAAAGTCAAAGCCGTGGTTTTCGAAAAGAGTCCGCGGTTTATCAGGCTTTTAAAAAAAAGTTTGTGTGGAGATTATTTCGATTGCACGGAATCGAAGCAACAGTAATTTTGAGGCTTTTCAAAAATGCTCTTTTGCTGACTCTGACAACATTTAAGATGAACAAAAAAAAAACGTATGTGGAGGTTTAGTACAGGCACGAACTTTATAATCAGTGAGTTTTTGTATACTTAAACTCAATACATTTTTTTGAAATGTAAACGGCATTATGTACCTCCTTTTTCATATCGAAAAAGTAGAAACAAAAAAGCATGCTGCTGTCTTCAATGTAATGTTTTCCCACTTCACTTTTTAGAGCGGTCTGGTTTGCGTAGTGGTATCTTTCCTCGCCTTCCCCCTCTAGGACCCTGGTTCAAATCCCGACGGTGGCACTATGTTGATTGGGTTTTCAGTCCCAACCTGATTTTCCTCCCACACCTAAAACTGAAACTTCCTTCCTTGTCTTCCCTCCATGGGGATTCTTGGCTATAGCATAAGTTCGCTATTCTGAGAACCCTTGGCTCCCCCAAAAATAACAAATAAACTAGTTGTGTACACTTTGTGCCTGCCGGAAGTCCAGGCTTTGAAGATCGTTTGTGAATAACTATGTAAAGTAAAGAGTCATATCCCTGGTTCAACACCTTGCCGACTTTATTTTTCCAGAATACAATGGGGACGTCAACAACAGTACGGTGCAGATCATATCAAAATATGAAACTGCGTTCGCCGTCATGTCACTCGTTCAGCAAAGTAGACTGTCGGTTACTGTCAATGTTGGTTTAGGATAAATGAACAGTAATGAAGCGTTGTGGGCGCTTTGCACGCAAGGCCGTGTTTATCCACTCCGTGTGGCGAGTGGTAGACGGCTCGACAAAAAGGGATCTCGACACGTATGCAAAAGTGGCTTACGGGCATCCGTGTATACTCCCAAGCCCAGCCATTGTAATAATATTCAGCTGAAATGAAACTGAACCAAACAAGATGTTATATCGGCCTACAGTGTGGTGTTTATTCGGCTCGATATCCAGGTTGTGTGTGTATGTATTTTTAAAACTTAATACATCATCGGTTTTTCGGAATAGTGAATTGACTGCTATCTCATACAGACTCAATTAATACAGCGCAAACCAAACTCTGAACAATCATTTACTATTATAATGTAACATTAGAGTCTTACATAGCGTACATATCCACCAATTAGATGCTAAAGGCGCTTGAACAAAGAGAAACACTTTTTTAAGACAGATTTCTTCAATTTGTTTTAATTATGAGACCGATTTATGTAGCACCTTTAAGGGTTTACAAGGTGCTGAGGCGCATTCAGCAGCCACTGCCAGAAACACCTGGTCAAACCCCTTCTTTAATTAGCGATAAGTGTAACTGGGTTCTTTTACGTGCACTACACAAGCACAAAGGACCAACGGCGTTACGTCCCATCCGAAGGACGAAGCAATATTGGTTAAGTGTCTTGCTTTAAAGACACAAGTGTCAACATTTCATCCAATTTGGTTGCGCAGCGTTGGTCAGTGTCAAAAACATAGATATTAACAGATTAGCACATCCACTTACGGTATAAAAGATGGCCATGGTGGAAAACTTCCTTTAAATATAATTTGCCTGAAGTGATCTAGTATTCGAGAAACAGGTGACTCGTATAGTTTTGATCTCGCGTGTCCAAAAACACGACGTTTGAAAACAGTGAAACTACATCATAGGTTTTCTCTCCCACTGTTTTCTCGTGACTCCGATAACAGATTGAGCCTAAACTTTTACAGGTTTTTTCTATTGTATGTATAATGTTGGATCACACAAAGTGTGGATACTGGTCTTCGCCATTAGTACCAGTGTAGTCCGTGTGCAATGTTTTACCCGATTAATAGCTATTTTTCCCCCCATCCTACGGCCTCCTTCCACGCTAGATCTGACAATCCGTGTATAAAACGTTTCCTCAGGCTAAGGGAGTGTTCTTCTCACTTCTAAGCCCCTCCCCCTCCCTCCCCGTCCATCCCCAGTTGTCTTTACCACGTATATAAGCCTGATACGGTTGATTAAGGGGAGAATTTAAAGCTCAAATAATTAATTTGTTCGAAACTTGAGAGGAGGAAGGGGAAACGAACTTGCTGGCCGTTCGTCCACTTGACTCCTCTGCCTACGAAACACTTCACTCGCCTCGCGCATGGTGTGTCTACTCCGAATAGGCTACCTGTTAAAGGGAGTGTATATCCCTTTGGTAATTACTCCCAAAAGGTATGACCTTAAAAAACAACTCACCCGTTAAAGAAGCACTGCAGCTGTTGATAATGTGTAACGTTTTCAGAAATGATTCCCTTCTAAGGAATGTGGTTTTAGAGAAAGGGATTTAAACAAAAAATTCAATCTGAGAAATGTTTCACGCATGAAACGTTTCTCAGATTGTGTATTCCAATTTTACGGATTATTCTTCCTACATAACCGCTACCACCTTTCAAAATAAAATTTTCACGGGTTTGTTTTATTGTATATGTCTACAATTATAAAAGATTAAAACAATCGAACTGATAACAAACCTAAGGTATGCTTTGCCTTTAAACGGGGTGGTACAGCCTTGAGCAAAATATTATCTTTCGGTTGATGTTAAACTTATTTTTGGATCAACGATTTAGACCAGTTTCTTGAAGACGCCTACAGCAAGCTGGTCGAAACGTTGCCAAAGAACCAAAACAGCTCTTCTCAGAGCCACAATCCTTTACACAATGAGATTTTGTTCACGCGGTTGAACCTGAAAGAAATTACTTTGTACCAGTCCTTCGTCGTGTGAACATTTTCGTCTCAAATACTTTCAGGACCTAGATAATTTTCTCCAATCACCTTATTTCGATTTTGCCCCCCCCCCAAAGCAAAAATTGTGGCCGTGCAATAAACTCTTGACAAGACACGGACTTGATTTCACAAAGAGCTCAAATTGATCTCAAGATGCGTTCCAAGCTTAATAGACCCTACGCACATGACGTCATTTGGGTAGGGCGCCCTCGGCTAGAGGTCAAGATAAGATTGCTCATCCTATGCGCCGCGCGTACAAGATGTGCGTTTTCCGTTGTTTCGTCATCGTTTTACCTCTAAGATGGCGGCGTGATGACGTCAATGCATAAGGTATATTGCTAAAGCAAAGTGTGACGTCACAACACAACGAACTGTGGCAATTAGACAACTCATCTTAAAAATGAATTGTAGTGTTTTCTGAAATCGAGCCATATACTGTCACTTAGTTTTTTCTGTAAAGAAAAAATAGTAAACCACAGGTTGTTTTTATTGTGTGTTGATTGAAAACACGATTGGAGCGGGTTATCTTACAAAAATCAAGGGTGTACTTATACCTTTAACAGTGCGGTAGTCTGGTAAACGGTGCATTGCGTGTACGCTCTTCAGATTCAGCAGGCCTTGATTGGGTTGAAATGATATTAATTACTGCTAATCATTATTAATATGGAGCCATTTATAAATCGCCCGGGAGCACGGTTTCGCGAACGAAAAAATAACCCTGGCTGGGACCAGTTGTTCATAAATGTAAAACCAAAAAAAATACAAGGTTGTTATAGGGTTTAATAATTGTGTTATTTGTACGGATTTGTTACATATTAATATTGGCCAACAGGATCGAGACTCCATTTTCAGAGACTATTTTGAACAAAAAG
This sequence comes from Pycnopodia helianthoides, assembly GCA_032158295.1. NCBI lineage: Eukaryota > Metazoa > Echinodermata > Asteroidea > Forcipulatida > Asteriidae > Pycnopodia > Pycnopodia helianthoides. Next base: position 2,688,297 of record CM063262.1, read on the forward strand.
TTGCTAATGGCCTGACGTTTCGAGCCATGCAGAGTCTTTCTGAAAGGCTAAAATGACAACAAAACACACACACACAGCTCTGTGTTGCACTCACTTTGTGGACCTTCCTTTGTTCTGTACACGTAAGGAAAATCCTATTCTTCAACACAGTAAAAAAAAAAACACTGTGTGGACGTGTGTAAATCCACATAGTGTTTCAAGTCCCTACATTATGTGGTCCTCTTTTGTTCTCAATTCCACACTTCGTATGTAGCGGTTAAAAACACACGTACATTGCAGCTACGCAGCACCTTGTAAACCCTTGTAAGGTGCTGTACAAATAAAACATGTATATATATATATCAAAAGATATCACATGTCATGTGATATCTAAAAATTGAACCGTTCCAAAATTTTAAATGCAGTAACTTTTAAAAAGGTGCTGTGTCGTCGTGTATTCATGGGGAATAAAAACAACAGCAAAAAAAAGAAGAAAAAAGGTAAACAAAAACAACAACTTGGTCAGAAATGACCCGGAGAAGGATCCCCCGGGAGTCTGACCCATAATCCGGGTCGGCATGACCTGTTCCCGGGTCAACTAAGGCCCTTTTTGAATCCACGGCTTCGGCTCCGGATTGGGATTCAGGCCCAGTTTTCTTGTCTGAAACCCTGACCGCGAAGCATGCGTAAGTTAAAATAATTGAGGGAGCCTAGCTAGCCTGAGCCGATTTTGGAGCCGAAGCCGTGACTTCGAAAAGGGCCATATAGCCTGATTCCTGGTCACTGTGACAAGTGCAACTAAAAACGGGTCACGTCGACCCTAAACAAATTTGACCTCCTTCTGGGTTATACAGGTCAATTCTGACCCAGGACTTTTTAGGGTGAAGCCACTGCATTCCACTCATGACACGAGAAATAATTAAACAAATAAATAAATAACTACCCACTTGCAGGTATAATCTCTATCCTTTTGAATTAATTTGTTGTTAAAAAGATCTTCATGCCGTCATGCTTTCATGAAAAAAAACTCTATCACATTATGAATCGCTAACAATATTGAAAAAGGTAAAAAATTGTCCCCACAGCTCAGTTCTGCTTTATATTCCCAAATCAATCTGGGCATTTTAATTGACGTGCTCCAAATCCCTGACAAAACCAATGTTCTCCAGAAAATTTGACAGCCCCTAATCTGCTTAATAAATCGGTCGTATACGGCGAATAGAAGGACTGAATTGAATGCGCTCCTCCAAACTCGAACGATATAACTCTATCCAAATCAGAACGCTACTTTAGGAAGCCCTCAAAAATCTAGAAATTGAAAACACCAACATCCGGAAATTGGAAAAAAACCACCCTCAACCAAAACAACACAAGAAAACGAGCCACTGCAGAAAAGTGGATTACGCCACAAATCCGTGACATGGTGGGGAGGGGGGATAGGTACACAAAGTCGCAACCTTCACGCTGTTGTCTCATCAGATCCGAGAAGGGACCGTGGAAATTTAATTAGCTCCCCGCTTAATCTCTTTAAGAATAATGTTCAATAATTTTCTGGCTGCTTCCGAGTGACGGGAGCGCAACTCCCCGCAGACAGTCAAATTGACTTATTGGCTTTACAGTCTAATGGAAACCGAAGCCTCCAATTCGGCGTGCACGCGCCTTTTTTTTTTTTTGGTCTCTCCATCGATAGATTAAAGACGCCCTCCGAGTTTTCGAACAGTTTGGACGTTACCACCTCAAACGAAGAGAAAGGAAAAAGAAAGAAAACAAACAACACAAACAAACAAACTAATAAATAAATATACACTAGTTAATTTCATCCTTGCTCTGTCCAAATAGTCAGTAACTATAGCAATCAGCCAAATAGCAGACAACTTTTATTGCGATGTCTACTAGATATAGATAGTAAACATCATATTTGTGTTTTCATATAATTATTTAAGCACATACTAAATTATTGTTGTTATTCAATATTTTTGAGGGTTTGGTGGAGGCTTGATTTCATTTAGGCTTATTGAGGTCAAGTAGCTCTCACAGATTTGCCCAGTGGCGGTAAATGTATAGATTGATTGCTCTGAGAAGGGCCGGTTGGAGTACCCAACGTTTCGACTAGTGTGCTATAGTTGTCTTCAGTTTCTTCTCGCTTTGTAATCAGTATACGTTATACAATTGTTTTGAAATACGAATTCTGTTTGCGTGTGTGTGTTAGGTTTTGTTTTGTTTTTTCCTTGCAAAATATAAGTGATGTTTGAAGCTTTGCATTGTGTGGAGAAGTAAGTTTAGTATCGTATGATCGTCTTTTATTTTTTACAATTTGTGTTTTCTAGCTTACCAAAATCGTTTTGGGTTTAATACAATCTTTTCAGATCTTGCAGTATAATTATTAGCATTTTATTGAATGTAAGTAATAAAATATAATTGCAGTTCAGCATTCAGTCTGTAATACTAACAGATACATTTTTATATAAACCAGAATTTTTTGTAAAGTACCTACCACATCAACCCTCAAAACAGCCCGCAAGAAGAACACGAAAGTAAACAAATATTCTTTTTTTATAAACCAGAAATAAAAAATGAACCGTAAGTATCTACCGCATAAACACTCAAAACAGCCTACAAGAGGAACAAACGAGTAACTACAAATAAAAACAGACATACCAACAAAATCATTCAACTATTGTGATGGTTGCAGTAAAGGAAGACAGATATATATTTTGCCTACAAAAAGGTATTTATTTTGTTGAGGCCATCACATACTTCGAAAAGTCTTCACTCGGAAAAACCGGACTGTGCATCTTTGACGAAGGCACAGCGCGAATGGATTTTGAGTCGTCTCGGATCAATCTAAACTACATAACGAAGGATTCGAATTTTATACACTAAGTTCCGAACCTATGCTGGGGTCATCGTTCTTAAAAAAAATAAACAGTACTTACAAGATTGGTTCACCATGACGGATCTAGCACGGGGTATTTAGAACGGTACTTTGAGCGTTCTAGTTATGCGGTGAAAGGTTTACTTATAAGTGACGTTGGCTAGTCAAATCGGGTAAAATGAAGTAGTCTGTACCTATTTGTAGCCCGGTCCACGTTTTGGTTATGATCTGTGCTACATTTTAATCGTGGTCTACATTTAGGATTTAAAATGGGCTACGTTTAAGCCTGAACTACATTTAGGTTATGCATTTGGGCTACGTTTATGTCTGGACTACATTTAGGTTTTTAAATGGGCTACATTTAAGCCCGGTCTGTACATGATTTAGGCTCATTTAAGCCTGGACTACATTTAGGTTATGAAATGGACTGCATTTAAGCCCGGGCTATATTTAAGTACATTATTTGGGCTAAATTGAAGCCCGGACTACATTGAGATACACGCTTATGGGCTACGTTGAGCACCGGCCGCATGAAGGTCTTAGGGCCTTCGTTTTGGTGCCGCACATACGCGCTAAGTAATGTTGTTTTCGTCTGAGCGCCGTTATCATAACACTTGCAACCTTGCAGCAATGATTTCATTGGATACGATGACTTCATTGGACAAACGTGCAGTGAAGTAAACTTTCTATATCTGTGCCATGAATGGTCCGAGGTGATGTAATTTGTCAGCTTGCACTTTCGATCGTCTGCATGCAGCGTGTGCATAATGTTTGTACATCATGTAACCCAGGTGTAGAAATGGGAACCTGCGAGGACAAAGACAATATTTTGTACGGTTAAAACCCATTAGCAGCTTAAGGTTGTTTGGTCCCCGGGAGGTGAGAAAGTTTGAGGAATGGTCTAAGTATGCCTGTAGAACAGGGATGATGTTGTAAAGCGCTTGATCATTGTAGTGTACGTGCTGCAAAAGTGAGCGAAGCACTATCACACAACGGAAAGCTTTCACTTAAGGGAACATTACAGAATTGGTTTTTGCTAACAAAACAGTTGCTGGCAGTGTAAGCACTTTATGTAATCCACCATATACATAAACTGACAAACCTGTAGAAGTTTGAGATCGATCGGCCATCTGGGTCACGGGAAAATAATGAAAAACCGATTACACATTTGCATGAAATCATATAGATTCAACAAATGAATAAAACGCTCACTGAGCGATAAACTCCAATCGGAAAATTAGTTTATTTATTTCTCATCAAATATGGCATTTCAGACAGAAATATTTCAAGGGATGTTTTCTACTATCATCATCATTAGATCGTGTAAGTTTTATGTAAATCTGTGATCAAAAAGTATATTTCACAAGTTTTTTTCTTACCAATTCTGTAATGTTCCTTTAAAAAGCAAATATTGATATCTGAGATTGAAGCAATTTCAGTGTAACGCAATGCTATCAGTAACATAGTAGTAGTCTCATTGGTCTTACTAAGGACACTAGTGCCAGGTGTGTGTGTGGCTCTTCCGATTCAATACCTTACCTCACACATTCACACGTTCTCAAGAACACATCCCTTTGCAGACGTAGTGTTTTCACTTTGTCCCTGTGCATCTTTTCATAGACTTTGTACACAAAAATCCTTGTGGAGCACCCCGGTCTTTAGAGTTCCCCTGTGGAGACCTTTTCCCCACTCCTGTTTTGCTTTGTCCTTGGTCTCCATAAGGTTCCGAATAATTATGAGCACCTCAGTAATGACAGGGAACACCGGACACGAGCATGCCTAAATATAGAAGAAAGTTCTCCCTACTCATTTGTTGTAATAGTACCATTTTATTTCTTAAAACCATCCAAACATATTCTTGTATTGTTTAGTTATTCAAATGTATTCTGAATGATGTGTAAAACAATTTCTAATACGGTTGTACTTGCTGTAAGAAGTAGTCTTGGTTTTGTTACAATAAATTCCCCGTGAAAGTCAGAGAGTAGGACAGGAACAGCCTCCATCATCAGAGCGCAAATAAACGTATCAACTACAACCGGCAATCGCCTGTGTTACTTCGTGTTCTGTTTGTAGCGTATAGTCAAAATAAGAGGCTCTTATCTCCACACCATGCAAAGCTTCAAACACCACTTAGAGTCAAAATGTATTAATAAGCTTCTGCTCAGCACAAACGAGCAGGATACCAGTCACAGATGGTGTATGTGACACGGCACCTTGGCTGGTAACCTGATAATCATAATTTTGCTCGTCTATTTTTGTGTGTTTAAGCATCTCTCGCGGTTGTACCGTACACTATAGCAGCTTCATTTATGCCCGGCTGTACCTATATGCAGACAGGCTGCAGTACAAGACAAAATTCAAAAACATAAAAATTATAATACAAGCACAGTGAGTGATAATAGTTCTTCGGTGTGAACTAGTACTAGGATGAGCTCACACATTAGAAAGCTTCTAGCTTAAATATTGACATTTTGTTTCTTCTTCTTGGTCTGATAACCTTAAAAACCTTTGCACCGTCTTCAATAGTGCCGCGCATCGTCACTTAAAGGTCATTCGATAAATCCATATTCTTTATGAAACTATTGTGGAAAAATTTACAGACGTTTCCGACGTGTGATAGTGTCAGCTGGTTAGAACCGTAAATAACATCTGGTGTTTTATTTTGATAGGCAACTGGAATATTAAGCCATATTCACTGCTACATCCACGTAGATGTAACGTTATCTTAAAGGGTGTGTACAACATTGGTAAGATTGAAAATATAAATGTTCACAGATTTGCACATAACTGACATGGTATAAAGATGGTCAGGGTGGAAAACTTCCCCTGAAATAGTTTTGCTTGAAATGCTATAGTTTTTAGGAAATTAGTAAAATAATTAGTCGTTATAGCGCGTGTCCAAAACCCGATGTTTGAAAACAGTGAAAACATATAACGGGGTTTCCACTGTTTTCGCATGACCCTGAAGACCGAGTCAGCTTAACATTTCACAGGTGTGCTATTTCATGTATAAGTTGGGTCACATAAAGTGCGGATACTAGTCTTCGAAAATTACAAATGTTGTACATGTGACTTAAAGAAAGACAAATTCATAAATGAGGTACGAGTAATACTAATCCTGTTATGAGCACGAAACATCAGATTAAAAAAAAAAAAACTTTTCTCTTTCATTTGAGAATTTCAGTTTTCCACAAAAATCATTCTGATAATCCTTAATTACTCACACGAGACATCAATTTATAACAAAATAAAAAATAAAACTTCCTTTTGAAGATTGCCGCCTAGATCTGACTACAGGTGAACGAACTATGTGAGCGTTTTTCCCTCGGGGGCACGCGGTGCTAATTTAACCACCCACTTCAATGAGTTCATCACAGCTAATTTATTTCCATGTTACCTTTTTTCCCCAAAAATGCCAGTGGCATCTTTAAAAGCGCACCCTTGACTGGAAATTGCTCATTTTTGCGATGAAGCAAACCTCCCACCTCTATTCTATCAAAACACTTGATAAATGTTTGAAGATGTTGGCATGAGCTCGAGAATAAATCAATACCTCGATGGGACGTGCTTGATTCGGTGTCCAAAAATATCAAAAGCATCGGAAGTATCTCTTTTTTTGGTTCCCTCTCCTCACAACATTCATCTTTTCTATTGGCGCCTAAAAATGTGCACTCGACCACGAGCTGTGACACGCCATCACACTATGTTGAGCGTGCGTCGCGGTTCGCATGCGCACGCCGCCCAACTCGATTGGACGGTCGGGATGCGCAATGCAAATGAGCTCACCGCGGGCGATAACACTATTATATGAAGTTGCGGTGTATACCGCGGACACTCAAGCTTTTAGCTCTCGTTGGCGACCACGGATCACGACAGTTCGCGGTTTGTACATTTTTTGAAAAAGTAGCTACACACAGACCATTTTTGTATTATTTCAAAATGACGAACAGAGGAGCGGCAATACTTTTTCTATTCGTAGCTGTGTTGGCAGCTTTAAGTACGTCGACATATGGGGAGGTAAGTACCAAATTGACTAAACACTTCATCCCTTGGAGAGCATGACAAATCAGTTCTTGCTTTTAATATTGTTTGATTATGAAAAGTGTTTCCGTTTCGAACGGAATACACCGTAGCCTGGAAAATGACATTTCGTTATCATCGGCGTTTTTCACGATTTTCCTTTCTCATTTTTGGTCAATTATTTTGAACGACAAAATTGTCCAGGAGGACAATGTGTTGAATAATTGTTTGGTAAGATATTTGTGAAATGAAATACCTAAAATTATTCATTAAAAAAAAAAGTGGTTTTAAGGGTGTGGTTTATTTTTTACGAGCCATGGAATTGGGCCTTAAATTGAATATAGACGTATACAGATCCGTAATAAAAAAATTACAGCACGTAATTGACGTATTTTTTCTTTTCCTGCATGTAGAGATCTTGAACCAATGTTATGGGTGTACTTTATACTATTTTTTGTGCTTTTTGTTTTAAAAATTTGTACGAAATCAACCGGCACATCGCCAAGAGGGCACTCAAAATGTTAGCAGAGCACTATACAGTAGAGAATACATTTCTTTACAGAGAAAACACATTAAACAATGTTTTTTGAACAGTGATAGATTGTAAATCGACGGAAAGCGAGGTACAGGTATAGGGAATCCCAAAGTGCAATAGTTCAAGAGAAAAAATATCTCACAGTGCTTGAACAGATACAGTCAAGGGAAGAGATAATTTGAAGCAATTATATCTACGGAGCTCTGGAAACGCCATCCGACTTGTTGAGATCCTGGGATATTTTTCTCAGCATGGCGATATCCCCTTGCAGAAAAAACATGCCGTCCTCCTAAGATAAATCTCGCCGGATGTCGACATCTTAACAACAAGATGTCGACATGACGAGAAAAAAAAAATCATTTTTAGTCATGCTATTTTCAATTCAAGATGCCGTAATCCTGGTATGTTTTATCGGGAAGTCGACATCCTACTTTCAAACTGTCGACATCGTTAGATAAATTGTCTGTGATGTCGTCGTCCTACTTCCAAACTGTCTATATCTTTAGATAAATTAATTGCGATGTCTTAGCCATACTCTCCAACTGTCGACATCTTTAGATAAATCATTTGTGACGTCGTCATCCTACTATCAAACTGTCGACATCTTTAGATGAGTTATCTGGACAGTTGATATTCTATTTTCTCAAGTTCTCGACAAGTCGGATGGCGCTCCAGAACTCCGTTGCCTATCAATTATACGGAATACCGTGTTGCAATTATTTATACAAAATGTTACCAACTGAATACGTATAAAATATGCCAATTAAGTTCTAGTATTTCAAGCTCAGCTCTAAAGACAGTGGATACTTTTGGTAATTAGTCAAAAAATACAATACCATAAAAACTTACTTGATAGAGGAGCACGAGCGCTGCTGACAGTATACAAAATTGTGAGAAAAGACTCCTCTGAACCCAAGAAAGGCTTCATCTTTTTCAGGCATTTGAAAGCACACAATTTTATGCAAAACGGTGTTTTTTCTTTCATTAGTTTTCTTTTTGCAACTTCGATGACCAACTGAGCCCAAATTGTCACAGGTGTGATATTTTATGCATATATTGGGATCGCCAAGTGCTGATACTAGTCTTTGACAATTACCAGAAGTCTACCCTGCCTTTAATGTTAAGTGCTTTCATTAAGTGTAAATTTGAAACCAGCACTGGCGCGCATCCATGACTAACTCATTAAAGGAAATTGCATAAAGTGTTACTTCTAATATCCGCAATTAAACTGTTATTACCCATTGGGCTTAGCTCAAATTACTTCAGACTCATAAATGTCCAAAGCCTATGAAAGATGAAATGAATACATTTTGTATAACGTGTTAACAAAAAAATGTAAAGTGTGCGTAATAAAACACTTCGGCTGCTCATTTCGTCCGGAAATTGCCAATGCAATAATATGTTTAGTTTTTGTCAAATTCATTCGGTGGCCTTTCGAGTCAAGTGCCGCGACGGTAAAACACTTAGCGATAGCTGGAATTACTTTTGCTGGCTTGTTTGCCGAAAGGGGGGGGGGTGGCATTAATTAATGTCGAGTATAGGTTTTGAGGGGATTTGTTTTAACTTTTAATTTAGACGAGTCTGGGATGTCAGTCGACAAAACGTGAGCCCCGATTTAAACTTGATAAATTGCCCTATAAAGATACACCGGGCTGAGTTCCACTTTACCGGTGGATAAAACAATCCATATAGAGACAAGGTGCTGGCCATCAAGCTATAGACATAGTCCAGATCATTGAAGCAAAGAGGCTTTCCTACCTTAGAGGGCGGCATACTACTGCTACTACTATACAACCCTGAGGATTCCCTGACCCGGATTCTGACCCGGATTATGACCCGGATTCTGACCCGGATTCTGACCCGGATTCAGACCCGTATTCTGGTTCCAAGGAGCCTGACCCATTTTTAGGTCAGGTTGACCTGAAAACTATTTTTATTTTTTTTATTAAAAAAAATTAACCCGGGTTTTGCGTCAGTATGACCCATCTCTTGGTCATTTTGACATTAGATTCCGGGTCATACCAACCTCGTCCCCATGGTTTACTTTATTTCCAACCTTCGCTCGTCCCCAGCGCCTTGCCTTAAAACCAAAGGCGCTGGGATGGGCAAACGTATCGTTAACGTTAATGCTCAGTCCCATGCTCAGTCCCATCATGCATCACACTCACACTGCAAGCACTGCACGCATGACGTACTTCCTGAACAAGAATCTGTGCAAGCTGATTAGCCCATCCCAGCGGTCCTGGATAGGCCGCTGGGGCCGAGCGAATTTCCAACCATGTTTACAATAGTAAACCCTGGGAGGGAAACTCCTTACTTGGACCCTGATTGGAGGGTTTTTGTTTATGAACCACTCTTTAAAAAGGACAAGGAATGTTACCAACTAGCCACATCTTGAGAGATTTAGAGGCAATCTGACCCTTTAAATATCGATTGCGGCATGGCTGGAAAAGATTCCCCAGAGACAGATCTTCCTGGGATAGAAAAACAATTATTTCCTTCCCGCCAAATGATATTACGTTCCTTCGAGACAGTATTTCGAGGTAATGGAATATTTTCAATTTTTGGTTTAACCATTTAAATTTCTTATTGACCTGTCCGTCGAGGGACTCCGTACCGATGGTATTTCGAAGGGAATTTTTCTTTGTATGGTGGATTGGAACTGGTACGACGTTAGCAATCAGAGTGAGCTGTCAAAGTAAAACTTGTTAATTTTTGGGTTTCGATAATTTATCTATTCAGCGCATTGTCTTTAGCAATTTCAGAGCAATTATTCTGTCGTATTAGAATGGATTTGTCTTCTAGTGTGGCTCACCTATACTCCATTTTCTGATGGTAACAAGTGACCTTTGAAGCCAATCTTCTGAGCCGTAGCCATTCAATGCCAAAGACGACCACTGTGGCTAACATTACCAAGAATCATTTACAAGATATTGCCCACGTCTACGTCTAGAGACTGATTAATCTACCAAATAAAATTATCTTGGAAATTGCAAGTCCATTAACAAGCATTTCTTTTTGAAGAGGACACTAAATGAATTAACGAATCGATGGTCATTGTTCACACTCGTGCCCAAAGCTCGAAAGCACAATGGGTTCTCGAGGCTCCAAACACTGTACATGCATTGTCACAGTTTCCTCGTTAATTAGTGTGGCGCTGCTGTTGTCATATCGGAGGTCAGAAAGCCAGAAGCATTCGTCAAAATCTTGCTTCTTGTTATTTTATATCGTTTCTGCTTGAACTGTTCTGCCATCTTATTGCTAATTATGAATTCTTTGCATTATCTTTGGTTATATTATGTATCTTGTGTCAGTGTAGCTGTCATGTCCTGTGTTTGTGTGTCATTTTGTTTGCGTGTCTGTCTGTCTGTTTTTGTTTGTTTGTTTTTTGATTTGTTTGTTTGTTTGTTTGTTGTTTGTTTGTTTGTTTGTTTGTTTGTTTGTTTGTTTGTTTGTTTGTTTGTTTGTTTGTTTAATATGTCTTGCTGTTTTCTACATGCTTCTGCTTATCTAAACAGCCCATACTCTATGTATACATTTATCCTGCTCATTGCAACTTATTGTTAGTTTGTTTTGCTTTACTCGTCGTTATTTTTTCATAAAATTATGGATGCACTTCAGAACTTCTGGGTCATAGTTGACCCGGATCCGGGTCCAGCAGTGGGCCTGACCCGTTTTGGGGTCAGTATGTGTCGAAATGACCGGAATCTGTGTCAACATGACCCAGAATCTGTGTCAAAATGACCCGGAATCTGTGTCAAAATGACCCGGAATCTGTGTCAAAATGACCCGGAATCTGTGTCAAAATGACCCGGAATCTGTGTCAAAATGACCCGGAATCTGTGTCAAAATGACCCGGAATCTGTGTCAACATTACCCAGAAATGGGTCCAAATTACGCAGAATTTGAGTTAAAAATCCTATGTTTGAACCACTTGACGGTCAGCCTGACCCGTAAATGGTCAGGCCTTAAATGGGTCAGCCTGACCCGTAAATGGGTCTGGCACCCTCGGAACTGGAATCCGGGTCAATCCCGACCCGAGAGTGTTGAGAGTGTTGGAAGAAATGGAAACAGAACATATAAATGCCCATATACAGTTTACGTTTATGTAAGGTTATGTACGCGTAAAGTGTACGTTACTTTGACAAGCTGCCGTATCGTTAAAAAAAAATGGAAAAATAAAAAATAACGGATTTTGTTGACATCTCTTCCGTATATGGTTTTTGAGGCATTGCATGATGAGGTATCAATATATATTCGGTTTGCTGGTAACACCACGTGTGTGTATCTACTTTGCTGTGTAGATTTTGTTCTTTGGAGAACTTGTCTTGCTATTTGTTCCCTAGTATACCGCGGAGTAGAATTTCGGAATTCGGGAGACTTCTCAGTTCTAAAAGAACTGTTCCGTATCTTTAAATAAAGGCGAAGCTGCGTGGGTTGACTGGCAGTGCGATGTCTGTGTTTAAAGGCACTGGACACTATTTGTAATTATTCAAAAAAAATTGTTAGCAAAAAAACTTACCTAGTAACAAGCAATGGAGAGCTGTTGATAGTATAAAACATTATGAGAAACGGCTCCCTCTGAAGTAATGTGGTTTTTGAGAAAGAGGTAATTTCTCACTCAAATAGAAAAAGACTTCAGCTGAAGCCTTTTATTATGCACCTGAAAGCACACAAATTTGTGCAACGAGGGTGATTTTTTTCACTATTTTCTTGCAACTGCGATGACCAATTGAGTCCAAATTTTCACAGATTTGTTATTTTATGCATATGATGGGATACACCAAGTGAGAATACTGGTTTTTGACAATAACCAAAGGTGTCCAGTGCCTTTAAATAAAGGCGAAGCTGCGTGGGTTGAATGGCAGTGCGATTTCTCGTGTTTTATACTCACGGGGGTTTTGTCGTGACTTGGAGCGGTCGTTGACGACCAAGTGGTGTTAAGTTAGAATACCGGCGAGGGCTGTCTTGCATGGTCTGGCCGCGGACCGCGAGAAGGCCCCAAGTGGTTATTAAAGACTAAACATGCTCTCAACGTGTGTGTCTTGTAAGCCAAACTGGCCATGTTTTAAAGATCAAGTCCAGCATTTCTATAATGTTCCCTCAAAATTCCCGGGAGTTTGTAAAAGCAAAATCTAGACTAACATGCTCTCAACGTGTGTGTCTTGTAAGCCAAACTGGCCTTGTTTTAAATATCAAGTCCAGCATTTTATAGTATTCCCTCGAAAATTCCCAGGAGTTTGTAAAAGCACTAATCTAGTAAATGTTACGTTGCTTTTAACCAGCGGCGTGGGCGGGTGCCAAAAATATTAGGAACTTTTACGTGTAGGCCATATGCGTAAAAACAAAATATACATAAACGGTATTTGATGTGTAATAATAGCTCATTCAAACTTTATTACATTGTGCTGTTTCAGTGTAACATGTAACCCACTGTTTACGATCGTGTAAAACTTACGGTTGATTGCCGTATTTGATCGGTGCGTTTGAAAAGATTTTACAAAAAACACAAAGCTGACGGCTCATTGTTTTGAAACTACATCAGCTAAAATACATCAATGAAGTCATACAATTCTGTATTGTCCTGCCATGTGTCTTGTATACTTGTGACGTAATTCCGCTGTGGGCCACGCTCACTTTTACACAGTTTGGCCAAAACGATCATACCAGAAGCCCATGCAATGAGCAAGCAGTTTACCTAGGATTTGTTTTCGCAAGATGTTGTCATGATCTGGACTTGCCTTTATTTTGCAAAGAGTCGCAGTCCCCCCCCCAAAAAAAAAAAATCAAGAATGTTTTCACAGCAAGAATTTCTTGGAGGGGGGAAGCAGCAACAACCCATGCGCTTGCGATCGATCTGATGTGCGCGTTCGACAACAACATCCTCGTCATCAGCAGCGTCATCAGGCTTGTTCAGCCATTGTTGGATGAAGCCCTCCTCAAGCAATTTCCTTCCTCTTGTGCCACTTGGGATTCTACTCCATGTTTGCCGTGTTCATATTGAAATGATTTCATCTCTTCATCTCTTTTTTTTCTTCTTCTTTTTTCTTCTTCCTCTTCTTCTCCTGGCTGTCCTTGGTTGTCATTCTGTGACTCTCGTGAACCATCTGATGACTCGACGTCTTGCAATGACCTGCCATCTCCATTTCATTTCCTTGATCTTCTCTATGACATCTTTGACCTTTAGGTTTTTTTTATAAAAATACTACAAGAGAAACTGACTAGGTAAAATTCTAAACAACTTTGTGTTGAACAAAGAAAATTTACGAGAGCGGGACTTGAACTTGTTTTATTAATATAGGGTCCTTTTGTTGTCTGATGTGCGTTTGACTGGGAGTAGATTAAAGAAAAAAAAAAACACGGGGAAAGCCCAAGTCGCTCTACTAAAGATGTTTGACTTTGTCCTATAATGACACAACGAGCATTCTCCTTGTCATAACTCCATGTAGTGTTGTTACCAATGTGTGTTTCATCGTTTTGCCATTCACTCATCACCAAAGTACTGGTAGCTAGTCTATACTGTCTACCTCTCTGTGCAAACTTTGGTTGTTGGGCAGAGGTCTCGCTGATGATTCATTTAAAGGAACATTACAGAATTGGTTTTTGCTAACAAAACAGTTGCTGGCAGTGTAAGCACTTTATGTAATCCACCATATCCATAAACTGACAAACCTGTAGAAGTTTGATAAAACGCTCACTGAGCGATAAACTCCAATCGGATAATTAGTTTATTCATTTCTCATCAAATATGGCATTTCAGACAGAAATATTTCAAGGGATGTTTTCTACTATCATCATCATTAGACCGTGTAAGTTTTATGTAAATCTGTGATCAAAAGTAATTTTAACAATTACCAATTCTATAATGTTCCTTTAAGAGGATTTTTCTGAGAGGGTTTCATGCTGATGATTCCCACCGTAGCTTCCGTCATAGTTTCCCGACCTCCTCGGTGTTGCCGATAATTGCTATGGATGTCACTTATAAACCGAGAAGGCTAATATCCACGTCCGGCAGATTAATTGGCTCGGGTTCCAATTCCTATATAGAGAGAGGTCAAGTGGATTCTCTAGACATTATGGCCCTTTTCGAATTCACGGCTTCGGCTCCGGATTGGGCTTCAGGCCCAGTTCTCTTGTCTGAAGCCCTGACCGCAAAGCATGCGTAAGTTAAAATAACTGAGGGAGCCTAGCTAGCCTGAGCCGATTTTGGAGCCGAAGCCGTGAATTCGAAAAGGGCCTATTGTTTCTATCCCAAGCCTAACTAAAGGTCGGACAAAACCCTCTTGGCTGGGTTAGGGATAGTGTTAGCCATGTAAAATAGACCCTTCCCCATGAAATATGTAAATTGAACATCGCGCGTGCGCACTCTCCCTATACTGGTTGGCAAAATGCAGTGAACATCGCGCCCTTTTTGTTTGGGACTGATGGTGGCGTGGCGTGGCACAAGCGTTTGAGAATGTGCCGAGTGCACAACTCTACGGCGTTTGGCAACCAATGGTGTATGTACGCATGCGTGAATGTAATTAGCATATTTCACAGGAAAGGTCCATTGCTTAATGGTTTAGTACACATTCAATCGACTTGGGGTTGATAGATTTATGTATTATATATATATATATATATATATATATATATATATATATGATTTTTTAGGCTGGTTTTGCAGCATCGTCGATTCGGCATTAATATGGAGGTATACAATTATGGTCAAATCATTAAACGTGATTATTAGGAGGAGTATAAAACGCAAATGTGTATAAAGGGATTTTGTAAAAGTGTGTACCCTATTTTTGAAAGAGAAGCTAAAAATCGGCTTTGATGAATATACTTCAATGGGTGGGGGCGGGGGACGGCCGGACGGGTCTAGCCCCCTCATCCGATGGGGTTGGTTTAGTGGTGTCTTTCCTCACCTTGCACCTCTAGGATCCCGGTTCGATTTACCGCAGGGGGCACTATGTGTATTAGGTTTCCAGGCCTTACCTGATTGCGTGGGTTTGGGGTTTGCCCTCTAAAACAAAAACTTCCTTCCTTGTATTCTCTCCCATGGGGTTTTTGACTAGTAGAGTGATTAAGTTTGCTTTCTGAGGAATCATGGCTTCATAACCAAAATAAATAAGCAATAAGATAAAGTAAACTGGCCTGACTCCCGCACCCCACCTATCCGCTGAAAGTACTTTTAGTTTGCGAGTTGAACTTGGGCAAAGTCTCTTACCATACCCCCCCCCCCATTCCAAAACATCTTAACACCAAATTGGCCTACACTACTTACATGTGCATAAGTTACAAAAGGCCCAAAGTTGGCCTCTAGTTTCAAAGTAACAAAGTGACTTTCGAAGATTCAGTCTTCAACTTTAAGTGAGACACTGTGCCAACAGCTAAAAGTTTTTTCTTCTCTTCTGTTTAATTCGAAAGGAATAAAGAAGGCAGTCAAAATGAGAAAGAAAGACAGTTGGACTTCCAATCAGAAACGCTTTTATTTGACTCTTTTTTTAAACAAAAAAAAATGGGAAAAGGCAGGAGCGCGGTGCTCCAATAACACTTAATTATTCTCTGGAATGTTTCGCTTCATTTAATTCCCAGGAGACCCGAACGACAAAACGCTCAATTTGTCCCTCAACAATTGACCCGTTTGAGAAAAAAACATCGATAAATTTATCCAATTTGTCGAGAGGTGTGCCGGCCGTTTGGGATGAAGAGTCTACGGTATCGATTCGTCCGCACGCCCCGGTGTTACGGAGAAAGAGAGAGAGTTCGCAGACCGAACTGGGGGATGTACTCTGTAGCATGCGGTTGCACGTTTATTTTCTGCGTGGAAGTCAGACCACGGAACCCGAACAGCCTGTCTGTCACACTTTTAACTGCAAGGAGTATAGTTACTGTCGAACATGGGAGAGGGGTTTGGGGATAGAACGGGCAGGGGAACCCAAGCCTCTAATTCACGCTAATGAAACAATCAATGTTTTTTCATCATAACCAATTATTTACTTTGTCTCGAACAATTCTACAAGTTAAAGGTATTATACCGGATTGGTAATGAATGGAAAAAAATCATTGTTTAGCTTCAGTCTGAAAGCTTTCTAATTATAAAGTTCATACTAGAAACGTGTTTTTGTTCATGTGAAATGTTTCCCTCTGAAATGGAGTCGTATTCCAGAAAACTAAATCTGAAAACCTAAACGAACGGTTGTTACAACCGAAATTAAGGACAAGGTGTTTACATGCTGATGAAAATGTGTGCATGGTTTTTCACTATGTTTTTCCTGACTCGCTTAACGGATTAAGCCCCAATTATCACATACGGGTTTGTTATTTCATGTACATGGTTGATCACATAAAACATGAACACTGTCTGCGACTGTTTTGTCAGCTCTACCAATTCTGCATAATACCTTTTGAATATAATTGCCACTGACCAAGTGCTTATTGAGGTTATAACGTGGAAATATGTTGTTCATGTTTGAAATATAAAGTATCCGGAGTGAATAAGTGACCAGCCAGCGCCTTGGGCGATACAGTAGCATGGTCAGCCGATGACTGTCCGTGGATTGACCTATATAGTCGTAACACTAACCACCCATAACACTTTAAATATGCACCAATTGAACTCTGTAACACTGCGCAAACTAAGGTGTTAAATACAACACTGCGCAAACAAGGGTGTTGAACAAAACGTCGAAGGTGTTAAAAGGAGATATATATACTGATTAAGGAACGCCCGCCGTAATATTTTCTTCTGATGGCATTAAAGGAATTGTTTGTGGGGAAAGAGTTATAGACAAATAGCATGGCAGGTCCAGGTGATGCGATTGTGCCTTTGATGATACAAGCGTGAAATAGCAAGACAAGCTCTCAAGAACAAAGTGACACATCAAGGTAAATATTGTACACAATGGTGTTTACCGAATAAATAAGCATGGAATGAGGCACACCGTCAGAGTATGTCACGAGAAAGATATTTGGCGAGGCTTCTAGGGCTATCGAAGATTTTAATTTTTGAAAAAAACATAGGTAGTATAACAATTTTTTTTTAGCAATTTTGAAAGTATTGAAAAATGCTTGTTTTTAATCTATCTACATGTTTTCAAAGTTCAAATGTATAGCCAAATATCTTTCTCATGACATACTCTGACTGTGTGCCCAAATTCTATACTTGTATCCTCAAGGGCACAATCCCCCCTCAAAAAAAAAAAAAAAAATAAATAAATATATACAAAATAAAATAAATGAAAAATAATAATAATGATAATAATTTCCCCTCTCTGCCCCACTATAAACTCATTCCAATCCTGCACCTGTGAACCTTTTATCAAACTCGGTGGTCTCGTTTTCCTGAATCCACAAAAAAAAGAAAGAGGAGTGTGTTCGGTTGGGGATACAGCGCACGTTCAATTGAAGTAGTCATCACTTTTTTTTGGATACGGCATAGCGAAATATTGTACATTGTTTGTGGACCATTTTTCACAAACACAAACGATTCCATTTTAGACGGAAACATTATTTTGTCAGGACTTGTAGTTGTATTTCTCGTTCCAAAGTTTAAATGTAGGGTCGTAACCCTGGTAAAGACCCCCCGAAAAGAAATTGTGTAATTTTGTATCCGAAAACCAAACTTTAAAAAAAATAAAGATAGTAAAAGTAGTAAATCTGTGAATTTGTTTCGTCCGAAGTGCCCCCGTTAATTAGAAATCGATAAAAGTATGTCGGGGAAAAAAATCTCAAAAGATCGCCTGCAAGTGTTTTGGGGAAAATTCTGTGGCGTCCGTTTAAATGCTGCCCCCAATCCGGCCAGGGATGCGGTTGATACCCGCTGTCACCTCGCTAAACGTGGATGGATTCGACGTTCTTGAAAACAAATTCTGTGACAGTGTCTTGCTGTTTTATCAATAAGTAGACACCGTATTCAACTGAAACTTTCTCAGGTGACTTTTAGTTTGTCTCTATTGGTAGATTTGCCTACGAATCAGTACTATCCCTAATCATCAGGCATACTTAAACCATCCCTCAACACTTAATGGGGGAGCATACAACCACAAGGTGCTTATTAGCGCTAAGGGGTTAATCCAAGTATAACACTACCTCAGCCCTCGCATCAGTTCTCGTTTTTACACCTGGGTTAAGAGAATCAATTATGGTCAAGTGCCTTGCCCAAGAACCCAAGTGTAATGACCTGGAATCGAACCCACGCTCGGGTTATTCAATCATCAGAACTTGAGTCGGCTACGACACGCCATCACTTTTTTTTTTTTTTTTTTTTTTTAAACTTATCCTGACTTCGAGCGATTGTTTTGGGAAAACTTGATTAATATTTTACACTCAAATTTTTTATCAGAGCTGCATCATCTGTAAGACAATGCCTCGAGTCAAGTAAACATTTTTCCTAGAATTGTGCGGTGTTTCAATTCAGTTTTATCGGATTAAGATCGACTTTCCAATTTAGTGAAATCGACTGTTGCCGAACCAAACTCATGAGGTTGTTCGGAGGTGGGTGGCCTGGAAGGAGACCTTCCCAGGTGAAGTCTTCAAGCGAACCATTTATATGTACGGAGCCCCGGAAGTGCCATCGAGATCCTGAGATAACTGTATCTGGGGCTGATGACGTCCAGCAAACAAAAAACGTGACACTTCTAATGAAGATTTCCGTATCAGTAACCGAAATCTCGTTCGGGTTGCCGTTTTGTGGGCTTTGACCAATACAAAGTTAGGCCATGTCCGAATCCCAACAGCACCGTTTCGGTCAACGCTACGGTATCAATTAGTGCTGTACCTTGTCTTGATTTAAAGAGCGCATATAGGTTTATACTCCACTGTTGATGACAGCATCACAAATTTGGTCAACCCCACTAATAATGTACCTTATCTTGTCTCAAAGTGAGTACAGCAACATCAACTATACTCCGGACACCTTTTTTTCCTTTCAGCATTGATGAGTTTCGTAGCACTGACCACCTTCGGTGCCTACGGCACGGCAAAACAACACCAATTCCACTCATCCGAATTTAAGACTCGATATACTCAAAGGACTTAGTGCTTTCGGGTTGGGTGATAATTTGCATGCCTATTTTGTTTCCTGGACACCTCTCGGTGACAGTGTTTGCTGCGAAATGGCCATCAATTATTAAAATTGGCCGTGGGTGACCGTTGGGCCGTGTCCGAGTTGATAAATGGCTTCGGCAGCTGGCCGGAATGCCGAAAAGTCTCAACTCTCCAGTAAAGTTTTCGTTGCAGCCAACAACAATAGCCGAGAGTCGCTTGATTTGGACGCGACCTTAGACTCGAAAAAGACTCCCCACTGTACTCAATTTTTCCATCGGTGTTTCATTAATTTGATTAAACCGTCCGTACTGTGTTATAGTAACAGCATTGTTCAAACTATAAGTATTTCATTTGATTACCGTACTTTAAAGTAAACAAAAACAACGTAATTCAAACTACAAGACAGAGAAGTAAATCTGCATTGTCCCTTTTTTGTGTCAAATTTCTCAAGTTTGCTCTACAAAATAGTTCTAATGTATCAACCATTTGGTTCCTACAGCTTTCTCAGCTGAGCGGGATGGAAATACTTATTTACGGAGTCTTCCCTCGAATCTGACTCTCCTCCGCGTTTAACCTGACGATTTGATATCTCCTTCATCAATGACGTCCGTGATCAATCTCCCACAGAGCCCTTTTCCAATTTACTCACACGACGGTGTCTCCCGTCAAAGGCCTGTAACAAAATCTCTCCTCTCACCGCGACAGATTTCCACGGGAAAGAAACATTAGCTACGAATCTCCTTGGAGCTTTTTTTTTCTTTCTTTCTTTCTTTCTTTTTTCTTTTGGTTGTTTTGTTTTTGGGAGTCGCAAATATATTTTCAGGGTTAATGTTGAAATGGAAATCAGGTGCTGTCTGCTGCCGGCGCACGGCATGATTAAATTACGCCAGAATTCGTTTAAACGGAAGCATTCGATTAGTGCGTTCGTTGTCAATGCATGCTACAAGAAAAATGGGGACGGGGGGGGGGGGGGAGGAGAGCGCTGCTTTTAAAAAGTCACGAGGGAAAAAAAAGGTTTGTCATTCGATTATGGAATCTGAAATAGCAAGGCATTCGCAGTAGCGATTGTGTTGGGACTTTTTGGTAACAATGCACACAGAGAGCAAAAGATTGCCGGATTGGGTTTAATTAAAAAATTACGTCAGATTTATATTGAAGGCATTTTTACTCTACGGGCTTAACTTAATAATACAATTGCTATAATGTCTGTGTATTTGGGGCAGTGATTGTTCTTATATTTCTTTTTTTTCTTGTCCCCCAGATGTACAAGACACTGGATCGGGCTGCGGTAAGTTAAAACAAAAACTACTTTTCAAAACATATCATTCAGGCGACCCACAATAACAAAACATAACGTAACAACTGGAATTTATAATATGATATTCCCTCAAGATCATTATAGCGCACATAATGCACTCTGAAAAACTCTCGGGTCAGGGGTCAGAATTGACCCGGCTTCCGGGTCCCAGGGGACCTGAGATGGTAAGCTGAGATGGTAAGATGGTGTGTTGATTGAAAACAAGTAGGGGTTTTCATTCACTCTTCCTCAAAAACCAACGAGACCGCAGCCAATTTGATGGGCTGATGAGGCTCTAGTCTTAACTCAAGACGTAACGTCTGGCCTTGCCTGCTGGATGTACACCGCGATGTAGGCTGGCTTGAGGGGAAAGCCTTAGACAAGGCTGTGGCTTCAGACTAATGGATGCAAATGACAACTCTGAAAGGGTGTATCACTGGTATCTATGTGCAAAAACCAAAAATATGTGACCAAGAAAAGTTGTGTTTAACTGTCATCTTAATTACACCCTCCTTGAACTGACGTCACACGCTGCCTATTGCCTACCCATTGGTCCTAAAAAGGCGTACTGCACATTACAACACACGGGGCCCTTGTCTCAAAAAATGGCGCAAGCAAGAGTAGTCGTGGAGACGTCAGGTGGATCCGTTCACTTCAACTGAAGTGTTCTTGCAACCATTGCGCAAATTTTGTCCCCACTCTAAAAAAACACATTTAATAATGTGATCGTAACTAGTAAATCAATTTACAGTATGATTGACAATATTTTGGTATAGGTAATTTTTTATTGAAAACAAGACAGCTTTAATGAATGTGCTTTTCAAATGGGAAACTTTGGGGATCGGACGCTAGGTGGCAGCAGATTTTCCAATATTGAAGTCCATTGTTTTCGGAAGTTTGCACACATTCTCGGAACGACATAAACAATGTGAATTAATAACTCAACATACGTCTGCCGGCACCTAGCGTCCAAGAACTCCCAAATTTAATACTGTGCCATCATTGCTGTAGAAAATGTACTCACATTGCGAAAAAAAAAATGTGTTTCCATTACGAGATTTCAATCAGCCCCCACTAAAATTTTAATCATAGTCTCATGAGCACACACAGCAATCTTTCCAACTAACAGAACCTGTCTTTCGTCCTCTAAAAATTACTCAAACGCAGTTAATCCTTCTCGAGTGACGCTCTTCTGTCACGCCGTGTCGAAATCTGACGGCTCCAAAAAAGATCAAAACCCAAGGGTCGAATTCGCGAATTCCTTGCGTCGTGCGGCGGCGGCTTCTCAAACTCGTATACTTTCTTGTTTACAGTCGTCACGCCTTGACGATGCATGACAGCCTTTGACGGTCCGGACTGATTGAACATGCTGATTAAGGAGTTAATGAAGTACAACATCATGGTTCTGGGGGTCTCAGTCATTGAGGGGCGTGGTTTGTGCGGTGCCTTTAATAGACAGAGCAACATTCTGCTACCAAGAGTTAGGGTTTCCAGTTATGTTGTGTTAGTGTTAGGTTCAGGATTAGGGTTAGGGTTAGGTTTAGGGTTAGAAACATGCAGAGAATAAATTATGCAAGTATAGATAGGTTGCAGTATGACGTAAATCGGCCATCTTTACGGGCAGTTTAGAACACTCAGTCGTGCGTTTCGTGTGAGAACGGCGTGCAACACGCGCGCATTTCACGAAACTCATGGCAGGATTGGTCAGTGAACAACGCGGCTGCGTTAATAAGTTGAGCGTTTGACGCATCTGCAAGCCAAAATGCAATTTGCCCGTAAAGATGGCGTCTACTGGGAACTATCTATAGCGAAGGCGATAAGTGGCTTTCAAATTCAGCAAATTAACTCCTTTCTGTTGGATAAAATACAATATCTTTTTTTTGTTTTTTTTTCGCTCCTGAATCCGGTTGATATTTTCCCTTCATTGTCGTCGACAGGAAAATAAATCACCGTCACAGCTGATCACGTTTTGCAAGCACAATGTTTGCCATGGTGATTGATGTATCCCGCGCGACACCCGTGTTGCTGTCGGCATACGACACCATGTAAAAGCCGTTTCTGTCTTTCGCTCCTGTCCTACTCAATGTAAAAACCTAATCTAAACTCGGACGTTCAACTAATTGCCGCGTCTTGATTCGCCGGTGGGAGTTTACAGCCAAGCTCGTGTTTAGACGACCACCTTCCGGCCCATATATTTTTGTACAGATAGAAAATTAAAAGAGACACATTGCCTTCAAATCTCTTGAAATTTTGCTGTTTGGAATTATTCCTTAGTATCCCTTTTAAGAGTTGTACTTCCACCCCCCCCAAAAAAAAAACCATCGTAGTATAAAATCTGCTTCTTAAATCACAACCAGCGGAACGAACGGCCCGCCATTTTGTGGAGTTAAACATTTAATTCTACAAATCAGCGGACCGTATGAAATTAAAACAAAAACCCGGCAACACAGTTTCAAAGGATATCTGTGTAAGTCATTTTAATCTGCTTTTAAAATATCTTTCCAACCATATTCATTTCAAAACAAATGCTTTTATAGCCCCGAAACGCCCAAATCCGAACGAAGGTAATGAGTCACTATAGGCAGTGGACACTTTTTGGTAATTACTCAAGAAATTGCATTACAATAAAAACTTACTTGGTAAGGAGCACCTGAGAGCTGCTGATAGAATAAAACATTGTCAGAAAAAGTCCCTCTGAAGTAAAGTAGTTTTCGAGAAAGAGGTAACTTCTCACAAAAATATTTGAATCTGAGAAAGGCTTCAGGCAAGAAGCCTTACCTCAGGCATTGGAAAGCACACAATATTCTATGCAACAAGGGTGCATTTCTTTCATTATTTTCTTGCTACTTCGATGACCAAGTGATGAGCCCAAACTTTCACATAATTGTTTGTTATTTAATGCAAATGGTGGGGTACACCAAGTGAGGAAACTGATTTTTTTGACAATTACCACAAGTATACCCTCATGCCTTGTAAAACGTATAGTCTGTACAGCACATCGAGTAAATCATTGCTTTTTTGTTTTGTTTATTTGTTTGTTTGTTTGTTTATTTGTTTGGGATTGGGGTTTTTGAAGAGTGATATAATTCCCATCCTCCCATTTTAGATTAAACACACCGTACGAATAACCTGTGAAAGATGCAATCAACAAAGATGGTCAAGTCTAATGAAAACAATCAGAGATTTTTGCGGACGTTCATATCGGGCTTATTTCGATTTCCGGCAATCAAAATAAGTAAAAGTGATTTGCAGGGTCTTAGAAAATTTATCTTCTCAACTTGGAGAGAATCTCAGAATGATTTTCTTTGAAGAATCGATTGAACTGACTTTGCAATCAGTCAGGTTTTAGATTAAATCTAATCATTTTGACCCCTCTTCATAACTTTCAAGCCTGTATTGGTTTTACCACTAGCCACCAATCATTCTTTTTTATTGACGTTTCACCTCCTTTAAAAAAACAACACAATCACGGTTTGCATTTTTACGACTTGAGACAAAACTATACCATGCAATCGCACGCGTATTAATTTGGTGTCAGTTTGCAATTATGCTGGATCCCCGTAGCTATAACCAATCAGTATTAGACTTGCCACAAGCAGCCTCTGCTAATAAAAACATGAATTTTCAAAACTCACTAGGGACCGACAGTATAAAAAAAAAAATTATAAAAAAAATCAACAACGAACATTAATCATTCGTTGATTTCCGCGAGGGAGAAAACCAGGCCGAGCAACGTCATCTGGCCCCCGCGGGTCTCGGCGTAGGCGAGGCTAATCATCACGGGAGTGTGGTGGGGGAAATTGATTACATTCACTGGGGCAGCCACGGGCACTCTCCAGGCACCACTTCAGCCGTCTAATTATGTGGACCTTCCGGGGTCCTTTTTGCACATTTTACTGGTCAATTTGGGAGCCGATATTCATCTGCCCGGGAAATGAATTAAAGAGACCCAGATTGACAAAATGAAATGATATTTCAAAGGTACATGATATATGTTTAGGAAAAAGAGCGCATCCACAGCGGGTTATAGTTTTCAATCATCACACCATTACACACTCAACTCGGGAACAAGTCATCACATTAGGTGGACACGTATAGTAGTACGGCATGTTGGTAATGGGGTTGTGCCTTTCCTCAAACAAGCATGGAATTTGGCACACAGTCACAGAAAGATATTTGGCTACAGTACAGAGCTATCACCGATTTTGTCCTCTGCAATAATCTAGGTATAGAATAAAAGCAATTATCAACATGTTCAAAATGGCTGCCATGGCTTGTTATTCTACCCATATTTTCTCAAAAGACAGGGTATCTGCGGAGGCTAGGCTCCACAGCCAAATACTTTTGTTATGATACACTTGGCCTGTTTGCCAAATTGCATGCTTATTATCATCAAATGCACAATTCCTTCGACTGTTTCCCCTATCTGCCAAAACCAAGAAAATGGTGAATGGACAGTTTTGTCAGTGATTGTGTGTACGTTCGGAACTCTGCAAGTCGAATTAAAGAATAACCATCACGATTGCCTCTCTTACACTATTCGTTCACAGTTGCCTTTATTTTGGGTTACCCACCGGCCGTGATATGTTTACTCGACGTTTCGATCATCGTGTGTTCAATATTCACTAGATCTGTTATTAGAACTTAACCTCAAGTGAAATAGTTTTAAAATTACACACTCGAAAACCTCCCGGGTTAGTATTAACCCAGAGCCCGGGGAACCAGGGGTCCTGACCCATTTCTCAAGGTCAGGCTGACCTCGAAACCTTTTTTTTTTCTTTTAAGGAAATTTAGCTCGGATTCTTCGCCAGTTTGACCCATTTCTGAGTAACTTTTGACATAGATTTCAGGTCACACTGACCCAGAAGGGGGTCAGACCCCCCTTTGGACCTGGAACCGAGTCAATTCTGACCTGAGAGTGTTTAGAGTGCGTGGTCATGCGGCCCCAATTATTGGTTACTAATATTATATTACATCATGTGATTTTTTTTCTTTCTCGCCATTTCTCGTCCATCTAGTGCGTATCCGATCCAGGTGAGAAGTGCATTTTTGCATTACCTGGCGGCCGTAGAGGGAGCATACAGCGTTGCGATTGCCGGATGGGTTTCTCGTGTAAATACTTCGCCGACAGTGGCTACATCTGCGACAGAGCAAGGTATAAATCATTTAGACCTTAAAATGCACAAGATGTCATTAATTTTAAAAAATGAGGGCGCCCTCGCGGCTAGAGGTCAAAAGAAGATAGCTCATTGGCCCAACCTATGCGCATTCAATGTGTCTTCATCATTTTAACTCCAAGATGGCAGCTTAATGACGTCAATGCATAAAGTCCATTAGTCACAGTTCCCCCTTGCCCGTGGTAACTTTTCTCATTCCAGCGTCTGAGAGAGATCTATATGGGCCTTTTCAAAACCTCTGCTTGGGATTTGTCTTTGGCAGTGGGCCTGGACTTCAGCTTGAGTGTTAGTTATTAGTTAGGAGATGTGAGCTTTCCTTACGGGAGTTCAATCGTCTGGACGTGTACGGACTCCAAGCCAAAGCCCTGGCCCAAGCCGTGGCTGGTTTCGAATAATGGCCTCTGAGCGAAGTATCGCGCGTTTCAACGCTGAGTTCGCAATTTTGTTCAAAAGTAATATGGTGACCGTGCACATCTTTAATAAGAATGAAAGAATATCAAACTTGTTCGCAGATGTGCACATAACTCATAGTATGAAGATGGTCATGGTGGAAAACTTCCCTTGAAACAGTTTTGCTATAGTTTTTGAATTAATAATGAGTAAAACAAATGATTTCCAAAGTCCCAAACCAGCGATGTTTGAAAACAGTAAACACAAAATAAGGCACTTTTCAAAACAACGGATTTGGCTTGGGCTCCGTCCGCCTGATTGATGCGCACGTTCTCTAAAATAACTGACGGAGCGAAAGCCTCAAGCCCAAGCAGTGCTATCGAGCAGGGCCATACAAGTTTTGTTCCGTACTATTCTTCTCATGAGTCTGATGACCGATGGAGCCTATAGTACATGTACAATGTTGGGTAACACAAAGTGCGGATACCCGTCTTTGACAACAACCAATTGTTGTCCGCGTGACTTGTTACACAAGTCTGTATTAAACGAACATTACAGAGTTGGTTTTTGCTAACAAAACAGTTGCTGGCAGTGTACGCACTTTATGTAATCCATCATATTATACATAAACTGACAAACCTGTAGAAGTTTGAGATATCGGCCATCTGGGTCACGAGAAAATAGTGAAAAACCGATTACACATTTGCATGAAATCATACAGATTCAACAAATGAATAAACCGCTCACTGAGCGATAAACTCCAATCGGAAAATTAGTTTATTCATTCCTCATCAAATATGGCATTTCAGACAGAAATATTTCAAGGGATGCCATCATCATTAGACCGTGTAAGTTTCATGTAAATCTGTGACCAAAAAGTACATTTTACAAGTTCTTTTCTTACCAATTCTGTAATGTTCCTTTAACCATGTTTTATCTTTCTTATTTCTTCAGCAGTGAGTCAAACATCCGAAAGATATTCTTTTAAGCTGCTCTAGATAATTATCTACTTCTATACTTCGTCGTGACCCTATACCAGAGAGAAACCATCCCATCGCTGCGTGCAGCTCCACTCCCTTCCAGTTTTGTTCCGCTCCGAGTGCACGGTGACGTCACTTCAACAACACAGCACCCCCTTCGGATTCTTGGTGGCAGCACTTCACGACGTCATCGCCAAGTTCCAACCCTGACTTCATTAATTACTGCTCGCGTTCATTCGATCCAAAATGCAGAGTGCAATGCCATTGCTCTGTGGGCATGGGGGCGTTTGTTTTGACTTTCGGTGATAGTGTCCGTGATCTGAACACGACAAAACTGCCCTTTTTAATCGATAATGGTGTTTTGATTGATACACACACACAAATCACTAATTCAATTATATGTTTTTCGTGGATGGATGGGCATCTTCCAACATCAGAAAATTCTTAATTACGGGTTGTGACCCCCAATGTAATGTAATGTTGTGTTACTTTTTCAGAAGAAGTATCGATTCACTTTGGTAGATAAAATGCCACTGACTTTCTTTGGCCTCATTGATTTCGCCTGCGGTTTCTCACAGATTCTGCCTTCTGGAGTCCATCCGAAGAATTAGAGCGAGCTAAGATTTGCGCTTCAAATGCGATTACGCGAATGAAACGTGAGAAACTAACGCGTTGTTTGACGCGAGATTCTCTTTCAAGCTCACGTTCAACAAAATAGTGCACGCATTAAAGGGCAAGTTATGGCCATCACAATAAGCGGCCGCGGCTTCGGCTTCGGCTACGGCTATGCCTGAGGTTGCAGCAGAGACCGCTGCCGTTGAAAACTGATTTTTTTTTAACTCTCGGCTTTCAGGCCGTAGCCATTAATTTTGACATGGCCATCATCAGCAGTGACAGTAAAGTACGCCCTCTGTTGTGAAACCCTGGCTGGATCTGTACGTTCATGAAAGCGAATGGGCAATGGGTGCCGAATCATGAAGCTACCCAGTGCGAGGTTTAAAAATAAGTTTGCAATACTTTTGGGGGTGGGGGGGGGGTTCAAAACCTTAACAATTCGAGGAATGTTTGGAAACTTGGTTTAAGTTGCATTTTGCATTATTCATAATTACAGGCGTTTACTTTTGTTACAGACGGGATCTTATTAGCACTAAATTAAACTTCTTCAATATCCCTTGTGGCAAAATCATTTCAGTGTATAACCTTCATGTTATTGCAAGTGTTCAATAAATTTATTCAAATTTACAGAAAATGTAATATTTAATATTGTGAAAATGTGGTGTCTTTTTGTCAGACTTTCCTTTCTTTCCAGTGGTGTGACTTGGCCTTAGGGAAATCTGCCCCCGGAGATTCTGTACCCCATAGTGGGAAATTAACATGCCGGGCTGAAGGAGGTTGATTCAAAAGAGGGCGCTCTCAGAAGAAGGTTGTTCACAGTTCGCCATAATAATGGGTGGCTGGGTGGGTGGGGGGGGGGGGAGGGGGCACCAGCATCTCCGGGGGATCTCCTGCCGCACCAGACCACACCCTAAAAACTCCATTATGTCTGGGTCAGGCTGACCCTGAAACTAGTTTAAAAAAACAATTTCTAGCTCGGGTTCTGTGTCAGATTGAAAAGTTTCGGAGTCATTTTGACACAAATTCTAGGTCAAAAACCCAGATGGGTACCAATGGGTCTGGCACCCCCCCCCCCTCCGAACCAGGTCAATTATGACCCGGGAGTCTTTAGAGAGGATTACCACTTTAAAAAAAATAAAAAGCTCACTCTTATGGTTATTATTTCCACAATCTCCCTATTTTTAACTGCGTGTAACTTGGCTTTTTTGGCCATACAATGTGTGAATAAAATTCAATCCGACTCAATATTGTACGTACGGGCGATTTATTAAAACAGTTTTTTGATTGTTGTTTTGACTCAAATTCCCCTAGTTAATGAAATCATGGGCGATATGATGGGGAACCTTTTGATAAGGGGAGCAGATGGTTGATTTGCCCGAAATGTTACACATTATAAACAAAAGTTATATTATAAACAAAAGTGCTATTTACTTTTAAAACCCCCCATTTTTGTGCTTTGTCTGTCCAAGTTTCTTCTTCTTGCTGCGCCCGAATTTCCCCCTCTGTTTTGACCAAAAATAGTGGGAGGGATGTATATAGTTGCCCCTCCCATGCCCCCGGCACGCCGTGTCGTAGCCTACCCCTACGAGCGAACAAATTTGTTCACCAATTAACCTTTAACAAAGTACAGTTTGGTTAAGTTACTCCCCGCCAAATTACATTCACTTGTACATTACCTTGATGCATTTAGGGATCTTGACGTCATCGACCCGGTATTAAATTGAACCCACGCCCATCCACGGACACACTCTCGCACAGAGAAGTGAATTGGTCACGCTCGGAGTGACCTTGTGCTCAGACCTCAGTATTTGTTCACACGGGGACTGACGGTATGCAGCGCATACAAAACAATGAGAGTGACGTATGTTGCATTTAGTCTTGGTGCAAGACGTTGTTGTTCTTTATCACTCAACTATAATTTCGCGTCGCGTCGTGAGTAGTGTTGAGTATAAATTGTACATGTATTTACATGTAGGTATCCCTGTGGTTTTATGGTTTACTAACTCAACAAGAACGTCTTGGCTCAAGACTACTACTGTTGCATATGAGCCACCTGAGATTGTTTTGCATGAGTGCACATGGCCGACCGTGGAATTCTAACCGACTGACCGTCCACCGTTCGCCGCGGAATACCAAGTTGGTAAACAATTTACAAACATGATTTTTACTTGCTTTGTCCTCCATGCTTCTATGAACAATAATTTCACTGCGACGTGACATGTTTTTATAAGACTAGTTCGAGTATACAAACTTAGCCAAGTCGAGTGAAAACTGAGTGTTTGGATCAAACCAACGAAGACCGAGTGTGGGAAGTGAGCTCGTCGACGGTAAGTTTTAAGAGTGTAAATAAAAGTATGTGGTGCTGTGGGACTTTGAGAAAGACTGTAGAGTACAGTGTTGTAAAGAAGTACCATGGAGGAAGGAAATACCTCCATGTTAGAAGTAGTACTACTACTTAGAATCTCAGAAGAATCTCTCAGAAGTGTAACTGAACATTGTCGATCGATCAGCATCAATGCCAGTGTAGTAAGGAGTGATGGAGTGTGCCCCGTGCCGACCAGTTTGTGGCTTTTGGATGAACTAACGTTATATTTTTCTAGACTTATTTTGAATTTTGATGGAGATGGTTGATTGACTATTTATTTCCGGGATGAGTCTGTTATGGTTCTTTGAAGGAAGCTCTTCTGACAAGCTTGAGTGCGCAATCTGAGAATAGAGTAGCACTCATTGTGTTTATAAATTTCTTCTAATCATCACGGTCTCAAGGAGTCACGTTGAAGCACGATCGAAGGTTTAAAAAAAGTAGTTAATAGTTAGTCTACGACTTTTCATTTCTCTAGGGTGGATAGGTGAGGCCATTAACAATATTTTGCAAGTAAAAAGGTTGTATATTGAGTTACTCCCATAAGTAGTGCCAATATAGATTGACACTTATAGTAATGTAGTAGTACTACTACTACTGTTATTTATTTGGGCTACTTGTTGATCCCTATGGCATGGCAACTTGAGGACATACACACGGCCTACACTAGCCTGACAGTTATTTTGAGGATTATGCCAGTCACGTACGGCAAAGTTTCACACTCCCAGCTAGCTACAAAGCCTGTCACCCCTGCAGAGTTGCCACTAGCAAAGTCACCCTCTAGCAAAGTCACCCTCTAGCAAAGTCGCCTGCCCTGCAAAGTTGCCCCCTGGCAAAGTCCCCCCCCCCCCGGCAAACTCGCCCGGACGCCCCTTAAAGTGGGCCCCTGACTTTTTTGGGATGCGGCATATATGGGCTGAATATCAGGCCTTGCACTTTAAATAGCTTTTTGTAATGTGACCAGGGCTTTGTAAACTGTGTGTTTTACTTGCCTCTAGGAATAGCCCGATTAAAATGGTCATAAATGTCATCTTTCTGATGTAGGCCTAATGGTAATAATAATAATAATAATACAAGGCATTTATATGGCGCTCTACAAAGAACACGGTGCCTCACATCAACAACATAATTAAATACACTGAAATACAGACGATCACAACCAGTATAATATGGTCAAATGAAATTACATTCACAATCACACACTCAAAAATAACATTATTTGAACTTTGTATTATTCACATCTAAAAAGGGCGAAAATATTTAACAATTTTAAACAATTAGTAGGTTGCACTGTTTTAATAGTAGCCCACAGGGCAAGTTGAAAAGTGGTTTGAGTTTGTTTTTATGATCTACCGTGCAACTGATCCGTCACACAATGGTTTCCAGGGAAACATTCTGCCACCATTGTTGCCCCTCAGAACTGTGGCCCCTTACTCTTTTTCGATTTAGGAGTATTGGTACACATTCATTCTTGGTGCCCCCATGTTTAAATTTAGCTGAAATACGTTTAAATGTACAATTAAGAAGTAACTCTTATATCAATTAAGTAATTTCTTAAATAATTTTTCCCCCTTAAGATTATTCATATTAAATCAACAAATATTAAATCTGAGTACTACGAATAAATTTAAAATCAATACTCCCCCCATTTCTTTTTACATAAATAAATAAAGCGTCCAATTATTCAAAACTATGTATTATGAAAATTATGAAGACATCAGTGATCGAGTTTAAAACAAAATACATAAATTATAATTTCTAAAGCGAATATTTTAAACAAAGTACAAAATGCAGACAAAGAATAATTTAAAATGTAGTTTTGGTTTACAAAATCTTGAATTAAATACGAACATTTCACAAAGAAAAGGACCAAATGGTTCGCTAATAAAAAACAACACCTTAAAGTTAACATTTCCGGAATTTTTACAAATTAAATTTTTATATTATTTATTTCAGTAAATTCATGGATAAAATAAAGTATGTGGAAGGAGGCCACAGTGCTTAGGGGAAGCAAATTGTGCATAATTTCTAAAAATGGTGACATTCTATGTTTTAAAGCCAATAATTAGTCTTTGATTTTTACAAGAAAAAAATGTTTCCCTGGAACCCATTGTGTGATGGATCAGTTACACAGTAGATCATAAAAATATACTCAAGCCAAAGAAGTACTCAATAATTAGCCAATAACTTTAAAGGAACATTACAGAATTGGTTTTTGCTAACAAAACAGTTATAGGGCCTACTGTATACATAAACTGACAAACCTGTGGAAGTTTGAGATCGATGGGCCATCTGGGTCACAAGAAAATAGTGAAAAACCGATTACACATTAGCATGAAATCATATAGACTCAACAAATGAATAAAACGCTCACTGAGCATTAAACTCCAATCGGAAAATTAGTTTATTCATTTCCCATCAAATATGGCATTTCAGACAGAAATATTTCAAGGGATGTTTTCTACTATCGTCATCATTAGACCGTGTAAGTTTTATGTAAATCTGTGATCAAAAAGTATATTTTACAAGTTTTTTTCTTACCAATTCTTTAATGTTCCTTTAAAGTCTTTTTCCTTTTCTTATTTTATTTTATCATATGTAGATTTCCAGGTTTTCTCCGGCAAGTTTGAAACCATGGCAAGATTCAAACCGTTCACCTTCATCGGAACTGTTGTGGTTGTCCTGTCGTACTTGGGCTCGGTGGGAGTAATTTCAAATCTTGGTAAGTGATATTTCAGGGAAACCAATAACAATAATATCTCCTAAACCGCGATGACATGTAATTTACCTTTAACTTGTCACGCACACTCCACGTTTTGAACTGCCTCCAATAATTGACTGATGATGCCCTTACTTTATAGGAAGCATTTTTTGAGCTGTTTGTTTTTTTCTCCGAGAATTTATGCATACATTTTAGGACTTGTCCTTCGGTTTGCAGAAATATAAAGGTGGACTGTCGACACAATCATAGCAGGCCTGTTTTGTAAAAACTCTCACCCTATTACACTATGAACATTTTTGTCTTGAAAAATGGAGTAAAAATCCACTCTTCTCCTTGAAATTGTAAATTCCCCCTTTTCACCTTTTTTTTCTCTGAGTTCTTTTGCCAGAGCCAAGGTGTTTCACGTTGTTTTTTACTGTGCTGCACTGCTCTGAAAAACTATATTCACCAATTAAAAGAGTTCTAGGCTTGCATCTAGAGCATTCCCTGAAATCATGGTGAAATTTACCAGTAAATGCTCTGGAGACTCTCTTGTTTTTAAAGGTGGTCTTAGGGAATTGCAATTCCTTTTTAAAGCATGGTGAAAGAGAGACATTTCCTTGAATTTCAGCCAAATCCTGCACTTCACTGAGATTTCACGGTGATTTCACATCAAAGACTTTCATAGTGTTACTGCACTCGAGCGACAGGACTGGGGCCCAATTTCATATTTAGCCTGTTAGCACAAAAAAAATGCTAAGCACAGAAAAATATTGCTTACCAGAAATTGGCTACCAGCCAACATTCTATAAAGTTTACATTGCTGCGACTGGTACCCCACTCATTTTTTGCTTAGCAGTGAAATGTGTTTAAAAGCACTATTGTCTGCTAAACAGCTTTATGAAAGTGGTCCTTGTTGTGATGTGCATTTACTGGGTTTGAGTTTTAATAGTTCCATGTACAGCCACAGGCCTGCTACATGTATGATCGTGACTACATGCAGTTCCCTTTTATTTTTCACTCACTCTGAATGTGCCATTTTCTGTCAGAAAAAAAAAACTTGGAATGAAACAATTAAGTTTGAGTGGTGGCTTTGTTTACTAACTTAGCAGCGAAAAGACCTTAGTGCTCGCTAATTAATACAAACCGTCTGGGTTTGTGCATTAAAGTTGCATGGCCCGATGTTTTGTGCAGAGAGATTGAAACATTAAAAAACATTTTCCGAACGAAATTGCGACAAGTGATGCTGTTTTCAAAACGAAAAACATACAAAGGCGTTCACATTATGTCGAAGGACAATGACAGTGTGCACCATGCAGAATCGTTGTGTATTGCTGATGGATGTGAGAAAATGGCAATCATAAAACAAACAAAAACCCAAAACAACTAATTGAAATTACCACAGACATAGTAGGAGGGTTAATATCATTTCCTTCATTGTCTCTACAGTTACTTCGCAGTGTACAACGAGTGAGGTACAATGTCAAAACGGCGGACTTGTTTTCGTCTGGAATGGAGGATGGTACTGCACTTGCCCACTAGCTACACTGGCAGTTACTGTAAAGTAATACAAAAATGTGTTTGTTTCTTTAACCCTAACACCTTCGAGCTTTCAAAATCCTAACTGCATGTTTTTAAATTTTAATTGTTAAATTGTGCTAATAATTGATTATTGTAGTACAAGGCATCAGGCATATCACCATAATCAGAGTCCAACAGTTTGGGTGTTGAGTCAAGGAGTCAAATTTTGCAGAATTAAGTGTCATAGGAAAGATCCTTGTACACTGGGAAAACAAACTTATACTTTTTATCAATGTTAATAATAAAATAATAGTGGCTTCTTATATAGCGCTCATATCCGTAACTCGGTGACGCTCAAGGCGCTTCAACAGTCAGTATTTTCCTGCAAGGTATATATGTGGAGCTACTTTTTGAAGTATGAGACCTATTCCGTTACATAGCACAATGTAATGGTTTACAAGGTGCTGTGGCGCAATATGCTGCCAATCAAACCAGCAATATGCTGCCAATCAAACCAGCAATATGCTGCCAATCTACCAGGAACACCGGGGCGAGCCCCTTCTCTTTTCGATAAGTGCACTGGGTTCTTTTACGTGCATTACACAACACACAGGACCAACAGCTTTACGTCCCATTCGAAGGATGCAGCATTAATGGTTAAGTGTCTTGCTTAAGGACACAAGTGTCTCGACTGGGACTCGAACCCACACTCTGCTGAACAGAAACACCAGAGCTTGAGTCCGGTGCTCTTATCCGCTCGGCCACGACACGCCAATGTTGGCAAGAAATATTTGTGAATTTGAATTTGAATTGAAACTCACTCTTTTCGGGGAGTCAGAAAACCTCTTTTCAAAAGGAAATGAGTGCTGGCTATAATCAATACAAAATCGTCTGGGTTTGTGCATTAACCCTCCTACTGTCAGTGACTCTTGGCAACATTTTCCAGTGAGTTGACCAACCATTTGAAACCATTTGACTGCCAAGGTTGTGTACGGTGGCACAACTGTGCACAGAACTAACTGTGTATACTGTGTACATGCATTCCCTCATGGTATCATATTTCAGGCTGGCATAGTTTATCTATCATTCAAACCACAGTGAATGGTATTGAATGGTCAGACAGCAAGAGGGTTAAAGTTGCATGGCCCAATGTTTCGTCCAGAAAGATTAAAAAATTTATAAAACATTCTTTTAACGAGAATGCGGCAAAAAACATACAAAAATCGTCACATTTTGCAAAGGACAATGCACAATGTGCACAAGGCAGAATCGTTGTTACATTGCTGATGGACGCGAGATAATGGTGGTCGGGATCCTAGCATTGATTAATTTTTAGATTTAATTAACTACCACTAATTATTGGTAGATTTTTTTGTTCAATACCTTAAAGGCACTGGACCCTATTGGTAATTACTCAAAATAATTGTTGGCATACAAACTTACTTGGTAACGAGCAATGGAGAGCTGTTGATAGTATAAAACATTGTGAGAAACCGCTCCCTCTGAAGTAACGTAGTTTTTGAGAAAGAAGTAATTTCTTACTCAAATAATAAGAGACTTCAGCTGCAGCCTTTTATTATGCATCTGAAAGCACACAAAGTAATGCAACAAGGTGTTTTTTTCTTTCATTATTCTCTTGCAAATTCAATGACCAATTGAGCCCAAATTTTCACAGGTTTATTATTTTATGCGTATGTGATGCAATCAAGCTAAATGAGTCGTTTTTCGGTAAATGCATTATTGAATAACAGGCCAAAATAGGTCCACAGGGGTGTACATTTCTATACATCTCTTGTTGTTTCGACTTCCATAACTTTTTATACGGGGTTTTCATATCCTTAAAGCTGAGATTGTACTTCTTTCAAAATCGACAAGGGTCGACAAGAGACTCATTTAGCTTGATCGCATCACATATGTTGGGATACACCAAGTGAGAATACTGGTCTTTGACAATTACCAAACGTGTCCAGTGCCTTTAAATGAAAGCTTAAAGGCCCTGTACACTATTGGTAAGATCGAAAAACACAATGTTCACAGATTCACACATAACTTACATGACTTAAAGTAAGTAATGGTAGAAAGGGTTCCTTGAAATATTTCTGCCTAAAATGCTATCGTTTCTGAGAAACGAGTAAAACAATAGTAATTATCGCGCGCGATAATTTGAAAAAACAGAAAACACATAAGATCTCTTTTCACTATTTTCTCGTGACCTCGATGACCAATTGAGCTCAAACTTTCACAGGTTAGTTTGTTCGTGCATATGTTTAATCACACAAAATGTGGACTCTGATTCTTAGCCGGTACCAAAAGTGTACAATACCTTTAATATAACTGTCTCAAATCTGTAAAAATAGCTATTTCAAAATTGATATTTCTGTGTCAGATATATTATGTGGACCGAGCATCTTTAAATAATTACATTAATTGGATGGTTACACTTTTATTACTTGATTTTTTAAAACTCAAATCTTTATCACCCCCCCCCCCCCCGTAACAGCGATTTATCAGTTTTAAACTAGGATATATATTTTTGTCTGAAGAACTGTCAAAATCAAGACACCACAAAAAAATCACCCTTTCTTATTTTGATTGCCGCAATCAACATAATGGTGAAAAAATAGGTTAAAAAAAACCTGAACAAAGCATTATTTTTTTATTTTGTGTTCCTGAAATCTCCTAGACCAAATTTGAAGAAGTGTTTACAGGGTTGTCGATTGTATGATGTGTTTTAAGTTAGAATCATTAGTTTTTGTCAACGTAATGCTGATTTCACTGGCAAAATTGTCAAGAAAGATACTATAAAAGCTGAATAAAGTTTCCACTTGTTGAGAAAACAGCGAAAAACTGTCACAGTCTTTTCACAAGAATGCTATACAAATCCATCCATAGCATAATCCTCCAGTTTCTTAATACTCTGACGTACCTGTTTTCAACAAAAATCCCCATGTACACAGACAAAAATACATTATGACAGCACACTTCATTTTTTAAAAATTCCATGTTCCCCTCCTATGTCACACTTTTGCGCCCATTAAATGTGCACTTGCACCCAACAGAAAAAAAGCAGTCATAAAATAAAAAAAACAAACAAGTTAATAAAATTAACCACAGACATAGTAGGAGGGTTAATATAATTTCCTTCATTGTCTCCACAGATACTGCAGAGACGGTGTGTACACTGATGGGTGAGGGACAATGTCAAAATGGCGGAACTTGTGTCTTGACTGGAACTGGAGAATGGTCCTGCTTCTGCGGAGCCAACTACACTGGCAGATACTGTGAAAGTAATACAAAAACTGTGTTTGTGTTTTCAACAACCTTATACTTTTTATCAATGGCAAGAAATATTTGTGAATTTGAATTATTCTGGGGAGTCAGAAAACCTCTTTTCAAAAGGGAATTGTTTTTTTTTTTCTCTTCTTTTCAGGACGTTGCCGAGATGGCTTTTAGATTTAAAGTCATAAATTAGCAGAGCTATGCCTTCCCTAAATTAGGATGAGCCCTTAATGGCAACTACAAGTATATATAGTGGTGTTCATTTTTTATCGCCGTGGCAACCATTAAAGTCATATCTTTACTTAATGACGCTATAGTGGTTTTTTTTCCCTGCTAAATACTGGTGGGTCAATAGAAGATGCCTGTCCTTGCAATTAAGGGCCCAGGGTTAAGTGATTGATTGATCCCCTGCATCAACGTCATTAGGTGGCATCTTTCTGCCACGCTGGCACTTGTGGGAGTTGACTTGCACTTAGATGTCACAGTAGTAAACACGGTAAATTACCGAAAATGCTGCATCGCCTGAAATGCACACACACACACACACAGATATTGACTCCCAAAAATGGCCCAACCGAGACTATCAATCGTGATGATAGCAACATCAACAACTGGGTCAATAGACCAGTATGTAGTCTCATAAATGCTAACTTTCCGGCCTTGAGTCGAATTAATTTGAGGGGATGGGCCAATAGCTCAGTTTAGAGTGCCGGCATGGTTTTATCCGGAAGTTGTTGGTTTAAACCCCGCTCAAGTCAATTTGTCTTTGTTCATTCAACCCCAAGTAAAATAAAGAAAAGATATTGCAAGTCAGTGAGGTTATTTAATTGAAAAAACAAAAGCCCGCCCGGACTTGTCTGTTCTTAAGTTGACTGGCCTGACGCTAAAAAAACACTGGCCTTGGGCCTGCTGTCCAGTGTAGATTTCTTACCCCTGTCGAGGCCCAGTGAACAGGGGTTGGCCACCCTGTGGTAACAGCATGTAAAACATTGTAATAGGTGCTTTGATACAGTGTTTTAGATACACCAAAATGCTTTAGTGCACAACCACAATCATGGGTACACATTTTTTTCGTGTCCATGTTATGAACAACACTTTGAAAACCAGTGATGTAACGGTTATTTCAATGTTTTTTGTAAATTGATTAACCAGCAGTGTGTGAATGAAGAGTAGAAAGTACTTGAGTTTGTCGAAAATGAGATCTGCAAAGAGTTACTCAATATTTTATGTGTCGTTCATTGGGTGTCTTTGTTACAAAGAGTGTACCCATGATTGTGGCTGTGCACTTTATCATAATCCTATTTCATTCATTTCAAAAATATAAAGTGTCTGTTAAAAAATGGTCCCTTTTTGTTGTTGTTGCAGATACCACAACTTACCTTTGGTTTGAGGAGTTGTATTATTCAACACTGGAAACGGCCGGGAGAGTTACCCTAACAGTGTTCCGCACAGGGGATCTCAATAAAAACACAATTGTCCGTGAGTATTTTGCAAATCTTCGTCTTGAAAAAGGAGTGAAAATCCACTTTTCTCCTTGAACTTCTAAATTCTTCCACTTTCAACTCGTTTTCACGGAGTTCTCCTTCTAACTTATATAGCCAGCGCCTAAGTGTTTCACATTGTTTTCACTGCAGCTGTACTGCTGAAAACCTAGCCCAAGGCTATCTTGGGTGTATGTGTGTATAGTGTGGTCGTGTACTTGTATTTGGCCGGTGAGTGTCAAATTTCTATGTTTTTTAACGTGGACAATAAAAATCTAAATCTAAATCTGAAGGGAGTATGAGTATTCATCAATCATCATTATTCGGCAAAGACTTGCGTCCGTGGCCGCCTCGTCCTCAAATTGTAATGGGGGCGCACTCCTGGAGTTGCCGCCATCACCTGGCTCTTTCAATCGTGCTCTCTCAGCCTCCTGCTTTTACCTTCCACTTTGGCAATGTCTTCAGCGCAGCTTACGGCGGCCTTGCCTCGAATTGTACCTGTAGGCATGGAGTTCAATTCAATTAATAATCATCGATTCACATTTATTTCATACTGTCAAACAAGCTTTACAGAATGCGTATATATTAATGTTATAGCGACAGGTTTAAGGGTTATACATCAAGAAGACAGTGTGGAGGCGATTTGATAAGCCTATAGGCTTGTATAGTAATCAGCTGTGGACAGACGGAGACAAGATAAACAGACAAGCAGAGGGCGTACGCCTAGGAACAAAACAACTTACAAACAACAACAACGCTTAATTATAACTAAAATGAAAATATGATGTATTATATGAAAAAGAACAAGTCGTCGGCTCAGAACTATAAGGTCCTTAAGTTACGTAATGGACAAAAGGTCGTTAATAAAATAAATTTAAAAGGTCTGAAAAAGACTAAATAAAATATAAAAATCAAAAATTAATGTTTCATTATGAAATCTATGCTTAGAATTCATGACAAAACATTAAATTTGTATTATTATGATGTTGATTTTCCCTTTTTCAGACCTTTTAAATTTATTTTGTTAACGACCTTTTGTTCATTACGTAACTTAAGGACCTTATAGTTCTGAGCCGACGAAGTGATGATAGACCTGGCAAAGCAGTCAATGGAAATAATTGTGTCCTTGGTATGAACACATGCACCTGGATAGGTCAATGTTTTTGTGGGGAAGTCGACCTGATCTAGTGGTTTATTGGTCAGCGTTTTGGTTTCACCTTGTTTCAGGTTAGCAGTATTGGTCAGCACACTGTGGATAGACCAATGTTTACATTTGGAGTAGAGCTTGATAACAACTGAACAATGCTATAATCACCCCCATGAGACCATGGATTGGGGGGAAGTTGGGAATGATATTTCGGAGAATTATTCACCAATCAAAGAGGTCTGGGTTTGGCTGGAAGGCATATCTTCCTGAAATCATGGTGAAATTTCGCAGAGGCCAGTAAATGGTCCGGAGACTACCCTGTTTACAGATCCCTTCACCTGACCGTAAAAATTCTTTAAAGGCACTGAAAGAAGTAATTTCTCAGTAAAATATTTGAATTGATTTTGAGACCTCACGCGTGAGGTCTCGAAATCAAGCATCTGAAAGCACACAACTTCGTGTGACAAGGGTGTTTTTTCTTCCATTATTATCTCGCAACTTCGACGACCAATTGAGTCCAAATTTTCACAGGTTTGTTATTTTGTGCATATGTTGAGATACACCAAGTGAGAAGACTGGTCTTTGACAATTACCAAAGGTGTCCAGTGTCTTTAAATCAATGTAGGCCGACTTTGTTACAACGCCTTGAGCACCTTGTTGATGGATACAAGGGCTATACAATATGAAAACTCCAATATTATTATCAAAAATTATTTTAACATTTCTGTCCGTAGGTGTCCAAACGTTTGATGATTCTGCCATGCATGATTTTAACTACGTTGAGGTGTCCAAAGTCTTAAACTTTGATCCCTTTGTCACGAACCTGTCGGTAGAGATAGATCTCATCTACAGCAGTACGACGGAGAATTTGGAATTCTGGGCGGTACTTTCCGACCCCACCGGCGGAGCTGTTCAGTCCCCCTACGGAATTGCACTCATATATGTTTTAGACACTGATTGTAAGTATTGCCAATTCACCTTCATCCATGTTGCATACCCCCATCAGACAACATTATTACCCCCCCCCACCCCCTCCCCCATTAATTTTTTTTTTTACAATTGGTTGGGATCGAGGAACATATCAACAGGATTTACCCCCCCAAAATGTGTAAATATTGTGAAAGGTAATCCATGACACACAATTATGGACGACACACCATTATGCTATTGTTTTGAACAGTCTGTAAACAAATTTGGCGTGCTCCACCAAAAAATTGGTTAAAAATCTTTTAAAAAAAATCCAAGTTCCCTGTTTAGACCCAGCCAAAAACAGCATGGAAAAATGCCAAACTACCCTGGGTTGATTCTTTGACTAAAACAAAATTCACTAATGACCGCCGCTTTAAGAATACCCACAGGAATAGTCCAAGCAAATCTCGCTCAACGGAATTATTTTTTTTTCTGGTTTATTATTAAAACAATGTATTTTTGTAATCCATGGGATAAATTGCTACTAAGTTTACAATTTAAAAACATTACAATGTTACCACTTAGGTACAAATGCTTGAACGCACGTGATGAAGAAAACAAACTCGTGCACTTTTCTTAAACAGGTCCCACTACGAGTGAGACTTGCACAGTCTATTGTAAATAAATATCTTAGCCTTCCGACTAATTAATAGCCACTCCCGGGCTGAAAACATCAAAAAGGAGGAAAACCCAGTATGCTACCATGATGTAGGGACTATATATTAACACAATCCACATGCATGCAAGCGGCTCCAGTCCTGGATTTGAATCGGGGTCCCAG
The DNA here is from genome assembly GCA_032158295.1 of Pycnopodia helianthoides. Taxonomy (NCBI): domain Eukaryota; kingdom Metazoa; phylum Echinodermata; class Asteroidea; order Forcipulatida; family Asteriidae; genus Pycnopodia; species Pycnopodia helianthoides. The sequence continues at coordinate 2,730,439 of CM063262.1, forward strand.
ACTCGGTGAAAAGTCTACCTTGGAATAGTCCAGACTTCACCTTGTGATTGTATTCCGCGACAGCACTTAACACGCACTCATAATGTTTGTATATTAGGGGCCGATTGTTCACAAAGACGACTTGTTGCATTTGACAAGGAATTCATCTTGTTTTCGCAGCGGAGACGGTGGACGTGTTTTCAGTGACTGATAAGGTAATCGCCCTAGAGTCGGAGAGTCCTGTTGAAGTTTGGCTTCTGAGATCGGGCCTGATTGACGAAATGGTTCAAATATGTAAGTTGTTCGTTTTATGTTTCCCCCCACGAAGCAAGCTTCTCCAGTTTACCGATCGCCTCTCATCATCAGCATGGCTGGCAACTTGACAGCTTTCTAGCTGTTACAATTTGATTCGATTCTATTACCCTTTGGGCCTGCATACTACAGGCCGCCTTCGGCTAGGCGAGTGTATACACAGGCCTGGAATTACACGGAGGCCACGGAGACCACGGCCTTCGTGGCCCTTGTCTTGGCCTTGGTGCCCCTTCTAAAGTTTCCCATAAAAGTCTACATAACATGTAAAATTTTCCAATGGCCTTGCCCTCTCGAAGGTGATAAAGTCCAGGCCTGTAGCCTCAATCCACCCATTTCCTCTTCTCCTGTGTCACTCGACACCAAATTGTTTGAAACTTGGACAAGATTGGAATGCCTGACCCATTGATAAACCTTTTTTGGGACCTACCGACCCCACCCGGCCCCCCCCCCCCCCCAGGTCCTTCTGATCACTTTGGCAAAACATGGATATGGAAGGAATTTGGACTGGAGTGTAAGGGTTTTAAAGACAGTGGTTACTTTTGGTAATTACTCAAAAAAAATACATTACCATAAAAACTTACTTGGTAAGGAGCACCTGAGAGCTGCTGGTAGTATAAAACAGTGTGAGAAACGACTCCCTCTGCAGTAATGTAGTTTTTGAGAAAGAGGTAATTTCTCACTAAAATATTTCAATCTGAGAATGGCTTCATCTCAGGCATTTGAAAGCACACAATACAATGCAACAAGGGTTTTTTTCCTTTCATTATTTTCTTGCAACTTCGATGACCAATTGAGCCCAAGTTTTAAAGGCCCTTAGATGTACACTATTGGTAAGATCGAAAAACACAATGTTCACAGATTCACACATAACTGACATGATTTAAAGTAAGTAATGGTAGAAAGGGTTCCCTAAAATATTTCTGCCTAAAATGCTATCGTTTCTGAGAAACGAGTAAAACAATAGTAATTATCGCGCGCGATAATTTGAAAAAACAGACAACACATAAGATCCCTTTTCACTATTTTCTCGTGACCTCGATGACCAATTGAGCTCAAACTTTCACAGGTTTGTTTGTTCATGCATATGTTTAATCACCCAAAATGTGGACACTGATTTTGAGCTGCTACCAAAAGTGTACAATACCTTTAACAGGTTTGATATTAACCTATAAACACAGAAACCTTTTTTTTATTTTTAGTAATCACCAATCCTTCTTTGTATCTCAAGCTGTCAGCACTAGAGATGACTCAATGAGTCCAGTGTCACCGCACTACACCCCATTCAGAGACAGGCTATTAATATTTGGGCCCTGGCAATATAAATTGAAAGTTCGGGTTAACCTGACTGACGACACCATATTGGAGGATTCAAGGTCCTTTTACCTGGAGTACTCGTTGTACGGGGAGGGCAACCCACCCAGGCGAGTTGAGATTCGGATTCTGGACGACGATGTTCCACCCGTTTATCGGCCTAGTGCACCCTTATCTGGAGATCAAAGTAAGTGACATTGATGTTTTATGTATTGATGTATTGATATAATGATTGTATCGCAGCACAATTTACTTTTGACCGTCGGGGGGGGGGGGGGGGGGGGGCGAAATAACTTTACCCGATGCAAAACAAGAAACAAATAAAACAAGCTGGTTTTCCGACGTTGGTGTTATCATTATAGTTAGTGTTATTTTTGGGGGCCATTGGGATATAACTGCAGTCAAAATAAGATAAAACTGGATGTGTAATGCGAGGAAATTTGCAACCAAAAGCACCACTCTCATCATCATGCGGTTAAAATTCTGCAGCGGGTCATGGGTTTAAATCCCACTCGAGCTGCCCGTTTCTTTAAAATAAGTTTTGTGATGCACTCATTTTCCAGAAGATAAGAGTCCTCATGAACCTGGGGAAAAAATTACAAGTCTCCAACCTGAATGTGTTCGGATTCTGACAAAAAACTGCAGGGTATCAAACACTTTGGCATTTTACACCATTTTTAAACGTGAGATATAGAGACTTTAAATTTTTACCCAACTTTCATGAGGACTGTACTCTATCTCTTTGAAAGCGAGTGGATCACAAAACTGAATTTCGACCTTGGAGCCCACTGGTTAAGAACGGGACTTCATGGAAAGTGGAAAATACGGACTAAATACAGCGTAATCACACGTTAGGTGTCGACTTTTAATGTCTGGATCCTTATAAATAGACCAACATGTCTCACACTTTTCAGTCTCCTGACGATGACTAGAGCAAGCTATATGGAAAAAGGTTTGCGGTGACAACCATGTAATACTGTCTCTTATTGAGTTGGGGTGGTTCTGAAAAGAACCGTTGGTTAACTCGACGTTTCGATCAGTATGCTCTGATCGTCTTCTGGAGAAAATTTTGTATTTATTTTTTTTTTCTCCAGAAGACGATCAGAGCATACTGATCGAAACGTCGAGTTAACCAACGGTTCTTTGCGGAACCACCCCAACTCAATAAGAGACAGTATTACATGGTTGTCACCGCAAACCTTTTTCCATATCGTATTTCCACCATGCATAGAGCAAGCTAGTCGGAACGTTGAGACCAAAAAAAAAATCACTCTGCAGTAGTGCAGTTAATTACGAGAAGTCCCCCCCCCGATCCACTAAGCGAAAGCAATAGTCACAGCCGATTTCCTACCTCCCGCCCAGGTAGTAGTTAATAAGCAGGACAGTTCTTTCTCAGAACTGAAAAGTCTCTCGAATTCCGAAAAATCTACACTGCGGTCGTAGAACAAAAAGCAAGACAGATCTCTAAAGAACAAAACCTACCCCATAGCAAAGTAGATATACACACGGTGTTACTGCAAACTGAGTATTCATTGATACCTCACCATGCAAAGCCTCAAAAACCACATGGTATTGACTTTGTTATCCTGCATGACGTAATGAGTATCCATCCTCGTCTCCGGAGCATATATATAAGCCTCTTCGCATGGTAGCCAACCACTCGTAACTTGTTGCCATTCTAATTACCTTTTAGCATATGTCTTCTTTGCTGGTACCCTGCCGTACGTGACAAATGAGGCTAGGGGAGAGGTTCAGATCTCGATATATCGCATCGGCAACTTGAACAGAACTACTGAAATAGGTGAGTGCATGCCTCCATTAGGTGTTTCGTTTTCACCCAGGACAGTGTCCTGGGTTCTCACCTGGGACACTGTCCTGGGTTCTCACCTGGGACACTGTCCTGGGTTCTCACCTGGGACACTGTCCTGGGTTCTCACCTGGGACACTAGTGTCCTGGGTTCTCACCTGGGACACTGTCCTGGGTTCTCACCTGGGACACTGTCCTGGGTTCTCACCTGGGACACACACTGTCCTGGGTTCTCACCTGGGACACTGTCCTGGGTAGCTCACCCAGGACCCTGTTTTAGGTTCTCACCTGGGACACTGTCCTGGGTTCTCACCTGGGACACTGTCCTGGGTTCTCACCTGGGACACTGTCCTGGGTTCTCACCTGGGACACTGTCCTGGGTTCTCACCTGGGACACTGTCCTGGGTTCTCACCTGGGACACTGTCCTGGGTAGCTCACCCAGGACCCTGTTCTGGGTTCTCACCTGGGACACTGTCCTGGGTTCTCACCTGGGACACTGTCCTGGGTTCTCACCTGGGACACTGTATACACTGTTCTGGGTTCTCACCTGGGACACTGTCCTGGGTTCTCACCCAGGACCCTGTTCTGGGTTCCTGTTCTGGGTTCTCACACTATGAAAATCTTTGCTGTGAAACCACCGTGAAATCTCAGTGAAGTGCAGGATTTAGCTGAAATTCAAGGAAATTATTTCTCTTTCACCATGCTTTAAGGGAATTGCAATTCCCTTAAATCACCTTGAAAAAAGAGTCTCCAAACCATTTACTGGCCTCCTTGACTTTCACCGTGATTTCAGGGAATGCTCTCCATCCAAGCCTAGAACTCTTTAATTAGCGAATAATGTTTTCAGCAGTGCAGCACAGTAAAAACATCTTGAAACACTTTGGCTCTGGCTAGTCAGAAAAGAACTCAGTGAAAACAAGGTGAAAAAGGGGAATTTACAATTTCAAGGAGAAAAGTGGATTTTCATTCCATTTTCAAGAAGAACATTTTCATACTGGGTTCTCACGCAGGACCCTGTTCTGGGTTCTCACCTGGGACACTGTCCTTGGTTCTCACCCAGGACCTGTTCTTGGTTCTCACCTGGGACACTGTCCTTGGTTTTCACCCAGGACCCTGTTCTGGGTTCTCACCTGGGACACTGTCCTGGGTTCTCACCTGGGACACTGTCCTGGGTTCTCACCTGGGACACTGTCCTTGGTTTTCACCCAGGACCCTGTTCTGGGTTCTCACCTGGGACACTGTCCTGGGTTCTCACCCAGGACCCTGTTCTTGGTTCTCACCTGGGACACTGTCCTTGGTTTTCACATCTACGCATCTACACAGTACACAGTCAACCCTCCTACTGTCTGGCAATTCAATCATCCACCATTGAAAACCTTTGAAAGGAAATTGCAAGTGTAATTTAAAAATTTGGAAAATGTGTGGTGGTCGGAAACAGAGAAAATTCTGCCAGTGATGGTTGGGGGATCTTATTGCCGGATGAGTTTTCTGGCACCTCCACTCTGGGCAGAACCCTGATGATTTAAAGGAAAACCAAAATTCTTTCTTACAGCAATCGACACTTCGGACGGAACTGCCTTGTTGGGCGAGGACTACCAGGAGGTGATGACAGACACTATCTCCATGAGTCAAGACATGGATGTACACCAGCTTCGCATTCCCATTGAGAAAGATTTAATATACGAAGAAACAGAAGAGTTCTTTTTTGTCACGCTGACCGTCCTGGAGGGTGGGCAGCTGGGCCGCCCCAATGAAGGGACAGTCAGAGTCAACATCAGACCAGACCAAAGACAAGGTATTATAAGACATGGGTCTATCATGATGAAAATCTTTGTACAAGGTTTGGCTGAAATTCATGGAATTATTTCTCTTTCACCATACTTTAAAAGGAATTGCTTTTCCCTTGAACAACCTCGGAAAAAAGAGTCTCCAGGCCATTTAGTGGCCTTGTGAATTTCACAACGCATTCATGGAATTCTCGATCCATCCAAGCCTAGAACTCTTTAATTGGTGAATAACGTTTTTTCGGAGCAGTGTAGCACAGTAAAAAACAACGTGAAACACTTAGGCTCTGGCAAAAGAACTCGCTGAAAACAAGCTGAAAAGGGGGAATTTACAGTGGATTTTCAAGTGGATTTTCACTCTATGTTCAAGGAAAAAGTTTTGTCATTATGTATGTTTCTTGAAACTTTACAAGAAGAGTTAGAGGTACATGCAAACTTCCAGGTAATGGAAACTTGGATTTCCAAATAATGATCTTTAAAGGAACATTACAGAATTGGTAAGAAAAAAAACTTGTAAAATATACTTTTTTGATCACAGATTTACATAAAACTTGGTAATGATAGATAGTAGAAAACATCCCTTGAAATATTTTTGTCTGAAATGCCATGTTTGATGAGAAATGAATAAACTAATTTTCTGATTAGAGTTTATTGCTCAGTGAGCGTTTTATTCATTTGTTGAATCTGTATGATTTCATGCAAATGTGTAATCGGTTTTTCACTATTTTCTCGTGACCAGATGGCCGATCGATCCAAACTTCTACAGGTTTGTTAGTTTATGTGTATGGTGGATTACATAAAGTGCTTACACTGTCAGCAACTGTTTTGTTAGCAAAAACCAATTCTGTAATGTTCCTTTAATAGAGCAGATTTATGGCGGCAAGATCTTGATCTCTAACGACACTAATGAAAATTGTTGTCTTGAAAATGGAGTGAAAATTAACCTTTCTATTGAAATTGTAAATTCCCCCTTTTCACCTTGTTTTACATGGAGTTCTTTTGCCAGAGCCTAAGTGTTTCACTTTTTTTTTTTACCTGCAGGTTTTAGGCTTGGATGGAATGCATTCCCGGAAATCAGGGGGAAATTCACAGAAGCCAGTAAATGGTCTGGAGACTCCCCTTTTTTTTGAAGGAATTGCAATTCCCTTAAAGCATGGTGAAAGAGAAATAATTCCTTGAGTTTCAGTCAAATCCTGAACTTCACTGAGATTTCACAACAAAGATTTTGATAGTGTGATCTCCCATATCTAATGGGGGATAATGAATTGTGAACAAGCAGTTAACCAAAGACTACACTATGAAAATGTTCTTCTTGAAAATGGAGTGAAAATTCACTTTTCTCCTTGAAATTGTAAATTCCCCTTTTTCACCTTGTTTTCACTGAGTTCTTTTCTGACTAGCCAGAGCCAAAGTGTTTCACGATGTTTTTACTGTGCTGCACTGCTGAAAACATTATTCACCAATTAAATGAGTTCTAGGCTTGGATGGAGAGCATTCCCTGAAATCACGGTGAAAGTCAAGGAGGCCAGTAAATGGTTATGGAGACTCTTTTTTCAAGGTGTTTTAAGGGAATTGCAATTCCCTTCAAGCATGGTGAAAGAGAAATAATTCCTTGAATTTCAGCCAAATCCTGCACTTCACTGAGATTTCACGGTGGTTTCACAGCAAAGATTTTCATAGTGCTAGTGGCTTGGCCAATGAGGGGCTATGTTCGGGAACCCTTGGTCTCCCCCCCCCTACATAAATGGGTCTTATAATCCACAAGAACTTCAAAACCTGTCTTAAAAAGTGTTTCGCTCTGTTCAAGCGCCTTGAGCATCTTATTGGCCATTAAAGCCAAATTCGTACTTCCTGGAAATCATAGCAAGTTTGATGTCACAACTCTGTTTTTGCTGCTATAGTGTTTCGCATCATCAGTTGCAAATTTTTGTGATGTCAATTTTGCCTCGCATTCGCATTCGCGGAAAGTATGTACTGGGTAAAAGACTCCAATATTGTATTCATATTTTATTTTAGTTTTGGGTTGAACAAAGAAAAATCGACTATTTTATTTTGTGATATATCGTAGAGGAGATGACAACAGACCACACTTCAACCACCACACTTCAACCCACCACACTTCAATTCACCACAGCGGAACAAAGGGAGCATGCATCCAGCGCCGTCATACCCATAGTCATTGGCGTCATTGTCGGGGTCATTGTGCTATTTGGCCTCACCCTGGTCTTCCTGTACTTCTGCTGCAAGAGGCGGGCGTCGAGACCCAAGGAGCCCGGTGTGGGAGATGTTCCACTGACCACTAGCCGCAAGGTTAGTCTGTGTAGATAATAATAATAGTGGCTTCTTATATAGCGCTCATATCCGTCACTCAGTGACGGTCAAGGCACTTCAATAATTTTTCCTGCAAAGTATAGGGGAGCTACATTTTTGAAGTATTAGACCTATTCCTTTACATAGCACCATGTAATGGTTTACAATGTGCTGTGATGGCGCAATATGCTGCCAATCAAACCAGGAACACCGGGGTGAACCCCTTCTCTTTTCGATAAGCTCACTGGGTTCTTTTTACGTGCATTAGACAACACACGGGACCAACGGCTTTACGTCCTATCCGAAGGACGCAGCGATAATGGTTAAGTGCTTTGCTTAAGGACACAAGTGTCACGACTGGGACTCGAACCCACACTCTGCTGACCAGAAACACCAGAGCTTGAGTCCAGTGCTCTTATCCGCTCGGCCACGACACGCCATTAGCTTGTGAAAAAGTGTGAAAAAGCATCATGTGAAACTCCCATGTTTCTAGGTCTAGTTCCATCCTGACCCTTATCGGCATGTTTAATTATCAGTTTAAGGAACATTACAGAATTGGTTTTTGCTAACAAAACAGTTGCTGGCAGTGTAAGCACTTTATGTAATCCACCATATACATAAACTGACAAACCTGTAGAAGTTTGAGATCGATCGGCCATCTGGGTCTCCAGAAAACAGTGAAAAACCGATTACACATTTGCATGAAATCATATAGCTTCAACACTGAATAAAACGCTCACTGAGCGATAAACTCCAATCGGAAAATCAGTTTATTAATTTCTCATCAAATGTGGCATTTCAGACAGAAATATTTCAAGGGATGTTTTCTACTATCATCATCATTAGACCGTGTAAGTTTTATGTAAATCTGTGATCAAAAAGTATATTTTACAAGTTTTTTTCCTTTAAGTAATTATAAGATAAACACTGCACCCTGGCACTTTTTACTTCCCCTATGCCTGTATGCCAGTGACCATGAACTGGGATATCTGGGTTATGTTTTTCGGTGATATTTTTGGAGTCTGTGCCGGCTACTCCCGATTGCCGCCGACCGCCGTGGCTATAACCCTGACCACAAGCATTTACGACCAAGTGGTTAAACTTGTCAGCTAAACTGGTCCGTCATGCCAACCATGTACTGTGTTACGTATTCCATTCCTCTGACGAGCTAGGCCATGACTGATGTTTGAAATTTGTTCTTTTCACAGCTTGCCCACGAGAACTCCTACTTGAATCGTGGCTTCTCATCCGCCAAAGGGCAGGGTTCGATCGCCCCCATGTCCTACGTGGACCCGGTGACCAGAGAGTATCCGCGCGACAAGCTGCAGTTTCACGAGGAGATCGGCGCGGGGGCCTTCGCCGTGGTGTATCGCGCTGAGGCTCTGGGCATTCACAGGCCCGGGCTGGTGTCAACGGTTGCCGTCAAGATGCTGAAGAGTGAGTCGGAAGAAAATATTCTGATTATAAGTATAAAAGTAATTTGATGTCGCATACCTTTTAATAAAAGTTGAAAAAAAATGCCAAAATCTGGTTAAAAAAATAAAAAATTATGACTTACAAGGCCGGAAGGCCACTTCAAGGTGAGGGCATCACTTAACGGTTTTGGGCTGTCGACCCAAATCGACTGTCAGCAGGGGCACGTTGCCACCTTCTCCCTGGGGCTGAAACAGGGTTCCCTTTCACAGTCCGTAAGGATGAAGGCATGGGTATCATGGGAGCCTGGCTGGTAGAGCAGAATGCACTACCTTCCCAGCTTATGATGGCTAATTCATTAGGGTGTGGGTTCAAATGTCCTTCAGCGAAACACTGATAATTGCTTCTCTTCACCCAGGAGTAAACGGGTACCTGTGAGGGCAGAGATGTTACCTAGTGATTGATTGTAATAGCTCAGTGCATGCAAAGAGGATTGTAGAAGGATTTGGGAAGCTCTTGGACCTTTCATTTAATCGATGTATTTTTTTTTTTTTTTTTTTTCAGAGACCGCATCTGAGACGGACAAGACGGACTTCATGAAGGAGTTGGACGTCTTCAAGATGCTGGACAGGCACGATAACGTCATGTCACTTCTTGGATGTTGCACAACAGAAGGTATAATCTCCAGTTACTTTGTTATAATGGACCCATCGAGATCTTGGTGCTCGATCCCCTCAAAAAGTGTCCGTGAAAAGGACTAACATTGTAAACCTGTAGGGATCTCAAATACCTGTGGAGAGAAGACGATTAAGGAAAGCTCATGCAGCTTAAAGATGTGGGAAGATAAACAAATAATAATTTTGAAAAATGGGGAAAACCAACACAATCAGGGCCGATTTTTGTGGCTCGACTGCTTACTGTAAGCAAAGAAGTAGCGTGTTTCACGGGTATAAAGCAGGGAATTTCTGCTTGTGCGTGTGCGTAGTCCACTCATGGCCCATGTTACTAGACATTCTTTGCTTACACGGCTAGCGCAGAAATTTGGCGCTTGCCCTTTAAGCAAAGTATGGTGAGCGCAAGCGCAGAATTCAGCGAGAAGGAGAAGCCATGATATGTTCTTTTTTTTTAAAATTGCCTCCCGACACATTTTTTAAGACAATCGGCCGGGGCTATTTTTCAAGATGGTTGCCAGCTATTTTCTTCGTGTTTTTTTGGTGTGCTCAAGTCTAAAAGTACGATTTTATTTATTTTAAAATTCATTTTTTCGTCGGAGATCTTAACAAAAAAAAAAAAAAGGAAAAAAAAAGGAGGCGGCCACTAAAAAAGAAGCGGGCGAGGGCGCTTAACATGTATGTTGTTTTTAAAATATTTGGCCTAATAGAAGAAAACAATTTTGTGTCCTCCACAGAGCCTTTCTACATCATCTTGGATTTCATGCCTCACGGTAACCTGCAGTCGTACCTCCAGCGGGTACGGACAGGCAAAGAGAGGGACCATCCGGGGTATCTGGACCCCACTCAGCGTATCATCCAGCCGGAAGAGGTCCTACTGCATTCCTCGCAGGTGGCAAGAGGAATGGAATACCTAGGGTCTAAAGAGGTTGGTGTTGGGGTCGCTTCACACTCTTGTCTTGGCAAGTGAGGGACGTTCCTGCGTCTTGTTGCTCAGTGGTATATAAAACTGTTTCAGAAAGGGGGAAGTACAACTGTGGCATGTCATGGCCGAGCGGTGAAGCTCACTGGAGTTTAAGCTCTGGGGTTTCTGAGTGTGGGGTTCGAGTCCCGGTCTTGACAGTTGTGTCCTGAAGCAAGACACTTAACCATTATTGCTGCGTCCTTTAGAAGGGACGTAAAGCTGTTGGTCCAGAGTGTTGTAGGCCTACTACATAAAAAAGAAACCAGCACAATCTGACAATCTGTGGTGTAGGTATTTTGTCTAATACTGTTTGCTCATCTGTAGGGGACTTCTGGGAGAAGATCTGATCCTGTGGGCCATCCCCATGCAGTTACTTCCCCCATCCCTCCAACTCGATTTCCAACCATGTTTTGCTACTAACTCCAGGGCCCAATTTCATAGAGCTGCTTAAGCACAAAAAGCAGCTAAGCACAACAAAATTGTGCTCACCAGAATACGGTTACCAGCCAAACCACCATGTCACATGTACAATTTGTGACTGGTATGCTCTTTTCTGCTTAGCAGACAATTGTTAAGCAATATTTTCTGCTTAAGCAGCTCTATGAAATTGGGCCCCAGGCCAATTGAAGAGAACCAGAGTAAAAATTGTGGAAATATTTTGTGTCTTTTAGTGTATTCACCGAGATCTTGCAACGAGTAATATCTTGCTAGGTGAAGATCATGTCTGCAAGGTGTCTGATTTCGGATTGGCAAGAGATGTGGCAGGAGACCAGCAGTACGAAATGAAGTCAAAGGTGACCCAAGACTTCAATTCCTTTTGTGTTATTGCCAAAAAAATAAAATAAACTAGTTCGAAAGTGCAGAAACGCTGAATCTTCTTAAAAAACACGCCAAACCTTAACACCGTGAAAACCTTTGCTGTGAAACCACCGTGAAATCTCAGTGAAGTGCAGGATTTGGCTGAAATTCAAGGAACTATTTTTTCTTTCACCACGCTTTAAGGGAATTGCAATTCCCTTGAAACGCCTTGACAAAAGAGTCTCCAGAATTTCACCACGATTTCAGGGAATGCTCTCCACCCAAGCGTAGAACACTTTAATTTGTGAATAACGTTTTCAGCACTACAGCAGAGTAAAAACAATGTGAAATACTTAGGCTCTGGCAAAAGAACTGTATGAAAACAAGTTGAAAAGGGAGAATTTACAATTTCAAGGAGAAAAGTTGGTTTTTCACTCCATTTTCAAGACGAAAATGTTCTTAATGTTAGTACTTTAGATACAGTGTTTTTGCATTACCCCTATCTTTAAAGGCAGTGGATCCTTTATATAATTACTAAAGAAATATATTACCATAAAAACTTACTTGGTGAGGAGCACCTGAGAGCTGCTGATAGTATAAAACATTGTGAGAAACGACTCCCTTTGAAAGTCGTGTAGTTTAGAGAAAGAGGTAATTTCTCGCCACAATATTTTAAACATTTGAAAGCACACAATTCTATGCCACAAGGGTGTTTTTTTCTTTCATTATTTTCTTGCAACTTGATGAACAATCGAGCCCAAATTTACACAGGTTTGTTGTTTTATGCATGTGTTGGGATACACCACTAGTGAGGATACTGGTTGAGTTTTCAATTCTTGTGTTTATTTCATTCATGTCGTCTTTACAGGGCAGAGTACCAGTACGATGGCTGGCTCCAGAGTGTTTGTTCCACAACACATACACCTCCCAGAGTGACGTCTGGTCGTTCGGTGTGCTAATGTGGGAGCTTGTGACGCAAGGTATTCAAATGAAAATGACAAAAATTGTGACAGATAAAGACACCCCCCCCAAAAAAAAAAAACTTTATACGAGTCCAAACATTTGTGTATTTAGTAACTGTAGAATGGAGTATTTTGGGGGCGATGTGGGAGGGGTACCTCTTGTCAAAGATAGTGTTGTTTTATTTATTATTATCAGAGATGAATTGTATATTTGATTCCCTCCAGGCTCACACCCCTACCCCGGGATGTCCTCCCAGCAGGTCATCAAACAGGTGCAGCATGGATACCGCCTCCCTAAGCCGGACTGCTGCAGTCAGGAGATGTAAGTTTGAACCTTGCCTGCCGGGCTCAGGAATTTGTTATAGCCATGTGACACTAGACATATACCCTTCCCCGTTCCCCTGCTCAATGTTGTTAGGAGCGCAGACCAGGCAATGAGAGCCAACATTGGTCGGGGTTAAGGGGGCTGGAGGCCCAACGAAATATGGCCGGGATTGTAGCTTTCATAGGGGCAATCCCTCTGGTGGAAGTCTCGCGCCAAAAATGTAACATAAAAATAATGTACTGATGCCGTCGGAGCCTGAGCCCAAGCTATGGTTTAAAAAAAAAAAAGGCCATAGAGAGCACAGAGAATGCTGAGCTCCATTTTAAACATTCCAAACACTTCGTTACATTTTATAAACATCACTTCTCGTGGCCAACAGGCCAAAATTTGATGTGATTTACAATAGGTAATTAGCAATAAATAGTAAAAGCAGAAAGAAAATTACAAGTAGGATTAAAAAACGTAAAATAAAACAAACCCCAAAACAGAAAAATATAGTCATCTCTTTCTCCTGTTTATGCCCTCTATATCGATGTCAGGCCTGATATTTATCGGAGAAATAGAGCTGCAAGTCAGACAAATTCCTGAGAAGACCAGATTTTGTTAGAAGTCGGGACTGTTTTAGTGTGAAGGTAAAAACAAATTTTTGACCCTTTTTGTTTTTACTCTGATTTTTATATTTTTTTTAGCTATGACTTAATGTACAGTTGTTGGAAAGAGGACCCAGAAGATCGGCCAACATTTCAGAATTTGCGCAGAAGCATCGAGGATATGCTGAGTAACGCACAGGTGAGTGTCAAGAGAGGGCAGGCTTTTATTTCATATTCCAACCACTATTTTCCCCAGACTTTATATATACTGGATTAAGCCCAAATTTTTTACTAAATTCAGAGGTTGGTTATTTCATGTATAATGGTTGATCACACAAAACATGAACACTGTCTGCGATTATTTTGTCAGCTCTGCCAATCCTGTGTAGTACCTTCAAACAGTTTCATGAAATTCGACCCGGGTTCAATACCTTGCCTGATGTCCCATTGTACCAATTTACCATTTTGTTTTAAACCCATTCAAAATCAATCTTAACCAAAATGAGGCTCGAGGGACAAAATAGCCTGATCCCGGACATGATACTTCATTGAACAGCAGTCATTATTACCATCGCCTACAGGGAACAAGACATGTTCTGATTGTATTTCTGTTGTATTTAAAGGGTTACCTACTGATGGACTGCTTTCAAGAGAATGACTACCTTTACATGACTCCGGGTCAGGAATCTGAGGAGGAAGATGCACTGAATGAATGACGCCTGAACTGCAAAGGGAAAATGACGGCAAAGACGAAATCACTAAGTAACACTGGAAACGTATCAGACAACCACTGAGTAACACTTGAAGTGTGTTACAAGAACACTGAGTAACACTGGAAACGTATCAGACAACCACTGAGTAACACTTGAAGTGTGTTACAAGAACACTGAGTAACACTGGAAACGTATCAGACAACCACTGAGTAACACTGGAAAGTGTATTACAAGAACACTGAGTAACACTGGAAGTGTATTTTAAGAGCACTGAGAAACATTGAAAGTGTATTACAAGAACACTGAGAAACACTGAAAGTGTATTACAAGACCAGTGACTAACACTGAAAGTGTATTACAAGAACACTGAGAAACACTGGAAGTGTATTACAAAACCACTGGGTAACACTGGAAGTGTATTACAAGACCACTGAGTAACACTGGAAGTGTATTACAAGACCACTGAGTAACACTCGAAGTGTATTACAAAACCACTGGGTAACACTGGAAGTGTATTACAAGACCACTGAGTAACACTCGAAGTGTATTTTAAGAAAACTGAGTAACACTGAAAGTGTACTGCAAAACCAGTGACTAACACTGGAAGTGTATTAGAAAACGTGTTGCACTGGCAGTAACAAAATTACACAGTTACACTGGAAGTGTATCGGAAAATCACTGAGTAACACCGGAGGTGTAAGGCAACACCAATTAGTAACACTGGAAGTGTTAAGAGATATATATATATATATAAAAACTCACTGGGACTGGAAGTGTATTGCAATTTTTTAATTAAATATATTTTTTTACTTTTTGATATCATTTTAACACCTCATTGTTAATATAGGTTAGGGTGAAGTTTTTAAACTAAATAATTAAATAGATTGAGGTTTCCAAATACTGTTCCATGGCGTACCATAGAATTACCAACTTGTCGTAGATTTTAAAACATGTTGTACTTGTTGACAGGTTTTTTGTGATGCTCCGTGCATGCCTAAACCAGGCTCTTCCTGCTAAAAATGGCAGAACGGCCGCTGCTCGAAGCTTGAAGGCGGGGGACCAAACTATAACACCCGAGCTCAGGTTTAAAATAAAACTTAAAGGAACATTACAGAATTAGTTTTTGCTAACAAAACAGTTGCTGGCAGTGTAAGCACTTTATGTAATCCACCATATACATAAACTGACAAACCTGTAGAAGTTTGAGATCGATCGGCCATCTGGGTCACTAGAAAATAGTGAAAAACCGATTACATTTGTACACATTTGCA
Organism: Pycnopodia helianthoides; assembly: GCA_032158295.1. Lineage (NCBI taxonomy): Eukaryota > Metazoa > Echinodermata > Asteroidea > Forcipulatida > Asteriidae > Pycnopodia > Pycnopodia helianthoides. The sequence goes on from CM063262.1 coordinate 2,745,650, forward strand.
TGAAATCATATAGATTCAACAAATGAATAAAACGCTCACTGAGCGATAAACTCCAATCAGAAAAATAGTTTATTCATTTCTCATCAAATATGGTATTTCAGAGAGAAATTTTTCAAGGGATGTTTTCTACTATCATTAGACTGTGTAAGTTTTATGTAAATCTGTGATCAAAAAGTATATTTTAAAAGTTTTTTTTCTTACCAATTCTGTAATGTTCCTTTAAGAATTGCGAACAGAGGACCTTTAGTTTGTAATCCAAGTGTGTGAGGCCATACTTAAAAGTACCCCAATTTTTTAAATTAATTTTGCTCTGTGTCATAAGATCAGTTCTTTACATTGTTTATTATTTAAAAATACATTTCAATTATGGTATTATATTGTATATTGGATAAGAATTTTCTTTTTTATTAATTTTTTTATACTCGTTAAATATTTGTGTGTAATAAACATTCTCCTTAGAAGGGGCAAGTCCAGCATTTTTATCAAATTTTTACTCAAAATAAAAAAACCATAAGGGGTAAGTCTGTCATTTTTATCAAATTTTGGCTTGAAATCGAAAAAAAAAAAAACACAAGGGGTAAGTCCAGCATTTTTGTCAAATTTAAGCTTGAAAACTACAAGGGGTAAGTCCAGCATTTATTTTAAAATTTTGCTTCAAAATTGAAAAAATGACAGTCCAGCATTTATTTCAAACTTTGGCTTGAAATCGAAAAAAACTACAAGGGGTAAGTCCAGCAATTTTATCTCGAAATCAAAAAAACTATAAGGGTAAGTCCAGCATTTTTGTCAAATTTAAGCTTGAAAACTACAAGGGGTAAGTCCAGCATTTATTTTAAAATTTTGCTTCAAAATTGAAAAAATGACAAGGGGTAAGTCCAGCATTTATTTCAAACTTTGGCTTGAAATCGAAAAAAACTACAAGGGGTAAGTCCAGCAATTTTATCAAATTTTGGCTTGAAATCAAAAAAACTACAAGGGGTAAGTCCAGCATTTTTATCAAATTTTGGCTAGAAAACTACAAGCATTTTTTTTTTAATTTGGCTTCAAAATTGAAAAAATCACAAGGGGTAAGTCCAGCAATTTTATCTCGAAATCAAAAAAACTATAAGGGGTAAGTCCAGCAATTTTATCAAATTTTGGCTTGAAATCGAAAAAAATAACAAGGTGTAAGTCCAGCATTTTTATCAAATTTTGGCTTCAAAATTGAAAAAATGACAAGGGGTAAGTCCAGCATTTTTATCAAATTTTGGCTTCAAAATTGAAAAAATGACAAGGGGTAAGTCCAGCATTTATTTCAAACTTTGGCTTGAAATCGAAAAAAACTACTCCAGCAAATTATCAAATTTTGGCTTGAAATTGAAAAAAAAAACACAAGGGGTAAGTCCAGCAATTTTATATCAAATTTTAGCTCGAAATCAAAAAAACTATAAGGGGTAAGTCCAGCAATTTTATCAAATTTTGGCTTGAAATCGAAAAAAAATAACAAGGTGTAAGTCCAGCATTTTTATCAAATTTTGGCTTCAAAATTGAAAAAATGACAAGGGGTAAGTCCAGCATTTTTATCAAATTTTGGCTTCAAAACTGAAAAAATGACAAGGGGTAAGTCCAGCATTTATTTCAAACTTTGGCTTGAAATCGAAAAAAACTACTCCAGCAATTTTATCAAATTTTGGCTTGAAATTGAAAAAAAAAACAAGGTGTAAGTCCAGCATTTTAGCTTGAAAACTACAAGCATTTTTTTCAAATTTGGCTTCAAAATTGAAAAAACCACAAGGGGTAAGTCCAGCAATTTTATCAAATTTTGGCTTGAAATCGAAAAAAAAAACAAGGTGTAAGTCCAGCATTTTAGCTTGAAAACTACAAGCATTTTTTTCAAATTTGGCTTCAAAATTGAAAAAATCACAAGGGGTAAGTCCAACATTTATTTCAAATTTTGGCTTGAAATCGAAAAAAAACTACAAGGGGTAAGTCCAGCATTTATTTCAAATTTTGGCTTGAAATCAAAAAAACTACAAGGGGTAAGTCCAGCATTTTTATCAAATTTGGCTTCAAAATTGAAAAATAATTACAAGGGGTAAGGTCCAGCATTTTTATCTAATTTAGGGTTAAATGCTGGGCTAACCCCTTGTGGGCTTTTGACCTTCTGTCGAGGCATTTAGTTGTTCTTTGTGCGCCCTGGAAAAAAGGTCGCAGAGCTTTTTGACCTCCTACCTTGACCTTGCACACATAGTCGGAAATAATTAACACATAAGTATAAAAAATACACACAATTATGATGTGGAAAAAGGATTAATTTTTTATTTGTTTTTATACATGTATCAATTTACAATTAATAAACCAGGTGGAACAATAAATGTATTCTATACAACTGGATGTGTTGTACCTAGGGTCCTGGCTTGCATTTCCTAATAACAGTTTTTGTACTCAAACAGAAGCTGTGTTGCACTGACAATAACTTGTATTAGCTGTGTTCGATATGAGGCTACATTATACTGCAATGTCTTTAGTACGGCAGGTAGATGATGGGGTTGTGATACAAGCATGGAATTGGGTGCACTGTTTGAGTATGTCATGAGAAAGATAATTGGCTATAGGTCCATCGAATATTTGTCCTTTGAAAAAATATGGGCAGAATAACAAGCAATGGCAGCCATTTTTTTATATATTTCTTTAAAGAGAAACCTGCGCTGGCCCTATAGCCAAATATCTTTCTCTTGTCATGCTCTGTGTGTCAAACCATGCTAATAATTTTATCATCAAAGGCACAAATCTCACACATTTTTGCCTCACTATAACTTCACATTGCAGCTGAAGCCCATCGTTAAGCCTTAGCAAAAAAAGAAAAAAAAGAGCTGAAAGCAACGCCCAGAACTCTAACTCAAAAAGGTTCTAACTTTTATGCGTCAAGCAGGAATTTTATCAAACTCCTTGCATGTTTGGTCGATGAAGCACTTTGCTGCGTAGAAAAATTAGAACAGCTCAGACCAAAAACCAAATCTGCCCGGCATCCGTCGGAATTTATCTACCATTGAATGATCTTGAAGGTATAAAAACACCAGATTGTCCCAACAGGTCTGTATATCATCAAATTAGGAAACATAAATATTAAAGACAGTTTTTAATAACGTAAACACCTTGGTATAAAACAAACTCTAAAGGTACGATAGATGATTGGTAAAAATACAGACCAAGTTGAAGGAATAATTTCCCGATCAGACTTTTGAATTTGATTTAAATTGATCACAATACCAATAACACCCACGGGCGATGATACATTTGTCTTGTATGGGCAGGGCGGTTTTTCCTCTTACGAGAGAAATTAACATTTCAAAGGGCACCAGGCCACTGAAGACTTGCCCTCTTTTTGCCCCTGGTTCAAAGGGCCTAAGGTCTGGTACATGTACTTTGTTCTTGTATGGGCAAACGGTTTTTCCCTCATGATAAAAATGAACATTTCAAAAAGGCATCAAGGCAATGACCCCGGCAAGCTACTGAAGCCATGGTCTCTTGTTGCCCCTGGTCTCAAGGGCCTGAAGAATGGTACATGAATTTTGTTCTTGCATGGGCAAAGCAGGGGGCGCCAAGGCAATGACCCTGGCAAGCTACTGAAGCCATGGCCTCTTGTTGTCCCTGTTCCTTTTATGATAGAAATTAACATTTCTACTGGAACAATTCAAGGGGCACCAAGGCAATGACCAGGAGGCAATTGCCTCAGTTACCTCCGAGAAACATCGGGCCTGCAATTAGTCTGAACTTAAATTTGAAATACCGGTACATGCAACAAAACCCCTTCCCCCAACCCACACCCATTTCATTTCTCTAGTTGCCAATTAAAAATTCACAAATCATCCCCCCTCCACCTCATAAGACCCTTGTTCTCAATCAGATGCAGAATCATTTCACAATACCTTCCCCCCACACCTATACATTAACCCATAAAATTTGGTGGTTGAAATAAAGCAATGCCTACTATTACTAATTGGGGACTTAGGGACGCCAGTTGCCAGCAGGATTACCAGCTAAATTTCCACTGGTTGCATAATTTAGCGCATGCGCACACTTCCGATCCGAGAAAACGGGTGATTTACCCGGTAAGTCTGCTGCCACCGACCATCCCCGAGAGTCTCCCGTTCAGCGACAACAATAATGATATTCGTTCTCTCCGCAAACCAATGATGTATCATACCTTGAAGTATCAACGACATGGTTCTATAATGTATTATGAATTTGTTTTTTTCGAATCCAAATAAATGTAGATGTCACTTACGTATTATTTTAGTTGCATTTCACTCCTAAGCTAGGAGCTTTGTTTGTCAGACTGGCAACCATGTCCAATGCCTTTGATACCCTTTCTTGGTCGTTATAGAGGGCGCTGTAGGCCAGGTTTGGACTGGGAGTGTCCACCACCCTCTGATCCATATGGCCTCCCTAAGCCATCTAGTGGCTTGGTCAGGTTCTCCATCAACTACTGCGGCATTGTCTCATTTTATGGCACGGTTGGTGGCCCCAACATGGTCGGTTGCCAGTCTGACGAAGCTCCTAGCTAAGGAGTGAAATGTAACTAAAACAAAATGCAAGTAACAACCACGTTTATTTGGACTCGAAAAATACATAATCTATGGTGAACATATTTAATATTAGTTTTTATAATATTTTGCATAAAGAATACGGGAGAGTCAAGACTCACTGAAGATGCTGACAAGTCATGAATTTGTCTTGTTAAGGGAGCATCTCAAAAGTCGGGCATGTTCCAGGAGGAAAAGAACGTTCCTGTGGGCTTCCATTGGACTTCCACATTGTGCCAAAGTACAGACGCAATCCTACAAGTTAATACACGCATTAGTATTTTTGAACGTACCAATGGCACGTTCCGGCGGTCCACTGGAACGGTCCATGAGTATGCTTTGGAATACTGATCCGATCCAATTAGAACATTCCTACCGTTCCAACTTTTGAGATGCTCCCTAAATTAAACTCATGATTTTCAAATCCAGGCAGGCCTCTAAGGGGGGCCATTCAGAAAAAAAATCCATATTTAAAAATGTTGATCTTTTATTCGAATTTGTTTAGAACAACCGACCCCAATTTTTGATTTTCAAATAATGACAGACTATTTAGCATACGCTTGACATTGAAGAACAAAGTAATGCCTCAATTGAAGCAGATGTTTTAGACCAATGTTCTCCCAGGTCAGGATTTTTCATCAGCTTTTCCTGGCTTTTAGCATGCAACTTTGTAGTAAGACAATTTTTGCCGTCATCACCCCAAAAAGCACAGAGGTCGGCTTTCGAAACAAGGATGACTGATAACAATGGACAGCACAGACTTGACAGACCATCTGGAAGGGACCAATGTGTTTTTTCCCCCTTAAAAATATATGTTTGGTTTTTTTCATTAGGTTTTAATTTTCCAGTTATTTCTTATGAACCACCCACCCACAAGTTCGAAAAAAAAACACCTACATTTTGAAATATTAATTATTCTGAGTGTCTCCTAAAGCCGCGTTTGAATTGAATACTTCAAAAGAGGGTGTTCTTCTTTTGCACGGTCAGCCATTTGCGTGTAGAGCCTCGATTTTTGGATAGCAGTGAATAGAAAACATTACATAAAACTAGGCACGATAATATACTGACACTTTCATTCAAACTGATAAATAAATACAATACTAAAGCCTGGCTCATACTTCCTGCGAATGCGAATGCAAAGCCAAATTTGACGTCAGAAACAATTCGCAACAGTTGAGATGAGCTCAACTCCCGCGAAACATACGCAGGGAAAATGTTACGTCAAAAAACTCGCTTCGCTATTGCATTCGCATGAACCGGGCTTAATAAAGCATGAAGTCGAGGCTCTACACGCACATGGCGGATCCGTGCAAGTAGCGAATGGTAGGAATGAGGGAGAGGTCCTATTCCTTCATCCAATGCCATTGCAGCCATCGTACAAACCCCCAAACCTGGTACAATTGCTTTTTTTCGCTCCTTCAAAAACAGAAGCTCAATGCCTGGATAATACCACAATGCCATTATGTCCCTTGTCTCCATCTCTTGTGACAGTAAAAACTCCTGCACTCCAATATTGTTCATAGAATGCTTCAACTTTGTACATCGCACATGCAGTGAGCAGCAACCAAACTGGCCCAAAGTCCACACGCGAGCAAATATTGCTTACTGAAATTATCTGCCGAGGAAAAAAAATCGACAGGGAACCAGCTGCATGCAATAGACATGACATGGCATTTTGGCTGGTGCCCCATTTCCATCTCAGCACAACTTCTTTGTGCTTTGGGAATGGCGTACACCCCAGACAACCTGTTTAAAACTGCTCAAATTTCAGCGCTGTGCTCTGCAAATACTTTCCATCAAATATCTGACTCGGAAATCAAAAAAACTACTTCCGAGACCGTTACAAGTTGAAGCACTCTACCAAACAGTTGCCCCCCAGAGTCGAGGGCTAACCTTTTCATTGAAAGTTTATTATTTTTAATACATAAAGATTGCTACCTAGTTACGACCTTTGAACTCAACCTATCATGAGTCCGAAACCGAAGCGATATTGGCTCTTCCAGTGGTTGAGGACGGCGCTGAGTAGAAAGGTGAACGGCAACGGTTGTAGTCTCTTCTCCATCACCGCTGCTACGGTCCAATTAGAATCTAGCATTCCTGCAGAATAAGCGAACAGACAAAAAGTAGTAGATTTATAGCGAGACTGCGGAAAGTTCAAAAGAGCCTTACTCGCTCATTATCTCAAAGAGAGCTTTTTAGCTGCTCCTAATTTTGGTTATTATGTCCTGGCATTATGTGTTTAATTAGCTCCGTACCAGTTCATTTTGCATTCTCTCATGTTTCGTTTGTTTTTTTGTGTTTTTTGTTAATTATGTATTGTTTTTGTATTTTTTTCTAGGGCTGTTCTTCACAAGCCTCGGCTTATTTGAACAGCCTCCATACTCACAGCTTCTATTGTTTTACTTTTCCTCATTATCTTTGGTCATGTATACTCTTTGATTGTATTATACTACTTTATTTTGCTGTCCAAATGATTCTGTCTATTATTGTGAGTATGGAAAAAAAATTTTTCATTGAATTGAATTAAATTGAAAGTAAAGGCTACGTCACACAGGACAATTTGACAGGCAAGAGCAACCAACTGCACTGCACGCACAAGGTACACTTCGGCAGCGCAGCAGACGTTCTTGCTACCTGTAACTCACTATCCCCAAGAAGACTAATCGTCACCGTTTTCACGAAGAGCCACCTATCTTTTATTGACAAATTATTGACTATTACAGGAAGAGGCCTTTATCTCAATAAATGCATTTTGTGTTTTCACTAAGAGCCATCTGCCCCGAAAATGCATTGTGATACCTTGTAACAGAAGAGCGTAAAATGTGGCAAAACTTGTTTTTCACGTTTCACGAAGAGCCACCTATCTTTGCGGGCGCGTGATCACGTGACACGCGCGCCCCTTTCCTATGTTTAATACGTTATCCAGTAAGGTGTTTAAGTAGGTCATCTCACTTTTTAGTTTTCACAAAGAGCCACGTATCTTTGACTAATTACTATGGCAATTAGCCAATATATCTACAGAAATGAGTTAGTCAATGGAGAGGTTAAACTTATATACAGAATCATATGATAGGTTTTTAACTGCAAACCGTGGCTTTAGTATTGCAGATTTTGCAGTTTTAAGCCAAGCATAGCGTAAAATGTAAATCTCAAATAAGCATTTGGACATAAGTGTCTCTTCGTGAAAACGGTGACGTAATGAGAAAACTGAAATGTGAACGAGTGCTCTTATTGGAGATTGCCCGTCACTGGTTGCCTGTGCATTGCCTCAAGTGACAAGGCCTTACGGTAATGTGTGATGTGCCGTTGCCAAGTGGTCTAGAGTGTTGAACTCAACGGGAATGAAAAAATTTGTCTCTAGAATGTAGAGATCCATTTGTTTTTATGTCAAATACAATGGCAATTTACATAACTTTAACATGAGGGAAGAGACTTGAAATGATTTCCTCACTTCCCAAATGTACTAACCTTTAATAGTTACGTTGGCCGGATTGATGTCCACTTGGTAGCCGAATGCTAATGCACTTTCCTGAGCTCTGAAGTTACTTTCAAATTCTACCCCGAACTGGACGTCTTTCCCCTTGTGGTAGTACGCCGCGTGGCAGGCCGTCATGCCAAGCGTCCCTGATGCTATCCAGTTATTGGCTGAAAGTCAAGACAATCGGAACTTCCGTCAAGTTTATAAAGAGTAAGCTTGAAGATCAATAAACTGTTAAAAACCTTTTAAGATAAGCATCACCTTTACAGGCAGCTTAGGTTTTGGCTTTGAGCTGCTTCAATTGTTCTAATTTTTCTACGCAGCAAAGTGGTTGACCCACCAATCATGCAAGGAATTTGATAAAACTCTCAGTGCCGCACGCAGTATTTACGTAAAAGACACCTAAGGGGAAGCGTCTTAAAAGTCCGGCACATTCTAGGTGAAAAAGAATGTTCCCGTGGGCACACACCCACAATCCATTGCACCGCCAGAATGTTCTGCTAGACCACATCATTGTGCCAAAGTACGGGAGCAATGCTACACGAGTGATTACACGCATTAGAGGAGGTCCAATGGAGCACACGCTGGATCCAATGATCCAATTAGAATGCTCCTACCGCTCCAACTTTTAAGATGCTCCCTTACACCAAGGTTTTAGCCAGGATTTGGTAAAAAGGGTGTCCAAATTGGCTGGAAATTGAAAAACTTACAATACATTTGCGTGCAAATAACAGATAAAACAGGGTGTCCAAATTTAAAACAGGGTGTCCAAAAGACACCCAGACACCCCTCTGGCTAACACTATACCTTACACTGTGTGACACAGAGTAAGAACTATCTATTCTAAAAAGTTTAAAGTCCATGAAAAATTCAGTAAGAGATGTAGCTGATCATGAAAGAAAAAACGACAAACCCAAACTCACATGAATATTTTCCTGCTAGTGATGGGACAGTCGCTTGCTGTCCCTGACCATAGTGGAATAGTACTTCGGCTCCCAGCGCTAGCTTCTCCGTCACGCTCTGTAGGTAGTGACCGACGAGTATACCCGAACCTTCCAGTGGGTTGATGTTAGCTGCTGTCAGTGTACCGGTGAACGATGGACCCTTGTATTCTAGCTCACCCTGGTACACAGCCCATTTAGTCTGCTGCGTCTGTTACCGAATTAAAAACAAACCGGATGATATTTTGTATGAATCATCCTCGAGTACTTTATTTTGGTTTTTTTGCCTTACAGTACACCATGTGTGTTAAAGGTACAAGTTGCCATGGATCGGGCGAGTTGGTCTATAAAAAGCGTTTGTAACCGTTTGTTATAAAATGCTCCACGCAAACGTGATAGCGCCCTCAAAAGGTTGCCAGTCCATGTTTAAACACTTCTAGCCGTGTCGATATCATCCGTTTAAACATGGCCACGTGATGTCCTCTCGTCCAATCAGAATGGATAAACTGTCCCAGGTATTTATGAATAGAAGTTAACCCTCGATCAGATCGATTGTCAAGTGTCGGTAATTGAAAGTTATAACAGCGGGTTTCCTACCTGTACAACTAATTTCCCTCGTAACCTATTTGCGAGCTGGTTAATAATTTGTGCGTTAAGACTGCCTGAGGTATCGAGGTCTCCAAGCATCACGGGGTACGCCTGTCAGGAAAAAGAGAAACAAAAATCTTGTCAACATCATCGAGGGACTCAAATCTACGACCTCAGGGGATGATTTCATCCCGCAACCTTGCATAGCAAACTATTCTGATGAACTTATTTTGAATATCAAGTAATAAACCACAAGGGAAACTGACTCTGGGTACTCTTCAAATAATTTGGGGTTGAACAAAGACAAATTGACTTGAGCAGGATTTGAACCAACGACCTCTGGTTTAACGTGCCGGCGCTCTACCAACTGAGCTATAATACGTACGTGTAGGCACTTAGTCCAGCCTGCAAAACACTAGATACAGGCTAACTAGCCTGAGTGTTTTGCAGGCTGGACCCGACTGGTCAATCTTCCTTATGTTCACATTTCCTTGCCATACGTACCTCCGAGGGACTAATTTGCTTTGATCCAACGTAGGTCGTCCCAAAGTGGTAGGAGGACGGACTGAAGGCGCCGAGCGACAGGGTGTGACTTATCTGGAAGTGATTACTCAACCCCTTGTTGATGACCATCTTACAGCCCTCTATCGGCTGAGGAAAAATCTCTGCAATACAGGAATAAACAAAATGTATTAAGACTTCAGCTCTTTGGAAGCTGCTGGTTATTTCTAATTTAGCAAAAACTAGCTTCAGTCCCTTATGATTATGAGAGTTTTACTTTAATCATTCCTAGCAGCACTTGAACTTGAACACTAATAGGTCTGGGGTCCAGTTCCAGCTTACATGCATCAATGAGCTAAGCAAAGCTTATCCTGTTCGAGTTCCCTTCTTCGTGCACCATTGAGCAAAGCCCACCTGCCTGGATTGTGCAAGCTAAACCTCTTCGGCAGTACTTCAGCAGCAAACAAACAGAATGGAGGATCCCCTGAAGATGATCTGACTTCAGAATCAGAGCACTCAAAAATTCCTGCTTAGCAGAAATGGGCTACCAGACGTAGCTAACTGTGTAGCGTATTGTTTGTGACTGGTTCTCTGCTTATTTTTGCTTAGCAGAACAATTATCTAAGCACACTTTTCTGCTAAACAGCTTTATTAAAAATTGGGCTCAAGCCTGATACAAAGTAGCTATTTTTTCAACTTCCTGAATGGTAAAGGGCACCTCTACATCATACATATTTGTCGGGAGAATTTAAAGTTTGTAATGGAATATTTCAAGGGATGACCAGCCAGGGGCATGGATGATGGAGGCAATTGACTGCATGAACATGATGAAGGTGCTGGAATCGGCGAATTTCCTTGCATCACAATTACAGTTTTATCTGGATGAAAAAACACAAATTGTAGAATTTTGCGAGAATTGTTCTTCTCCCCGATGCTCTCGACCCATGTTCCTCGCATTGAACAAGTTGAAAACCTCAGCTCAATAGCGGATCATGCCACACAACACTTTCTAATGAAATTATATTTTCAATTTTGGCTGCTCTTCTCCGCGCCAAAGAGGGTGCTATACTAAAAACGGCTAATGTAGCTTTCGCTGAAAAGATACCTGGTCTGAGTATATTCGGAACATGGGCATTGAACATGTTGAAGATTGATTATCTTGTTCTTCTTTAGTTTTACATAAATTTATTCTAATAATAATTAATTAACTTTAATTAATAATTATCGTCAAATATTAAGAAAAACACAAAGTTAGCGATATCTAACGCACAAACAATTGAATCATGTTTATCGATACCAAAGTTTGACTTGATTTAACCATATCAGATTCTTAAAACATATAAAAATCAGTGTTTTTGTCCAAGCTAACCTTTAACTTTCTTGAATAGATCTTCAAAACTGCCTGGATTCGGCAAACCTCCATTCCCCGCCGCCGTCGACTCGCTTCCAACACCCGCCGGTGCTGCTGCCGTCACAGGCGGTGCAACTGGCATCCCTGGCATCCCTGGCATGGGTGGAACTGGCATCACAGGTGACGCTTCTGCAGCAAAAACGGTGCCCATTTTCAGAATTTAATGTGGGTTTTTTTCATGAAAAATATCTCCACATCGGTTGTCTGCAACCAGCAATGGTTTCAATGTACAGCACGCTGTATTCTACGCTCGACCCCAAACACCGACACCTGGGACTTGCAAAGTCACCATCCCAAGATTTTGTGCAACGCGGTGCATTGTTGGTAAAACTTACCGTATTGAATCGTGTGGTGCGATGTTCCGGAAGTCATAAATTTAGGTCCGGAGGTCAATAAGCAAGTACTGCAACCTCGAATAAAAGTGGTGGGAACGATCGTGCTTCCCTAAGCGGGTGCCGAGAAACGATTGAGTTGATTGGTCGAAAAAGTATTAACACATAACGGTAGCTCCTATTGGTGAATTTCTGAATAGAGGTCAAATTAAGGTCAAATTATTTTTTGCCATGTGCGACATGACAAGACTGCGATGAGTGTTGTGTCATCATCTATCTGTTTTTATGAAATGGCACAGTCTTTACTTTGACAGTGTTTACAAATACCGCAACTTGTGTCTTTTGTGAACCATTATTAGAGTCCGAAATCATCAGATTTATCCATAATTATGGCGGAATCGGAACTGCCAAGCGGGTACGGCAATGTACCACTTTTCAGAGAACTGACAGCGAAGATGTGGGTGATTTGGAGGCCACAGAGATTGAAAGTTTGTGCATGAATTGTCACGAAGAACAGGTAGGTAAACAACTTTATTTATTTTCAAGAAAAAAATGCTAAGTGCTTCCTGAGTGCCAATACTTCATCATACCTTTTTGTTCATAGTTGTGCGTAGTGTGATGTACACAGTTGTCAATGTCACACGGCAACTATCATTAAATAATATAAATTATAATATTAATGTACTTACCTGGTCATGCTGGTCATCAGACTCAGGGACTGGATGGTTACTAACTTGTATTATATAATTGTAACAAGTAATCATGGTTACCGTAACTGTTCACTATGATCAGTGATGGCTGGTGCAACAAAATACTATTTGTGTTCATAATGGTAAGGTAAGGGGTAAGAAAAAGTGGCGATCGGATATATGACAACTTTCTATCCAAATAATGTTATTTTGTTTTTAATATCTCCCACTCCCAGGGAACCACGAGACTCCTCCTGACCAAGATTCCATTCTTCCGTGAGATCGTTCTCATGTCCTTCTCCTGCCCGCGTTGCAATTTCACCAACAACGAAGTGCAGCCGGCCGGTAGAATCCAGGACAAAGGTTGCCGAGTTGAGGTTCATATACTCACCCAAAAGGTTCGTTGACTCTCTCTGGATGTTTCTGTACCATTTGAAGGGTCAGGGATGGTGGTAATAATAGACCCCTTGCATATGACGTCACAAGCCCAAAACAGCGCCCTCACTAAGGTCAGTGAAGACCTATCATAGGCTGAGAGTTGTGAGTGTCGCGCACATTTGTGCGCGTTTCCATTGTTTGACCTCAGCGATGGCAGCCAATGCAAGGGGTCTATTGTGGGGCCCCTAAACAGAAATAAGACTCATATCGCAGATCTCCCTTGCAAACATCTAGTGAACACCCTTGAGACTGACCACAATATGTGGGTCCTACTGACTTGCCGTCAACTCGCTTCGTGCCGTCAAATCGCCGTCAACTCGCCGTCAACTCACCCAAAACATGTTTAATCCATTAAGTGTCATGGAACCTTTAATACTGGTCAAAACGATATTTAATGTAACTGAATAAGGTTGTAAACGTCTGAAATGTGCCATTTCAAGTGCACGAATATTGTTTTCTATGTACTACAACCATGAATCAGCAGCCATGTTGCCTTGCGCGGACCATACCATTATGCTAAAGGGGCGATAATATCACACATACACCAATAGAGGGCGTTCGTAAGAAATAAATATATATTACACGTAAATTTTTCCCTCTGTACAATGTACATTAAAATGCTTTTCATTGGGAAATGCAGCGGAAAAAAAATGCGGGGCGGGCCGGGCCCCGTGCCAATGAATTAATGTTAAGAATAAGAGCTCCCTGACGAATTATGAAGTGGGGCAAACCATATATTTTAGTGCTGCTGAGTTACTTGGGAAAACATAATGACGAGAAATTAACTTGGAACTAACGTGTATTGCCACTAAATAAAAACAAAATAAAGGTATAATGAATCATCGAAACTATTTCCTTCCCAGATTACTAACCTGGTACAACTCTTTCATTTTACCTTAATATCTAGAATTACACATCTTTGACTTTGGGTTGTCTCAAGAAACGTGCAGTAAAAATAAGTTTACCTTTATCATCTTTACTTAGAACAATATTATATGAAAAATATTTTACCCGTTTGTTTCCACCCCCTTTTTACACTGACATAAAACATCCACTACCCGTTAGTACCCGCAGCACTGTTAGGAACAATCTTTATGACTTGTTATTCTTTATCGTAAAGTCACATTGTCCAAAAATGTCCAGCGTGGCACTTTATTCTGGAATAGTCTGGATGACTCTTTTAATTCAAACTCTTTCTATTTTTACTTTAAAAATATGTTTTTTGTTTTAATATAAATACTGTGATTTCTGCAACACTGAATAAACATATTTATAAAATAATGACTAGTTCTAGCATAGTAGCCGCGGTTTAATTCATGTATTGAGGCCGGAAAAATCTGCATGCCGTAGATTCTGTCCCCCTTTATGGAAAGAAGGATGATTTAAAAGCGGGCGCTATCAGAAGAAGTTTGTACACAGTTCGACGGGGAAATATTTATTCATGTCACACCGGATTTGGAGAAGTTAGTTAAAGAATAATGCGAGAGAATAATGGAAGAAAAAACACCCTTGTCACACGAAGTTGTGTGCTTTCCGATGCTTGATTTCAAGACCTCATAATCTAATTCTGAGGTCTCGAAATCAAAATCGTGGAAAATCATTTCCTTCTCGAAAACTACGCCACTTCAGAGGGAGCTGTTTCTCACAATGTTTTATAGTATCAACCTCTCCCAATTAAGTAAGGTTTTATGCTAATGGACACTGCCTTTAAAGGGAGAATTACCAAATGGAATATTATTGCAACAGAAGGATAGTGCTATGTGCCTAATCAAACAAGCTTTATGTAAAGAAAAACCCCTTTAAAATATCTGCGTTGTCGTCAATCTATGTTAGACAACCAACTGTTTTATTTGTTAGCATAAACGGGCCAGTATACATGTCATTAAAGCAAAGAGATGGCATCGGCTTCGTCTTATGTTATACACAAGAACGAGAAATCGTCAGCCGATTGTATGAAAATCTGGTTAATTATAGTTCAAAGAATCAAATGATGAACCATCTCAAAAGACTTCTTCTTCTTCTTGCCGGCTGCAAAACGGTTGAAACCTCTGCCATTGTGTCTCTCCTCTAAATCCATGAGGACATTTAATCATCTTTTTGTTGTGTAATTTTATTATGGAGTCGCACACTCGGTTGTTTTACGCAGCCCATAAGATGAATGAGCACTGATTGACTGCTGTCATTGTGGTTTTGCACTCTTTTGATTGGCCAACGTTACTGAGTTGCTGGGCCGTACATGTCAACCAAGATTAGTAGGCCTGCTTTAAGAAGGTTTAACGGCACATCAGAGAGATGGTTTGATTGGTTTGTAATCGGCACCATGTTAACTTTATGTACTTTGATTTACCGAAACTTTTGTAGTGATGTGATTAGGCAATCATGGTTGGCAACTTCTGAACATTGATATCGGCAACTTAAACTTCCCAATCAATTGAGAAAAATAAATGGTATTTAAACGCTGCTTCCCGAGTCGTATTTCACACTGCTTGCAGTAGTTCCTAGCGTCCACAACTATCAGTTCTCTTCAAGCCTGGTTCCTCTGTGCGACTAGCTGTCTTTAATTTGAAAGATTGAATTCTTCACCGAATATTAATTGCTTTTCTGCTTGAGGCCGGACACCGTGTCACCAGATTTCCAGCGAGAAATATTACTAAGGTAGGTTGTTTATATGTATAGGTGAACCTTCTTTACGTTTACACTTAGTTATTAAAGATTTGAAAAGAATATGACCTGAACGGAAAGTTGGATGATATTAAATTCACAATAATTCAAATTATCTTCAGTACTTTTGTCACAGACTCTATCCGATGGCTACATTTTGCACAATTTTTACGGGCAATAGTCCTACCAAAGTTTGCTCTTTTTACCAAACGTTAAAAAACAAATGTACACAAATATCTTCATATTATATTTAGAGAGTATACCAATTACTTGAACGTAGTATTTGAAGATTTGAGAAGGATAAAACCTGAAGGGAAAGTTGGATGATAATAATTTACAAAGTATAAATCAGTATAAACTGGAGTAGCCTACTTTTGTCACATCAGACTATGGCTGCAGACTATGGCTGCATTTTGCACCATTTATACGGGGTAGTACAGTAGGGCTACATTTTCATAGTTTTAGTTTTAGAATTTTGCTTACCTTATGTTTCATGTTTTGAACTTGTTTGAGATTCCTGGGGGCCGCTTCTGTGTCATTAATTACTAAAGATTGATATACATTTCTTGGATTTGAAGTAGTTACATCTTTTCTTATTTTATCAAGGGTTGATTTTGACGTCCTAATGTAATTTGTATTACCATGTTTCTGATTTCCATGACTGTCATAAGAATGGGGAATATGTCCAATGTATTCTACAACTGCTGTGTTAAGTTTGCATTCATTATTTGGTAACTGGTCAAACCAGGTGATGCGCCTCTTAAAATTTGCGTCTCTCTTGAGGGTTGAATAAAATCGCTTCATTATAAAAATAGTGTCATCACCTAGCTGTGGTTTTAAAGGCTGAAGTTTTCGGCTACCTGTGCAATATTTTCCATCCTTCTTTTTAATATGCTTCAATCCGCCATCACAACACACAATGAAATCAGTTCGTTTTGTGGAAGATATTCTGCTATTCCAGATACCACAGTCATCAGTGAAATCACTCTGCTTTCCCATTTTCCTATTTGTAATATTTTCACTGTTGTTAATTACAAAGTACATATTATCCTTATAACCTGGTGGAATCTGAACAATTTCGGGCGTTTCATCACAGACTATTTTATACAATTCAGTAGGATTTAGAAAAGTGTTAACAAGTCTTTTGCCAAAAGGCTGGACCTGGGGAATTTCCTCTGAAGAATTTTCATCAGACAAATCTAACCTTTTCCTTACTCGTCTAGAATTGTTGCATTTACTTTTTCTTTTCTGTGCTCTGGTACCATCAAGAGAAGATATTTTAATGTCAAACTCGTCTTCTGATGCAGGAAAGTTCTGACCCCAAAGTGACTTGCCCAGAGCAGATGTCGGAGAGGGAGCTGGAGACAGATCCGAGATGGGGACTTGGTGAGCTGGGGATAGAACTGACGAGGGAACAGGAGCTGGAGATGAAGGTAAATCAGCCGGGGTCGTACATGTAGCTGGTGACAGAAGAGGTGAAACTGGGGACTGAATGGAAACTGGAGACGTAGGTGAAGATAGAGTTCTTGGTGGACGGACTGGAGATGGAGAGTCGATGAGAGAGATGCATGGGGGTGAGCCAGCAGGAGACGAAATAGTGGACTGAATGGGAACTGGAGATGGAGACGTCGGTGAAGATAGAGTTCTTGGTGGACGGACAGGAGATGGAGAGTCAATGAGAGAGATGCATGGGGGTGAGCCAGCAGGAGACGAAACAGTGGATGGACGGAGGGGAGTGGAAGACACAACTTGAGCAAATGTCTTTCCGGGGGCGGCGTGCATCAGAGGGACAAAGTGATTCAGAGTCCATGTCCCTGTACCAATTAAGTCCATCGTGGTCCACATGATGTACACTGGCGTTTGAGTGCGCTCAACAGTAGGGTGGAATGTGGTGTTGAGTATGCGCACACATAAATCCGCCATTCCATTTACAGGTGGGTAAACTGAAATTATCGGAACTCCAATAACGGTTGCAGCTGCTTGGATTGTCCAAGCAGATGAATAACCTCCATCCTTAGCACAGCTCAGACAGGCCTCTTGATAAGATGGACTTACCAGCCCAACTCCAGACTTCTGGTGCATCTCCATGTAAAACTCGGCATTGGAAACCATTTCCAAACACGTGCGGAATCGCAGCTCAGAAGAGAGCGCCTCGTCTCCTTTTATGGCTGTGGAGAGTGAGTTAAAAAGACAGTTACCGTTACTGGTTGCCTTGACTGGAGTCAGTTGCCCAGCCCCTCCTGATGACTTCAGTAGTTTGATCGATGTGGCATCTGGTGTCATGTTGGTGTCTGCTCTGACCTTAGATGTTTGTCCAGGTAGAACCGGGGTGTTGCGAATAAGAATCTTCTCCCTTTCAACTGTCTGCTTCAGGCTCTTGAAGCTCGAAGAGCTGCGCTTCAGTCTCTGCATCGAAAGATCGGGAACGAACTCGAGTGAACTACTACATCTCCTACAAACATAGTCAACAGTCACATCACCCAAAGATGTCAACTCATGAAATGTAAGATGCTCACAGCGACGGTGAAACCAGGCAAGACAGTGACCACACTGAATGTTGTTGGTTCGGCACTCCTTCCCACAAGCACCACAAGGCCACTTGCAGGTATGTCTCTTGCTTCCATGGAATGAAATAGCAGCCATGCTTAGTATTCCTGAAGGAGGGAGAGAAACAAAATTGTATGAGATTGTGTGTATTAGAATAGATTGCCAGATAGATTGCCTGTACATGTTCTACATGTTCATTTTAAAAGTTTGTTGCTCAACAACATGACTACAAGTAGGATTTTAAATTTTACATGGTGGAAATACACGATATGGAAAGGTTTGCGGTAACACCATGTAATGATATTCTATGATAGAGTTGGGGTGGTTCGGAAAAGAACCGTTGGTTACAACTCGACGTTTCGATCAGTATGCTCTGATTGTCTTCAGAAAGCTGCAGAAGCCGATCAGTATATTGATCGAAACGTTGAGTTTTAACTAGTGATTCTTTCCAGAGAATATCATTACACGTGTTACCCCAAACCTTTCCATAACATGACTACACTGTCATGGGCTACATGTACATGTATTTCTATTTTTCTATTTTTCCATTATCTGTGGACATAGTGTTTTGTGTTACAAAAATAAAAGCATGAACAAATAAAAATTGCTCTGTGTTTTTTAAAATGTATTTTGTCACTAAATTGTAACCAGTTTACGTTGTAGTATTACTTAATTGTAAAGCTGTTTTATATTTATTTGTCATGATTGATTACAAAGTCAGATCACAGTCAAATAAACAAGAGGATCTGTGCCGAATTGAAAAAATTGTTTCTTTGTTTATTCTTTTATAAGAAGAGTTTTAGACTCTTATTTATTGCATGTTTAGCAACAATCATCGATACAATGAGGCTTAGTTAACATAATGCATGAACAATAATTCAAGAAATAAAGGGCAAGCCACCTTCACTGTATAATAATGAAAAGATGGCTTCATGTATGGCTGTTTCGTTTCGTCCTGATGATAGATAAAGTGGGATCGGAATCAAATAAACAGATATGTGACATTAAAAATAAATTCTTTGTTTCTTCTTCAACAAACCTGAAACTTGTGAAAGGAGTTGTAAACAAAAGTGAAATTTTTTGTGTTATCACAGTTTCCATTCCTCAATCCTGCCACCACTTGTCACAAATTTTTACCAAAAGATCTCATTTGAGTATTTTATAAAATCTGGACACATATATTTTATTACTATTTAATTATACTAGTTTTGTTAGTAGTAGGCCTATTATTAGAATACACATCCATGGAATAGTATTGTAGTCACCGACCTGCTTTCAATTCAAGCCTTGTCCATGCAAAGATCTGTATTTCTATCAGTTACAGTATGATCTATCAGAAAACTCAATGTCCAGAATCAAGCTCTAGGCCTAAGTAATTTAGAACTGAACACTTGCCAAAAAGGCAAAATAGTTATTTTTTGAGAAAAACTCACATTCACAATTATTCTGATGTCCAGAGTGCACCATCCACCCGCAGCCATCTGCAATATAGCGCCCTCTGTTGTCCATCCATATCTTGACACTTGCATTTCCCTGCACACCCATACCATGAATGGTACAGTCCAAGCTCCGTGAAAAGGAAAGATTGCGGCCAACGGCTAATGCTGCGTTTATACTATTTATTTATCAACACAAAATCGTTTTTGTAAATGAAATTGTACCGAAAACCATAAGAAATATGTAGTTTAGCCCAGACTAAACACTTCCATGCCCCATTTATACATTTTTGTGCCAATTGTTTTGTTAAGTAACAACGTAAATTCTTCTTGTTTTTCAGGATCTCAACAGACAAGTTGTTACATCCGATACAGCCAGCGTCAAAATACCAGAACTGGACCTTGAGATTCCGGGAGGAACACAGAAGGGCTGTAAGTTAACAGTGGAAATGAGGGGTTGTGGGTTGTAACAGTCATCACTGGGAGATAATTCCTAATTGGAACAGTTCTTGGGAAGAAAAATAACGTCCCCAAAAGTCAAGCCTCTCGAAAGACCCAGACATCTGTAAGTGGAGTAAAATTATATTGTTTAATAATAAAATTAACACCTTCTTCTTGATAGCTTTCACCACGGTGGAGGGGATCCTAGATAGAGTGATCTCGGGACTGGAACAAGAACAGCCAGTCAGAAAGGTCAGTGACTTCAAATTCTTCCTAGACCTCGGTCATTTACACAGAGTCATGGCCTCTGTTGCCCCAGTTTGGCCTTGGTGCTCCTTCCAAAGTTTCTTATAGACTTTAACAGATTTTCCAATGGAAGTACCGTAAACTTGCAAAACTAAAACGGCCTTGCCCTCTCAAAGATGAAATTCCATGCCTGCTTTCTCTTTTACCAGTGAGCTGGTCTTTTCACAAGTTGTCCGACTAAAACCAATATATTGATCACATGTTCGTATTCCGTATCGATTATCCCTTATAGATTATGCATCCAGATGTCGCTGCTCAGATTGATGACTTCATCGTCAAGCTGAAGAACCTCGAGCCCCCGTTTCACATTGTAAGCATAAAATTCAGTGCTTATTGTTTTGTCCTTGAATTTATCAATTATGAATAAAGAGCTGGGAAGCATTCCTGTCATTTCATGGCTTCACCAAAACAATTATTAATTGATATGTTAAGTTTCGTCAGCAGCGTTCTCCCTTAACAGTGGTCCGCTGGCCAAATGCCAGTTAAAACACCTGAGGACCAGTCAGAATTCACTCCGAGTGGTCCGGCTGGAAAGTTCTGTGTTGAAAAGCATCCCTATTTAATATGAATTATGGAAAAGGGGAAAAGCTGACGGACCAGTGAAATGAAAGACTAACTGGTCCTGCTGGCTAGTCACTGAAAAAGTTGAAGGGCAAAACCTTGTTCTGCGGCTGATTTAAAAAAAAACTTTGCGCAACTGCCTAAGTCCACTTGTGTTAGACTTCTGGTGTTAGTGGTGCACAACTTGCACAATAAATGTTGGGGTGAGAGAAAAATCAAATGGTCCTCATTGGGATTTGAACTCAAGACCCCTGATACTCCGGGCAGATGCTCTACCAACTGAGCTATGTGGCACAGCGGTATACTCCCTCGGGTTTTCCCCTAAGAACCACATGGTGATTAGGCACCATACCAATTATTGTGTTCACAATAAATGTTGCGCAAGTGGACTTACGCAGTTGCGTAACGTTTCATGAAATCCGAGGTAGGAGTTGTTGTTTTTTGTTTTGCTTAAGTAAGTCCGTTAGTAACCCCCAAGTTGGTTGTTCTTGTCCAGATCTTGGATGATCCTGCAGGTAACAGCTTCATTGAGAACCCCAAGGCACCCGAGGCAGACCAAGCCCTGACGATCAACATGTATACCAGGACCAAGGAGCAGAACAGGGCTTTAGGGTTAGCGGTAAGCCGCATTCTCCCAAGATATGTCCTCTTTTTTATAGAGAGGTTTCGATAACCGTATCCGTTCACGTTGGATGCACGTCGGATTTTGTTTCGCGATCATAGAGTCATACGTGTCAGGTCTAGGCAAAATTATAGATACACGCTGGCAAAGAAATCCAAAATCATTTAGTGTTTGTTCTTGTTATCTCCGAGAATTTAAATGAATAGTACTTTTGTTTAACTATTTGATTTGGGACCCACCTGTAAAATGCGTGAAAAGAAAGTTTCCAATAAGTATTGTGAAATAGCTGCCCTGTTTACACTGCAATTTTATCTCTCTTTTTTTCGTTTACAAATGACTACCACGTTTTCTATCCAAATCATGAGTGACACCATTAAGAGCATTATAGTGAAAAGTGTTTTTAATCGAGCGCAAAATTACAATTCAAATCAGCAAAACGGTATGTACTATTTTTAGGAAGCGTCTTAAACACTTTTATTCACTACACCGTAGTTATTTTTCTATTCTTGTTCAGCCTTGATCTCCCTGTAAAAGCGCTTTTATAAAAACCTATTATTATTATATTATTATTATTATCTGTTTTTTAACTTTTTTTTATGTATGAATATGAACTGCCGTATCCGATAGTAACGTCCATGCAAAACATGAACGCTTCGGTTACGCGTCACTTGAACACACAATGTTGTTGCATGATATTTTGACTGTGACCTGATTTCAGCAGTTGGCAATTTGTTTACGTTTTCTTCAAATGTTCTGATTAACCACCGGTCTAGTCCACCACGGCTAAGAACACTGTGAAGGTGTAAGTACAAGATACTCTGTTATCCCATCTTATCAGGTTGAGGGTAATGAAGACGACCCCGATGATGAGGAAGAAACCTTGGAACCCAAAGACGACGACGTGTCTAAAGTCACTGATGAGGTCTTGGAGTTTAACGTCAACTGCTCCAACTGTAATGCTCTGACGAAGTCAAAGATGAAACTAGTCAGTATCCTTGTTCTATCGTTCCAATGAATAGCGCAGTCTAGCGCATCCGACTCGAGTCCCGAGGGCATTGAGTTAATCGGAGTGTGGGTTCGAATCCGAGTTATGACGCTTGCGTTCTTGAGCAGGACACTTTAAACCATAGATTTGCTTCTCATCACCTAGGAGTAAATGGTAGAGATTGTTGATGTGAATGGTTGGCAATCTGTGCACAAGATGGTTTCTCAAGTGCCTTGGCCTGGTGACTGAATGTTTTTTTTAGTTGCAGAGTGAGAGTTATCGTTCCTTGATTGTATTTCAACTCAGACATCCCACACTTCAAGGAAGTGATTTTGATGGCCTTCAACTGCGACTCCTGCGGAATGAAAGACAGCGAGGTCAAATCGGGGGCTGGGATCGAGCCCAAAGGAAAGAAGATCACTCTCAGGATGACCGATGCAGTCATGGATCTTAACCGAGACATCTTGAAGGTAGGGTAAAGTAGAAAATGATTCCTCTCTTGGGGAAGGGGTGGTTTGTTGTGGTACATCTTGACAGTAGGGTGAAGGCGGGTCAAGGGAAGGGCAAAGGGTACATTTGCAAAGGAAATTATTGGGTTGGGGCAGGGAGGACTGCGGTTGGAGTCGGGGATTGAGGTGACACCTGGGGTGCATTTCGCGGCCGTAACCAATACCTGTTTCGGTTGACTTGGCCATTGGTTAATCACTGGGCAATGACTGAAACAGTTATGGTTTCAGCCGCTAAACACACCCCTGCAAGGTGAAGGTATGTACTTTGGGTAGGTAAAGAGGAAATGATTAGTCTTGCGGGGAGGGGTGGCGTTGAGTGGGGTAGGGTCTGTGGGCGGAGGAGGAGAGCCTTGTCAATCATTGGTGGATTGAATATTGGGCAGAGGGGCGTTAATTTGTTGATTTGTCGGAGGGGGTAAAGGGAAGGGTTTGTAACCCCAGGGTAAGGGGGGTGGGAGTAGAAGCTATATGGTAGAGCACCCGCCCACCCTTCCTGGGCCTCCATAGTCGATGTAATCAACTCCGTAATTCGGTCCCTCTTTCATCGCAGTCCGACACATGCAGGTTCACGATACCCGATATGCAGTTTGAGCTGATGATGGGAACGCTGGGTGGCAAGTTTACGACACTAGAGGGCCTCCTGGCGGACATCAAGAACCAGCTGCTGCGTCCGTTCGCCCTGATGAGGGGCGGGGACAGCGCCACCAAAGAGTCCGGCGGTAAACTCCGGACATTCATCGACAGACTTGACGAGGTAAAACAAAGTTAGACACGCCTGGTCTAGTGGCTTAGCACACTGGACCCGAGTTTAATAGCAGAATATTAGTTCAGATTCCCCCTTTGTTTCTGAAGTTTCCCTACGGGCTTCCGAAGAGGCAAGTTTGACGAGCCTGCAGCTTTCTCGGTCAGTGTTTGTAGGCAGGGCTACTGACAACATCCAGCCCTTGTGTTGAACAGACAAGTTTTCCTGTGTTTTTTAACTCGCCCTTTTTTTATTATGTAGTTTACTCGCACCTTATTCTTACAACTAAATCAATTATATTTCAGATCATTTCTGGTAAGGTTTTGGTGTCAGTTGTTCTGGATGATCCAGCTGGTAATTGCTACATACAGGTGAGTACATTGACTTAAGTCCCGTAGTGTCTTGGCAAGAGACCCTCCAAGAACCTACAAATAATAATATTTTGTGATATAACTTTACCTTGAAATTAAAGTTTAATATTTGAAAAAAAAAAAAATTCATGAACCACATATTATACCTCATCGGAAAGGTCTTCAAAAACTAAACAAGCGCCTCAAGATGTGATTCAAATTTTGACCTTGTCTTCCGGTTCAAACCGGAAGTTGAATTAAAAAGAATAGTAAAATCCATAATTTCAGACTGCAAAGGTAAAATAATCATATCATTTGATGACATCATTCACGAACACCTTGTTTTTGTGATGTTACATAAAACTAAATTAAATATATATGCATTTTTTTTCTTCAGAATTTGTACGCCCCGATCCCGACCCAGAGTTGACGGTGGAGGAGTACGAGAGAACAGAAGAGCAAAATGATGACCTGGGATTGCTAGAGATGAAGACGGAAAACTACCTCGATGAAGAGGACGCAGCCTCATGACATCGTCGGGTAGGAGGTCAAAGGTTATCATCAAGAAAGAGTAAAATACTGAACATCAATAAAGGTCAAATGTCATGATATAGAAAGATGGAAGGAATCGGTTGTTAGAAATGTCATTTGAGGTCATAGGTTAAAGGTCATTGATGGTTGTGCATGCGCGTACTTTGCTATCGTTCTATGTTTGCATTATATTTTGAATTAACCACTCCGTGGTATTGTGCTAAGCATTACCAGCCAGACACACATGCGCCTGACACTTGCGACCTCGCACATGCTGCAGTGTCAAAACAGCACAAGCCACATCCTTAATAGCCAATTGAGACCTGGTAAATATGATCACATGACTGACTTTCAACCAATAGGATTGCTTAAACTGTCTACGGAATATAAATCAAGATTTAATTTGTCAGCTGTTTGTTTTGGGGGGTTTTTCCCTTCCAAATTCGTAGAAGATTTATAAAATGAAGCGCTATATTTAACAGGATCAAAATCAAAGAGAAACTTGGATGAGGGGTCAAATTTTATTTATTGATTGAGTTATTGATCTCTTTACAATGCTCTTTGTTGGACGGTTATTGGAATCACCAAATGGGCGGATAGGAAGATCCTTTTTTGTTTTGAAGTTGGGATTTGGGGTGCAACTAAAAATGGAAGTTCATTTAGTTTTTCTTGTAAAGAACTGAAACCCAAGCTTGGTCTCAATTTTGCGAGAACTTTTCACAAAATATCCATCTTGTGGAAAAGACAATTCTTAAGTTGGACTTCAACTTGGTCCCTTCGACTCATGTAAAAATAATAAAAAAGTATAATACTTTAAATCTGAATGTAAACCGTTTGTTTCTGAGTTTTATTTTGAATGGCCTCGATATTGCTGGCAACGTCTTTGTTCTTTTTGCATGTAAAGTGGTTGTTGGGGTTGAGTCCCTTTCATACTAGGCACTCGAGATACCCAGGAAATTACCGGGAATGTTCGATTGACCTTTTAAAGTTTTCACACTTGAATAGAACCGTGTTAACCCTGGCAGACTTCCTAGGAAAATAGCTACCCTTGCTTGAGAGTAAACCGAGATAATCCCCGGGTTTACAGGCATGTGATTTGTCAGGATTCTTCCTGATGTCAGGATTTTTCATTTTATGTAACACCTTCAGATTTACTTGAAAGTGGCAAACTTGTCATCACAGAGATGAAACGACCCGACCCTTGTTATAACCAGACCTTCACTTGGATGCCAACTCTCCCTGATTCTGCTGAAAGTTCCTTTGAAAAATGAACCAATCTTTCCATGTTCTGGTAAACAATTTTGAAAATCTTTGAGTTTGGAAACTCAGTCCCTATAATGTTGAATGTAATTCTAAATATCTTCCCTGATTATTGTACAAAATCTCCCTGATTGCAAGATGCAAATGTTGGCAGCTCCTGTTTCAGACATGTATTTGAAATGATATTGAGAGTCTGTACGACATTGTAAGATTCTGTGCATCCAAGGAGCTTCATTTCCACACACCATGAGGAAAGTTGTTATCAAATGTTATAATTTTTCAGTTCCTTACAATATCATCCCCGGGATTAGCTTAAACACAGAGTGTTAATTTCTGTGTCCTCGGGGTAAAATTGCCTATCAGCAATAGTCTATCAGCAAATAGTACACATTTTACAGAAATAATGATGAATTTTCAAGTAATTGTTCTACCTTTATTCACCGACACCTTAATGTAAGAAACCAAAGTTGTATTAAATAAATTATTACTATTTGATATTTAAAATAAAACACAGATTTGATGTAATTTTTTAAATTCTTAACTTAAGTCCCAACCAAGGCTACTGCATCCGTGCATTTGGTGCAAGGGGCGTGACGACTATATCCTTTAAGGGTGTCGATGTAAGGTTGGAAGCTTTGCATGGTGTTGGAAGTTGGAAATGGACTAGTTTTCTAGAAGAAGATGTCCCGAGAGAGTTTCCGTTTTAAGAAGAACCAGACACGTGAGATAAGTCTCGACGTTTCTACCAGTGTCTTCAGAATAACGAGTTCCCGAAGATTTTTTAAAGTATGTAAATGAACTAACGCACTCTGCGTTCAATGCTGTACGACAATAATATGTGGTTAAAGGCACAGTAGGCCTACACGTTTGGTAATGACTCTGAACATTAATGGCAATAAAAACTTACTTGGTAAGAAGTACAGCAGCCTTGGGTTGTATAATGAATTTTGAGAAACTTTCAACTTCGAAGTACTTCAGTTATGGAAAACAATACATCACTTTTTGTTCCCCAAAATTTGAATCTGAGAAGCGTTTCAGACTGTGTATACATATATGGGGAATATTCTTCCTGCGTGGAAATATTTGCTCCGGTTTTTCGGTGATATCTCAAAAACTCGACCACCTTTTGAAGTGAAATTTTCACAGGTTAGTTTTATTGTATATGGGATTAACACTATAATGTACTGTACTGTGCCTTTAACGCATTTCTCTCAAAATTAATTAATACACCATCCTTCCAGATACTTCCATCCATTGCATTTGACATACTGCTACCAATTTTGTTTCCACCACATACCAAATTCCTGTCCATATGTTTCTATTGAAATTCGTCTAAATTAGCCAAATGCCAACAATTATAGTAACCAGTTTGACAATTTAATAAAATTAATTTTGTTTAGGCCTGAATACTGGAATACATAACATAACATAACATAACATAACAATTAAAATTTATAAGGCGCTATTCCATCAAGATCATAGCGCACTAGAAAGAAATTAACATGGAAAAAGGGAGTCTTAAGGACTTTACGAAAAGCAGATAGAGTATTAGATTCCCTAATCACAGTAGGGAGATTGTTCCAAATCATTGGCCCAGCCACACTAAAGGCCTTTTGACCCTAGAACTTTGTTTGCTCGGGGAACATTCAAGCGAGTGATGTCAAGTGTGGACCGAAGAAATCGTGGAGGAGTGTAATGTGACAGTAAAGTGGTAATATAACGAGGTGTAGTTTTGTTCAAGCATTTAAAAACTAGAAGAGCAATTTTAAAATGGATTCGTTCTCTAATTGGTAGCCAATGAAGTACCCTAAGTGATGGGGTAATATGTTCTCTCAAGGGTGTGGAACATATTAAACGAGCTGCACTATTTTGTAATCTTTGAACTCTGTCCAATTCATATGACGTGGCACCAAATAAAAGGAGATTGCCATAGTCAATACGAGAGAGGACTAAAGCTCTGACAACATGATGGAGAGTATCCTTATCCAGATTCTTCTTATGTTACGTAATTGAAAATTTATTGATTGGCAGAGGCTAGAAACCTGCTTGCTCATTGTCATATGAGAATCAAATTGTGTTCCTAAATTGCGGACAGAATGAGTAGGGTCAATCGATGTATCACCCATATGCAAAGATATCTTCGGCAGTTTCTTAAGGTTTTGGGGAGTACCAAGCACAATGAACTCGGTTTTATTTTCATTGAGCTTTAGCTTGTTAAAAGTCATCCAGTTTTGAACATCAGTAATACACAGCTGCAGTTTCTCAATGGCGACTTGCCAAGCACCAGGTATTCTAGGAGCAAAGGAACAATACAGCTGTGTATCATCAGCATATAAATGAAAGTCTATGTTATGATGACGTATGATATTGCCAAGTGGGAGGGTATAAATTCCAAACATCAAGGGACCTAAAATGGACCCCTGGGGTAGCCCATATTCTAAATCAACTGGATCAGAGTACAGGTTATGAATAGATACCCGACTTTGTCTACCCGAGAGATATGATTTGAACCATAGTAGTGCAGTATCTGAAACGCCTAAATCATCCCTCATTCTGTCAAGTAAAATGTCATGATCGATGGTGTCAAAGGCAGCAGACAAGTCTAATACCCCACAAGATAAATTAAGGAATGTTATATAACAGTTTTAAGCCTAGATAAAGAAAAGTAAACTAGTAAACTTCACTAATTTATATTTGTAATAATTTTTTGCAAAGGTCACTCATACTGCAGCTGCAGTACGCCTGCTTCTCTCAAGGTTTCTGGTTGAGGGCGTTATACTGCAGTACATTTTGTTTACTGCCGTTTTATTTTGGTAGAAGTTGTAATACCACCGTGTTCAAGGCCAACTGCCAACCCGGACTGTGTCTGGGATTATGCGAGAATTCGGTCGATCATTGCTTTTATGACTTGCATTTCTCTGCCATTATTGGTTGCTGTGTGCAGATAGGAGAAAAAGAAAAGAAGAAATAACAGTAATACTATTGAATTTACTGAACGTGTGTTAAAGGCAGTGGACACTATTGGTAATTACTCAAAATAATTATTAGCATAAAACCTTACTTGGTAACGAGTAATGGGGAGAGGTTGACAGTATAAACAATTGTGAGAAACGGCTCCCTCTGAAGTGACATAGTTTTCGGAGAAAGAAGTAATTTTCCACGAATTTGATTTCGAGACCTCAGAATTAGATTTTGAGGTCTCGAAATCAACCATCTGAAAGCACACAACTTCGTGTGACAAGGGTGTTTTTTCTTTCATAGTTATCTCGCAACTTCGACGACCAATTGAGTTCAAATTTTCACAGGTTTGTTATTTGTGCATATGTTGAGATACACCAAGTGAAAAGACTGGTCTTTGACAATTACCAAAGGTGTCCAGTGTCTTTAATAGCATAAGCATGGGAAACCCGCATAAACACCAAGTTATTGTTTGTCTTTTTATCCAGTTGAAACGAGTGAGACTTCTTGCAGACAAAAAACGTCAGAAATAAGGATCCAAACTTAAAGGTATTGTACACTTTTGGTAACAGCTCAAAATCAGTGTCCACATTTTGTGTGATTCAACATATGCATGAACAAACAAACCTGTGAAAGTTTGTGCTCAATTGGTCATCGAGGTCACGAGAAAATAGTGAAAAGAGATCTTATGTGTTTTCTGTTATTCATAGTTTCTTTCATAGTTATCTCGCAACTTCGACGACCAATTGAGCTCAAGTTTTACAGGTTTGTTATTTTATCCAATTATGTTGAGATACACCAAGTGAGAAGACTGGTCTTTGACAATTACCAATAGTGTCCAGTGTCTTTAAAGCATTGCATACCTTCTGTGTCGGGGGGGGGGGGTAGATAGAAAAAAATTGAGTACGAACAAAATTTACGAAAGCCTCGTGGTGAATCAAACCCATATTTGCTTTTTTTTCTCCCGCGGTTTTTTGATAGCACCTAGTGTATACAGCGCATACTTGTCGGTGTACATTTTTATGCGGACGTCACGTTTTAATAGGCCTTATGCATTTTGTTAAAAAAAGAAAAAGAAGAAGAGATATCGCCTAACTCACAAGGCTGAACGGCCACTCAAGGTGAGGGCTACACTTATTGATTTGGGCTGTTGACCCAAATCAACTGACACCAGAGGCACGTTTTAAGGATGTAGGCATGGGTATCGTCCATTGGGAGCCTGGCTGGTAGAGCAGAATGCACTACCTTCCCAACTTTTTACGAAGCAATTGTGGTTAAGTGCCTCCCCCAAGGGCACAAGTGTCGTGACCGGAATGCGAACCCACACTGTGCTGCTGACAACACCAGAGCTTGGGTCCGGTGAACTAGATCCCACTCGGCCACGACACGCCACAAAATTGCTCTACTTTGTGTATGAGAGTAAAGCAATTTTTTTTTAAAAGTCATTTGAGTAGGGCGCCCTCGGCTAGAGGTTAAAAGAAGGTTAGCTCATTGACCCATCGATCCTGTGTGCCGTGCGTATACAAAGATGTGCGTTTTCATTGTTTTGTCCTCGTTTTACCTCTAGGCTTGATGGCGTCAATGCAATAGGTATATTATGAACGTAAACGAGCGCTTGGATTCTGGTTAACTTTACAAAGAACAACTATACATTTACTCACCATAGTCAGAATTGGTGTAGCCCCACCTATAAGACAAAGTAGAAAAAAAAGAATAGTCAGAGTGGGTTGGTAATAATTACACACAGTGCACAAGTCTCGTGCGTATTTGAACATTTATAGAAAACCCCGGGTTTCCACATTGCCTTAACGTGTCAAGGAAACCAAATCTCGCCCCATTACGCACGAGAATTACACATTCTATTGGTTCAAACAACTTATGCTTAATTGAATAATAACATTCTTTAATATCTATTACATTATGTTTAGGCCTATATTTCCAATCTGTTCATCTAAATAACAACAACGACAGCAGCATGCAGCAGCAGAGGCAGCAGCAGCAACAGCAACAACAACAACAACACATACAGGAAAATAATCAAAGGAACTAAAAGGCAAATAACATATTAAACATTGGAAAACAAACAAAATATAAACAAGTGTTGTGAAAGGATGAAATGACATAAACATGAACGGTTATTGAAAACTGTTTGGATGGAAAAGAATTTAAACTTTAAAAAAATCGCTTTACTCTTAAACAAAAACTGTACACGCCAAGCAAAGCACATCGTTTTTGTTCACGGATAACCACAGTACGCAAATGCGAACACACGGACTAGACCTTTTGCAAATGACGTCATTATTATTTTGTGTAGGGCGCCCTCGGCTAGAGGTCAAAAGAAGGTTGCTCATTGGCTCATCCTGCGCGCTGCGCGTACATGTTGTGAGTTTTCCATTGACCAATCACCGTTTTACCCTTAAGAGGGCAGCGTGATGACGACGTCAATGCATAAAGGTCCATTGTGTTCGTTTTCTTGGCGTGTATTTTTCATCTTTTTACGCATTGCGCACTCCGCATTTACGCGCACAGCGCATGCCGGACACGTGGATGTCCAGCCTAATAATAATAAGGTTCATTTGATTAGAAACCATAATCAGGTTGGATTCGTTATAAACTACATCAAAAAATTACAAAGTACATGTACATCACATAAACTTTAAAACCATTAATTAACTTCTTTTACACAAATTGAAGCTGAGGTTAGAAAAAGAAAATGTTGATATACAAAATGGCCAGTTATTATTATTACAAGATAAAATGGATTCTTGACAGTCAACACCTTAGAAATATTATTATAACCTATACAGACAATAATATTCTTTTTAAACATGTACTTAATTTACTCCGGGTATAAAAAACAACATGACATACACCAACCGTGTTAAGTACAACATGAGGACGCACAAACAAATAAAAGCTAGCAAACAACCAAACTAGCAAACAGACAAACAAACGGACAGACACCCCGACAAGGAAACGACAGACTATAACTGGAAGCCGACAGAGAACCACACCTACATAAACAGACGGGTAATCAGTCATACACTAAACAATCAACACTAAGCGAGCATGGTTACCAACACATAACAAAAATATCACTAAAAATAAGTCAAAGAGCATTATGTAACCATTTAAAAAGTGGAGGGAACACCGTAAATCAACTATTAAAAAGCCATTAACCCAAACACTCTTGATGTAACACTATTGATTAATAATAATAATGTAAGTCTAGTGTCATTGTGACGTTAACAAACTTACCAATCCCAGCAGGCAAGTGGGTTGTAGGCGGCCGCATTAGTATTAGGAATAGCTTGTGGGTAGAGTATAATGATGTTGTTGGCTTCACCCACCTCGTTGTACCCGGTGTTTGTGTAGTACGTATCCCCAATGTTGTAGCTGCATGTCAAACACCATAAAGGTAGAATCGGTCAATGAAGAGTGACACCAAGTTGAAGAGAATTATGTAAATAGGCCTATACCTATGGTTTTCGGAACCGTTCAATTGTTTTAACGCTATATAAATATAGATATATACAATGAAATAACCTGTGAAGATTTCAATTCAAAAGTACTACTCGAGTACCGTGGCATTCGTACTTGAATATTGCCCGAATACCGTTTTGATGGCACCGGGTACTCTAGTATTGGGTATACTAATTGTAGGCCTACAACACGCAGCGCGCATACACGCGCGTCTCCTGTCCGCCATTGTTGGCCGTGTCAAAATGTGCACACAAGGATGGTACACGTGTTTACGCACCAATGCGCGTGCAAACACGTGTCACCCTTTTGTGCATCACGTTTTGACACCCAACATGGCGGACAGGAGACGCGCGTGCAAGTGCGCTGCGCGTTTTGCAATGGGTCTATAACGGGCCTTAGAGCGCTCTTACACTTGGTACCCCATCGAGAAACTACAAAAGTGAACAAATTAAAGGAACATTACAGAATTGGTAAGAAAAAAACCTGTAAAATATACTTTTGATCACAGATTTACATAAAACTTACACGGTCTAATGATGGTGATAGTAGAAAACATCCCTTGAAATATTTCTGTCTGAAATGCTATATTTGATGAGAAATGAATAAACTAATTTTCCGATTGGAGTTTATCGCTCAGTGAGCGTTTTATTCATTTTGTTGAATCTATATGATTTCATGCAAATGTGTAATCGGTTTTTCACTATTTTCTCGTGACCCAGATGGCCGATCGATCTCAAACTTCTACAGGTTTGTCAGTTTATGTATATGGTGGATTACATAAAGTGCTTACACTGCCAGCAACTGTTTTGTTAGCAAAACCAATTCTGTAATGTTCCTTTAATAAAGGCACTAATAATCCGAAACAACTTGCTGAGTATCCCAATAGCGTGTATGGATCAAACTAAGCACTGCAGCACAACATAAAACGGTTGTCGGTGTTCTTAAATGAAGTATTAATGTGACCCCCCCGAATAGTTGATTATAAAAACTATACAGTCATGATGCGTAGTGCGGTTTGCATGGTTGGAGGTTCAACGAAAACGAGGTTACGACGCAATCGCTCCCTTTTACTGACTGACTTACGTTGATTGGCCACACCCGTGCAGAGCAACGTGGAGTTTGCAGCCTGAGAAAAGAAGAAAGAACATTATTGGCAAACTTATCCGGAAATCGAACCAACGGGCCACAGTGGTGAGAGGCGAGCGCTTTACGCACTCTAGCCACCCACCATGCCACCCGTAAAAATGCACGAGAGACTTTCCCAAACTTGACTGTGAAGAAACTCATTTAAAATCTCCCCGGTCTAACCATCGCGGCCGAGTTGACTTGGGACCGAGATGACTAACTTGGGACCGAGATGACTTGGGACCGAGATGACTTGGGACCGAGATGACTTGGGACCGAGATGACTAACATGGGGCCGAGATGACTTGGGACCGAGATGACTTGGGACCGAGATGACTTGGGACCGAGATGACTTGGGACCGAGATGACTTGGGACCGAGATTACTTGGGACTGGGATGACTTCGAACCGAGTGTGACCAGAATCCATCGGCTTACCTGAGGTAGACGACGTGCAGCCAGACGGCACGTAGATCCTCCCTGTGAATGCCATACCCATGTAGTAGGGCCACCATATCCATAAGGACGGGAAGAAATCACTCTGGTCGAACGTTAGGACCTATAGACCATGTGAACGTTGTTTACAATAAGTGTGACTTTGTACATTCTTTGAGTATTCTGGCAGGCAAGATACTACACTGGTCCTATGGGAAAGTTGACATTTTGTGTCACAACTTCCACATAAAACCAAGAGTTATGAAAGTGAAAGCTGGACAAGTTTTTAGATGTGCCCCCTTTCATCATATCAAAAGTTGATAAGAGTTAGACAGTGCAATCTCCATAAAATATAAGATTTTATGCTTTCTTCCATTGGGCTGTGTACAAATCGTGCCTGCAGGAAGTCCAGGCTCTGTGGCTCTTTTGTAAACATGTGATGTCACAGGTCACATCGTCTATTGCATCATGAATTAAAGTTGTACAGGTGTTACCATCATTTCCAGAAGGGCCGAGGAGATTGCATATTTAAAGGAACATTACAGAAATGTTTTTTGCTAACAAAACAGTTGCTGGCAGCGTATTAAGCACTTTATGTAATTCACCATATACATAAACTGACAAGTTTGAGATCGATCGGCCATCTGGGTCACGAGAAAATGGTGAAAAACCGTTTACACATTTTGCATGAAATCATATAGATTCAACAAATGAATAAAACGCGCACTGAGCGATAAACTCCAATCGGAAAATTAGTTTATTCATTTCTCATCTAATAGGCCTATGGCATTTCAGACAGAAATATTTCAAGGGATGTTTTCTACTATCATCATCATTAGACAGTGTAAGTTTAATGTAAATTTGTGATCAAAGGTATATTTTTTCTTACCAATTCTGTAATGTTCCTTTAAGCCGGTAGGTTTTCCTGGTCCTTTTTAGCAATGTAAGCGGCCAAATTAAATGTCACTTAATGTGACGTGAGCACGCGTACAGTTACTACCAATAAATCACCCCACAATGTCTGTCGTGTAAAAATAAGCACCATGGGAGTAAAATTTGCTGTCCGCGCCGAAAAGGACCAGCAAAACCTATTTGTAGTCACGGGGGAAACTATTATTTTGAATCCGAGGCCAGCAAACTAATTGAAAATTCGTACCCATTGTCAATACCCCAGAGACGTTGTTCAGATATATTTGACCGTGTATAAAATACTGTTA
Source organism: Pycnopodia helianthoides (assembly GCA_032158295.1). Classification (NCBI taxonomy): domain Eukaryota; kingdom Metazoa; phylum Echinodermata; class Asteroidea; order Forcipulatida; family Asteriidae; genus Pycnopodia; species Pycnopodia helianthoides. The sequence continues at coordinate 2,780,760 of CM063262.1, forward strand.
AAAAGTCCAGAAAATAGCATTTGAAAACTTAATTAATAAAACCCCGAACGATGCCATAAAATGAAAAATAACTTGTTTAGTTACCGTGGTCAAGGTGGTACTTCCATCCGGTACCTATAATTAAATGAGTTAAAACAATTAAAGTTCTAATTAACATAGATTAATTCATATAAAAAGCAATAATTGGAAAAAGTTCAAATTATGTCATTAACATTATCTTGCACAAAATTTACTAATTTTTTTGTCAAATATTTTGTTTCATATATTTAAGTTGTTTTTATGTAATGCACATCGCCTCAAACAAGACTTGAAGCCACTCTCAGTGACTACAAGGAAGAAAATAAAAATTAAGTTCAAAACTTAGATTTTTTCTCATCATTCTTGAAAATGTATACAGTACAAAACTGTATTTAGGCTAGGAAGTAGCAAACAGAAACCAAAATAAGCAGGGAGCCAGAACCCAAGGAAAGTACGAGGTAAGGGGGCAGTCGGAGCAGTAGGCTCATGAGGGCCTGCGGAGCTCCGATCCCCATGACTTGGTGGAGCCAGAACCCAAGGAAAGTAGGAGATAAGGGGGCAATCAAAGTAGCAGGCTCATGGGGGCCTGCGGAGCTCCGATCCCCATGACTTGGTGGAGCCAGAACCCAAGGAAAGTACGAGGCGTGGCATCTTCCAGAAGACTGGGGTTGTGGTGAGATGTATGATGGAATGACAAACATTTGAAAATTCAGGTTATAAGATGAGAAGGTAAAAGAAGAAGAAGAAGAAGAAGAAGAAGACAAAAACACAAAAACACTCAGGGATGCTGGTGGGCAAGATTCAATCGAATCGTCTTAGCCACCGTGGTTTATAAATGTGCCGCTAAAGACATGACCGATTTGCTTGCACTCTAAAACAAAATTATATAAAAAATACGTGTCCGAACTGACCTAGATCCCGGGTGCTAGGTTTACGCTGACCCGAAAACTGGTTTCAATTTTTTTTTTTAGTTTCAGCTTGAAAGATGTTTTAAAAGTAGGATATAATAATCCACATGTGTCGAAATTGCGTGGTTTTCCTTTTACTTCATGAACTAACACGGTTGTGGAGTCAAAAAATGTGGTTCTACAAAATGGCGAACCGTGTTGTTCAGGCATATTTGTATGAATCATTATATCCTACTTTTAAAACATCTTTCCAACCATATTCATTTCATAACGAACACTTTGAAACGCTTTTTATAGCCCAAAGCGCCCAATCCAAGGCGACGTATCCCTTTAACTTTATTGACAGGGGACCATGGGTCAATGAGAGTGTGTTCGAGTGTTACTTGAAGAGCACCAGTGAGCTGCTGATTGTGTAATACCCCCCCCCCCCTGCGTACCCCACCCTATTTCACGATTTAAAATACTGGGACCTATTTGGAACACGGAGCCATGAAGTGACATAAAACAGTGTATATTGATCTCGTTCTCAGAGGAAATTTGCTCGTTCCCACTACTGGAGTTAATGAATGCCCTTTTTTGTTATACCACGAGGTTGCCATAGATATGGTTCAGGATTTCGTAGGCCATGTTGTAATCGCAGTCATTGATGTTGGGCGGGAAGTAGTTGTTACCACACGAGTTGATGTAGTCAGTGGTGATCTAAAAGGTAACAAACACAAGTAAAATGAATAATATGTCAATACTATTAATAGGAAGAAAAGAAGAACAGAATGTAACGAATTAGTAATACATTGTATAATAACTTAGGTTCCCGATTGGGTGACATATTCCAAGATGGGAGAAGATATAATAATTATAACAAAGGTTATAGTAATGTCATCTGTCCCTAATGGGCACCAATGCTACCCTTATCGAGAAAGGAAATACCCAATCAGGGTTCAAGTATATCCCATATAGGTGGGAGGGGGGGGGGTAGACTCTGTGAGATGACATTGTACTTCTGTACTTACGAATCCATGTCCAGCGGCTAGGTCGTACTTGGTCAGTATGTTACCGGCACCAGTGACAAAGTGGTCGTAGTATTCTTCCAGCTTCTCAACAACGCCTGGATAAAGAAAATAAAGAAAATCAGCAGAATAAATATCTCAATAAGGGGCTCTAAGGTCAACTTTAGTGATGCACATATTTTCCAGTAGAAAGTCCTCATGAAAATGGGAGCGCGCAGGGGGGGGGGGGGGGAGAGGGTAAAATGGCTCTGTGTTTTAACACCCTTCCAGTGACGTGAAATTTCAAATATCTGTCGATTTGTGGACGGGAAATCTGTAAGTTCATTTCCGAATTTGTGTTTTTCTATATACTCAATCAAAACGGCATTGAATTTGACCTTTTAACTGAGGCAAACAAATAATTCAAAAATAAAATTAAAAAAATTTGAAACGAAGTCAAAACTATAGGCATACAATATTTTTTTTAAACTCACCAGTTGGTACCACTGCATCGTCCGTCCCGCTGAATATGTAGACGCGATCGGACGCCATATTGGAGGTTGAATCAACCTTGCCGCTGGTTGCGAATGCCTCGGTTTGATCGATGAGGTCTTGTACGTAGATGTCATCAGCATTCCCGGATGCGGAACATCTCCCTGATAAAGCAGCGGTAGAACTCCCCTCCGCACAGTAGTATGGAGCTGCATGCATTTTGACAACAG